>OY482674.1:4989070-6189070 GCA_960531455.1 Urophora cardui
ATTAGGGCAGATGCGCCGTTTTGTTATTAAAACTCGTGACTAAACCAGTGAAATGTAAAAGCAGAAAAAAATGAACAGTTCGGAAACCAGGACAGGTCCCACACCCTATACTCATCATGTTGAATTTAAATATTCGAGCAGCTCCTAAGGCCTGACGTCCTTGAATTCTGAGGGGCTGTCGAAGAAAAGTTTGCCAAGGAACTTCATTCTACCTTGACAGTGCGAAGGACACTGGCATAGCATGTGCTCAACCGTCTCCTCCGTCCCAGGAAGACTGCAGCTGCGACACAAGGTGTTGTGGTTCAAAATCAATTGGACCGCGTGTGTACCAATGGTCCAATGTCCCGTGAATAACGTAGTTAGCGGGAAATGTCCCTTCTGTCCATCTTTAGAATGGCTGAGCAGTGCATCTCATTATATGAAGGCCACAGACTTCTGCGGACCCTACAGATCTGCAACCGCTTCCATCTAGTTTTTGCCTCCCCGAACCAGTTCCGAGACGTTCGGCCCTTGATGAAACCCAGGGGCGCAAGAACTTACCACGCCGCTGCGATATCAAGAGCCGAGTCTCGCCTGCCCAGCCTATCAGCCCTGGATATCGCTGTGCCCTGGCACGCAGATCAGAGAAACGCTATGTCGACTAGCCACGCCTATGAGCACTGTCCCTACACTGCCTAACCAGGCTTGATGACTACCTTGCAAAGCCCTCAGTGCCGCTTGACTATCGGAGAAAATTCCTATCCTGTTTCCGCCACCAGCACTTTCCGTTGCAACTAGAGCCTTGCAGACCACCTGCATGGCGAAAACTTCGGATTGAAAGATCTCGTCGTCTAGGGGAGCTTAATTGATATGGAAATGTCCGGATGAGTTACGAAGATACCCGTTACCACGCTGCATGCCTAAGCCCTACAAATTAAATTGATGGTTTTGAATTTTAAAGTTTAGAATGGAGAAAAATGCGCAATTGTTTGCCAAACCCGAAACGCAGCTAACAAAGGCAGCGGCACTGCGATTAACTTACATCCATATTTTTGTTACGCAAGGGAAATGCAATTCTTATTAGCTGAATTACATTTATATGAACTAGTGAATTAGTAATTTTGTAAAAGTAACAATCTTTTTCAAACAAAGTTGTTTAATCATAGTTATTATTGTAATATATTTTGTTTACAAGAACAAGAAACTAAGAATATCCAACTATTTACCTACAAAAGTATAAAAAATGGTATTAGAAAGTTTTTTCAACCGGAATAATAGTTGACAGCGCACGCATGCCAGTTCCAAGCGTATACTTGTACAAAGGCCAAATGTGTTCTGTGTATAACAATGCCAATTACGAAAACAACAGACATCCAGATAATTTTATACCGTTTTAAGGGCTAACTAAGGATGAAGAAATCAAGGTGAAGAATAGTTGGCTCCTCAAATTATTTTGCATGCTTTTTAGATCTGATTTTTCGGTGTTCTTCTTAACATAAGAAGAATTATATAGTAGGGTGCTCTGACATAAACTCAAGTGACATAACACGATATTGATGACAGCCAAGATCGAGTGACTAGATACACTACGCAGACCTATTGAAGGTCTAAACTTCTACTTGTATTTTCAAGAAAAGTTGAATCAATAAAATATATGCCTTTGCTCTTTTTCGCTCATTTATAAAAGGTATTAACATGTTTAGTCGAAATCAGGGATCCACTTACATGTTACTATAAATATTTTTGTACATTTTTATGAAGCGCAACTAAAGAATGCTAGCAAACATATGAGTACCATAGCAAAAAGCGTGTACGGCAAATAGCGATTCGTTTGCATTGCGTATTTCCGTTGAATGTCATCGCGGGCGAATGTCCAACTAAGCGATCGAAAAACTTTTGTGATTGTTGGCTGACAAGCCTTGTACGTATCTACCTATGCACTCATGGCCGTATTTAGGGGGGGGGTTTGGGGGGTTCGAACCCCCCCCGAAATGTTAGCTAAATTTTTATTCAAAGCCATAGGTTGAAACTTAACCAAAGCGATGAAAATTTAGAGAGATTATTCGCGTGATTATTCGAATGCGAATTAAGTTATGTGGAGACTAAAAATAAATAAAAATGAAAAGTTAACTATGATGATTATTATTTTTTTGCGTTACATATATGAATTTCGCTCATCTCTAAAATCAATCCAATTTTGTATTTATTGGTTGAGTTTCTAAGATAAAGCTGCTCCGCAATTGTTGAGTATTTGTCTTAGAAACGCACTGTTGAATACTTCCGCTCAGCTCAACAGTTGGCAAATTTTCGCCATTTTTTCCACCAGAAATTTTGTTCGCTACTTGAGCTCAATATGTTTTGTAAAGCCAAACAGCTGATAAATTCATCAAGCCATTTGTAAGACGTAGCTGTTTAACTCAACTGCTACCCAACTGTTGAGCTCAACAGTTGTGGAGCAGCTTTGTCTTAGAAACTTACCCATTGATCGTGTAACAGTGCCTATCCACACTACTAGAGAACACTAATGATCAGCTGATTTGTGTTTACACCAGGGCTTTGGAGCAAAAGATTTTTTTTGCTCTGGCTACGCTCTCTGTATTTTTCTGGTAGTTTTAGTTTGTAAAACCCACCGAAAGTCAAAATACAAAAACAATTCTCCGTAGATTGAAAAGAGACAATTACTTCCTCAAAAAGAATTTGACGGAATTAAACTTCAAAAAAAAAAATGAAATTAATATTTATTTCAAAAATTAATTTTTTTGGAAATTTGAATTTAGATTACTGAAATAAAAAAAAATTATGAAACTCAAATGGCATGTTATAAAGAGAAGCCATTGCGCCATATAATTTTTCTTCCGGACTTCTTGTTTTCCCTTACGGCCAAAGCAGAAGCTTATAAGAGGCAAATTTATAATTTGTATTTCCATTCATTTTTAATTTCAAATATAATTTATTTTATAGTTCTCGAAAAAAAATGTCAGAAAAAACCACCGAATGCCAAAAAACCTATCGAAATACAAGCTGATTCGTTTGTTTTTAACCGCCTAGATGGTATATTGTTGGTATTTAATTTGGTTTTTTTCAATATAGCTTGCTCGCTTGCGACATTAGGGACGGCTAATTTCATTGTCCGAAATGCTCAGAATGATCGTTTTCTCAAAAGTGAAGACTTTTATCGTTTATTTGAGTCTTCATCTTGAGGAAAAGAACGTTTCTTGAAATCTATGATGTGCGTTTTTATACGTGCTTTTCCTCAACAAAAGTGCATAGTTTTGGTGTTTTCTTTGGTAAATTTTACAACTTTAACAACAAAACTCTCGCAAACTATAAGGCTCCAGCTAGTTTTAATTTAAGTTCCAAGATCTGTGAGAGCCCCCTACCCCCCTAAAAAAGTCATTTTTTCGGGGCGTACATCCTTAAGCAAAAAATTTTCTCAAAAACAATTTTAAAGGGGATTCATACAAATTCGTATATAAATGAAATCATATTTAGAAAAGAAAGCGTTCACAATTATCTAAACATTGCGCTTATATAATATAAAAATCACATTCATTGTTCCTTAATACTAATTCATAACATTTTACATTAAAAAATAATTTACAAAATATAAGGATTTATTTCATGAAGACAATCATTTACGATTTTGGCCGAGTGTAACCCCCCCCGAAAAAAAATCCTGGCTACGGCCTTGTATGCACTTACGTACGGCCATATTAAATATACACAAAGCTAAAAACATTCTCGCTTATTTGCGTATGCATTTTGTGTGTAAAGGTGAGTGCATTCACGTAGTAGTATAGTAAGTATGTATATTATGGCGTATGCACGTTAGGCCGGGTCGATTTGTATGGAGGGAAATTAATGGATATCGTGAAATCGATATTAGGCTTCTCCTCATATTTCTAAGCAGAAAAATCTTCTACATTTGTCTAAAATTAATTTTGTTGTTTCGGAATTTGCTGTTTTATGCACTAAGACAGATTTTTGAAAATAAAAAATGGACAAAAATCGCCAAAGTTTTAACCAGGCCAATATGCACATTAAGTTCAACTAAAATTTTATGCTGAATCCAAATATGAAATCCGAATTAAAACCGATTTCGATGAATTTCGCTGACAGCGCTTTATGTAAAATAAATGCTCCAACTACCAAATTTCGGACTTTTAGCTGCATTAATTTAAAAATTATTCCCCACAACGTAGACTGCTTGAAATTTGGGTTTTGCTTCCGGTAATACTCTATGACGTATGAGTAACCTTGAGTTTCCTTCGAGTTGATTAAAGTATAAAAAAAATTGAATTTAATTTTAATTGGCCGAAAATATTCATAAAAAATATTGTTACTATAAAAGTTTGGTTGAATTCGATGTGCATATTGGTTGGCCTGGTTAATTTATTTTTTGCGATTTTTGCCTATTTTTGAATTTCAAAAATTCGTCTTGGTTCATAAAAACCAATTTTTTTAACATCAAATGTCGCGGAACAGTTTTCTACTAAGAAAAATTAGAGAGCAATCCGCATTTCGATGGCACGATATATGTATGAAGGTAAATCCCCCCGGCCTAATATACATACATATGTACGTATGCATGTAAAAGCGTGCAATGTTGAATCATAACAAATACTTTGGCATCACAAGTCTTGCAACAAACAATCAGTGGGTATATAATTTTACTCTATATGCCGCGATTTGTTATTTGCACGCAGTTGTGTGTAAATGCCACGCCCCATTTTAGTTTTTGCAAAAAATAGACATTCTGCGTGCGTGTATTTTTGTAAGTATGTGTGTATTATATATTCTCTAGTTTTTATTGATTCTCATTTTAATTTCTAACACAACGGAAACAGGAAATGAGAAAATTTCTTATTTTGTTCCAACGTATGTACGATTTGCGAAACTAATGCGAAAAGTGAATGACTACGACCCATTAGCCCATAAGCTTAATATTTTACGATTTGCAATAGATTGACATTAAATTGAGTTCTTTAAAAGTTTTTGAGTTAAAATCCTTTAGTTGAACATAGCAGAAAAAGTCACTTGCCGCGTGGAAGAAAAAGGTTCTTCAACTATGCCAGCGACTTGCCAATTTTAATAACATACAGACCTGAGATTTAGAAACTTTTGCAAAAATATTCACTTTTAACTTTGTATGAATTTGTACGACCATAATTTCCATATTGGAATCAATTACCGCACTACCAAAACCACTTGAATTTGTAAAAATTTTCGATAGCAGCCACTTAACAATGGTGAACCGCAACATTACTTCTACCCACAGTTCCCACAAATAGACTCTGCTTCATAGGGAAAGGTTTTGCCTAATTTCATTACAACAACCAAGGCAACTAAATTGGCTTTTAGTAAAAACACAAACGCATCATAGAAAAATTAACAAAAAAGAAAATAAACGTATTGGGGTTAGATACAAGTCGCTTTGCTCCACAACGAACCCCAACAAAGCAACTTGACATGCATAAACCCTCCTACAAGCCGGAGACGGCCATTTGGAAAACATAGAACAGAGAAGGGGTTTTGGGCAAGGGCAAAAAATAGTACAAGCAAATGTGTTTTTCAAATAAGAAAATATAGAACATTTTCAAAAATACACTAAAACATTTTTAAATGCACACATGTTAGTTTTTACGTTCTATGGTTATACTCACAAACACTGTGTATTTACGTACATACATACATAAATATGTTTGTAATGCAATGTGCTCGTAGTATGACGAGAAATGAGCACGAGAAACGATAAGTTTAGCAAAAAACAGCAGAAATTGTAAGGTTATAATTACCCTTTCGTTTGAACGGCCAGCCGGTGGGACCTTTGGTTGTCGAATGGTCGTTTGGTCATATAACCCTTTGTATGTATGTATGTATGTATACATTTAAATTTCGTCGTTTAAACTTCATAATCGCCTAAGTTAGACTCTCATAACGACCTAAGTGAAACTTTCATAAGCGCCCATGCAAAAATGAGATTTGCCAAACTTTAACTGCTGGCGCCCAGCTCTATCGATGCAAATCATAAATTTGGCCTCTAGGAAGCTCGGCAAGCTCTGTATCTCCATTTAATGTCCTTTTCAGCGATGGCGTCATGGAGTGTGCGCTAGGAATTCAATTTTAATTTTTGGGCACAAATGTCGGTTAGGCGGTTAAGAAAGTTTCACTTAGGCGGTTATGAAATTTAAACGGTGATTTGTATGTCTTGTATGTTCATTCTCATTCAGTAATTCGCTCATACACGGAGTAATCGTGCTATTCACAGTGGGGCGCAGAAACCAGACCGCCACCATCAGTAATACCTACCAAACAAAAACAACAACAGCAAAAACAGCGGCTGTGCATATGAAAAGCATGCCGGTACACATGTAAATATTATGTTTTTTCCTTTTTAATGTTCAGCAAATGGAATATGAAAACAGCAAAAGACGAAAACTAGCTTTACTTACTTACTTACACATGTAATTACTTATTAAATTTGTTTGCAAAATGCTGCATGAGCTTTTTTTGGTTTTCTTGTTTCTGTCCATCGTCTGCAGTTTGTTTTGCACGTTTTGAAAAAAGTTGATTTTCTTCTTGTCAACAATTTGCTGTTTTGACTGATCAAGCTCGATTTTAACAAGTCAGGTTTTTGAGATGCGCACGCAGATTTTTAGATTTTTGTTTTTTAACATATTAAAATAGTATTAAGCTTAATTCTCGAACAGCTGATAGTTTTCCAATAAGATACCTTTTTATGTCGTGTAGAGTTTGTTTCTAAAATGCTAATTTAAGAAAAACATCTTTGGAGTATGATAACTTAAATAAGCCTTTAGATTGGTTAAGCGGAATTAGCAGGAAAAAAAGTAAAGCGTCTCGAATTGGAATAGAAGATTGGCCTTAAATTCGTTAGAGTTTTGTGTTTACACGCGTCATTGTATTTTTGCATAGATATGGATATTAGGGTAGACCTTAAAATCAATTTAGCGATTTTACGGTATCGTCCCCTACATCGATAACATCACAGGCAAGTTGTCACATATAAATTTTGGTCCCAATCGGAGACCTTGAAGGGGTGTCGCGCAGGGGTCAATGTTCAGAAAACTCTATGGATATTCAAAAAAGTGGGTACATAATTTTTTTTTATATCTAATGCTCAAAATCGATGGTTATGCACTCAAAGATAACAAATATAAATTTTGATCGCAATCGAAGATGGTTAAGTGGTGTCGCAGAGGGTCACATATGGTAATGCGACACACCTTAACCGTCTCTGATCGCGACAAAAAATTATTTTTGGAATCTTCGACAATATTAGCATCGAACAAGGGCGTAAGATAGAAGATATATGATATAAAATTTGTCTCCACACATTTGGGGACCACCTTAATGAATATAAATAAAATCTATGTTATATTTTTCCAGGAAACTCTATATAATACATAGATAGTATGTATCCAATATAATATTGTATACAGATACATATGTATAATTGTGTGTAGTATTTACAAAACTAAAACCATTTATGTACTATTAGGTGATTCACAAAATGTCATAAAGTCATATGTCATATTAAAATATTGTACGGAAATAGTTATAAAAGACTTCTCCGAAGCCCTGTGAAGAAGTAAACAAAAACAGATGATCAAATACGACGACCCAAATACATATCGTGCAGAGTTGTACACTCAAAAAAAAAATTTCTCTCGATCAAAGACATAATTTTCCTTATTTTGAACACGCGTCCCAATATAAAATTTTCTTTGTTTTGTGTAAATTTTCTCAAAAATGTGGAAAAAACATAAAAAAACATTCAAACAAATTCGTTGCCATGGGGATTTGTATGGGAATTTAATTTCTCAAAATTAAAGAAATCAAGTCTTCAAAACAAGGAAAGTTGGGAATGGAATGGCGCTTAAAGAATTTTTCATTATTTTAATGTATGAATTTTTTCAAAACAAGTATATGAAACCATGGTAACGCATGTAACAACAATATTTTATAAACCTTTTAACATGTTTTAAGGAAAATTTACTCAAAACAAAGAAACTAGTGTTCAAAATAGTAAACAATTTCTTTGACCCCTCCATATATTTTTTTTCTCTCAGTGTAGAATGCAATCACAAAATATTATGACTTATGACGATATGACGCAATATGACAGGTTGTGAATCCCCTAATTATATGTATAAATGTTCTTACAAAAACTCGGTCAATTCATTGCGTTCTTTCTCTTTTCTCTTTTTTAATTGCAGATGCTTATCGATCAAGCCACCTGAAAGGTAAAAACGCAAATACTATATCCCTTCCTTGCTATAAATAACACACACAATACAAAATGGCAAAAGCCGAAAAAAAAATAATTGCAATGCAATACAGCAAACGCTATTGAAAAGTATAAACAAAACAAAAAAATGTGACTGCACTTGAGCGTTTTTAGAGCGAGTAACGAAAAAAAAAAAAAAAATGGAATTACATTATGTAACTACACTAAGAGAAGAAGCAAGCTAAATTTAAGTATAGCGGGCTTGAATCAAGCCGAAAACGTTATGAAAGTCTGTTAAGCTTGAAAATACTAAAATCAAGAATATATTCTTATTTTTAGAACGGCCTTTTTGATAAGAAAAAGCTTATATTAAGAACTTTCCGGTTTGAGACAAGCTTGAATAAATTTATTTTAAGCATTGCTGATGATTGAGTTGAGAAAGAACATTCTAATTTTCAGAATGTTCAATATTATTTTAAGAATACTTATACTTGCTTTCCTTTTTTTCGAAATTCAAAATTCGAAATCATTTAACCCACCTAACAAAAATAGGAAAGAATATTTTTTTTATTTCTTTACATTGTATTTTAATATTTTTTTAATGGATTAGTCATATGTACTTGTATATGGAGATGCAATTCTTATTATCACTATATATAATTCAGTCTTTACATACATACTTATAAATAAGAAAGATCTACATACATATACATATCTTATACCGAACTCATTTTAGAAAAGTGTATACATTTTCCGTAATCTTTTTAACGATTAAAAAACCCAGTCAATACTTCTACTACCAACACACATTTTCACCACCCAATTTGAGTGGTAGTATCCCTATACCAAACCATTTTGAAACGTTTCTTACCAACACCGATGGTCTGGAATCCAACAATTTTGGCCACGATTTAAAAAAGTCAACGGCTTCGAAATTATACAAGTTTTGTTTTCGCATCTCATATGTACATTCCCACTTTATTTGTTTGACCACTCCTCCAAATTTGATATAATCCTTCATCTATTTCAAACTATTAAAAGCCATATTAAAACATAAGCTAAATTCTCATCAATGCGATAACTCTTACCTGTTCCATTTTCCAAGCAAACATGTCCAAGAGATGCTCCATTCACAATCCCAGCGGGGAATAGCTAAATTGCTTTTTTTGTTTTATTAATCTTTT
This sequence comes from Urophora cardui, assembly GCA_960531455.1. Taxonomy (NCBI): domain Eukaryota; kingdom Metazoa; phylum Arthropoda; class Insecta; order Diptera; family Tephritidae; genus Urophora; species Urophora cardui. The sequence continues at coordinate 4,998,482 of OY482674.1, forward strand.
TCACACAAAAATCAACAACTATTGAAAATTATATATTTTCTGCTAAACATTTGGCTCTGGTGGTCTTAAATTATGAATTTCATTCTTAAACCAAGATTTTTTCAGTTTTTTATCCTGTTTCAAGAATACCATTCTTGATTCAAAATTAGAGAAACTTAGATTTCATTTATTTTTTATTAATTTCTGTAATTCTTAATTCAAGTGTGACACAGCTAGTTTTTAGCCCGCAACTTTTCTCTGAGTGTAAGTAATTATAAAATAACTGTAAATTATAAAAGGAAACGTACATGTGTGTGTATGTCTGCAAGTGTTTGCAACGAATTTTGACAGGAAGGAAACAGCGAAGGTGACCTAGTGAAAAAAGCGCATAACTGTTTATTTTTATTTTATTTTCATTTTATTTTATTTTATTTTATTTATTTTTTTATGTGATAATCGCGATTGGTGCGTTTGTGGAATCTCCCATAAAAAATATTCATACATAGCTATACCTGTGTGGTATTTGATCGAGGGTGCAACTCTTTTATGAAATTTAAGTTATTACAAAAGTTTTTGAAGAATAATTTTTGGATTTCCGCCTATGTTTGTTTGTGTGTATACATGTATGTATGTATGTATATCCTGGCAGCCATCGGTGGGTAAAAACCCGCTTTTACACGGTTTACACACGCTTACACAGTAGGTAAAGTTTCTGGTTTTTATGAATGGAGCAGTGCAGATACCGACCGATATATGTCTCCCTCACCATTTCTCTGTTAATAACATAGATATCTGTTATTTATTACATACATTTAACACTGAAAAACTCCGCTTAAAAGTAAGCAAAAAATAACCGATATCTACATATGTTATTAACAGAGAAAGAGCGAGAGAGTTAACGCATATGTCCGTAAGCTCGACACTGCTACATTCATAATTACTAGAAATTTTACCGTGTGTGCGTGGGTAACCCGTATAAAACCGCGGTTTTTTACCCACTGTTGGCTGCTAGGATATACATATTTTAAAGTCTAAGAATGGATGAGTGTGTGTATAAATTTTACTATAAAATTATGCCATAACCCTAAGACTTCGACTTTTTATTGTTAGTAATTCTGAAAGATCTTTTTGGTGTAATATGCCTTATTTCATACAAAATTCACAGCAAACAAAATACATAAGATCCATCATAAACACACAAAAACACTCAAAAACACTCTTGGGCAAGTCATTTTTTTAATATGTTTATAATTTTTTATCCAGTTTCATAATGTCATTTAACAAAGAGAACAAAAGCTTTTCCAAATCCTTATTCCTTTCCGTTTTACCTTTCAGCAAAATCAGTGGCTATTGATTTGCAATTACATACATACAAATAATTTTTTTTTGTTTTTAATTTTTATTTTTGTTTTTGCAATACTTTACCTAATTTGTTTGTTCTGATCTAAAATCCACATTCATACATACATATGTACATCCACACTAAAAAAAATCTCTCAATCAAAGACATAATTTTCCTTATTTTGAACACGTGTCCCAATACAAAATTTTCTTTGTTTTGAGTAAATTTTCTCAAAAATCTGGAAAAACATAAAAAAGACATTCAAACAAATTCGTTACCATGGGGATTTGTATGGGAATTCAATTTCTCAAAAAAGAAAGAAATCAAGTCTTCAAAACAAGGGCAAGTTGGGAGTTGAATGGCGCTTAAAGAATTTTTCATTATTTTCATGTATGAATTTTTTTAAAACAAGTATGTATATGAAACCATGGAAACGCATGTAAACAAGAATATTTTATAATACTTTTAAGATGTTTTAGAGAAAATATACTCAAAACAAAGAAACTAGTGTTCAAAATAGGGAAACAATTTCTTTAACCCCTCCATATACTTTTTTCTCTCAGTGCATATTTTAGCACAACGTAAGAGCTGCCGCTTTTACACGCGACTGACCTAAATTGAGCTTGACAACGCATAGTAACTGTCAAATGGCTGTCAACTTTACATTGCCTTACAAAACATTAAGGTAGTTCTCTCTGTATGATTTTGGCCTGGCAAATTTGCCGAGATGACATAAGTGTGATAAGTTTGCCGAGAACAACAACAAAATACACGTCTTGTCAAATTTGTAACTTCGGCAAATTTCTCATACCCCAACCCGTGATATTTGATATCATGAGAAAAATATCACGGGTAATGCAACAATGTTATTACATTCACAATAGTCTTTTATGAGAAGCGAGTTTAAATTTATGTTTCTAGTTCTTTTTTTAAGTATTTTATTTTATTCAGATAAAAAATTAATTAATTCGAAATTGAAGCAAGCAAAGCAAAGCGACAACAGTCGTATAAAGAGTGGAAAGAATATAACTAACATGCTAGTTCACAATGAAGTCAGTTCGAATTTAAATTTTCTTAAAGGTGCGCTCTCTCTGTGTGAGAAATTTCTCAAGATATCATGATATCTCGGCAAAAAGATTAGACAGAGAGAACAACCTTATTGCTGTCCACCTATGTACATACATATGTACATGGTATACACGTCAAAGTGGGAGGTTTTCATACATATCTCTGAGCGTTAGGGCGATTATGCATATATATTTTGTGAAAATCGTAAAAAAAATATTAGATGGTACGATGTGCGAAAGTCGTATTATTTATATAAGCCGCAATCTTCCGTGCGGCCACTAATGTTAAAAACTGACAAGTATACCGTAAAATGTGCCGCTCCCTGCCTCAATCGTACTCGTCTGAGCATTATACACACCCTCCTTCGCTTCTCTACAAATTGAATTTGACATCTGAGATCTTAATTGATCTAATGCAATATAAAAATGCATTTATGTATTCTTGGCTCAAATTTGTTGTTCTTGTAACAGTAGTTTAATTGTTTGAGGTTGTACGAACTGAATAAAGTAAAAAAAAGCGCAATTGTGAATGTTTAAAATTCACGATCACCGCAGCGTCTCTTTGCACTTGCAACTACCAAACAATGCGGCGTTTACAGAACGCACTGAAATGTGCTGCGCTTGAAAGTAAAGCCGGTATTGGTGGGTGGCAAATATAAGCCGCAAATAATTTACACTTGCAATAAATGAAATGTAATTGAAAGAAAAAATTGTTAATACAAATTCAGGAAGCATGAATAAAGCAGGCAGCAAAAGTATGAGGTTATATTACCTTTTCTCTTTTAAATATCGATGTAATGCATCTGAAGAATAACATTTCATTAAAGAAGATTTTAAAGAGAGCACTAATGCATATAACACAACGAAATTTTAATGACGTCTTAAAAGCTTTTTTTATAGGAAATTCAAACACCATTGCCAAAAGTTCATCACTGAAACCAATAAGGCTTCGTAAGATTCTAATCTATGTATTTTAAATACTTTATGTGCGATCGCAGAATCAAACATTGATGGCATTTTTCGCTAACAAAAATATACTTTTATGTGCATATTATGTATGTATGTATGTATGTATAGGAGTATGCTTGTTTGCTGTTTGCATCTCTATTACGGCGGCGCCAATTATTTATATAGCATTACCATGGCAACTTAGTTTAGTTTATCGTGTTAATAACTCATTCAGTTCGAACTAATAAACAATAGCTTAAGACGAATGAAAGCCTGTAAAGCTTAAACTTGGCTATTATTCCCAATATTACATTAGAAACAAACATTGGCGTAGATACACTGACGGATTCCATAAACTTTAATGCATAACGGGGCAAACAAAACTTTATGTACAGATGTATATGAATAACTATATTCGAATACGTATCGTACAAACAGGCTAATTTACTATAAGTCAGTTGACTGTTAAAATATGCAATGGCTTGAGTACTTTAATGAAAAAATCATAATTATTTTAGTTATTTTGCATTTTTCATTAATTCTTCTTTCTTCGCCGTTGAAATCGCTGTTATTTATTTTATTTTTTATTTATATAATTTTTATTGGAATTATTAAAATTTTTCCATTGCAGTAATAAAGAGCATTGTGAATAATTACAGATGCCACACTCAATTAAGTCTCATTTAAACAAGCAAAATCACACCTCTGCCCCTTTTCGTGTGAGCTTGTATTGTTGCAAAGAAAACTTTGTTCTTTAATTATTGAATTTTATGCGAGTTTTTCATTGTGTAAAGTATTTTTAGTAAAAGAAACGAAAAACAAATAAAAAACAAATGTGTCTAAAACCAACGGTTTTTGAATTAATTAGATTAATTTGCGTGGCAGCAACACATTATTTTTGATTGCTAATATATATGAGTAACTACATATGTAGATACATTTTTATGTATGTATGTACTGCATCACATGCATGTGTGTATGTGCATTAAGGTGGAGTGAAATCATATGGAGATTTTTTTTTGTTCTTTTTTTGAACGTACCAGCAATGAAAATTTGCCTTTATACGAGTTAATGAACCCCACAAAATTTTATGGTGATAGGATGACGTTTTGAACTGCCCCCAGCCCCGCAAAGTTGAAAGCAATAAGCACGATCTGGTACAAATATGAAATTTTGAAAATTATAAAATCAAAAAACGAAGTATGAGGATTGATAAAGATGACTAAGCTGAGTATTAAAGTGAATTTTTTTTTTTTGGAAACAACAACTACAAAAGTTATTAAAGGTCAAAAATTATATTATGCATTTTTTAAATTGCAATTACTTAAAAAATACTGAACCGATTTCAAATATTTTTATACCATTCGATAGGTATTTTTATTCCCTTTAATCTGGTATACATCTTGTATATGAAAAGTAAGGGGGGTAAAAGGGGGTTTGACCCCCGCAGGGGGGTATTATGGAACCCACATAAAATGTATATCATATTAAACGGAATCAAATTACCTATCGAGTGGTGTAAAAATATTCGAAATCGGTTCAGTAGGTTTTAAGTAATTGCAATTTAAAAAATGCACAATATAAACTTTGACCTTTAAAAACTTTTGTTGTTGTTGTTTCCAAAAAAAAAAATTCACTTTAATACTTAGCTTAGCCATCTTTATCAATCCTCATACTTCGTTTTTTGATTTTATAATTTTAGAAATTTAACATTTGTACCAGATCGTGCTATTTTTTTCAACTTTGTGGGGCTGGGGGCATCTCTAAACATGCGAGTAGGTCAATAAAATTTTACAGGCATATTACTGGGCTAGAAAGGTGCCGTTCTGGCTTTGGAACAAATTGAATTTCCAAAAAAAATGTTTCACTCCACCTTAATGTGCATACCTGCATCCAGTGGCGGTCGCTTAGTACAAGCCGAAAAGCCCGGCTTTCCTAAATATTTTCGTTCATTTCATTTACGTCAGTATAAGGAAGCTAAAAATACATCTGCGCTTTCCTGTGAGATTTAGAAATTTCCCTATAAGTTTGGCGCCAGCAATCAATTCAATTGAATTCTTCCCAAATGACAATAACTTCTCTTCTGATTTTGTGGATAATTCACGTTCTGATGGTGAAGAACTTGAATATTTACTCTCGATTTTCGATTTAATCAAAGTTAATGCGGAACCGCAATCCGACTTTCAGATAATACGGCAAAGTGAACTACATAAATGGCTAATGGCTATGCTTCATACATATGTAGGCTTCCCCAGCCAATTTATGTTAGGTCCGCCACTGCAAGCATCCATATATATGTAATAAAGCTATTAAACATACATACGTACATACATATGAATTGTTATTTTACAAGGAGATCGCTTCGACTGTATTGACTAAAAGATGATGCCCCTTGAATCTCTGTGATGCCTAAAGTGGAATTGTCGGGAGCAGCTTCTTATCTGGTAACTACTATTAATTCTCACCATGACCCATATTAAGTAATTCGAATTGGTATTCCATATCAATTTCTCAAACATAATGCAAATTTCCAATAAATTCTGCTGAAGTAATACAAAATAGGTAACCAAATGAAAGAAAAAAAGTGTAACAGCAATAAGAATTAGTTTAAATGCAAATACATTTTTAAGCTGCCAATTCGTTGAAAAGCTAAAGGCCACACATTGTTAACAGAAAAATTAACAAGTACAAAAAAATAAAAGAAATTCTTTCCATGAATTTGACGCCAGGATGGCACATGAGGCTAAAAGGAAATTTGAGCTGGGCCTTTTGAAACATTGTTGCTAACTTGTTGGTGTGGAAGTCAGGTTGCCATGGCATACCTACTTACACTTGTAGACGACGACCACCGGTGGCAAGTGCTGTCGTTGGCGCTTAGTATTTAAATGTAGTGACTGAAAGTGGTTAAGTTACTGGTAGGGCAAAGTTACAATGAGAGTTTGGAAAACGAGCTGGCTTCAAAGCGATTGTCCACTGCACAATAAATATAGTCACAGCCACAAACATATTACATGTACATATGTATGTATGTATGTATGTATATGAGGATTGAAGTGAATCTGAAAATTAACTTGCTACCGCTCGATTGCTTGCCACTAAATAAAAAGGGCAAAGCATTGTGCACTCGTGTTGGCTGTCGACGATGAAAAGAAAAAATTCGAAGAAAAGTTAAGAATTACAAATCGAGCAATTAGCATTTGTACATTAGATTTAAAAGTTCGCATAGATTTTTTTCTATTCTGCACCAGAAAATTTTTTTTTGCACTAGAAGAGTTTATAATTTTCAGAATGTGGAAAGGAGAGAAAAAAAGAGAAAATAACTACATAGAAGAATGTTAAAGCCCGTTTCCACATAACTTGATTCGTCAGCGAAACATCTAGGGAAAGATCTCGCTAAGTAACCCGTCTCCACGTGGCTGATCGTTATTCAGTTTAACATTTCTCTTTCTTGTTCTTCTTAAATGTTTGTATGTTTGCTTATTTTTGTGTTTTTGTTTTGGTCTGTGTGAGATTTCGATAGATTTTCGATACAAAAGGGCATCGGTATCATCGCGTTTGGCAAGAGGATTGAGAACGAAACAAGTGTTTCAATTTTCACTCGCTCTCAGAAATTTGTATGGAAATTGGCGAGTTTCGGCACTCGTTTTGAGGTCGAAACAAGATTGAGAGAGCGAGTGCAGAAAAAAAGAGCGAAACCGTTATGTGGAGACATGGTATAACCCTCCAAACCTCTACCTACCTTGATACCTACACATACATACATATTTACATTATTATCATTCTTCTTGATAAAAAACTATACATATGTACATATGTACGTATTCGAAACAATTTATGACCGTGCGCCGTAGTTTTGTTTGCACGAAAATTCCTTCCTAATAGATATGCAAACAATAAAACAATCGGAATACAAATAAAAACAAATTAAATCTCAGTTTAAATATACATATACAGAACAAAGTTACACATGCGCCATATTTACAAAATCCAAAAGAAAATTATTGCACAGTAGCAAGCAAATAATGCAGATAATAATTTAAAGGTGCTTATTAAAGAAATATTTTACGTGCGCAAACATGTACCTATAATACATACATGGTAGGCACAATCATATATTCCAGGAATTAAAGAGGTAGCACATATGCAAACATTCAGAATTTTTTTAAGAGATTTATTTTTTATGCATGACTAATTTACTAACATCTGTATGTACATATGTATGTATGTATGTCTTCAAACTTCTATCAGAAGAAAGCACAATAAATAGAACTAGTGCTGTTCAGGCCACAAGCGCATAGAAGGGAATAAGAGGGCTGATGGAATGAGAAAAAAGACTGCGGGCCTCAGAGCAGAACACTCTATGCAAATTCCGAACCCACTCAGTGATATTAAGCATAGGTACTATACATACAAACATACATACATATGTACAAACATATATACATACTGATGACCATTACGGACTTAGAGCCTGGTGCTCAACCCACCTCCCAACGGTAGCTTGACGATTGTACCGGTGGGTTCGGTACGATGACAGTAGGAGGTTTAGATCGGGTTAGAGTCCCGCACTGACGTAGTAAAGGCTTCCTCCTCGTAAAAAAAACATACTGATGTAGGGTGTCAAACTATGTGTATATCGTGCGATCAGGCGCGGATCCAGGATTTCGGCAATGGGGGGGTTTTGAAAATTTTTAATACCACCTACTATTATTATTCTATATACTAGTTGCACCATTTCCCGCACCTTAAAAACGCCAAACTCAAAACCCTCCAAATTAACAATATCTATGTCATCACATAAAGTGCAGGAGATTTCAATTGAAGTTCTAAATAACATGTATAACGTACATGTATTTAAGAAATTCATAAATTAAAAAAGCCGGCATATGCGGGTGTCAGGCCTTCAGATGGCTCTGAAGCTACTTTATTATAAACTTGACCACTGCGCGACACCTAGTGAAGGGTAGCAGTTATTATATGATATAATTTGAAGCGCGAGGTCGCTACTGCGTGTTCTAAATTTTCAAACGTGCAACCAAAGAACGTATGTTGTATACTCTGAAAAAAATACCCGTAGCTAAACCAACAACTTTCCGCTGTTGAATCTCCGTCTTTGATTCAACAGCAAAAGTATTTGTTTTTACAGCAAAGTTTTTGACCCAACAATTTATTCAAAAACGGCCGTTGTTGTTTCAAAAACTTTCTTGCTTTTAAAATATTTTTTGTGAGAAAATATTTTTTTGTGAGAAAACCAACAAAAAAAAAAAAAATTATGGAGAGAAGATGAAGAGAAAAATCCAAAAAAAAATTTATTTTTAGCAACAATTTTCTCCCCGTTGTTGATTTAAAGGCAAAAGTATTTGACCCAACAGTTTCCGCTGTAAACAAAACTAATGAGAACATATTTTTCTAAAATTTTATTTTTACAATGATTCAAATAATTCATGGATTCTTTTTTAGGAAATGGAAGTATAAATAGGTTACTACAATTCAATATAATGTTGAATGTTCCACTATGTGATGATTGAATAGAATTTCAGGTTGATGTCATTGTTCGAATCCGCAGAAGAATATAAAATAAAGAAGAAAAATCAGAATAAGAAATAAGGATAGCAACCAGTGAATGATAAGAAGGAGAGAAGAATAGGAGAACAAGCGGAGGCTACATATTTGCAGTTGGGACCCGGGCGGAGAGAAGATGAAGAGTAAAATGCAAACAAAAATTAATTTTTAGGTGAAAATTTTTTCCAACAATCTCCGTTATTGACTTAACTCAACAACGCTCGCACCTTTGAAACAACAACGGAGCGTTGTTGGGCACATTTCAACTGCGGAAAGTAGTTGATTTAACAGCGAAAGTCTTTAGATTTACAACGTTTTTTTTTCAGAATAGGAAGGGAAAATTCGGTATTTTGACCGAGTGAGGTGGAAATCGTTTAGTCAAAAAAAAGATGATGACTTCGCGAGTTCCTTCCCATCATTTTTCAAGCTCGAATTCGTTTGTTTTTTCGCGGCGAAAAATAAATTTATTTTGACATTTCTTTTGCTTGACATTTAGTTATTGTTTCTATTCATACTCTACCGCCACTGCAAAGATGGTTGAAAATGAGCCGGGCTGCAAATTTTAGAATTTTATAAAAACCTTGATCTGATGAAAAGCTCTGTTGCCACTTTTTTTATCCTTTGTTGAAACATTTCAATTTTATGAATGAATCGCTTGTAGTATTTTAACTTCGTACTCGTTTTATTTCTTGTTTTTGGTGGTTGATTTGATTGTATAGTACGCGCTTATTGTATTAGATTTAATTCCTCTAATGTTTACTTGAAAGAGTTTTTTAGTGCTCAGCACGAAATTTTTATTTAATTCAATTTTTAATTGTTGGGGTAAGTGGAAAAAAATTCAACAACTATTTACAGCGAAGGTTGAGTGTATAGCTATTTCACGAAAAACCATTTTCGAACATCAGCACTCTTTCCGGAAGTGGATGCTACCGGGGATTGAACCCGAGTACATTCCATCTTCAGCCGCTATGACCCAATGCATAAACACACTCGGCCATTGAGACTCTGTGCAACCTGTTGGATTTTCCCCACTTTTGCCTTTTTCATTTTCAATATGTTTATGCGTTGGGTCATTGAGGCTGAAGATGGAATGTACTCGGGTTCAATCCCCGGTAGCATCCACTTCCGGAAAGAGTGCTGATGATCGAAAATGGTTTTTCGTGAAATAGCTATACACTCAACCTTCGATGTAAATAGTTGTTGAATTTTAATTCCTCTAAATTTCGGGTATTTTCTATTTAACTATAAGTTGTAATTGTATGTTATTATTGCCTACAAGGACAACTATTTTAATGAACTGATTCAATTGTACCTGTTCCACCTTGTGGATATGTGCATATAAAATATAATCTGAAAATAAATGAAAATAAATGTCGAGTTTTGCCTTTGGACAGCTAAACCCATCCAACCATTGCTTTCCTTGATCAGTTTGGGAAATTTGGGCGCAGAATCTATAAAGGCATTAATTTGGGATCTATGATAAACCACAAGGGGGGGTTTGAACCCCCAAAACCCCCCCCGTGGATCCGCCACTGCGTGCGATCTACCTAAATGGCTGCTATCCCTAAGAAGGGATCAGTGTAGACCCCGATATTCATTACAGGGCACTATCCTTTAAGCGTTAATATAAAATAACTGGACGTGCTGGAAAATTTGTACATAACTTTGTTCACTTAAAGTGGTCAGAATGATGTACTTTTTTAATAAAATACAATTATTATACTGTTGCAAAAATACTTCTGGGAAGTGCTATTTTAGAATAAAAAATATTTTTAAAATCTGTGTTGTGTATTTACCCACTGTCAAAAGGCAATTGCTGAAAATGAAAGTAGGTATTTAAATAATTTAAATAATTAATAATTAATAATTTTAATAATAATTTTTAATTGTTGATTTAAGAAAAAATTTTCGGGCGACAGAGCTCCAACAAACCCTCAAAGTCCATGTGATATTGGATCATATTGAACATTGTATCGAATTTATAAATGGAAATGGCTTAGGCATGACGTCCGAACAAGCAGGAGAAGCAATTCATCGTGAGTTCCTGAAATACTGGAATTAGTATAGAATTAATCTGATTGAAGATTCCTTCTATTCAGTATAACTAAGAAGAGCTGTCATTGAATTTTCTTCTAATAACTTGTAAAAAATATTTTGGTATCTTTTAATTCATAGTTGCTGAATAAACGAATTAATAAGTTCATTTAAAAGAGATTAGATACACGCGATTAATTTTTTTTTGGAAATTCTCATATATAGGTGATATAATTTGTTAATGTTCAAGTTGACCGACATCTAGAGAGTGATTTTTCTCCTTTCCCAGCACAGTATTTTAAAAATTATGTGAGTTTTCAGGATTAATAAAAAATTTCAGTGGGTAAATAAAAAAAATGCCCATAAAAAATGGAAAACTCGATTTTTCTCGGAAAGGGAATCAGCTAGGATTTTCGTTACCACAGGAAAATGTTACTTAAAATGTCCTTAAAACTTTCCCAAAGACCGTTTTCGTCGTGATTTTTCCACCAAAATAATTCGCTTCTAGCACACTGTGATTTTTAATGAGTACAAACCGTCGCTATAGAAGAAAAACGACGCAAACTGTTTTTGTTGAGGAAGAAAGACGCAAACTTTTTTTTATTTATTTATTTCGTATTTATTAAACATATATCATTAGTACATTAAGAACAAGCGTCTTTTTTTGTACAACAGTAACAATCTGGACAATAATATAGTCAATTACTTAACAATAACTTAAAACTAATTAATACTAGTAACAAATAGCTGAAGATATATGTAGGTAGATAAAGAAGGTAGAGATGGCGAAGGCAGGAGGAGAAAAGTAAAATAAAGTAGAGTGAAGAGAAGAGATAAGAAAAGAAAAAGGAAAAACAAGAAAAGGGAAAAGAGAAAGGGTAATAAGCTTAATGTGCTACCTAACATCTCGGGGTTATACATAAGGACAATTTAATTTTTACATTAATTTTGACGAAAGTACGACGACAAGATGGTCTTAATGTTGCTTTTGTTTAGGCTACTACGTATAGCGGCAGGAACAGAGTTCCATAAACGGATAGCGTTGATGAAAAATAGTCTAGCAGATGGAATAAAGTTATATTGCGGAACAATAAGGCCATGTACACGTGAAGATTTTGCAAACGTTAGTTTGTCATAGAGGTAGCTGGGTGTTTTTTCATTTATGAGGCGGAAGAGGAAAACACAATTTCTAACATTAAGATACTCTTCAAGTTTACAGCCCAAGAGACTGCTCCTCCAGCCAGAGATATGTTCGAATCTCCCTAGCCCAAACACGTAGCGCGTGACGTTGTTAAATGCCACTTCTAACTTATGAGCGGACTGCGAATCAAGCTTGCTATATACTAGTTCTGCATATGATATTACAGGCATAATAAGTTGAATAGCCAGCTTCCGTCTTATTGCAACCGGCGTAAATGGGGCAGAGATTCGAAGGCTTCTAAGAGTGGAGTAAACTTTTCCGACTGTCGAATTTATGTGATCAGTGCATGTGAGATCAGAGTTAACAACAAATCCCAAGTTAGTAACTTTCGATACAGGTTGTATAGCGTGCTCACCAATATACAGAGTGGGAACTTCTGTAGGTTTTAGACGCTTCTTACAGACAGGTAACACATAAAACTTGTTGACATTAAGACTGAGGCCATTTTGAGAGGCCCAAAACTTAATGGAAGACAGGTCAAGATTGAAATTAGATCCTAGGTTCAACACTTGATCGAGGGGACTGGACATATATAGCTGTATATCATCCGCATATGCATGAATACAGGCATGCTGACATAAAGACAAGACGTCGTTTACAAACAAACTAAATAACAATGGCCCCAGAATAGATCCTTGGGGGACACCCGAAAATACTGGGCGAAGCGAAGATAAATTTAAATCAACCTTAACACGTTGAGATCTCCCTGTCAAATAACTCCTCATTAGCTGCACCGCGGACGGACTGAAAGCAAAAAGTTTGCATAATTTGTGGCAAAGCAGCTCATGATCAACTGAGTCAAAGGCTTTGGAGAAGTCGAGTAAGCATAATAACGTTAAGTGTTTCTTGTCATAAGCAATTCTTACATCGTCCAATATTTTTATCATAGCTGTAGAACAGCTATGTTTGGCTCTAAACCCAGACTGAAAGGGTGATAATAAGTTCAGTTCATTAATATGACGGTAGATTTGCTCAGACATTAACGACTCTGCAACCTTTGACAAAGCAGGCAGTATGCTGATAGGCCTAAAGTCACAAGGGCTGGCGGCAGACCTATTTTTAGCAACAGGTACGACAGTGGCCACTTTCCACACAGCTGGGAAGCAAGACGTTGTTAACACATGATTAATTATATGCGTAAGGGTAGGTAGAATAAGTGGCAATATAATTTTTATGAATTTAATAGGAATTCCGTCCTCTCCAGTGGCATTCGATCGTATTTTGTAGACGCTTTTTTCAACATCAAGTTCAGACACTGCACTAAACTCAAACAACCAACAGGCAATACATAGGAACAAGCACTGGACATAGAAGCACGAGAATAAGAGGAGGGTACACCATTAACAAAGGCTTCATTTAAGGTGTCAGGGCTAAGCGTACAACGAGACTTATTACTAACATGAACACGCAAGGCTTTTAAATTACGCCACAGAACATCGTTAGGTAGGGAGGGGCAGAGCTTATTTGAGAAATAATTTCGCTTTTCGCGCCTAACAATAAGGGTAGCTTCATTTCATGCAGCTTTAAATGCACTCCATTTCATTTCCGTTCTGTCCCTTTTCCACGCAGAGTAAGCTTTGCATCTTTTTTTTATGGCTGCTCTAGCTTTGCTGTTAAACCACGGACAGGACGTGGATTTATGCAATACTGTTTTTGCTGGAACGTGAGCGGTAAAGGCCTGCAGAACCGCCCCATTAAGGAAGGAGAGCTTTTCATCTACTGAGCTGAAACCCCAACAAATAGACCAATTTATTTTTGACAGATCACTAAAGAGACTATTAACATTTATGCTGCGATAGTCCAGAAAAGAGTGCACATCAGTGGCGTCATTATTGTGGTCATGTTTAATGTAAAATGAACAAAAAATCAAGTCATGGTCAGATAAAAATGATACTTGGTCAAACTTTAAAATTATGGCAGGGTCAGATACAATAAAATAGTCAAGAAGACTTGGACAACAATTATTTCCATACCTTGTGGGAACAGACACATTGACAAAAGACAAACCAGCACCAGATACATTTTCACTAAGACTAGAGGTATATAAGAGGGTTCGCGACGCTACAGTGCATAATCCAACAGACAGATATTCAACATTACCCCTAGTTGACTGAGCTACAAAATTTACTTTTAGATGATTTTTGAAGTAAATAGCTACCCCACCACCTTTTTTCCCTCTTCTATCATTTCTTAACAAATTATAATTTCTAATGGCGAAATGAGCATCATCAACTTCATGTCTGAACCACGTTTCAGATACACATATCATATCAACATCAGAATATTCAAATATATTTCTTACTACGTCCATTTTTTCGCTATTGAGACTTCTCGCATTGAAGTGAACAATTTTTAAGCCCTTATTTAGACTGCACAAAACATTTATCATTGCCAAACTACAATCATCAACTTTAGATGTTGTGTTATTGGACAACATGATGGCACATTATAGAGCAATAAGCAAAAGCAACATTATGAAACATAAAAACAGGGGCATGTGAAGAGTCAAAATATAAACATAGATGTGCTAACTTTACAATAGACAGATATATAATATATAAAACTAATGAGTACATAAGCTACTGGAACTGCACCAGGTCATCATCGGACGTAATCTTTGTTGACACACTGTTTTTGGCTTTATCACTTCTGACGTACACACACCCACGAAATGTGTACACAGATACCAGCTTTCAAAGAAAGACACATTAAAAATATTTTTCGAAAGAAAGACTCTTTATTTTTTTTGATAACGAAGAAAGACACTTTATTTTTTTTTACTATAAAGAAAGAAGCATTTAAATATTTTTTAGGAAAGAAAGACGTATTCGATTTTTTTATTTTTCTTTGTCAATATTAATGCTAATGCGTCTTTCTTCGTCGAAATAGTTTTTAATGCGTCTCTGTTCGTCGAAATATTTTTTAATGCGTCTATCTTCGTCGGCATGTTTTGTAAAGCGTCTTTCTTCCCCGACATATTTTTAATGCGCCTTTTTTCGTCGACAAATTACTGACATGCGTCTTTCTTCTTCCGGAGCGACGAAACAATTCGTTTTATAAATTTTTTACAATGTCTGTCAGATTGTGACAGACTCAAAGAATTTATGACATTTTTATTTATTTTTGTATAGAAATATTAAAAAGAAAAATGGTGGATCATCTCTTGAATGAAAAAAATATTATCTTAACATTATATTTTTTTAAGGAATTTATTTATTCTTCGGTGTTTTTTTTTTAAATATTTAAAAATAAATATCATGCAAATTTTAGCTAAAAATTTTGAACGTATGCTCATGTGTTTTCCTAAATATGGCGTAGTATGTTTAAAAATTAGATTAGTTTGTTTTCTTAATCAAGCAGTAAATCTTTTAATGTTCAAATTATCTCAACGGTATGTAGATACATACATAAGTATATATTTATTTATGTTGTTCAAGTCAAATATTGGTTAGGTATACTCTAAAATATTTGTAAAAGTTTGTAGATAAGATTAAAACGGATTTTGCCAAAATCTTATACAAATAACAAATTTGAAAGAAGGCACATACCCACATTAGATAAACGTTTAATTGTCGGAGGCAGTGTTGCCGTTAGGGCCACTAAAGTGTCAATTGTTTTCTCTATTTAAGATCAAGGTCAAAAAAATCAATTAAGAAGTCAGCTTGAGTTGAATCTACAGAAAATTGTAAAAGCCTGTCTCCACATAACTTGATTCGCCAGCGAAACATCTAGGAAAACATCTCGCTAAATAACCCGTCTCCACGTGGCTGATCGTTATTCAGTTTAACATTTGTCTTTCTTGTTCTACTCAAATGTTTGTATGTTTGCTTATTTTTGCACTTTTGTTTTGGTCTGTGTGAGATTTCGATAGATTTTCGATACAAAATTAGAGAAGACATCGATATCATCGAGGTTGGCAAGATGATTCAGAATGAAAACGTGTTTCAATCTTCACTCGCTCTTAGAAATTTGTATGGAAATTGGCGAGTTTCGGCACTCGTTTTGAGGTCGAAACAAGATTGAGAGAGCGAGTGCAGAAAAAAAGAGCGAAATACGTTATGTGGAGACATGGTATAAGCGTT
This sequence comes from Urophora cardui, assembly GCA_960531455.1. NCBI lineage: Eukaryota > Metazoa > Arthropoda > Insecta > Diptera > Tephritidae > Urophora > Urophora cardui. Next base: position 5,014,697 of record OY482674.1, read on the forward strand.
GTGAGACTGGGCTGAGTTCCTGACGGACTTGTTCAGAACTGCCTATTGCTTTTTGAACAGCCGGAAATCTGGTCGTTTGACTGTAGCATATTTTTATCTATTTTGTATCGTACTTATGCACATACAAATACATACCTAATTTTTACAACAGTTCAAAGTATATATTTGCTTTTCTAATCTTTACATGAACGGTAGCAGTTTACTTTGAGCGATATGTAGTTAGTCAAATATAAACGTGAACAGATGTACAAATTATCATTAGGGTGGTTCTTAAAAAATTAAATTAGCGGATTTCTGCGATTTCACCCCCTATATTGGTAACAGTACAGTCAAAGATATCACATATAAATTTTAATGCCGATCGGAGGTGGTTAAGGGGTGCCGTATAGGGGTCAAAGTTTTGAAAGCTCCTCGATAGTCCTGCACTCAAAGATATTAAATACAAATTATGGTTTCAATCGGAGACAGTGAAGGGCTGTCGCGTTGGGGTCAAAATTCATATTACCATCTAAAGGCCGAAAAATGGCATCACATTTTTTATTATCTAATGACCAAAATTGATAGTCCTGTACTCGAAGATATTAAATATAAATTATGGTTCCAATGGGAGGCAGTGAAGGGCTGTCGCGTAGGGGTCAAAATTCATATTACCATCTTAAGGCCAAAAAATTACTTCACATTTTTTATTATCTAATGACCAAAATCGGTAGTCCTGTACTCGAAGATACCAAATATACAATTTGGTCCCGATCGGAGACGGTTAAGGGGTGTCGCAAAGGGGTCACACATTGTAATATGAATATTGCCCCTGTGCGACACCCTTTAAGAGTCTCCGATCGAGATCGAAATTTATATTTGGTATCCTTGAGTACAGGACTATCGATTTTGGGCATTAGATATACAAAAAAAAAACTGCAATTTTTGTGTCTCTATACAGATTTCTGAACTTTGACCCCTATGCGACACCACTTATCCGTCTACGATCGGGACAAAAATTTATGTATGGTATCTTCGACTATATTAGCATCGACCTAGGGGGTGAGGTTGAAGAAATATGATATAAAACACAGGTCGACAAAATTTCAACAAATTTTTGTTAAAGAAATAAAATTCTACTTTTCTAAAGGATTTCGGTGCGCTGAATCCGAATCTGCACTCAGATTTTCGCTAATACGCTTTAATCAATTTTTAAAATAAGTAAGAAATTTAAAAGATATTGAGGAGTGAATATAGCCAAAAATCTCAAAAACTGTACGTATTAGCGAAAATCTGACTTCAGATTCGGATTCAGCGCACCGAAATCCTTTAGAAAAGTAGTATTTTATTTCTGTAACAAAAACTTGTCGACCAGTGTAATTAGACTCCATGTATTTGGGGACAGCCCTAATGTACATACATAACTGTAGTTTATAGAAATGAATGAATGTTTGCTTATTTCTGTTTTTTTTTTTTGTTATGAATGCGATGAATGAACGAAAAAATAGGCTTCTTTTGCGCAGAATCTTCGATTTTTCTTTAATCTTATTCACTCGCAGTTGTCTCCAAAATGAATTAGGTTGTATTCCATACATATTCATATAAAATTTTACTCTCTCTAGAGAATATTCACACAACTTTAGTGAAACAAAAACAAAAAAAAAGCTCAATTAACAACGCGATAAAAATATGATTACGGCAAATGAATTTCCCTTTCACTATGTTTACTTAAAAAATATTTGACTTTGTAAAAATTACTTAATTTTGTAAAAAATATTTAACATTGTAAATAGCGCAATAGCGAAAACTCATGTAAACAGCGGTGATGTGTAGGTACGAGTATATATTATTAAAATATTGTGACAGTTATGCGCCTTTGCTGAGGCAGAAATGTTTAACTTTCTGTTTCCTGAAATTTATAATAAATAAATCATATCATATTTATAAGTATGTTTGCATGTGCTATTATTTATTATTTATTTGTTATGAAGACACAACCACGCTGCTGTTGTCCGATTGCAAAAAAATACTAAAAAAAAAAGCAAAAATTGCTGTGGTTTGTGCTACTGACACTTGGCATTATTTTAACCCAACAGTAACTCTCTGCAATTCCGCAGTTCCAGGCCGGGACGACCGCCGAAACGTGGCCCTGTTGGCTTGTCGCTGCCGCCCACACATTTGTCGCAACATCCGCAATTGAAGAAACATCGTTTAGACAATGGCGATTACGCATACGAGAATGGTCATATTGGTGGTGAGTAGACTAAAATTATATCTAGTATTTTTCTGTTTATTAAAAAAAATATACATTCATAGAAAAATAGTTGGTATATACATATTTTATTTTTTATTCAAATTCATCACACATATTTTTTCACTTGGGCGCAGAGGAGTCTTTAAATCAATCAAATCTCTTCACCAGAAAATAATTGCAAGTAGTGCACCGCTTTTAGAGATGAGAAAATCGTTAAATAAATCGATAAATTTCAGCTTTCTTTGAGGAATTGAAAATACAAAAACTTTCACAGTACCATATGATTTCTGATTTAAATCTGCGACGACTGATTAAAAAAAGGTTTTTTAGTGTTCCTAATCAATGGTTTGAGAAAATTGATAGATTTTTCATATTCCTAATTCCATTTAATTTCATGTTAACATGACCAAGTCGAGCATCAGTGCCAAGTCGATACACCGGCCATACAACAACCAATAGCTATGTACACCAAAATAAACTGAGCTCGTCAACAATGGCAAACCACAATTGCAAACAATAAACAACAATAAGTAATTGCAACGATGAATGCATGCAACAAAACTGTTATTAATCCGCGAGCACTTAATGCAACAACAACAACAAGACAATCAGAAATCAAAAAAATATGCAGAAATGTGAATTGTGAATCACAAAAGAAATCGAAAAGAAATAAAGAAACTTAAAAAGAAAATTGTAAACCTCAAATCAAATGAAAAGTAGCTGGGAATGCAGAGAGAAAAGTATCAGTTCCAGATCTTGGCTGAAAAAAATCACTGTAATCCGCGGAAACATAATTCATGGCTGACTGACTGAGTGTATAGAAATGTACATACATACCTACATATATATGTTTATCAGTGGCGGACGCTACATACAATCTGAAAAGCCCGGCTTTACTATATATTTTCGTTAATTTCATTTCACGAATTTCTTTGAAACTTGGTCGTTTGACACTTGAAATGTGGCTGCTTAATAGTTGAGCCTATTTTTTTAGATATTCTCTTTTCGTGATGCTATAAAGAAATCTACTTGCTACTACTGAAATTACCGTCGGTAGTATGTATAGGAAACTAAAAATTTTTCTGCGCTTTCGTGTGAGATTCAGAGATTTCTCTATAAGAAATCAATTCAGTTGAATTCTTCCCAAATGATTCGAATAATAACTTCTTCTCTTCTTTTGTAGATAATTCACGTTCTGTTGGTAAGGAACTTGAATTTACTTTCGACTGAGTTAGGCTTGTTGATGTGCTGATCAAGATTAGGTACACCTAAAACAACAAAAGTCATATAAGTATTCTTCATCATCTTCATTTTCGTGATTTATGCCAATACATTAAATTTCATACGGTATGAATTTAAACAACAAACTACCACTACTGCCAGACGATGCAATGAAAGCACTTTCACAAAGTCAGAAAATAAATGTAAATACTCGGGAAAATTTTACTCTCCCCCTTTCTAGAAGAACTTTCATTGCGTCTTCTGGCAGTACCTAAACATGCAAAACTAATTTAATCAAAGTCAGCAAATAAGATTAGATAAATGGCTAATGGCTATGCTTCATACCTAGGCTTGCCCAACCCATTTATGTTAGCGCCGCCACTGGTATTTATGTTCATATATGTATATGCATAAGTTGGCTGGTGGGCTTATTGGTCGTTTGCGCCTCGACGTCTCTGTTTCCCTGACGGCTGCATTTTTTGCCCCTGCTTGATTATTCGTTTGTATTGCTTTGTCTGCCATTATTATTATTGCACCAAACCACGAAAAATATGCGAACCTTTTTATTCATCTGTCTGTATATATATATATTTATGTATATATACTTACATATGTGCTTTTAGCAGAGTTGCAATTGCATTCGAAATGGAATGAAATGAAACGAAATGATTTTAGGCCTTGCAGAAATAATCGTGCAATGGGAATTGTATGGCTTATTTATTTAGAAGCTTGTTGTTTCTTTTGCCTCATTGTACAGTGTGTTAAAACGGAGTTAGGAGGTTTTCTTTTTGTTTGTTCGAGGCCTTTAAAATGATTATTTCCATTTTTGTATTAGCATTGGAAAGAGAAGCTGTTTAGCCCAAAATAACACACAGTTCTCGAACCATTACGACCACTAAATGCGGCATGATGATCTTTTGCACACATTTTCTTAGCGATTTCCCTGCCATTTCCAAAGCAAAGGTTGTATAAAAATCACTCATTTATAATTGCACTGTATGGAATAAATTAATGGCTGCCGCTCGACTGACTTACTGATTGACCAAAGGCAAAAGAAATCTTAAAAGAAAAATGCTATCGACTTTTTATTCGTCATAATTTGAATGGAGAAATCGCCCTGAATTTGTCATTGTGTGTATAGGATAGTGAAAATATACATAAGTATCTATGTATATAACTATGAACTTTTTGATGGCAAAACTCAGTTTATACGAGAAGGAATCTCTTCACGCAGGAATTCCCATCCTTAAAATTCATTAATTTTCCATTCAATATGTTTAGATATTTTGTAAGTTGTGACTATTGAAGTAAATGAGCGATACGTGCATATATGTATTTATCCGTAATTATGCTTACATTACAAACATATAGATGTATGTACCTATATGCATTGAATAACTCACTCTCTATTATTCTTCAATTTCACTTTTTGACATTTAAACCGCCCTCAACTTCAATTACCACAACAACAACCACAATAATAATTAAACATGCAATTAAAACCAAAATTCTATATGTAATATGTACATATGTATGTTTATACTTTACAATTGCTTAACGCGAATGCTTTCATGATTCGTCAAAATTTTGCTTTCAATATTCGATTCAAAACATTCAATTAACATTAAAATCGGCAAATCTGTTTAAACTAAAAAATAATTCTTGAGAAGTACACAAAATCAAAACGATTGTCTGTCTGTCTGTCTGTCTGTTCGTCTATATCTGTCTAGTGTTTTTTTCCTCTCTTTTCATAATACGCTGAGTGCATCTTTTGTAGCTACCTTTTTCTTTATTTTCACTGTCTTTATTAATATTGCTTTATCATCGTCATAGTGGCGGCATTTCTTTCAAATCGGCGCATTTTATGTATATTTACTGATTTTTATTGATTTGTGCGTAATAATAAATGTTATCTACATTTCCTATTGTTCGTAATGGAAGTTGGGGCTCTTTGCAAATGCCATAGAACTCAATGTGAGTGAAATATGGGCGTTGATTTTTGGGTGATGTGCAACTTTGCTTTTTATTGAAGCGCCAGGAGAACCTTATATGTATTTCTGAAAGCAAATGTATTCGACAGTTGGCTCTCAGACTCGAATGTGCCTACTTTAGTTAATGTATCATTAAAAATTAAAACCTTTTAAAATGTAATTCTGACATGCAAGTATATGTAGGTACATAATTATGTACATAGGTAGTTTTAGACAATCAGTCTGATTTCATTTTCATACAACAAACGGACTTGAAACAAACATGATCTGTTCGAATTGCTCGATACCCGGGTATCTAGAGCCTTAATGTACATATATATATATCGCACTTAATAGGATTCGTATGCAATTTTTTCAAAACAATTTTGATTACGAAATTTTCGATCAATCGGTGTTTCTTTTGTTATTATGTATTTAGATTTTCAAACAATTAGATAAATGTTAATTGAATAATTAAAGTGTCTTATATCGTTGATATCCACGCACTTTTATTAGATTGAAATGCATGTATGTATGTAATGTCAATAAAGTCAATTTCGCAACAGTGAGGGAAACCGTGTCGCGTCTTATTTGTTATTATTTCTAATGTTTGAAAATACCAGGTGTTTGATATGAAGGTTAAACCAGTTCAGTTGAAAACGGAACTGAAAGGAGTTCATATCATTATGTCAAGGGTGCTCAACGCTCTCGTATTGAATGGGGAATCTCCAATACATCTACAAAAATTTATTAGTGCACTCAGAAAAAATTTGTGTTAGATTTAAAAAAAGTTACAAACTAAAAGTAAATTTTTATTGTACCATTGGAAAATTTTGCATACAACATACATATGTACAATATTTACAACATATTTTATTTATACAAATGTATCTACATATATTAAATTAAGACATGAACTCGTGCATATAAAAAAAAATATATATCTACATATTACATAATAAGAATAAGTGATAAGTTTATTCAAGGCTGTTAATTGTCAATATTTATTGTCGTATCAGAGGTGGATAATTGTAGAATTGCTTCCAAATGTTTTTGCGATAAAAGGTTTCTTTGGTTTGTTTTGATGAACTTAAAGCTTTTTCGCAAATATATGTGCTGCCGAACATGGATAAGTATTTAAATAAAGTATTTCATATCTTATTAGTGGATACTTGTCATATTTTATTTCTGTCATATATATAACTTACCTTAATTATTAATATATATACGTACCTATAATTAATTAGCATAGACTGCGACTCGCAATAATATTTCAGCAAAAAAGCTCTAATTCCTATTCTTCTTACTAAAATCTACTTTTATTTTTCTTCAAATAATTCGAAACACACTTTTGCCACACATTTTTCAATATTAACTAGAAATTTTTTTCAGTTTTTTCGTTTGCCTACAAATCGCACCCTAAATCAAAAAATTGCACAACTCAAAATTTTTTGAATCCATGAATAACGTCTTTAGTGACTGCTAAATGTTAGTCTCCTCCCAGCAAGAGTCTTCTTCATTACCCAAGGTTTTCCTTCAAACCTTCGTTTGTAAAGAAAAAGGGTTTCTTGCATTTCTTCTATTTCTTTTATATTTATTTGGGTTTTGAGTTAAGTCGCTTTTCAATTCAAGAATTCAATTTTTTCAAAAAAATTTTATTTTCAATTTGTTAGTGTAATTTTCAATTTCATATGGGAAGGGCGAAGCTACGTTACTTAGCTTCGCCCTTCCCATATGAAGCTACGTTGGCGTCGCCCTTCCCATAAGAAACTCAATCACATTCATTTGAAATTTTTTATACCTGTGGGCATATGGCAGGGGAAGAAAATTTTATTTTTATATTCATTGGGCGAATTTGTATCTGTGCCTACCCTGCAGTAAAAATCCGCAATGAATCCTTAATGAATCACTGATGCAATTCACCTATGACGAGGAGGCATCAGTGAATACTTTCATATAGAGACTGATGAATTTTTCATATAAATGGTTTGCTTTCCTCAGAAAAAAAACAAGAACAAATAAAAATATATTGAGTTATGACGACAGTGATGAATATTCAACAAAGAATCATCACTGATCCTTCAGCAGTGAAACAAATTTACTGCAGGGTATGTCTGGGGGGAAAAACAAAAACAAATGTGATTCAAGGGCATAGGCATGAGCATCTATGCATTATGTTTTCATTTAATCAATTCATCATACTTAACTATTTTTATTTTTAATGTAGTTAATCGATTAAGTTAGTATCAAAGTCTTGTTATTCCTATCATTATTTGTACAATTTTTGTATTATTATTGCAGACCTAAATCGCCTAGATAAATCGCCATTACTCGCCAATGGCTACAATCCCCCGCCCATCAATCACATGGCTTTCATGCAAATGAATCATCATCCTGGCACAGCGTTAATGTCGCCCGGCATGCCACCGCATGGCCTACACGCTCGGCCCGACAGTCAAATGTTAAAAGCTGCCGCTCAGGGCAGCATGTCGGCGGCGAACATGGATGCGCTGGCACGTTCCGGTATATGGGAGAATTGTCGCGCAGCTTATGAGGATATCGTTAAGCATTTAGAACGGTAAGAATAAGAAACTTAAAATTGTACTGTTATCAATTTTACTTAAGTATGTGAAAATGAAGTGGGAGTTTTGAAAGCTAAATATTTCTTCTAACATAATTTTCATCGACTTATTAGCATGACATAATTACTTAATTAAACTCACCTTGAATTACGCCTAACAATAAGAAACCTTCGTCTTCCATTTCCAGTCTGCGCGAAGAGCGCACCGATGAGCGACAGCAAATGAATAGCGGCGGCGTTAGTGAGTCGAAGATGCGCGATTTAAGTTCACGAAACTGTAAGTTTCCACGTCACTGCACAACGATAACTCTTTTACAAATAAAAATAAATACAAATAAGAAATGTTTAACACTGAACTGCTTTCCTTTCCCGCTCGCGCTTTTCCTTTTGTGTGTCGTTTTAGCTGGTTCACCGAACCGACAAAGCCCCGTACTAAACCTGTCAAAGTCCGGCGGCAATACGGATCAAGGCAGCAACTGTGATGAACGCAGTGAACGCAGCGAAATGCATTCGCCTGTGCATTCGGTGCGCGATGGCAGCGTCGGTGGTGGCAGTCAAGGTGTGATTGGTGTAGAAGATGACGACGATGAAAATCTGAGTGACGACAATGCGTCGGAAGTCGATGAACGCTGCGCCAAAGATGATGAAGGTGAGTGAACTTTTGTTTGCCTGTTTGGTTGAATGAAAAGTTCAGAAGGGTTTGAAAGGGTGAAGGACGCATGTACAGACATAGAATTCTAAAGACATATGTATGTTTGTATGTATGTAACAATAAAGCAAAACAGCTCACCATCCTCCACACTGCACTGAATAATATTTTCTCAACAATTTCTGCATCTTTCTGTTCGTCTTTTGCTTTTTGTTTACCCAGATATAAGTGATACTGAGCGTGATAATATGTCGTCAACGGCGGCGTCACAACGTCATTCACTGCATCACCACCACCCCCACCCTCACCATCTACATCATGGTGGCAGCGGCGCTGTGGCTATGGGCGAACGCGGCGTAGCCGTTGGACCGGGTAACGGTGTTGGCGTCGGCGTTGGTGTCGGTGTCGGCGGCCTTGGTGTTGCCGCAGCCGCAGCAGCTGCCGCCGCCGGACTCAACGAACGCGATGTCGTCAATTCGCACGCAGCAGCGCTTCAACACTCGTCGCCCGTCTCCACACACAATGCTGCTGCTGTAGCAGCACTGCAACATCATCACCAACGCGCCGCTCTCAACTACTCCCAACTGGCTGCGGCCGCCGCGGTTGCTGGCGGTGCTGGTGGGCATGGCACGAATCCGACTGCCCTCACAAATGGCCCAGTGTCGGGTGGTGCTCTGGCTGGCACTGAAGCTTTGTTGGCGGCAAATGACGCCACCGCAGCAGCAGCATTGGCTGGCGGACTGGCGCTTGGCCCACTCGCTATGGAACCGCATGGGGCGCCCTCGTCAACGGAGACGTTACTGCGTAACATACAAAGTTTGCTGAAGGTGGCTGCGGACAATGCACGTCAACAGGAACGACAAATCAGCTATGAAAAAGGTGAGACAAAGAGATTTGAATAGACACAACAACAATGCAACCAAATTGTGCACATAAAATGTTTACTTAGCTATTGTCAAAGGTTCCATATTAGTTAATTCATTTTGTATTCATTTCTATACTCAGTTGCTTTTTACAGAATTTTAGTTTATTGATGATCTCTCGATTTCAATGAGAGTCAAATATTTTCACTCTTTTTATTCTCGAAAGCTACAACTGATTATATTTTGTTCATATATTCTCCGCACTTAGTTTCCTTTGTTTTTTCTTTGTTTGTTTTTTTTTTGGCTTTCAATTTTGCAAGTGGCAACCTTTTAGCTGCCGCTTTGATCTTTGCGCGCTTTGTGAATAAAACTCTAATCAACTTTCTCTTTGTTTTATTTTCCCCAATTTTTTCTCCCTTTTTCCTTTTTCCACTTTACCTGCAGCGGAGCTCAAAATGGACGTGTTACGCGAACGTGAAGTCAAAGATTCATTAGATCGCCAATTAGCCGATGAAAGAAAACTAAGAGGTGAGTTAAAACATATTTTTTTTTTACATTTTTGTGACAATTTATTTACATCATAGAAATATGCAAAACTGCTTTAGTTTAAGGAATCATGATTTTTTTTTCTTGGAGCTAGTTAAAACTAATTATGCCATGAATGCTCCGATATATAGAGCTCTAAAAGAATTTAATTGTCTATCAAATTCTTCATACGTGGATTTAGCTTCCACAAAATATAAATTTAATTCTAACATTAATGATTTACTAACCTAGTTATATATTCTTAATTTGCCCATATTCTGTATGAAATTTATAACTTCTAGAAAATTTTACAAAAATACAAAAAAAAAATACAAAAAAATATCTTTATGGACTCCCAAAGCAATCAACCAATCTTTATGAAATTCCCACAGTGGATTCCTGTAGTATTAACACACATAATAGGGTATATAGAAAAAGTGTAAGCTTCGCGGAACGAAGGTCCAAATGTGGACCCAACAAATCTTTGAGCAATATTATTATTAAATGAAAGGTGCTGCGTAGGGTTTCCACATAGAGCTCTTTTTATACCAAAGCCTAGGCCGAGTCCACAGATATGGATAAAAACGTGGAGACGGATGACCCCGGAATATTTTTGGCGATATTAGTATCATCAAATGAAAAGCGGACATCAGTGCTTCCATATAAAACTCTCTTCGATATAATGCATAACCGGTTCCTTTACGGAAAGGAAAAAAGGGATAAAAGGAAGGAGAGGTGGTGCAAGAATGAAAAAGAGGATGGGAAAGTGAATAGGAAAGGAAACGGGGTAGAAAAGGGAGATGGAAGAGGAAAAGGGAGTAAGATATGTAGAAAGAATAGGTAAGGGTAAAGAGAGCGATAGAGGAAAGGAAACGGTAATGAAAGGTGAAAAAAGGGAAAGAGAAAGAGAAAGAGAAAGAGAAAAAGAAGTAGAAAGAAAAAGAAAAAGAGAAAAGGAAAGAGAAAGAGAAAGAGAAAGAGAAAGAGAAAGAGAAAGAAAAATCTAAAGGGCGGCAGTGCATTAACCTTCCAAGACCTGTGTGTCTCTGCGAGCCAATTGAAAGGATTTTAGTGTTCTCCTTTGCAAGCCCTTTGGTCAGCTTCCATATATGTCAAGCTTTAAATGTTAAGTAGTTGTCATTATTAGTCAATTTTCATTATACGGCATTCAATTGCGAACAATTAAATAAGGACTGCAAGATGAAATATATATACATACATACATAAACAAATATATGTCCTTATGCTACACAATATACGTACATATCTAAATCTATATGCATATACAGAGGTACAGTGGACATATATAAATCTATATCTGTTTATTCTTATATCAGATATGTACATATGTATATTTATAATATTAAATGTACATACATATGCAAATATAAATGATGCATTAACTGATTGGTATTGAATTCCTACCATCATGGTCAATACAAGGAGACAAATCAGCGCAAATCAAGCGAAGTATAATTCGAAATGACTTATATAGCGATGACACCTGATATGATTAAATAAAAATGAATAAACAAAATGAAAAGTAAAGGATGTTTAGAAGAAGTACATACATATATGTGCTTAGCTCGTACATATACCCATTGTACAGACTAACTTACTTAGAGAGTAGAGTTAGAAGCCCAACCATAAAATTGATACGAAAACTTATTATTATTGCGCATGCTTAGCACATTTGGGTATATATTGGTATTGGGTATACAATTTGTAATTGTATTGTATGCGTATACGAGTATGTGCATATCGATAAATGAATACGTACGCCCTACAAAGCCAGCAGCCCAAGCTACAGAAGAGCTCTATGGATATAATTCAAGTTGAAATGTCTGAATTGTGGACTTTTGTAGTATAACTTTAAGCTGCCTTTTCCTAAGAAGAAATCACAATTCGAAGGAATTTAATATCATTTCATTAGTCCGTTACAGTTGAGTGCATTTTGGAATCCTTCTGTCGCGGCGCATTTTCTGCGGATTAGTGCAAAAATAATTTTATTGGAGCCAATTTTATTGGCATTCGTTTGTGATTGTGTTTCATTTGTATTTATATTTAGCTTTGCTGTGGTCGATAAATACGCAAAAGATGTATGTAAATATGTATGTATGTATGTATGTATGTATGTATGTATGTATGTATATTAGGGTGGTACACAAAATCAATTTAGCGATTTTCTTGGGACTCACCACCGTTCGCCTATATAATCACTTAGGAGTGAGGTTCAGGAAATATCATATAAAATGTATCTCCACACATTTGGTGGTCACCCTCTTAAGAATCTTTAAATTTCCCACAAATAGCAAGAGAATTGTGCAAACAATTTTACACATAGCCAATAAGGTAACAATTTCTCTCCAATTTCAAGCGGGTCTGCTTAAATTCCATTTCTAGCAATGCACTACTGACAACTAAAATATATGCTACATATATCAGTTGCATGCAACAAAATTTTCTAATTCCAAGAAATAATAATGGCAATCTTAGCGATGTGCATACCTACATAGACGCTAACTAATTCATAATTTTCTTTCCTTTGTTTGCCTTGGAACTTGCATTTACATAGATATATACATACATACATACAAGGGTGTGTCAACGTGAATTACTATGTTGTCTGCTTGTTGGAATGGAAATGGTGAAATAAAAAGGTTCTTCTACTTCCTATATGTGCCAGTTTTATTTTTATATGCCTACAACCTACGTTTTCAGTCTCCCGTGGGAGATGGTGACAATTTTCATGGTGGATGCTAAAGGCGAGTTGAAAATTGAATTAATAAAGGAAGTACAAAAAGATTTGGAGGAGTTCGAAATTGGTACGTGGGTTGACATTCAAGTGTGGCGCTTAAATAATAAATAATTAGCAAAAAAGATGTTGATAGTTTTACTTGTTCGAATACTTTTAAGTTCAACTTTGGTCTCTTTGCCGCGATGCCGTTCCAAATAATATAATACGAGTATAATATAAATTTTAATCCGGCAAGGATACAGTGTGTACCAAAAATAGGAGCTCTATAAATTGTTTATGAGTTTATCAACTCAGCAATTACATACATATGGCACAGCTACAAACCTACATGTGTATCTATGTATTTAAATATTCTCATGTTAAATAAATTCTACTAACAAACTCTTCAACTGTCATTCTCGCTAATTCACATTGACTTCAAATATCTTTGTATGTGCAAAGTTCATTTTATAAATTACTAAACTGACAACAGGGTGCATAGTGAGGGTGGCCCACACGCAGAACGGATTCACAGTTGATTGCGTCGATAAACGACAATCGTTAAAGCGCTAACTGACGGCGTTGCTTATGAACGATCATTCATTCGATCGATGGAACGAATGATCAAATAAACGAACGGCCGCCAACAGTCAATCGCAAATCAGCAGCAGTGAATAGAAATACATATTCGATAGATTTATGTAAAAGAAAAAAAAAATAGCGCACTAGGAAAAAAAGTAAAAAAAAAAAATTATGCACTGTAAAAACAGTAAAAAAAAACGAACGAAAAAAGTAAAAAGGCAAATAAGAAATCAAATTCAATGCTGACAGGCCGCTATACCACCACCCGCACAGCGTTTCATTTACGTATGTTTGTTTGTAGGGATGTGTGTCCGTATGAGTCAAAATGGACGTTTGGCCGGATTCAGTTGATTGATTGAATAGTGGTTGGCTGCAGGCACGCTGCAGTTTTGCCTATTGAATTTCATTTTCATGTTTCCCTTGTTAGCTTCTCTTCTGCTTAGATAGTTTTATTACATTGTATGTATTTGGAAATTATTTTTTTTGCAATTATCCGCTGAAATTTCTGCAATTTATTTTTCTCGCTTGTGTGCAGTTTTGTATCAGAAACGCTACCGTCGTGAGCGTAAAATGCGCATACGCTATCAACAACAATTGGACGGTGGCAAGCGAAAATCGTCCGCAACACACCCAACAAATGCGGCTTGCAGTAGCGGCAGTAACGGTAGCAGCGGTGCTAGTGGGGGCGGCGGCGGCGGCAATTGTGTTGCCAATGGGCCAAACGCTAACGAGGAGGGCCGCCACAGCAGCAGTAGCAGCAATGTAGGTGCCGAATGCAAAAACAATAATGGCGAAAATGTTGGACGAAAAGCAGAGCAAGGTTCGTAATCCTAAAAGTTTATGTTTTATATTACTCCCTAAACGATTGGATTTGTAACTATGTATAACATTTCTCAAGTATGTATATTAATTAAAAGAGAAATTTTAAGACTCAGATATATGTATATATTTATTTCTGTATGTGTGTATTTCAAAAACACTCAAAATTATCGCTTGAGACTAGAATTAATCGTCACTCCTTTAACAAACAGCGTCTACCTGTGCTCTCAATCTCACCCCATAGATAACGATTGTAAATCGAGTGAAAAGTCTGAGAAATCGTTGAATTCCAACGATGGTGGCTGTTCGCTAACACAACAACAACAACAACAATCACAAAATACACAGCAGCAACAACAGCTACATCAACCACAATCACAATCCCAATCGCAATCATTGTCTCATCAGCTACAACAACAACAACAACAACATCACTTACGGCAACGCTCAGAAAGTCCCAGTTTTAAACGTGAACCACATTCGGATCATGATCAAAGTCCCGTCGGTCGTCGTAGTGCCGATCGTTTGGAACATCACCGTGACGGTGGTGGTGATAATACCGATCGTGAGTCACGTGATCATTGCGAGCGCTCAGAACGTGATTGCAGCGATGCCGCCGCAGGCATGGAACGTCCGTTGAGCTTGCCGCCCACTTCACAAGCGGATGGTGGTTTGGCGGCGGCAGCAGCAGCCGCAGCAGCAGCGGCTGCAGCCAGTGGTGGTAAAGCGCCATGGAATTATCCGGGCATCGATTTGATGGCAACTGGCGCTTTTTGGCAAAATTATTCTGGTAAGTTTTTTTTCTGACTTTTAGAGCGTTTGTTATTTTGTTTATTGTAATTGCTGAAACTTTTTTTAAAGTTAACTGAAAGAAAGCAAGTCTGACTGGATACTTTTTATGACCTAAATAATACTAAACTAAAATACTCTCCATGGCTGTTACATGTGCTTTAATCGCAAAAATCTCTTGCTTTCTTATTTTCTCCCACACAAAACAGAGTCCTTGGCGCAAGAAATTGAATTAGAGCGTAAGACACGTGCCGCCAATGTGGAACGTGATGTAAAAAGTCCCCTAACTGAGCGCCCACCAGCCGCATACTACAAGAACTCGGTGCTCTTTGGCAGCGCCAATTAAAAGAACACACGAGATAAACAAATTGTTCGAAATTTGCGAGAGAAAAAAGTGAGTACTTCAGAGTTGCTTCAAGTGGTGATTTTCCGACGGCAATAAATACATTTCATATGAAAGAAAAACTGAAAACAGAAAAGTATAAAACAGCATAATAACGAAAAAGATTATTAATTTATTAGTAATGATCTCAAAGTGCAATCCAAAAGTAAGCAAATTTAAAAGATTACAAAAACTATAGAGAAAAAAAAGTGCTTAAAATGCGCTCAAAAGAAAATTAAAGGAATTTCGAAAAGCATTTAGCAAACGTAGTATGTATTTAACTACTACTCACATAACTATTTAATTACCAGTGAAGTGCTTACGTAGGAACGCAGTGTACATAGTCAAAGACCCTTAATGGGTAGCATCTGTTTTTACTGTTATTTTATAATAGCAATATGTAAAATATTTATTTTATGATTTGCTAATGGATGATTTGCTTAATGGAGTTTTTCATTAATTGAAAAGAAATATAGAAATTAAACCAACCATAGGAGCAGTCTTAGCTTTTACATAGTGTTAGTATAGTATTCGTCGTTTTAAAAACATGTAATATTACAAGTAATATTATTAAACAAAAAAAAATTGAGAAAAGATAACAGTTAGAGCTACATGCATGCATATACCTATATACATAATTATAGTCATAATTAGGCTATTAGTTTTTAAGCTAGTGAGAACAGCTTTTTCGTAGTAAGTAGTGTGTAGGTTAACTTTTTAAAAACTAAAATTGCGGCATGTAGAGTGATAAGATGCTTAGAGAACTTATACATTTAAACATAAATAGTTACATACATACATAAAAATACTTATTTATATTTAAAGTCAGCGATGAATAACTTCCTTAATGCATATAACCGTAGGTTAAAGAGAATAAACTTGTAAACCAATAATAAGTTTAATAAGAAGTTAGAAGAAGAAGGACAAAATTTTTTTTTTTTTTCAAAAGACTATACAGAAAATGTATTTGGCAGTTTATTAGCTTATTGCGATTTTATTAAAAGTCATTAGTATTGAAAAAATAGCGCAAATAAGTCCCCGTCGGCAGTGATCGACCAGCGCTATTGACGGATTTCTATCAACGTTAGGCTTCCCCAGAACACAAATTTGAAAAAAAGAACATAATAATATGCAATTGTAATAAAAACTGGATTTTTTTCTATAAAAAAAGTATAAAATAACTTTTTTTATTTTTAAATTATCTATTTTTTGTTTTTTCAAATTGAAATATTTGCTTTGCAACAAAAAAATAAATTACAGTATTTAATATAATTAAAATAAAAACAAAAAAAAAAACATTTGCAAAAATGAAAAAAAAAAACAAATAAGTTACTTTAAAAATTATGTACATTTAGAAATGATAAACGTATTAAATATTTGAATTCAGCGCGAATTAGTTAATAATTAAATAATAAGAATGATCAAAAAAAAATATTTTAATTTGTAAGCCATACAGAAAAAATTATTATTAACCAAACAACAATAAAAATGTTTGCATTTTGCGATAATAATTAAAAGCAAACACAATAAAGTTAAAGCATAAACAGTAGCGTAAATAAAATTGAATTACATGCATACATACATATACACATATACATACAATTGAAAATCATATATGTACATATACATTGCAAAACAGGCAAATAAATTGCAAACTTTTGAGTAAACAACAAAAAAAGAACATACAGTAAATTACCTACAGAGCGCATTAAAACATACTTAAATGCATAGATACGTACGTACATATTTATGTACATCCATATTTGCAAACACATATGTACATACATATATACTATATAGTTATCCATTTGATTGCTTTGAAAAAATGAGAAAAACGACCAAAAAACACACAAACACACCGATTATTAAACAATGCTACAGTGAAAATAAATTATTATTAACATTATTAAAATAAAAATAAAGTCGTTTTATTGCTAATTGGATAGGACACAACTCTGCAGTGGCGGATCTAGTATAAATTGGCTGGCCAAGCCTATGAAGCATAGTCATTAGCGAGAAAACAAGTTATGTTATTCTGTGTTGAAAGCCTCATAAAAGTACATGTGTGGAACTGTTAAAGCACGCTCGCTAACCCAGGTTGTGCTGTGATTGGCTGTACAAACAAAATACGCGCTATTTTCCTAGTGGGCTTTTTGGCGCAAGTTGACGGATATTACAGTGGAGGCTGTATTTCGAGCGTAGAATAAGCAGGTTTTAAAAAAATTCGTATAATGAAATGAAGGAAAATATTTAGACAAGCCCGGCTTTTTGGCTTGTATGAAGCGTCCACCACTGCATCTCTGTATATACATATATAGTACGTGTGTGCATAGTAAGTTTTGGAATTGACGTCAATGGGAAATATTTACTGCATACATACATACCGTATGTAAATCTGGATTCGATTCTACAATATTTAAGGTAAGTTCATTGTCACTTCGACACAAAAGGTCCTCGGTACACTTTCTAACCAACACTAAAATTTGCGAAAAAGTTCATGAGACATCATTATCTAATGGGAGCACTCCATAGATTGGTACTATGGAGCTACATAAGTCTTCCATGCGATAATCGCTCTTTCAATTGATAAGTTTGCTTAAAATTTTGTTTCGCCTTAAATCCTTCAATCCATATGCAACTCATAAACGACCCAGCAGCAAAACACGCTTGTTCCAGGCTACTAGGCAGATCTAGTTCAAAAAGAGACAGTGTTGGTTCTCGTTCTAACGTAACGTAGTGCTTTCAACTGTCTTTTTTCACACGGCGATGTACTACGAATTGTCAATTATTCCCTTCTGCAAAACTTCGGAACGCGTTGTAAACTACTTCATTAACCGACAGTCCTAGTTCAAAAATCACTAGTTCGGAGATAGTTGAAAAGTGAGCACTTCTGGACTATTTTAAAAATGGTCGGTCTTTGGCAGCGCTTTACAAAATTAATCCTCAGCCGGCACCCACTGAAATTGAATGCAGCATTATATTATAAAATAGGCACCAAGTTTTTGAAACTGAACCATACAAAAGGTGGAATTATCGCCATTCACTAACAAATGCCAATTAATATTATTTTGTTTATATATGTACATATGTACATATATGTACGTCCTTTTAACCAAGTTCCATTTGGTACTATCCACCAAAAAGGGGCATTCTTGTAAAGTGCAACATTTGTTGTTGTTCAACTTTAAGGCAATAGCTGTTAACATAAATTTTTCATGGATTTTCAATAATAAACTGTCCCGCTCTGCATCCCTTTTGAACCAGTTGCGAACTATCTAGTTCTACACTGTCTAGCTACAGGAGAACTACCTATTTGTTTGTGTTAGAAAAATTCAAAGAAGCAAAGAAGCAGAAATTTCTGATACAGCCAAATTATATTTAATAAAACTAAGTAATCAAATGAAATTTGCAATAGCACATGATAACACTCTGATCTACATAAATACCGTTTAATATATTCAAACGCCTTCAAAAGCAAAATTGCTAATTCTTCTTGATTTTAGGCCATTTTTTCAAAATTAATTTGATTTTTATTCGAGCTTTTTGGCCGGTGCAAATAAAAGCGAAACAAAGTTTCCTTTTCCTCTCCTACGCGTTTCGGCGAATTTTTCCGCCTTCCTCAGGGAGACTCTTTATTCAACAAAATAAAACAATACATTATTAAAGCACTACAATTTAAAAACCATATACATATATAAATCCCTAAAAAATTGCACAATTTGGACTTACTTTTGATAAATTCAAAGCTATCTTACTCCTACCAACATTTAAACAGATATAAGTACAAATATACATACATACATATAAGTACAAATATACATACATATATAAACAGAAATTCTTTTACTTTCTACTGTCATTCGTGCTATATTCTTTTCCTATTCTTTGTTATTGTTGCCCTGTATGCACAATTTATGTTGTCAACGTCTTCTTTGAAATTCATGGTATCTTTTATTCTTTCTTGTATTCTTAGACTTTCCAGTGTCATTCTAACTTTTGTTCGTTTTTCTATGTCCAATATTTTCGCCTGATCGAAGTCTGCTGTATGTCCAGTATTCGTTATGTGTTGCGCTAATGCTGTCGTTGACTTAAGGTTTCTTATATCTGTTTTATGTTCTCCTAGTCTTGTTCCCAGTGCGCGTTTAGTAGTACCTATATAGGTTTTGTTACATGGTTCGTGGTCCAAATTGTGCAATTTTTTAGGGATTTATATATGTATATGGTTTTTAAATTGTAGTGCTTTAATAATGTATTGTTTTATTTTGTTGAATAAAGAGTCTACCTGAGGAAGGCGGAAAAATTCGCCGAAACGCGTAGGAGAGGAAAAGGAAACTTTGTTTCGCTTTTATTTGCACCGGCCAAAAAGCTCGAATAAAAATCAAAATTGCTAATCGTTGTCTGATTCCCAGCAGTTAAGATCGCCGCAACCAAAGACCAAAAAAAAAAATACACAAGCTGAAGCAAATCCATCAAAACTACAAAAGATGTTAGGCAAAATAAGAAAGCAAAAGTTTTGCTGTTCAATTTGATTGGGGTTGAATGATTTATGTGTCGCCCGTCTGGTGAAAAGGCATGACGAAATTTAGCGGCACGATAAACACACACGATTACCAATAGGTATTTTGAGGGATATGTATGTACATCTGTTTCTGATCGCATAAGAATTTCGTGCAAGTTCTTCCAATCTACACCTCTCGCCATAGACAGACGTGTTTTTGGCAATGAAACGTTTTTCGAAAATATTGTGATTATGATTATTGGAAAATTGTATTTAATTTACAGTTAAGGGAACACGTACTACGAATTGAGGATCAATCGATATGATTACCTAAGATTTGCTACAAGCATACATACATACATATTTATGTACAGACAACAGACCTTAACACTCCGCAGTTGATCGCATGTGAGAATTGCAAAATAAAAAGAAATTATAAAATAAAACAAGTAGACGAATAAGTTGAAATGAAAACCATAATAAAACTGCGGAATCTCAATTGCAAAGGTTCCAAAACGGTCGTTTAAGCTCTATATTGGTACATACATACATACAAATGTCCTTTTGTGCGACTCGGGCCGTTCAAGAGCGCTTGTGACGCTGTGCAACACACGAAAATGACCTCAATTATCGATTTAAGTTTATTATTGGTTTTGAAATGTGGCGTTCGTTAGTCGTACATAAAATCAAAAGAGCAGAAAAATTGTAGAAGTGTTTATTCTTGTGTATATTGAAATGAAAAAGTGGGTATCATACATACATATGTGGAGTGTTAAAGTATTCGTATGCCATCGCCTAGATATTCCCAGTAGTAAATTCAAACATCTAAAATGCGAGATTGTCTTACACCGAGATCAAATGTTAGACGAGCCAATTTTTTATAATCATTATGTGCAATGATGGGATGAGGCAAAAGGGAATCTCATATAAGGATCCGGTTTCAGAACAGCCATCTGCAGCGCAAAAAAACTGCACCAGAATTCGATTGGAAACCGATTCGAGAACTAAAATTTTATTTATTTGAAATATGTGCCCTTTTGTTTGAGAACGCTATGATGATTCTTCACTGTTTCTCGTATCGATATTTAAACTCAGTATTCTCAGCTAGAATCGGCATTTTTAACCACTTGAGTAAATAATAAATATTCCCAACACAATCTCTTGCATAATTTTGCCGACCATTCTTCCAGAATCCCCATCAATTTGTGTCCACAACGCAATTATGTATTATATTTAAAAATACTCAGATAACTTTTTTGTTCTTCCATTTCTGTTCTTTGTTTTCCTTGCAACTACAACTAGTTCTTTTCTTGACAACTTCCACTACTGGGTATATTTACAGTCGTCAAATTGCCCGCTTATATTAGCCAACAACTTTTTGTTGTTGTGGAAATTAAAAGGGAATGTTTTTGATTGTTGGTTGTGATTTAATTTGAGTCCTTTTGCGCTTGATTTTTTGTTTTGTTTTTTTTTTTTCTTAATTTATGCAGCAAACGGCATTAGATTACAGGTTTAATGCGGCCAATCGTATTTAATTCTAGTTAATTTCTGTGTGAATTGTTGTGAAACGTTTAACTGATTGGTGGTTAGGTTCCATACACAAAAGTACTCACATCTTAGCTCAAAAGTCGTAGCTACAAAGTGCATGCGATGAAATTGTATTTTTTTAACACTAACTTGAACATATGTTTGCGAGATAACTGTTTTTAAAACATAAATCAAATAATTATATATAGAGAATACCGTAATTTGGTTAAATTGAAGAATTCCAAAGAATATGGGTCACGAAGTGTGTTGGTTCGCCCTGACTGACTCATCTTCTCATTTGGCCAAATACAACTTTGCGCTATGTTGGTGGAACATACCGTGTGTAGCAAAATTTCTCAAAACTATACCTACCAAATCATAAAGAAAGGTTGTCAAATTGGTATGAAAAGTACTATTACCTATACTTAGATCATTTTCCACGGAGGCTCTGAAATTGATTTGTAATATTCTGCCCATCGATCGTTTTGTCAGCGAAGCGGCATCTCAAGGTGCTCTCAGACTGCGAGAGTTGGAACTCTGTATGGAATGCACATACATACGGGCATGATCGTATTCTGCTCAAAGTTCCTACATCGACACAAAGCCAGATTACATCTGTCCTACAACAGTCTTCGATAGAAATTATGAGATTATCTTTCCGTCTAGGAAGAACTAGGGAGATGACATTCGGAGTGTGAGCGGGTGTCTTCGTAACTCATTCGGACATTTCCATATCAATTAGGCTCCCGGACACGGCGAGTGTCTTCGCTATAGAGGAGGCCTGTAAGGCTCTACTTGCAACGGAAAGTTGCGATGCCAGAAAAAGGATAGGAATCTTCTCTGGTAGTCAAGCGGCTCTGAGATCCCTGGGGTCTGCAAGAGTGTCATCATGGGCTTGGCAATTCGACATAGTATGTCTCTGATCTGGGTGCCGAGACACCTCAATAAAACTAGATGGAAGTAGTTGCAGGGTCTGCAGAAGTCTGTGACCTTCATATAATGAGATGCGATCCTCAGCGATCCTAAAGATGGACAGAAGGGACATTTCCCGCCTAACTGCGGTATTTACGGGACATTGGACCATTGGTACACACGCGGCCCGATTGGGATTGAACCACAACACCTTGCTTCGCAGCTGCAGTCTTCCTGGGCCGGAAGAGATGGTGGAGCACCTGCTATGCGAATGTGATTTGCACTGCCAAGACAGAATGATGTTCCTTGGCCAACCTTTACTCGACAGCCTCTTGGAACTCAAGGACATCAGGCCTGAGGGGCTGCTCAAGTACTTCAATTCAACAGGATGGATATAATATGCGAGCTGCCTTGGTTTCCGAACTGTTCCATCTTGCCTACTTCTACTGGTTTTGCCACGAGTTGTGGTAAAAAACCGGCGCAACGGAAAACTATATTTGAAAAAAAAAAAAGCTAATTTCATTTGACAGTCATCAAAACGTAGCACATAACGCTTGTCAAAATAACTACGCTAAGAACATAAATTCTTTAGTAAAAACCCGGCGGTCTTAGTACCTATTTCTATTTACCACAGATCGACAAATGCAATTCATTTATTTTGTTCAAACCAAAAATATAATAAGAGGTATTCCATGAAGAACCAACCAACAACTGAAGTAGCGACAGCCGCCTAAGTGGTACGAGTATTAGCGACCGACGTTTATGCTTTGTCCATGCGGTGCTCGTCCATGAAGCTGCAACCGCTGACTGGCTGGCTTTAGTTGACATGATGCGCATGCGCAGCGTAAGTTTCGAGTACTATTCGAGCATTGTTTTTGTTTATATGTGTATATAAAAGCGTTTATTGTAACAATTACTATTGAAAAAAAAACAAAAACAAAAAAACTCACTCTTTGCACAGCCAGCTGCCGGATAGCTCGAGTCCACGTTGCATTCCCACACGCGATCATCGCAAACTAAATAGCCCAAGCAAAGATATAAATGTGCACAAAAATTATCTGTGAGATATGCGCAGAGAGTGCTTAACTAGATATGTATGTACATACGTGTGTAAGATCTTCTGCATTTACTTCGCGTTCAGTGCGCAAACGCGCGCAACTCAATTACATTTATTATTTAAAAGTCGCTGCTGATTTATCGCCCCGTAACGCCAAATGCTTGTTGCTTTGCGTTTTTTCTTCCGCACACCAATCTATTATTGTTTTTGTTATTTTTTTGATATGCTTCTTGTTTATTACACACTAAGTTCACCGTGGCACAGTTGGCTTTGGTTTAATTTCTCAAATTTATATACAGAGTCGTCTACATGAGCAATGACTAAATATTTTTTTTTTAAATCCTCACTATGACAAGTCCAAGTCTTATCGGAAAGTATGTAAGTCACCATACCGATACTTTTTCCGCACCCTGTGCATAATGCATGCCGATTCTGGAGCATTATTTCTCACCGCCTTCGCGCATGCGCTCGCATCGCATCGAATTGTTGTCGGCTTATTTGTTAAATTTCTTGTTAGCCCACTGTTGTTTGGGTTTGCTGGATCTTTAAGCTTTTTTCTTAGCTATTATTTTTGTTGTTATTATTATCTAAGCTTAGGTTTCTATGTTGTCTTTACGTTGTTTACAATTTTAACTCAATTTTTTCGTTTGCTGTTGCTCTTGTTGTTGTTAGGGTGGGCTGTTGTATTTGGTTGTTGGATATGTGCAGAAACAGGCGAGTCCGTGGCACATTGAAAATGGATCGTGACAGTGTTGGTGACAGCAACATGTCAACAGCTTTGGATGATTTATAATATTGGGTGGCGAAAGGGACGCATCAGATATTTAGGAAAGTACAGATGTATGTATCTCTGTATGTATGTATGTGGCGTAGCTAATGTCGCCATTACATGCAGCAGCCGGACAACGAGTAATTAATGTTTTTATCGATGGGACAGTTTGGATCACTTATGTACATTTGGACATTAGGATGGTCCCCAAATGTATGGAGATATATTTCATATCATATGTCTTCAACCTAACCCCCTAGGTTGATGTTAATATAGTCGAAGCTAACTCATATAAAATTTTTTCACAGAGGGGTCACATATGGTTATATGAAATTTGACCCCCGTGTGACACCCCTTAAACGTCTCCGGCCAGGTCCATAATATATAGATAGGCTGTGCTGTTACTGATGTAGGGACTGAGACCGAATAAAATCCCTTTGATTTTAAGAACCACCCTAATGGATGTTCCATAAAATATGGCAATATCCTAAGCATGCTTCCAGGTATACAGACAACATCTGACTACGTCCCAACTACGCTGGATTTTAGCAGGAACTGTAAGGTGTGGTTCCCCTCGAGAAGGGAATGGAGAAGAGATAGCGTGCGGAAGAAGGAAAAAATCTTGATTTAAACAGACGTGTTGAAAATGGACTCAGGTTTTCTCTCTCGCTCTCTTTCCGTCTGCCAGACTCAGCCAGCAAATTGTAAGCGGAGTTGCATAGAGCAGGACTGCGAGTTCTTGCTGGAAATTACAGTTAGGGGACGCTAGGTGCACAATTCTCCCAAAACAACATCCAAGACCGTCCGAAACCGCAAAAACGTTGTTGAAGGCGCGACCATCACGCTCAACTGGGTTCACAATCACAGGAACATTGAGGGCAACGATATATGTAAAATTATAATCAAGGCCATTGGCTTTACGATATCGTTTTAAAGGCATTTTCAAATATGCTATCTTCTTTGGGAGATAAGTACTGCAGCACCCAGAAAAAGACTTTGGAATGGAAAAAATTCTTATTGCATGCATATACATACATATATATAGGTGTATGCATGTCATTTCATATACATACATATATCAAGCCATTCAATGCTTAATACATAATTCACAGTGCCATCTGAAACGGAAAATCTGCGCACAAAGCCAAAACCAGCACTTCCTCTCGTTTGCTATAAAATGCAATTTTGTTATTGTCGATTTCTTTTTATATCACTTTCTTCATTGCTAATCTCCACTTCATATTAAATATAATAACTACCATGCGATGGTTATTACCTCTATTTACCGTTGTATTGCGGCTTTGGAACACACATTCATACATATGTACATACATATGTACATCCATTCATATGGGCACTTGATCGTTTTTTAATATTATCCTGGCTTGATCCCTTCGCGTGTGACTGTGATTTGGTCTGCATTCGTGCACTATACGTATGTAACTACTCCAGCAAATCCCTACTTTTTATCGTTTTGCTATTTTGCAATGCATTTTCTTTTTTTCTAATGGCATTCACTCAGCCGTAAGACATTGAAATCTGCGGCAGCCGCGTTCTGATTTTATGCCCATTGTTTCACTTTCAATAGCATTCGAATGTTGTTTCGGTTTCGTTTAAGTACCCGTACTCCTTCCTCAATGCACTCGTACTTATGTATGTATGGATGTAGGTATGTATGTATGTAAGTTGTTAGTGTTGCAATATGTTGTCGGCCTTTGCGCGTGTTTTTGTGTTTTTTCGTATTTGGTTTTCATTGTTTTTTGGCAACAATGCAGTAACAACATATGCGGATTATTACCACAATCTGTTGTTGGCCATTGTTTGTATAACTACCGTCGTTGCTGTTGCTAATTATGTATGTAAGTATGTTTGCAGCCTGATATGTAAGAACTTGCTCGCCGCATTATTTTTGTTACGTGGAAGTGGTTTAACGAAAGGATTTTGTGTGCAGTTTTTTGCTTCTTGAAGGACTTACACGTGAGTTTTTTCGACACTCGTTGGTGGAACATACGAGGTCTGTTTATTGGTGGCTTAAGTTGAGATTGACAATTTTTAATTTTTAAGCGATTTATTTTTATTGAAGTGGTTTCTGAAGTACACTGACAGTTGTTTTTGTAGTTTTTTGTACCACAAGGCCTATAGAAATAGCAGATATTTATATATTTGTTTTCATTTTCATAGGCAGAGCTCCAGCCGCCCTAAACGATTAAAGTAATTTCCATTTCATAGACCTTTTAACCCTTAATACATATATACCAGTGGTGGCCCTGTAATAAATTGGCTGGGCAACCCTATGTATGAAGCATATCCATAAGCCATTTCTGTTTTTTTCTTTCCTGTATTATCTGAACGTAGATATTTACGTTCTTTGATACAAATTTGATGTGAAAATAAAGAAGTGGTTTGCTACTACCACTGTGCTGTACAAACAAAATACACGTTTTGAGGTGGTTTGGTGGTTTATTTGCAATTTTTTCCTAGAGGGCTTTTAGGCACAAGTTGTCGGATGTTAAAGTGCGAGCTGTATTATTTTAGCGTACGTTACAACGTGAATGTCACGCCACGAGAACTTAATTAGTAAAAATATTGAAGAGCTTAAATAGTAAACACATTTCAAACGTAAAATAGCAAGATTTTTAAAAAAATCGTAAAATTGTTTAAAAGAATGAAAATATTTATGCAAGCCGGGCTTTTCGGCTCGTATGAAGCGCCCGCCCCTGATACATATATACATATAGATGACCATCTCTTCAGCGTTTCAATGCAATTATCTGTCTGCCTTTACGCAATGCATTGCTGCTAGATTAATATTGTCTTCCGCTTGTTTGCCTCAACTATTACATCATGAAATATAATCACCCATAAATATCACATGGATGTCCACATGTGCATGTATTTTATTCGATCCCAATGAACCTTATTACACAATCGCATAATCGCAACTCTCCCAATTGTGTAACAATTAAAAATGCGAAATGTTTTTCATACAACTCATTCCGTCTTTGATTGCACAAGAACCGCCCTACCAGCGGTTACGCAATCGAACGCTGTAAAGTCCACGCGGCGCAGCAGCAAATTCGATTTGGTTTGCAATCGTACGGTTACCGCATTGATTTCGTTGGTTTGTATCTTGATCGAACGATCGCTGGCCATTTCAAATGAAAACAGATTGTGTGAGGTATTTTATTTAATCGAATTGCAAATAAAAGCTTAACCGTAACTATCGATACACGGTAAATAAACGTGTCATACGGTACTTGCACTTACCAACCACACGGTGTTACCAACTGTCGAAGTGGCAGTAAAGAATGCATGGAAAGTGCATAACCGTGGCACTGCATTGGGTTAGAATCAATTGCAACTTTAAATCTGTCGCTGCCCGCTGCTCTAAACACTGGTGACTAGATACTGCGCCTCTACGGCCTGCTTGCTGTGGGTGGGCGTTACTCTAATCATCGTTATGAAATTAATTTAAAATTGAAGTTTTTATGTTGCATACTTCTAAATCTGTTTGTTTTTATTATTTTTAAGTTGTCTGGTTGATTGCATAAAAACCATTTCCTATTCTTAATCTTACATTGTTGTATTGCGTGCTTTGTTCGATTTGTAATAATCAAATATTTGCACAGGTGGCGCCCATTTTCTTTTATCGGCGAAGCTTTGGAGGTCTGAAAGAAACCTGGGCCATATGTGCCCTTGAAGATTTGTAACCAGAATAGGAGTACTCGCGATGAATGCCATATACATACCTACCTATTCATACTCAATTTGTAACCACTCTATGAAAATTTTTCGTTCGTTCAACTGCGGTCGGATTTGTATATGTATTTCTGCAATTATCAGATGCTTAGTGAAACGTTTTATATAAAGAGTATTCTATTTGCATCTTCACTTGTACGAAATTAAATATTGCCCTTTGGTTGAGCAAGTCCTAGGAAAATACTACATTGCTAGGTTTTGCGATCCCCAGAAATATTTTTCTTATTTGGCTAGCGTAGAACTAAACTGGTCTATCTAACATTTTTTCAGAAATCGAGTTATGTACATTTTTGAACTTGAAAATCATAAATTTATCCGTGAAAAATTGATGTAGGTCTTATTTCTGCACCAAAGTGTCCAAACGCTAAAAATGTCACTTTAGAATTCACGTCCTTTTGTCATTTCAAGAAATTCTACTACTAGACTACCATACACCAATATGATCTTACACCAGATGAGTGGATGGAATTGTTTAAAAATTGTAGAAAGCATCTCTTTTTGATGTTAATAATATGGTGGGGAAATTTAAGTCATTTGACGAACTACGGCCAATGTTCAGGGACTACCAGAGTATAAAAAAGTTTCCCAAATGCGAAAGGCAAAATTTGTCGAGGGTGAATCTGTGATGCAGTTTAATGATGATTACTTTGAAACATAAATCCGTCGATATAAAGAAATCTAGCGTGAACTTACATGATTTCATAGAGTTCTTGCAGAATTTTACACCAGATCAGGGCAGCGACATACGCGTTTTGAAATTCAAAAAATGCAGGACATAAAAAAATGTTGAAATTTGTACCACCGATTCATCGCCCCTTTTACGTGTCTCTCCACATGTAAACCGCAGAGATGAAACAGATAACAATCTAGAAGATTTTCTACCAGCCCGCGGTGGATAAAACTAGGTTACTGTTACTTTTAATGCAGAGGTGATCATTTACCAACATGTGTATGTTATTTTTGCAATTAAAGTACATCCTTTCACATAGTTTTTGTTGTTTTATTCATATAATTTCCAATTTGTAGTTCAAACTTCCTTAAAAATTAAAAATTCTAAAGTGGTCTATGTAACAAGTTTTCTTGTTACAAACAAATATTATATAAAAAACGTTTCTATAATAATTTTTTTTTAATGCAGAATGTTAAGTTAACTATTAAGCTAACATAACAATTTACAATATTCACTTAACATACATCAACAATCGCACACCGCACTAAAACGAGTTTCATCTGTTTTCTCCACTTTTGTATTTTGTTAGATAGACCAGTTTATTTCTACGCTAGCCATTTGTTTAATTTTTAAATATTTTTATTCAATAAAATACAATTAAAAAAAATATATATATTGACAGCGACAGGAATCGAACAGCGATCGTCTGATTCCAAGTCAGACGCGTTAGCCACTGTGGTATAGATCCAATCTCATGAAGCGTGTCAAATGCGGTGGAATTTGCAGGAACTTGCAGATAGTTCAGAACTATCGAAATTTTGTAAACTTTAGAATTTAGTACTAGTTCGGAACTATCGAAAATGTAGTGCAGGATGTGACAATGACACCGCCTAGGACCTAGTTCGGAACTAAAGCTTTTTCCTACAGGGTAGCAACTTTCCAATGAAATGTAGAAATGTATGGCATGGCAACCACCCTCAGAAGCTACAATGCACTTATAACTTAACATAAATTTTTCGAATAAAAGAACTCCAATCAGTGTCAATCAAAAATATTTTCATAAATTTTATTCTACTTAAACATTTATTATCTTATTACATTTTACTATAAATCCACCACCCTTATTTATCAACCGTAATGATGATGCTAATTAAATAAAATTAATATGAAAATACATAATATAAAAGAATAAGATAATCTAAAGAATTCAACATGAACTCAAATTCGAGTGGTTTTGAATTTATTGAATTCTGCACGTTCGCAGTGGCTAACAAATCGTATAGAAAATATACCAAAGGAGGCGGGTAAGTAAGTATATGTTTATTCGTATGTTTGTGTGTTTGCGACGTCATTCGATATTATTGCGCTAATTCGATACTTTTCTACCATATATGTAGGTAGTTCAGTTTACTTAATATAATTTTTTCCATTGAATCCTGTTGAGTCCCGTTGTTCCTGCTTTCACTGCGGTTATTGTTGTTTCTAGCTTAACACATTTTACTGCTTATTCATGTGTCTTTCATTGTGTTTTTATATAATTTTCAATAATTTCAATGATTTTTTTTTCGTATTTATAAAAGCAGCCAGCAGCAGCAGCAAAATCTATAGCGTAATTTTAACAAGAAATTTTACTTGAATGCAATTTGATATTTCTGCATACATATAAGCATACATATGTACATACTTTATTTTGTTTATTAAACTCATTCGTCTGTCATCACTTTAAATTAAATTTTTCCATGTTAGATTTTTTATAAATTGAACTTTGCGAATACCTATCTATGTACATATGTACATTAAGGTGGAGTGAACATTTTTTTTTTGGAAATTCAATTTGTTCCAAAGCCAGAACGACACCTTTCTAGCCCATAAATAAGCCTGTAAAATTTTATTGACCTACTCGCATGTTTAGAGGTGCCCCCAGCCATACAAATTTGAAAAAAATAGCACGATCTGGTACAAGTATGAAATTTCTAAAATTATAAAATCAAAAAACGAAGTATGAGGATTGATAAACATGGCTAAGCTGAGTATTAAAGTGATTTTTTTTTTGGAAACAACAACAACAAAAGTTATTAAAGGTCAAAGTTTATATTATGCATTTTTTAAATTACTTAAAAACTGCTGCACCATTATACCATTCGATAGGTATTTTGATTCCCTTTAATTTGATATATATTTTATATGTGAAAAGTAAGGGGGGTTGACCCCCGCACGGGGGTTGGTCCCCATACGAAATAAAAAAGTTGTAAAAGTCCGCCCTTAATTTTGAAGCTTATGTTGAGAGGTTTAAGGGACAAAAAAATTTTTATTTCTGATCCCGCGAAATTCCGCCGAAATGGTCTTTTTCTTGTAACTTTGTTATTTAACATCCGATTTTTAAAATTGATACGTCATTATTTTCGTATTTTGAAGCTCTATATTTTCTTCTAATGTCCTTTTGAACTCTGAAGTCAAATAACAAAGTTACAATAAAAAAAAACATTTCAGCGGTATTTCGCGGGATCAGAAAAAAAAATAAAAATTTTCTCTTTAATCCTCTCAATACATACTTTTACAGTTTTTCTTTCGACCTTATCTAATGTACATACATAGTTACACACATCTGCAGATTTCATGGACGTATTCTCACTCACTGTTTATGATATTCAAAATGGCGTTGCAAACTTTGAGGCTTTAATCCTTTTTATTCATATTACGAATCTTTGGTGATACGAGTAGCTGCAACTGTCACAAGTAATTATAATATTTCACAGTTATTAAGGAATTTTTTAAAGCAGTCTCTTTGTTTCTTTCACATTTATGCCTCCTCTTATGACATTATTAATGTTCGATCACAGCTTTCATATATTCAGAGCAATAACAAGAACAATAACAGCTGTCACCGTAAAATAATGGTGACCACACATTATGTAAATAATACATCAACATACATATACTTGTATGCACTTGCGTGATTTATGTTGCTGCGCTTTTAAATGTTGAGTAGAAAACGGTATTTAAAGTTGCCTTTATGTATGCATGTACAAACTACTGATAGAAAGCTCGAGGATCCTTTGCAATGAACAATGAACAGTTGTTGGGTACATAACGTGCCAAAAAAAATATATATATTCAACTAGGTACAGGAGCGGATTTACATAGGGGCAACATGGGCAGCTGCCCAGGGCGCCGTTTCAATAGGGGCGCCAAAACTAAGAGAAAGAAAAATTTTTTTTTTATTTATTTTTTTTTTTTTTTGAATATTACAACAAGAATGAAAGATTTTTTCAATTTTTTACAGAGAAAAAATTAATCAAAGTACATTCCAGTACATTGGTACAGTTCTTAACCTTCGCCCCAGTGGGACTTACATATCGCTCATTTGCTGCATTTTCACTTTTCAAAATACACAACTTTTCAGGAAGGGCAATTTTGAGATTCAACCGCCATATGGTGCGCAAGTAAATGCAACATTTGGTTTGTATCTGAAGCGCTTAGTTTTCAAAAAATCATAAAGAATTTTTACTCAACATGAAGTACGATGTAACTAACTATTCTGCAGCATTAACTCAAAAATCACGTTTTTTTTATTTATGCCGGTCTTGCAGCAAATGAGCGATATGTAAACGCTAATAGCGTTTTCGATTCTGAACAAAAATGCTGCATTATTACAAGGCAACATTATCAACATGCGCCCTGTGCCCTAAGAAAATGTTGCACTTTTCATGTGATGTATGAAACAAAAATAATGCAACTCCTTGTTCATATTAGGGCCTCCTCAAACAGAAGCGATACGATACAGCCCACGCGATCAATTGTGCATGACGCGATACCAACGCGATACGATTTTGGTTTGTGGGCTGTATCGTATCGCTTCTGTTTGAGGAGACCCTTAAAGGCAGAAAATGCTGCCCTGTGGTCGGGGAGAGTGCGACATTTTTTTCAATAGGACAATCAACCCTGAAAAAATTTGTGGAATCTATGTGGAATAGAACAAAAAAAATTGACAGCCCGATAAAAGTGCAGAATAAGTGCAGAATAAGTGCGACATTTTGGCCAGAATCGAAAACGCCATAAGTTTTAGCAGCTTGTATGCAGAAAATAACGTGAAGGATTCAAATTTAACTGAAATTTCAAATTTAAAAATCAAGTAGGCATTGAAGTATTTTTTCGGGAAAATGCGCGAGCTCACTTTTTCAAAGGAAACTAAGATCTGAATATTTTCTGTTTCTGGTTAATTTGAATAGTTCGCGCCTCTATACAATGCGCTGCGTACATTTTATGTGATCTTAAAAGTCGTTCCGAGTTAAAAACATCAAAAAAGTGTCAGTGAATTAAAGTTTTTGTGAAAAATATAAGAATGAGTGCAAATATGAAAAAGTTCAGCGGCGTAGCAAACAAAAAACGTGCAGCCGAGAAAGTGGAGAAATACAAAGATTTACTGTCGAAAATCCCTAAACTTGATTGTTTTTTTCAAACTCCTCGAAAAGAAAATGAGTCCGTTGTTGATCATAACCAAAAAGGTAAAAAGGCATAAGTCAATTGATCGACAGCTAGGTTAGCCCAGGTAGATTCTGGACCAGAAAGCCAGATTTCGCTACCTGGGAGGCACCCTACTGTCAAAAAATTGTGAGTTTAGCTTCAGTACGAAACATTTTCTAAAATTGTTTTTCAGATTCGTATGATGAACTGCAATTTAATGATATTGCGAAATCTGTGCCACCTAATAATGAGGGTTTAAGATCAGATCATTTTGAAGTTTAGAAAATGGAAAAAATGTGGTACCTATGTATATAAGAATCGAATCAAATTTTTTCAATCCGTAAAATATATCAGTAATGAAATGTCACCACAAGAAGGCAAGTATGGTTTTTTTTTGGAAATATTGGGGCGCGGCTTTATTTGTTTGCCCAGGGCGCTTCTAGAGGTAAATCCGCCCCTGACTAGGTACCTATCAGAATGCAATACTTTTAAGGTAAATTAATATTATTTTGGCGCTTTTCGCCGATAATCAATTGTGGGAGTTTGCCAACAGTTGGTATTGACATTAATATGCTTGGGAATTGCAGACAGTAAAGTAAAGTGTTAATTTTTTGTTTGCCCAGCTTGTGCTGTTCGTGGTCGTAATAAGAAACATTGAGCACTTGATTTGAAGAATTAACTTCTTTTGAGATATGACTGTATGATCTTAAACTATGTTACGTATGTATATTAAACAAATTTCAACTGATGGAGCGATTCGATATTATCTTTCACTACTGTCTTAGGAGAGCCATCCTCTATATTGCTTGATCATCAGATGAGCATAACAGTTGTTAGGAATCTGAAACCTCTTTAATCAGGAAGGTTACCAGAAATGACAAACGCTACGTTCTAAAAATCTATGTACATACAATTGTACCTATATCCGTATCAGGATAACGGAAAACACCCGAAAGCATACATACATTCATCTGAAGTAGAGAATGGGTAGAACGAAGTAAGCGATACAAGGAAAGAAACAAAATAACAAAGGAAAAATACTTCAGCGCTACTGAAACCGCAACTTGTGCACGTTTTCTTGCAATACTTGCATGTAATTAATACTGACATATAGTACATATGTACATATTTGCGTACAGCAGGATATGCTATAGACACACAATCATAAATTTATGATTAACAATTGCTATTAAAATGTAGAATATAAAAGATATACACAAGTGAAGAAGAATGAAATTATTATACCGTTACTTGGAAATGAAAGAAGTATCAGACAATACCGAAGTAACTGTGTAGAAAATATATATGTATACTTAATAAGGAGGAAAAAGCAACAGTTTTCCAAGTAATTTTACACATGCAGATACATACATATGTACGTCAGTAGCTATTCAGAAGGATTGAAATAAAAGAGGAACATTTCACAAGCTAAGGACGAGTAAGAAGTTCCAATGTACCTACTTTGCGTAAAATAATACGTTGGCGCTGATGTATGACTTGGTATTCGTGCATAAAAAATGTAATATTTATTCAATTGCTAGATTTCTTCCTTCACTGCAAAAAAAAAACCTGAAAAGTAAAGCTTTTGGCTGAGACTTCTGTCAAGGAACCAGTATTACACGGTAAGCATTTGGCTGTAAAAATCAAAATTCATATTCCATGTAAGTACTTATTCATAGAAATTTTGAAAAATATTTAAAAACTATGTCACATGCACCATTGGAGTTTTAGCCTATTATATTAAAAATCAATTAATTTAAATCATTTACAACGATTGCATGAGTTAACTTACACTGGTTAATGTAGAAGTAACGTACGAGCTTTTTTATAACTATAAGTGCATTGAAATGTGTAAAAATATGAACTTAATTTTACCTCTCCCTTCAATAAAAAAAAAAACAGTGCAAGGTGGAAGGAGAAGATGTATGAGGGCGCCATGACTTGGCACAACTTTTACTTTAAACAACAAGTTTTAACACATACATCAGAAGCATATGAGCGCATGATTTTAATATCAAAAACACGACATACATACATACAATTGCACAAAGAATTGTTAAGAATTAAGTCATCCACAAATTTCCTAGCGACTTTAGAAAATGCAGTCGTCGTTCTATAAAAATTTTCATCATCGATATCAAATATGTATGTACATATTGTGCGGCTTAAATACAAAGACCCTGCTGATAAATGTGCAGATTGGCTGACTGACAGATACTTTTTGTTATTAGTGGTGTGATGTTGAAAGCCAACGGCTCGCTTGAAATTTGCCAAAGCGAATTTAGTCACTGCGTGAATGGGTGAGTGGCTGAAGATGCTGATGATGTTGATCGAAAGTGTTTCTTTCATACGAGAGCAGTTTGATTATTCTTTGCTTCTGTGATGCTTCCCACACAATTTCGATTTTTTATGAAAATCTCTATTACACACAGAGCGGATCACAATATAAGTACACTGAAAAAACAACTTAGTTACTCAGATTATGGAAAAGTGGGAATGATTCGCTAAAGACATATTGTCATTGTTTTGATGTACAATTTTCTTCAAATCAAGGAATAAAAACCACGTTTTAAAGAAAATTGTATTCTATAATTTGAGTAACTTTTTTTTTTTGAGTTTACTTCCCCAGTACGGAACATCAGCTTTAATAGATTGAGTTTAGTTCAAACCCTGCAAAATTATGGGAGAGAATGTGTGGGAGAGCACAGAGCGATTTTAGCTAAACTGTGTGTGATTTTTCTCCGTTACTCACATAATTCAAAATGCCGAGTTCTGGTTTAGTTCACAGAATTATGGAATTTTTTTTATAAAGGTACGCTTTGTTTACATGATATTGTTCTCACATTCATCGTACCGAATGATGCTCCTGTTCTACACTCAGGGAAAAAAAATTATAAAACATATGAAAATGTGCTTAAAATGGGCAAAAACGTATTTAAAAGAGATGTAAATACCAACATTTTTATTTTAAAAATGTTCATTGTAAAATTTTTAAATCAAGAAAAAACATTTAAAATTTAAAAATGTTTATTTTTATTTTAAATACTATGAGAAGAAAGAAACGCTGCAGTGTTCTCTATATCATTTTCTCTTCCGGATTCGAAATTGTATGCAACGGCATTCTATTCATCTTCTCTCCATCCGAGTCCCAACTACAAAAATATAGCCTCCGCTTGTTCTCCTCTTCTTTTCTACTTCGCCTTAACTGTTTGCTATCTTTATTTCTTATTCTCCCTATTCTCATTTTTCTTCATTATTTTATATTCTCCTCTGGATTCGAACCATGACATCAACCTGAAATTCAATCCGACGCCATCACATAGTGGAACATTAACCATTAGATTGAATTGTAGTAACCTATTTATACTTCGCTTTTCCTAAAAAAGAATCTATGAATTATATGAATCACTGTAAAATCAAAATTTAAAACAGGGCTGCTCACCTCATAGGCACTCAAAGCACAATTGTTTTTGTTTTGTACCGAATCATAGGCACAGATACATATTTTCACTTCAAATATGAAAATAAAATTTTCTTTGCACTGCCATAAGCACTGAGATATAAAAAAATTTTATATGTATGTGCCTATGATTCATATTGAATGTGCAGAGCAAAGGCACTTTGTATAGGAGCTCGAACACTGCCGTAAGAAATCGAAATTTACAATAACAAATGTGTAATGAAAAAAAAATAAAAAAAATGAAAGCACTGTAAAAAATTAGTATTCAAAAAATTTTCATATAAAAAATAAAAAAATTTTTATGTATGTGATATTGCCATTTGAAAATAAATTCTAAAATAATATTTTATTGGAATTCATAAAAAAATTTAAATGAGCAAAAAAATTTTTCGGTGCATATACAAAATTTGTAGATGTGTGGAGCTTTCTACTTTCAATACAAGAGCGTTGAGCAGCCCTGATTTAAAAAAATCGATTCTTATTATTGTTTTTGTTGGATTCCTCACAAAAAAATATTTTCTCACAAAAAAATTTTGAACAAAGAGCGAGTTTTTGAATCAACATTCATTTTCATTTTTACTCCAAAAATTTCATTCTTAATTCAAAAATTTCATTTTTAATTTAAAAGCTTTCATTGTTAAAATAAAAATGGTTTGGTTTAAAACGTGCATTATAAAAACAAAAATTTTATTTTTGATTTTAAAATGCTGTTTTCCCCTGAGTGTAGTTCACCTCCACTGATAGTTTGGAATTTGAAGTATTTGAGACTAAATTACTTACTTGTTGAACTGCCCTTGCAGCTATTTGCTGACTGTGTGCCTGAGTGACAGATCCAAGAATTGGTTAGACGCCGACGGTGGACAAATTGCGTCATCATGCCATTTTCAGGAGCAGGTAATGTACATACATTTGTATGTATGTAGATATGTGACTTCTGCCGCTGGAATGGTATCGGCGGTACCCCTTTGTGCTACTTTTTTATACATATCAAACATACATACATACATACATATCACATCAAAGTCTGCTGTATCACGTGCTTTGCTCTGTTTTTTCTGCTTAGTTATTTTCATTTTCTCATCGCTCACTGGTTTGCATTATTTCTTATTCAATTTGTACATATCGCTCATCCATTCATTCATACATATGTATGTATATGGCAAATATATTTTATAAGTTTACTTACAATAGTTGCTGCCACTTCTGCTGCTTCATCGGTTTCGTTTTTTAACCGCTACACTCCTGCGAACTTCCTTATTCTTCAAAGTCCTTCTTCATCGTCCCCTTTTTGTTTGCAATTCGTATTTATATTTTCTAGTAGTCATGCTTCTAGTGATCCATCTTAATCTACTCGACATTCGTTCGTTACATATTTAATTCGAAGGAAACGTTTTTTATTGAAAGCGAAGATTTTTGCATTTTAATTTGTCGAACTTCGGGTTGCCTAACAAAAGGAATATATAAAAGGATAAGAGTTGATTCATTCAAGAAAACACACTTTTGGCGAATTGGTTGCGTGAAATGTACGCACAAATTTCGAAGCGCGCTGCTGGTCGATGACATTTTTATTGACTTGAATGACGGAGAGGGAGAGAATTTACAGGAGCGTTATATGTTGGCGATATGCCATAAGCCTTTAGTCGTTAGTTCGGTGAAGTTTTGGAAGAATGAATTATAAATTCAAAAGTGTTTATTCTACGTTCTGAAAGTCAAGGGGACCCACTTGCGGATATGAGTTAATTAATCCTTATAGATACCTACTTCAATTTGAAAATCAGTCTATTATACAAATTGCATGATCTTGGCGAAAAAAAGAAGAGGAAAGATATTTTACGTCCAATGCCGCTTGCTTCAAAAGCGCATTCTTTTAGCTTTTCTTAACAGTAATTTATTTTCATTCCGCGGGACACAAATAACACCTGCACTCAGGGAAAAAACAAGCTAAATTTAAGTCTAACGGGATAGAAACAAGCATCATAAAAGTCTGCTAACCTAGAAAATGCTAAAATCAAGAATGTACTCTTATTTTTAGAACGATATTTTTTATAAATATAATATTAAGAGTGTGGAGTTTTGAAACTAGCTTGTTTAAATTTATTTTAAGCACAACCCAGGACTGATCTTAGTCTATCCAATCTTATCATAATAATGCTTATACTTATGTTGAGGATTTCATTCTTGAATCAAGAATCTTATTCTTAAATCTAATTTTTTCAGCTTTTTATCTTGGTTCAAGCTTGTGAAAACTTAAATTTAATTTATTTTTCTTTAATTTCTGTAATTCTTGAGTTAAGTACGACACAGCTACTTTTCTCTGAGTGTGCATCATCTAATTCTTAGATAAAGCCAGAAGAAAGTCTGGCCCATTTTCCACTACCGGTCCTGCACTCCCGCAACCAAAACACATTAGCAAATCATATTCTCAGCACTTGGCCGAATCACAACCGGTCGGCGCGCCTTAACATATGCAACCAAATGTGACCAACCAAAGAAATCAATCAGCATGTCACGGAGCATCAACTGAATTTGTGCATTGGAATAAAAACTTTTTAATCCAAAGAGTAAATCACAACCCTTTTACATTAAAAAAAAAGAAAACAAAAAACAAGCGCAATGCGTCATTGGCCATATTTGGAAAGGGGTCTAAAAAGAAAAAAGAAAATAGGTGATACGTCATCATGATTTGGCAATTTGCCGCAAATTCATTACTACATACAACCTTTTTTTTCTGAAGCAATAACACACTGAAGGTATAGAATACCCAGTTTTTTGGCGAAGCACAAATTTTTAAGCATTCAATTGAAATACATACGAGTACATGCATTAAGGAATCTCCTTTGCCAGCAGCTGCGATTACAACGTGATTTGCTAAAAAAGGAATAATTGAAAGCATATGAGCGTCGTCATTTGACATAATGTTGCCACAATCGATGTTGCATGTCTGCTTTTTTTATTTTTTGTACTGTTTCGTTATAACAAAAAAGAAGTAAAGGGATTGTGAAGTGAAAAAGAGGGAAATTTGGGAAGTATTTTCAGACATGCTTATCGATATTCATATGTATGAAGAAATGATAGGGTCACTCAAAAGTGCTCTTACAGCGGAAATACGTTCACGAACAATTTCAAGCAGATTTTTTTTTTTAAATATTGAAGAGTAAATAGTTTCATTTCAGGGATCAAAGTAGCAGTTGTATTGGTAATTCCGCACTAGTTAGAAGAATACTAACTCCATATTCTGTGGCTCTGACTCTGTATCCCGCCTCTAGACCTCTACTGTCTCTAATCGTAGCCTCCCATTTGTGCGTATACTTATGTTGCATACACTCAGAGAAAAGCCGCATCGTAAAAATGACTATGAAAATATACAGCTTTACTATTCGCTTTTTTACTATGAAAATACGGGAATATGACTATGAAACAACTTGATCTGAATATAAACGTATTATTTCAACCGTTCAAGTATGAAAGATATTCAACTTGAATATGAAAAACTTTAAGTTGACTAGTAAATACTAATCCAACTGGACAAGTATTAACACCTGTCATTATAAAATTTGTAATAGTCATCTTCGAGTTGAAACATATTTATTTTAACTACTGTTGATGCTTCAACTTCAATAAGATTCATAGTAAACTTAAATATTTAGCACAATTTATACTGCGTAGATTTTCGTTCCTTTATTTGAATGCGGCTTTCAAATTTCCGTAATTCTTAGATTGTTTATACATTGTTCGAGCTATATAGCATGATTGAGCAACTCAAATATAACTCATTTTCCACAAGGGAAATGAGTTGGCTTATTTAAAGCCATTTTTCATACCCGAGGTTGGCACTCTCGCCGAACCGCACGTGAATACATAAAAGGGTTTAAAAAAGCACATATGTATGTATGTATACATATATATGTATGTGCATAATAATAATATAATATAATACAATGGCGCTATTATAACTCTGCCGAGTTTTATGGCCGAGCTTCTCTCCCAATTCGAGGTGTGCTCCTTTTTGTTTTTCCTACTAATTGGGTGGACCTACAGTTTTATGCCGGCTCCGAACGGCGAATGCACTTTTTGTGAGAATCTTTTTCATGGCAGAAATACTCTCGGAGGGTATGCCGCCCACTGCCGAGAGGTGACCGCTGCTCTTAAAAAACCCAATAATTGGATTTTTACTAATTAGAAAAATTTGTTTGGCTCGGACCGTGGTTTGAACCCGAGACCTCTGGCATA
Source organism: Urophora cardui (assembly GCA_960531455.1). Lineage (NCBI taxonomy): Eukaryota > Metazoa > Arthropoda > Insecta > Diptera > Tephritidae > Urophora > Urophora cardui. The sequence continues at coordinate 5,055,391 of OY482674.1, forward strand.
GCAGGCGAGCACTCTACCCACTGCACCACAGCGGCCACCTGCATGTATGTGCATATGTACACACAAAGTTGAGACACATAGTTAAATTCAATATGAAATCAATTTAAAACAAATATGCTGTCTCTTAGAGTTGAGTAAAAACATATTGAACTTCAATATGAATCATAAGCCGCTTTCGATTCACAATTTCTCTGCTAGCTATAAATTTCCCTCTGCCAAATTTATATGTGAATGATATCGAGCAGAGGGAAATTTTTATCGACCAGTTAGCGAGTATGGCTACTACTCATTATGGGTTCACACATTTTTGTTCGATCCGACCTCGCTTGTCTGATGGCGAATCGAAAACGCCAATAGTAAACTTAAGAATATGTCATATTCAGCTTCAATATGAACATTTTTTAAAACAACTCTGTTGTAACTTTAACTTGACTATAAAAATATTCAGTTTGAATATGCTGCATTTTTTCAACATATTTAGGACAACTATTTTCATAGTTGTTTTTACTATGACAACACTTCAAGTCGAGTATGGTTAATTTTCATTTTAACTACTTAATATTTATTATGATGGTATGAAGTGCAACGTAGTCAGAATCACTATTTTCATCCTAGGCGCAAAACCATTGGTAAAAATAGTCAAATCAAGGTGTAAATAGTCAGATTTACGTGCGTTTTTTGCTGAGTGTACTTTCACAGTCAATCGCTTTGCCCAGCTTCTTCACGCGCCGACAGTTGCGTGTTTTGTGCAGATACTTCATTCGGAAATGGCATAAAACACGCTGCTCTGCTTGTTCTTGTTCTTTATATATGTTACATACATACATATGTATGTACATTGTACAAGCATTGTTGCATGCCAATCGCTTACGTTGTAATTTGTATTCATATGCCAAAGTGTTGCTGTGCAAATATGATTTTGTATTTGTTTAACCTTATGTTGTTGCTGCTTTTGTAATTGATAAAATGCCAAATTGTTATTGATGTGGACACGCGTGTGAATGCCTGCCGTTGAGAGAGAATGTTGCGCCGCTGAACAAACGAAGAAGCATCCATGTAAATTTATACTGGGTTTACCCAGCAGAAAAGTTGTCAAGTGCAAGAGAAATGCACATCTTCGCTGCGCTGCACATAGTCATGTGTTGTGGGACATAGTCGCAGCGTTCGTTGAATTAATGAAAAGGCAAAGAAGCACCATAGAAAGCCCATGAATTGGTAAGAAGTGTGTTTATTTTCCTCCCCTACTTTCAAGTTCTCGCGCTGTTTCGTTTATTTTCATTATTTCAATTAAATCTGAATCTACACCATTTCCAGATGGATTTTAGAAAGGGGAATTTGGATTTTAGAATAGTCAATTGGATTTTAGAAAAGGGAAAATGGATTTTACAAACTGTAAGCTGGATTTTCGAAAATGTAGGTATATGTACATTATACTTTCACACGCAACAAAGAATTCCTATTCGAAAAATTCTGTGTAAAATTTACTTAACACGCAGATTCTGAAATCCAATTCACGCTTTGGAAAATCCAATTTACCTTTTCTAAAATCCATTAAACGCTTTCTTAAATCCAATTTTCACTTTCCAAAATAAAATGGTCTTTTCTAAAATCCAATTGACTATTTGTAAAACTCAGTTGATGTTTTCTAAAATTCACCTGGAAATGGTGTAGATTAGAGATCACCAAAAAGTTCTTATGATAAAGCCCTCTAGACACTGGCGATGTGCTTTTGTAAGTGCTTCTTACCCTTTTCTTTCTTTCTACTGGGTAAATTAATGTACATAAATGTTTACATGAGTTCGATATAATTGAAAATCACAGGGATTCTGCTATATATTTTTCTGATAAGAAAAAAAAAACTAAAGTAACAAAATGAAAAAAGCAGCAAGACAAAAGGCAAACCAAAAAAAAAATCAAAGAAACAAATAAAACATGAAGTAATATATGCAAGTAAATAAAATTAAATTATCAGTCAAATGCATTTTAGTATTAATTTGTTTTGAAGTTGTACGCGTGCGCGCACGCATCACACGCAGCTCAACGCTCCACCGCGTCCACAATACCACACTCAGTTGGAAGAGCGTGAAGCTGTTGCAAATAAAAATACACATGTTCGCGTGTTTTGTTGTTTGTAGCTGGTTGAATTGCTGTTGCTGCTGCTGTGTGTGTTTATACGTCACAGTTGTTGCTGTTGAAATGTGTTTTTTTTTTTATTTTACTGAAATCAACGTCCAGCTGTGAAACACAGTGCTGACATATCGTTGAAATATTGGCACGCAATACAATTCGATAATCCTGCAGGGCAGTCGTTCGTACGAGTACAAATCACGTTTGTCATTTCGGTGCAATTTTTACATGCAATGGTAGAATTGTTCTTTTTTTAAGATAAAGAGATTGATACAGAATTGCGATTGATAGAGAAAGATTTTAAGTTAATATCGTCGTTTAAACTGCATAACCGGCTAAGCTAAAATTGAGATTTTTCAAACTTTAACTCCTGGCACTCAGCTCTGTCGAAAGCTCTATATTTCCTTCTAATGCCATTGTCAGCTCTGAAGTCGTACATTTGGACGTCCGGTATTCAAATGCGCAACAAATGAAACCAAAACGAATTAAGGAGTTATACAGCAAAAATAATGAATGCATGATGATTGGCCTAGAAGGTTAGCATACATACATAATATTGTAAACTTATTAATGACCCATAAGTAGCTTCATACATCCATATACACATGTATATGACCCATTGAGGAAATCAATAATGAATTTTTATGTCCCCATTGATCCACTCATATTATATTTATGTACTTTTAAGGTTTTTTTTTTCCCAAAACCACAGTTGTGTTTATTGCGAACATAGCGGGATATTAATTGGCAAAATTGTTAACTTATCGTTAAAAGGTCATGCAGAGTCACATCAAAATAAAATTCGTTCAATGAACAATCATACATACATATACATATATATACTAAACAGTTTAAAGCCAAAGCCTGGCGAAATGTGAGAGAGAGAACGCAATAAAATTAACCTCACGTTGTACACATAAATTTTTAGATTCATCATATTAACGTTTCTGTAAAATGTGCGCGCGACGTTTGACTCTTTACCGCTGACGTCCAAAAGTAGCCGCGATTTATGCGCCGACAAGTCATAAAACAAAACAAACAACAATCGATCGCCATAAAAACAAAAACATGCCGCTGTGATTGCCGTGGCTGACCTGCGCTGTCGATGAGGTGCTCAGTGTTGCCGATTTCTGTACGGTGAATGTGACATGCAGCATGCAGCATGCCACATGCAACCTGCAAGATTTGCTTGTGGTGATGGCAACAGACCGAATTTGGTCGATTTCTTGAACCACAAGTCAGCTCAAATCAACTCTTTACTCAAATTTGCAATTTGCGTATGTTTATTTAAAAAAACAAAAAAGTAAGGTGACCACAAAAATTTTCAATCTATATAAAGATAATAAATAGTTTTGAATTGAAAAATTGACAAAACATCTACAAAACACACCTAAAATACAAAAAAGATTGCTTAGCTGTTGAAAGGAAAAAATCGTTAAACGTCCAAATCTTCAAATCCAAGAATATTTAACGATGAGTGATTAAGTACATATGTAGATCATATTTAATATGATTATCATTAGCAAATTAGCAGCAAAAACAGTGTCTTGATGTATGTACATATGTACGAGTATACACCGCCATGGCATTTATTGCTGCTATTGTTGTTGTTGTTCATTGTGGTGACGCAGATGGCGCTAAACGCCAAGCAGCCAGACATAATGAGCAGAAGGAATGGTAATAAAATATATTTGGGGCAAAGCGCCACATTTGTTAAATCATAAAAACCGGTTAAAAAGCAATAACAAACAGCAGCAACTAACAAAAAAATTAACGAAAACATTTTTAAACAAACACATAAACGAATTAATATGCAATTAGAATTGTGTGAGCGAAGGCGTGAATGTGTATTTTTATACCCGGATCTGCTAGGTAGCATTTTGGATATGTTTCAGTTAGTACAACAATTAATCAACGTGCTCACCAATAACAATCTCAATATGTGACCGATCTAAAAGAAAACCTTTGAAAACGAAATTCATATTTGCCAGAGAGAGAGAGCAGACTTTGTGGTAAACGCGAACGGGAGGAAGTGCTGTCTTCTTGAGGAAGATTATTCGGTGTTTCTAACTGACCTAGCACATACTTTTATCACTTAGAGTTTCAAGGCAATGCTCTCTTTCCAACTCTTAATGAACTGGCGGCTTTCTATGTCTTATATTACACATTGAACAATTCAGAATCTCTGCGCGCGGGGTAGTTGCAACACACAATTGAGTATCTAACAATCGATTCGCACCGAAAGCACATTTCATATCTTTTGTTCATTTTGATAAAAACAACTATAAAACACTAAATATGTACATATTTAGTATAAACACCTCGTTCGAGAGACCTCACAGTTCGCGCTTGCTGCATGTGTATTCGCTCCTGCCGCCGGCTGTTGTTGACGGCAACACATTTTCCAACTTGCGGTCAAACCACCGATGGTAATACACATACATGGACTCCGTAGACAGATATGTATGTATATGAAACAGTTTTCAAAATGCAAAACACTTTCACTATTAACGTGTTGTAATAACACAACAACAACAACAACAGAAACTAAAACAATAATAACTACAACAATAACAGCAAACATTCACTCACAATACTCGCTTTGTAATATGTATCAGAGCCGCTGGCAATAGGTGACGCGCCAAACGCAAACAAATGCGGTCGAGCCTCCACACGTTCAGCAGCCTTCCCATCGCATCCAGTGATGGTAGATACTTTTTTGGAAATTCCCTACAGAGCAAGAAAAAAATCCCTACTTTTCCCTACGCTTGTTTCAAATTTTCCCTACGTAATTCCCTACACTTTTTTTTAGTTATTTCCATGCTAGAACAATGAAAAAACCGCACGGCAGTATATGAACGTCTTTTCTTTTACTAAATAATGAAAATCGGCTGTTCTACTGCGTACTGCATACACACTGGCTCTCAAAGAAATCAAAAAAAAATTACAATAAAATACTGATGATTTACTGTTTTGAACAATTATTATAATAAAAAAAAATATATGTATTAATGCGTTGTATGTAACATATGTATATATCGCACGTTTTATGCAATAGGGATTTAACTCGAAATTTTCGATTTCTGGGGTTTTGCCATATATTTCAATAACTGGGTCATGCCTTTGAGTCTAGTCTTATAAAATACTCAAAACAATAAAAATGGCGGAAATAAAAGTGATTTTGTAGTTAGCCGGAGAAGGAAACTCTTTGAAATTATAAAAGTTTGCGTTTTCCCAAAAAAAATTTGTTTGAGTTAAATCTTCAAGAAAATTTGACAGAAGAGGTAAATAAACTCAAATGTGACATTTCGTTTGAAAATATAATTACTTTCCTACTGCCATTTCAACGCTCAAAAAATAATGCAAATTTTTTCTTGAGCGTTTTCTTGAGAGATACGGAGAGGCCTTAAGGGGAAAAAAATTCGGAGCTAAGAGCGTAGCCAGAAAAAAAAAATCTTTTGCTCCGATGCCCTGAAAAAAAATATCGTGTTATTAGATAGTTCACTATACGGTATTCCCTCTCCAATTACGCCATTGAAGGGTTCGCGATTTAACTCGTCTTGGCAGCATTTTCATTATTCAGATCGACAGTCAGTGTTGAAGTGAAAAAAAGTTGAATTGAAATTTTGATTTGTCTTTGCCAAAAAATCCCTACATTTAGCTATTTTATAAAAATCTGTCCTTCTTTCCCTACGGTCACTTTTTTCCGACTAAAATCCCTACATGTAGGGAATTTTCCCTACGTATCACATCACTGATCGCATCCCATCTACACGCCCCATCACCACCGCCACCCTTGCTCAGCTGCACACGCGGCACCGCATTGATTTTGCTGCGTTTTTATGTTTTTGTGACCTAACGCTGTTGTTGTTGCTTTTGCATTTAATTAAATCATCAAACAAATAAAAATTCACTTTTATTACAAAATGCGCATTGCAACAAAACAAAAATCGAAACAATTAAAGCGCAAGAAGATGTAAAGGCACATCAAGCGAGCGTTGAAGAATTATTTTATTTGAATAGTCGTTTTTATTGCTGCGCGAAGTCATAACTCACTAAAATGACGACGACGGCGACGGCGTTGCAGCTCGCATTCATTGATATTTATCAGCGAAAGAACAAAATCAAATTGACTTGACTTACGAAAAGGGTGTGAATAGCACTTTTAGTAGGGTGATCTTTTTTTTGATTTCTTTGTTTAGTTACAATATTCTTATTAAATTTTCCATTCCCTCGGAGATTGTTATGCTCATTCGCCATGGACAAATGAATGAACGATTATTATTCTCACCAAAACTCACTAGAGTAGATGAATCTATTGAAGAAAATTAATACTTAGAAGAATTTGAAAAATAGTCCTTAAAAATATGCGTATGTTAAAGGTTTGTCATAAAATTAAAGAAAACGCATATTTCCGTTTTAAAAAATAGTACCTGGATGACCGAGCTTACTTCGGAATAATGGAACTTTTCAGAAGTTCGCCCGAGAACTCTGTATATAAATTCCATGAAAATTGTTGAAGCCGTTTGCGAGATCCAGAACTAAAGTAAATCCATCCCGCTTCGCTGCGATACCTCTACCTCTTCAGGTTCTTCTCCTTTTTGGGTTTAGTCTTTCACTCCCTTTCCCTACACTTTTCATTTTCTTCTCCTTTCATATCCGTTTTCTTTTTCTTTTTCGTTTCCTTTTCCCTTTCCTTATCGCTCTCTGCTAACCCTCCTTTTCTCTCCGCCTCCTTTTCATTCTACTTTCCCTCTCCCATTCAATTCGCTTTCTTTCCCCTTTTCTCCTGCCGCTCAGAAAAATTTCGGGGTCATACGGGTCCATGCTATTAGCCATATCTAAGGACCAGCCAGGCCAGGCATCACAACTAAAAGAGTTGAAGTCCTGATAAAGACCTTTCATTTGATACCAATATCGCTCAGAAACATTCGAAGGTCAGTCGGACCCAGGATAAAAATAGGTGAAAAAATTAAATTTTTTAAAATTTCGCCCCAAAGGCACTTGTATTCCAAATTTCATGAAAATCGTTAGAGCCGTTTTCGAGATCCGGAATACATATTTGAACATATACAAGTATTGCTCGTTTAAGGATATTAGACACCCTAATACCGAAAGTGCACCAATGTGCGAGTGGTTTTTACGTTCGTGCCACCCAGCGTGGGCGCTTGTACACACGCTTTAATTGTTATTGTTGCTATTAAAGTTGTTTAGATACAGAAATAAACAAAGCGAATGGTTGGACAATAATATTTTTGTCTGTTTTTTTTTTTCTTTTTTTTTTGACTCAACGAAAAGTAATATAGCGGCGGCATAACGGCTTAATGAAGCAGTTGTAATGTCAATGATTAATTTCAAAGGTTCTAAGATTCTTTAATTTTGCTGTCTGGTTAAGCGGGATTCTTTCAAGAATAGCTTAGGGCGATGGAGAGCAGATCTTTGCAGACTCCATTGTCTTTTTACGTCGATTTCTTACATTTTCTCTCTTAATAAGCAACACATTTTTTGCATACATATCTCGAATACATTTTCACATTTTCATGCCCTCTTACACTTACATTTCTGTAGCCAGTAATGATCAACGAAATTGCTAAAGGAGGCGCTTATCCCTTGTTGCAATCTCCGATTGTGATGTGGTGGAGAAAACGAGCTATAAAACAAATAAATGCAGCACTAACGAGATAAGTCACTTTTATATATTACATACATACATACATACATACAACACTACATTTGAAATGACATATTCAGACATTTGGCCCAAGTTCTCAACAAAGTTGTTCGCAAAAATGGAGTGAATTTGTTTGTGTTGAATGCGACTTGTGCCGAAATTGACTCTGCGTGGGAATTTGTGTGACGGCTCTTCTGTAAAGTATCAGCTAGTTTCCTTTAAAAATCGGGTTCGATCTCACAACCTACAATCGATGGTGTTAAGCACTAACTGAGCTTTTAAATCTACTTGTATTTATGAGAAAAAAACTACTTGCAGCGAAGATATCCTAATCGATTGGTTTGATTTGCTTTGGAATGCAAAGTATGCCATTAACGATCGCACTCTTTGTTTGCTGAAGTATCTACATACATATGTACGTACGTACGTATCTGTGCAGTGGCGTTCCCAGCAGTATTTATCAGCTGGAAAACAGCACATATTTCCTACTGAATATTCAGTAGATATGTAGTTCTAAAATATGAACTTTCCCTTTCGTTTTTATATAGAGGTGGCGTCGAAAATCAACTACCTAAAAACTGCCGATCGAGAAGGGAGAGTTTCTGTAGGAAAAAAGGCCTGAATACGCAGGGAGAACTTCCATAGCATATATTTCAATACACCTGATGTCTTCACTGCGTGTTCAGTTGTTTTTTCAGCAATGAATTTTCAACTCGGATTCAGGGTATTTTTCATATTGAATATTCTACTGAATATGCACCTCCTTACCTCAAATACTGCTGGGGTTATCCCACTCACCACACTATAACATTCAATTAAATTTTTGTACCGCATTCGTGCCCAACAACATAACGAACATGTATGGAACATGTTGTAAACAAGATGTATCAGACACAGTGCAAAAAACAAAAAAACATATGAACGAGCCCATAACATCAGCTGCTAAAGCGTCCTCATGCAAGCAGATCAACGATCGAAGCGATCGTAAGGAATGGTATTGTCTCGTTGCGCTTTCCATGGAAGTCACTTGATTATGTTGGCAGGGCAAAACAAACGAGGGCAGGCGAAGGCGGCGCATGGCTAGTGATTGGGAAGTCACCAAAATCTATGGGATATTTAAAGTTGTTAGGACATTAAAAGAGCTGTTGGAGATCATTGGCTTACTACTGACGCCACAGACAGGCGCACAGAGGGGCAAAGAATGTTCATATATGTAACTACTTTTTGCCAACATTATTACTTGTATCGCGCGCATCAATTAAGCTCTTACACTCACCGCAACTATCCGCTTATTAGACTCCATTTCATGCAACTATTGCTTGCCCTGGCAGGGAATTCCGCACTCTTCACTACTAAGCGAGTCATTTCACCTTTGCATGCGTTTATTTGGTATTTTGCTTATTGACTGCGATAAGCAGGATTTCAGCGGCCGGCAAGCGCAGCAATGAAATGACAAATATGTGTGCGTTACTTGAACGCTTCGCTTGTGCGACTAAATAAGATGCAATTTTTATAGCGCAGCATCAACATCATTACCGCAGTAAGAAGGGCGATACCGCCGATTTGGCTGATGAAGTGTGGCTGATTACGCGCCAAAGTTGCATTGTTTTGCAACCGAAAATCGTGTCTGGGGACAATTTGGTTGTTTCTATGGAAGACGAAATAAGAGAGATAAGTTAAGCTAATGGGCTTTTATTAACAATTGATTGGATTAATGAGGTTAAGCAGTTTCATTTGTTTGTTGTTTAAAAACGTGCATATACCCAGTTGCTGTAAGAATAAAAGACATTGGGTGTGTTAGCTCATCGGTCTCCTAACATTCGTTAATACATTAGTTTAGATAAAACGTGGATATTTGGGTTATGTTTTATAGAAAAGTTTCGCGCCCTTTTTTCTGCTGTATCCAAAATTTTTAAAATGCATCTTTTTTAGGGAATATTTTTAACGGCACGATCACCTCGCATGTCCTATCATATATGTACCTATGTAAAAGGAATTTCTTAATAACTAACTCATTTTTTGAATAGTATGTACAATAAAAAAAATGTCTCAACAAACCTAAACAAAAACAAAATCCTGTAGACCACGCAAAATGCTATCACACATCGAAATCTCGACTGTCTCGCGCATTGTCGTGCGGTTCCATGTCGAGCACTTCCAACAACAAGGTATCGCACTGATCCTGCTTTGAGATTGTTTTAAACAGCATATTAAACACATGTACACATGTACATACATACATAAGTATGTAGAGTCTAAAGGTACAAACGATGCAAAATCAAAGGTTGACATTAAACAATAACTTAATTTAGTTGTATTTAACTACCGATTGCAGACCAGGGGAGAGGTATGTAAATCTGTAAAAAACAAAAAAAAAACACTTAAATTCACTAAACAACCAAAAAAGACTTTGTCAGCGTTGCACATTACCCGGTGGTATATCAACGCGCCTTCGCATGGCATATAAGCTGATAGTTATGTATGTATGTAGATATGTGGGTATGTAAGCGCCCACAAGGAGAGTTACAAAGGCGATTCCAAAAAACAAAAAAAAAACTTCACATGGAAATGGCTTAAGCTTTTGGTCGTCGAGATTTGTATTTATTTGAAGCAAAAACAGTCAAATTAGATGCAACATACATAGATACATACATATGTACATACCTAGCAAAATGGTTAGCCTGAAGCCTAAGCTATAAAACGGGAGTACCCAGGCAGCGTTATGCACTCATTCTCTCTGCTCCAAACGTTTAACACTTAATTTTCTCTTATGCGACCATATATCAAATAGAGAGAGAGAGAGAATAGAATTTTAGGAGCACAACTGTACAAAGAGAGCAAAATGAGTGGTGAGCGTAAAAATTGCGTATTGTCAAAGGAAAAAATGTCGCTTGAGTTTATTTTCAATTGACATGCAATCAGGTGTTTGGTTAAGTGCTTACGCTTATACTATAATATAATACAATGGCACTATTATAACCCTGACGTGTTTTATGGCCGAGCTTCTCTCCCAATTCGAGGTGTGCTCCTTTTTGTTTTTCCTACTAATTGGGTGGACCTACAGTTTATGCCGGCTCCGAACGGCGAAATGAATTTTTTTTAGCACGCTTATATGATTCTGATATATGCATATATATGTATATGTATATAAATGCATAAATATTAACTTTTCAACCCTAGCAGAATATATTTTTTATTATTTAATAGCCGCAACGTTTAAGTTGCGCAAAAAATGTGAATTAAGCTCCTAAGAATAAAAACACCATTTTACTATTCCCTATATAAGGCATTTAAGTACAACACCACATAAGGCCTAATTATAAGGAATTATCTAACCGTTATTCCCATTGCGGATAAGCCTCGGAAATAAGGTTTTCCCTCAGAGAGATAGAGAGAGGGTAGTCCTTACAGCCTGGTGACATCAACACATCATTTAAGGCTTTGTTCGCTCAGAATTTTCAGGCATTATTTCGAGCCTTTATATCTTCTGGAATAATTCATAAATAAGTCGTAGCTTTTTTGCTGGGTTTGTACATACGCTTAGCCGTAAGCGCCAATTACACACACGCGCTTGGCTTTAAATGTGTGAGCGTTCGAACGGGCCTCCAAGCCGTATTTACATACAGCGGTTATTCGTTGCTTTGAAGGCGTTTGTGCGCATGCGCTTATGGATACATACATATGTAAGCTTCTGGTAGCCACAGCCAACAATTGCAACAATGCATAGCGCTAAACAATTGTGGCGTTAAGTGAGCAGCTTTGAAAACATCGCTACTAGATAGACAAAGATCGCTAAGTGGCGATAAAGGCATTTAGGCTTACCAATTTCAATTTTTTTCTTTATTTTTTTTTTTATACCCAGTTGTGCATGTTAACAGTCACCAAGATTAACTTCAACGCTAGTAATTACTTACTAGTTCGAATTTAAGGTATGTACATATGTATACACCGACCTTGCCGGCAATCGCGCAAATAAGCGCCTCAAATATTTTTGCCGGTCAGTAGTGCCTTTAATTAAATTATTTTTATTGGTCGATTGTTTTCATTTGATTTGGCATTCAGTTTTTGTGAAACATGTAGATTTGTTTTGATGGTAGAAATATATAATTTGTGTTTAATTTATATTAATTAGTGTACAATTTAAAACAACAATAAAATAAACAGAAACAGAAACCCAATCGATAAATGCTTGATTATTGTAATTACAAAAAGAATATAACTACATACATATTTACCACTTTAAAATTGCAAAAACTGAAAATATCACTTTAAGTTCATATAAGTATGTATACGTAAATGGAAGTTCATCAATCAAAGTAATCTGTATTTAATTGCTCTCAACATTGGGAACTTATCACCAGTGCATAAACCACGGAAATCATCCAAAGTCAGATCGAAAAGTGCCACACCACCCAAATTCTTAGCTTTCACATAAGCCGCCTTGCTGGCAGCCGTATCGGGATCCTCATAACTCACCCACACACCATTGGTGCCATCCTCATCGGCGGTGTGGAAGGCGTACGAGCCAAAACGCTTTGTCGGATCATTAATGCGTCGCAGCGGTGCATCAGCGCCTTTGGCATTTATGTTCGATGGATTCGGCAGGCGTTGACACACTTCCAACCAATTCATTAGACCGGGTGTTTTTGTGACGGGACCAGCAGGTGCTGGGCCATCCGTAGCTTGCACAATCGGTAGGCCGGTGGTACCAGAATCTTTTGTCATTTTCCAAGCACGTCCATAGGGCGCTATACCCACATTGATTTTGCCGGCGGGAACACGTTGTAAAAGCCAATATTCAACTTGAAAGTTGATGTTGTAGTGAGGCAAACGATCTTTATCGTAGGACTCGTAAAGCGGTGCAGTGTAATCGGCCTCCTCAGGATTGCGTTCGGGTGTGAGAAAATCGAAAGTGGCCAAATTGATCATGTCCAAGCTGTTGGCAATTGCTGGAGCATCGTAATACCCTAATTGGAGGTGGAGGAAATTAGTGGTGAGAATAATTGTAACAATGTTTGTGATGTGAACATAGGACAAATCATGTGATAGCGTTTGCCTAGTATGGGTCATATGATATACCTACACATATTACCTAATGTACTTCCATCAAGAAACACCTTTCAGTCAGGGATGCCACTAAGAAAATTTTTTTCCTACCAAAAACCTACCAAAATGGCTTCGAGCCTACCAATTTTTTTTTATTTTAATGTGAGGATTAAACATATTCAACAAATTCATTTAGGGTAACTGTGCCAGTAACCGACCTCCCTACAGTAACCGGACACTTTTGTTTTTTTACCGCTTAAAATCAAAAAAAAAACTGTTTATTTAATTTTTTTTTATTTTGAAAACTTTAGTATTAAATTTAATATTATTTGCACAAATTTCAATTAATTTAAAATGAGTGATAAAAATGTGAAGGGAACGAGGAGGAAACAGCAGTTTCCAGATAAACGAAAACTTGAGTTGGCGTTAAATGATATTCGGACAAGGTTGGATTGGGTATTAGTGGCTGCCACCGCTCGTCCAGTGCGGAAGAAATCAGGATTTACATTTTGTGGAATAACGTTTGAGGGATAATAAGGGCAAGCAACTGATCCTGAAGGAAACGTAAGATTTATCGAGGAAAATAGCGGACATTGTTTCCACTTGGTAAAGCAAACACATTTACTACTTAGGTAGGCCTGATGGCCTGTTGTGATACCAGATGGAGCTCTTTATTACACACCATGTAGACGAACAACCTTGTTTGCTTCATATAGCGTAAAATGTCAGATGCCTTTCTGTTGTCAATCTCCTCCAGTTGTGTCTGTGAGGGCAAGTGTACTTGAAGCTCACAGAAAACGTTTCTATTTAGAAGAGTTTTGTGACAAAACTCTACTGAGAAGACAGGTTTTCTCAACAGTGTTGTGGCAAAGTGACCAAATGTACCAAATCAGTGATGTTAGTTGAACGAAGCAAAAACCTACCAAAATTCAAATCGTCCTACCAACCTACCAAAAGGAATAAAACCTACCAGTTTTGGTAGGAAAAGCCCAAAAGTGGCATCCCTGCTTTCAGTTTGTAATTTGGCAGACATAAATGTATATTTCTATAGAAATTAGATCACATGACATCGATAATCAAATGATAAGTTTCAAGTGATATGTCATAAACTGACGAAAAGTAAATTCATCACATCGACTCACATTTCTACTAGAAAAGTATATGTATGTGTTGTCAAAATATGTACTTACAACTCGAATTGACATTTGGCAGAACCGTCAACGACAGCAACTTATCATCAGCACGCAGAGTATTTCTTAAATCCTTAACCAAATCGGTGAATTCTTCTCTATGATCACTAGCCTTTTCGTCGACAACGAAATCGCCGGTGAAGAATTTCTTAAAAGTCTTCCACGCCATGCCTACATCTGAGTGCACCTTCCTTGGCTTGTTGCGTGGCAATTGGAATGCCAAATCCAAGCCATCAAAATTATAACTGCGCAAAAAGTCGCGTGCGGAATTTATAAATGTCGTTTGCTTTTGCCGTCCAGCTTCCAAGAGATTGATATATTTCTCATGACCATCCGAATCGTGGTCACCGCCAACGCTCAGCAAGAATTTCACATATGGATACTTCTCCTTCAATGCTGTAATGGTAGCATAATGACGCCGCTGCACATCTAAGTTTTCATTGAGACTCATGATCTGGAACGTGTCCGCTTTGATGCCCGCATAGCCATAGATGACGTGGGTGCAAAACTGCAAAGCAATTTCCAAATCATCAATGCTAAATTGAGCTGAGCCTGTTGGATGGAGGAAGGGAGAGTGAGAGATGAAGAGTAAGAAAGTAACAAGTTGTTGTTGTTTAACCTGTTCGCATGACGCCATTTGAATCGTAAAAGCAAACTAAGTTCCCAGTAGCCGAAGATGCAATTGCCGTTGCGGTACACGCCAAAAGGGCTAGCGAGATAAGCGTGAGCTTCATCGCGTACGTCTGAACAGTTTGCGTAGACAAAACGAAATACCTACTTACAAGCGACTGAGAAGCTTTTGAAAGCACTCGCGCAAATAATGATTTTTCTATAGAAACTTATCAGTCTCTTTAGTTGCAAAGGTCAGCGCGATCACTGGAATTGCGCTCTTGCTCATTAGCAAAGTGATAATTCGTAAAAAATAATCCCTCATTTGTTTTATTTTTTTCTTTTGTAAAAGTTAGTTTGTTTTCTTTATTAATAAAAAGTGTATAGAAAAACAATTTACATACGTATTTGTATATACATATAGCCCTAGGAATAACAGTTTGTATGGCTAAAATTACAAACGGAATTTGGCAGCGCGCAAAATGGGATATTTATCTCCAGTGCACAGCCCACGGAAATCATCATAACTTAAGTCGAACAACGCCAAGCCGCCCAAATTCTTCGAATGCACATAAGCTGCCTTATTTGCCGCCGAATCGGGATCCTCGTAGCTCACCCACATGCCATGCTCGCCATTGGCGTCTGCCGGACGGAAAGCATAGCTGCCATAGCGTTTAGTGGGATCGCTGACACGACGAAGCGGTGCATCGGCGCCCTTCAGGTAGGCGTTCACTGGATTTGGCAATTTACTGCACACCTCAGGCCAAGAGAGCAGACCAGGTTTTTGACTTTGCAGGCCAGCTGGTGCTGGGCCGTCTGTCTCTTTTACCACGGGAGTGCCTGTCATACCCGAATCGGGTGTTAATTTCCAAGCGCGTCCATAGGCAGCAATGCCAACGTTCAACTTGCTGGCGGGGCAATGTTGTGCTAGCCAATATTCAACTTGGAAGTTGACATTGTAGTGAGGTAAACGCTCCTGATCGTATAGTTCGTAGAGCGGTGCAGTGAAATCGGCTTCGTGTGGATTGCGTTCGGGTGTGACGAAATCAAAGGCGGCCAGCGTAATAAAGTCCAAATTGCCAACCAAAGCCGGTATATCAAAATACCCTATACAACGTGGAGTACAAGAGAAAGATAAGAGTTAGTTAAACAGAGTAGTTTTCAAGGCAAATTTTCTTTTCTTTTTGTGCACTTACAAGTGGAATTCACGTTCGGCAATACCGTTAGCGTAAGCATCATATTATCGGGACGCAAAGCATTACGCACGTCGCGCACAAATGCCGTAAACTCTTCCTTATGCTGTTCGGCCTTTTCGTCCACTATGAAATTGCCAGTGAAAAGCTTCTTGAATTTCTTCCAATACAACCCGATATCGGAATGCACTTTACGTGGTTTATTTCTGGGAAATTGGAATGCCAAATCTAAGCCGTCGAAACCATATGAACGCACCAACGAATAGGCCGAATTGATGAATGAGGTCTGCTTGACCTTCTCGCCTTCCAACAGCTCAATGTATTTATTCGGATGGTCGGGATCGTTATCTTGATCACCGCCGACACTAAGCAACACTTTCAAATGTGGATATTTGCGTTTCAATGCTGTCACTTCCGAATACTGATGTCTGTATACGTCCAAGTCTTCGTGCAGGCTTTGCACCTGATATGTGTTGGGATTGACACCGGCATAGCCGTAAATTAAGTGTGAGCAGAATTGCAGTGCAATCTCAAGATCGGGCGGGAGCAGTTTGCCGAGACCTGCCGAATTTTGTTTACAAATTATTGCAGTTGTATAAGTTAAGGGAACAAAAAAAAAATATTTATTTCATATAAAATGATGGTTTGATGAGTCCATGGAAGACAAGCAAGGAACATGCAAAAAAACGATATCGGAAGAGAAAACCATTACAGAGACATTAATTATGATAATGCATGCTAAGGTGCGACATTTGTATAACTGTAAATACGGATATACCTACACAAATGCAATTTTTCACGAATTTTCGAGGAATTTCATTCGAAAACTCCCTAATATCGGGACTGTCAACTCTAATACTCATGCCTCTCTCTAGCCTCTAAGTGGTTAACAAAGTAATTCACACAGGCAAATCATCAACATATCAAAGTCACTTAAAAGCTTCAACTGTTTGCATATGTACTATATCGACAGTGCATTTATTTGGAAGCAATTTATACATACATACATACATATGTAAATATATTTTTGTTTTCTCTGTCCAAGCGTTAAAGTACCGGTTATTGTCACCATTTAACATATCTGACAACAAGATGACGATTGCGTCATTAACAAGTTCCAGCTTCTGTGTTGGCGTGATTCATTCTACGAAATTCTCGACACAAAAAAAATCAGAGGTGGAATACTAATTGTTATTTGTGGTTTATTTACTTTTACTTACTTTACTTTAAAGGGGGCACAGTCAGGCGGGTTTACGGCAGTTAATTGCTTCGAAATGGATTATCTGGGCTTATTGTTATTATAATTTTTTGTTGTGCGAATACTGCGGGATAACAATTAGCTTTGATTCTAATATTCATATACTTGTTATGTATGTACGAGTACGTTTGTATATTAATTTGTTTATGTAAATCTGACTAATCTCACTTCTATTGTGCGTTTCCTTCACGGTTTCCATTCTAAACATAATTTATGTCACTATAGCTGACTTAATTCGTCACAACAAATCTATTAGTGACAGAAAAATAGTACGAACTAAGTTTTCCACGCATTGGTGAGGTGTTAAGCCGTACCGAAAATCAAGCAAAACTTCATCACGCGGAAGTCAAGATTCGAAATTTCCATTTATCACACAAATACTACTCTCGTTAATTTTTTTTTAAACAAAACCGAGCAGTTTGAAATCGAACTGAATTATAGATAAAAACACGTCAAATTTTACGAATATGATAATTGCAGAACTCTGGCAATACAGGAAGTACTTGATTCCGTGAACCTTTACAGTGACCCTCGTACCTACATTCTTTTTGTAACAAATAGCAAACAGAGTCCGTGTATCAAAATCTCTGTTGATCAGTGTAGATTTTTACATACATACATACGTACTGTATATATGTATGTGTGATTATGTATAGGAATATAGTTGAGTAAAAATTGAATTATCTTCAATTGTCATCTATTGTTTAGTTCCTTTCAAGAAATAATCTAGGCTTTGGTGTAGATACTGATAATTGAATTGTTTATTGTGAATACTAGGTAGATATAGGTAGTTATCATACAAATTTAGTTTTTCTACTCAACTTGTCCAATGCATACAAACATACATACTTATGTATAAATTTCTGTAAAAGTTCAATTCATATACATACGTACATATGAAGCCAAATAAAATTAAATCAACTATAGTTGAATTGCTATTCAGGCCAATGGACTGAAAAATTAAAATTTAAAGTGAAAGAGGCATAACTCAACTTCTTTCGTTTATCTACGTCGCACAATGGGGCCACTTATATATATGAGGACGCTCAAAATTCTGAAATCAACTTTTTTACATCAGAATCGCTTTATCTGCACTAAAGCTGTTAATCTATAGCATCTTAACCCATTGACGGCCATGAGTTAACCCGTTGGTGACCTATGTTTTTTATTTTAGTTTCGAGTTTAATTTTCTTGAATCAGAATCGGTATATCGATACTAAAATAGTAAATCCCAAGAATTTTAACCCCTTAACGACCACGCATTAACCCATTTTTAACCAAATTTTTTCACTTAATTCTTAGATCAAAATATTTAAATCATATTAGCTGTATCTACACTAAAACCAGTAATCTTTGGAATCTTAACCCATTAACGGTCATGAATTAACCTATCGGTGACCAGTTTTTTTTAAGATCTGTAAATAAATTATTTAAATCACAATTGGTATGTCTGTGGTATGGTGGCCGCAGAGGTGCAGTGGGTAGAGTGCTCGCCTGCTATGCCAGAGGTCTCGGGTTCAAACCCCAGTCCGAACAAAAACACCAAAAAAATTTTTCTAATTAGTAAAAATCCAATTATTGGGTTTTTTAAGAGCAGCGGTCACCTCTCGGCAGTGGGCGGCATACCCTCCGAGAGTATTTCTGCCATGAAAAAGCTTCTCAAAAAAATGCCTTCGCCGTTCGGAGCCGGCATAAAACTGTAGGTCCACCCAATTGGTACCAAAAACAAAAGGAGCACACCTCGAATTGAGACAGAAGCTCGGCCATAGAACTCGTCAGAGTTATAATAGCGCCATTGTTTTATATAATTATTATATTAGTATGTCTGTACAAAAATAGCCAATTTGTATTATATTAACCAATTAGCGGCTATTTATTAACCCATTGATGAAATATGTACATATGTATGTATACAAAAATGGTTTTCTCCAATTTTTTGTTTCGAGATATTAAAAGTTTTATGTTGTCACAAGTATGTTTATATGGGAATTAGGAGTTTCAACGTTAGCGTTTTAAGCAGAACACGTATTTCCCCACACATTTCCATGCCTAACATAAAAAAACATAAAATTGGAGTAACACAACTTGTGCTTCAAAGAACTCATATTATAATCCAACTTACAAGTCTAAATTAAAGAAAACTGGCTTGACAAGTAACCTTAACCACAATTTGTAATTAAAGTAACCAGTAAATAATGGATCAACTAAATTTAAGATAGAACAGAATCAAATTCAACCAGATATAGGTGTTTTTTTTTAACTAAAATTGGAATGCAATTTTTAAACTCACTTTTTTTTAAAATGCGCACTTTGCTTTTGGTTCTGAACTCGGAGTCTTTGTCACAAAGGACCATATTTTACTGCTGCATTTTTACATTTGCTACTTTTTTGTGCAAATTAAAAAAAATCCATTTTAAAAAAAAATATTTAAAAAAAAAGAGGTACGTTTAGTTTTATACTAAAAATTAATTTTTTAAAACATCTAGTTCCAAAAAAAAAAACACTCATCGATTATATAAGCTTCACTTAATGTTATGGAAAAAGCAGAATAATAAAATTTTATATCCTTCTCTTACACCAACTATTTCAAGTACACATTAAAATTTCTCACTTTGAAAAAAAATTATTTTTTGGAAAATTTGCCATGTTTGTGTATGGATAACTCAAAACTGAAAAACGATAGAAAGCTGAAAATTGGGCCAGAAGTGTAGAATTTCATAGGGAACAATACTGCGTTTTTATTTTTTTGAAAAACTCATTATTTAAAAACTGAATTTTGAGCACGCTCGGCCCCAGTGTGCGTCGTTTCAGTGTCATCTCTAAAGTACCTAAATAACTTACGTTTTTTAGTATTATAATAAAATGACAATTCAGCTAAAATCGGGAAACCAACAAAAAAATGCAATAAATTAATGCTTTTACTTTCAATGGCTACACACAAACAAATATGCAAACATACAACAAACATACGAACAAATCAAATGTGATAAATGAGATTTATCTAGAAAACTGCAAAATTTATAACAACAATTTTCTCACCTTCGCGTATGTAACTGGCTGAATCATAGTAGCAAACAAGATTAGCTGCGCTAGTTTGGGCCACCAGCAGACCCAATGCCACTGAAAGTAAGGCGAATAACTTCATCTTACTACGGCAACAACAACAGCAATATAAAACAAATAAAAAAAAACTGAACTAAAAGTTCCAAATATCTCTGATAAGATGCTGGGTTGCGCGTACAACTTCAACAATGAACCACACAAAACAAATGTAAAATTGAAACTGAAATCATTCAATTAATATAAATAAATATAAATGTCACCACACACTAAACAACTATTTGAAATGATCGCGGCTAGGCGTGAGATTGCGATGCGTATTCATAACACGACAAGCGCATGAGCTTCGCAATGCCAAAGCTCACAACAAGCTTGTGGCATTTTGTATGCCAGAGATAGATAGGCGGGGAGGAGTGATAGTGGGGCGGTTATAAAAGTTGCGTTTCTTTCGCCATTGCGCTGCTCGCTTATACTGGATTCTGCGCTCTTAGCTGACAGTTTTCATAAAAAATGTTTGAGGCCTTTAGAGAGCTTTAGTGAGTATGCCAGCCACTCACTAAACTGGTCGCAACTGATTATGCCAATTTTTCTATTGTGAATAGGTAAAATGGCTTAAAAGTCCGTTCGTTGAATGTTTGGATTAAGTCGTGGATAATGTCGAAATGGAAGAAGAGGAAGAAAATACACACACTTCTTTCCAATTCCATTGATTCAATGAAAGGACGTATTGGGTTCAGTTGTTTTCTTTTATCAGTGCTTGTTTTTCCGCAACTCTCTAAGTCTTGCTCAAAGGAATACAACTAAAGGCAAGAAAGAACAGCTGATCGCAGCGAGCTTTGAGCTCGTTTGACGCAGTAAATAATATTCAGAGCGGTTGATGTGATCGCGAGGTGATACATAGTAGATACATATAAATACATATTTTGTCTGACTGAGCGAGAGAGTCCACCAAGTGGTATTGGATGAGTAACTTGGCGCTTGAGTTTCTGAGCACGTTCCGAAAAAATTGCCAAAGGAAAACGCATGCTTGGAATTGTTAATTAATATTCTCAAACTTTATTGGAATGCTGGAGCTGCTGTTGAGGTTCGCGATGAAGAGAATGCACAATTACAGAAATTATTTGCGTATATGCCTGTAAATAGTTACTATATACCCAGAAGAGCATTGGAAATTGGAATAAACATGATTATAAAAAGAGTTATGTTCCTATATTTTCTTCTATTCTTAATAAAACAAAAAAACTTGAATGTTTCGAATCGGACAACTAAGAAAAATTTTCATAACACCATTTAAAAATCACGACATCACATACACATTTTACGGTCTTGCATTAGGGCATCCATTCATTCGTCATCGAAACAGGAATAGCTACAAAGCTGGCCAGTAACGAGGTTAAAAATTATTTTCAGAAGAAAATAATTATGGAATGTTAGCGAAGCTGAGGCCTGCCTGGGTATATAATTATTTGCCCAATCTGAACTCAGGCCTTTTAATTTCTCATATTTTTATATTTTCGTTGATAAGCAAACAAACAAAAATTGTAACAAACGAGAGGGAAACAACTAAGTCTATGCATAAAGCGAATCGCATTGCCCATTGACTAATCATTTTAATTATACAAATATCGCACATTTCCAAGGTCAGATGAACAAGGTTAGTTTAATGAAAAATATGAAATAATTAAATAAGTAAGAAAGTTGAATAATACATTTGATAAATTAATATATGTAAAATTTTATTCAATTTTCAGTAGAGAAATATTTTTAAACACTATATACAATAGATCGCTTAAATACAAACATACGAACTAAAATTTTACTACATGAAACTTCAACATTTGTTTAAACTAAGAAATGCTTTACCGCACGCAAAATCGGAAATTTCAATCCCGTGCACAAGCCCCGGAAGTCGTCATAACTCAAATCGAACAAAGCCACGCCACCCAAACCTTTGGTGCGCACATAACTCGCCTTGATCGCCGCAAAGTCCGGATCATCGTAACTCACCCACATGCCATGGTCGCCATTGTCGTCCGCTGGCCGTAGCGCATAATTGCCATAGCGCTGCTCCAAATCGGTCACCTTACGCAGCGGCGCATACTCGCCACGATAGTCGGCATTCACGCTGTTCGGCATTTTAGCACAAATTTCAGGCCAACTAAATAGGCCGGCCACTTTTGATTGATCACCAGCTGGAGCGGGACCTTCAGTGTAGTGCACAACGGGTACTCCCGTGAAACCGGAATCGGTTGTCATTTTCCATGCACGTCCATACGTGGCAATGCCGAGATTCAGCTTATGTGGTGGACATTGATTGTGTAACCAATAATCCACTTGGTATTCGATATTGTAATGCGGTAAGCGATCTTGTTCGACCAGCGGATAGATGGGCGCTGTGTAATCGGCTTCATCGGGATTGCGTTCCGGCGTGAGGAAGTCGAAGGCTAGCAAGTTGATGAAGTCGAAATTGTTCTTAATTCTTGGCACATCAAAATACCCTGCAAAGAGTGAATTAGCAAAGAAGTAATGGATTAATTTAAGCACTTTTAGCTTTCAGCTCCCTCAAGAATGTGAAGAAAGTCAACCATCTACTCACAAGTCGAATTCACATTCGGCAGCACAGTCAACGACATCGATAAATTTACACGCTGCAAGGCGATACGCAGGTGTTGTGTTAGTTCCGTAAATTGATTCTTATGCTCCTCGGCTTGAGGATCGACGATAAAGTTACCAGTGAATAGTTTTTTCAATTGCTTCCATACAGAACCGACGGAACCATGCACTTTTCGCGGTTTATTGCGTGGCAATTGGAAGGCCAAGTCGATACCATCAAAACCATTACGTTTAATTAGCGATATGGCACTATCAATGAAATCTTGTTGACGCTCACGTCCGCTCTCCAGCAAACCAATATATTTTAGTGGACTAGCCTCATCCACATCACGATCACCGCCAACACTTAGAAAAATTTTCAAATCTGGGTATTTGGTCTTTAGCGATGTTATCTCTTTGTAATGAAAGATATCAAGATCAATATTGAGACTGTGAACCTCAAGTGAATGGCGGTTTAGGCCAGCGAAACCGTAAATGAGATGAGAACATAAATTTAAGGCTACCTCAAGATCAGCAGGCAAGAGTTTGGCGAAACCTGGAAGACAGTATTGAATATGAGTAAGGTAAAAATATATAAATATGAATAGATAGCTCTTACCTGGACGCAAATAGCTTGCGGAATCGTAGAAACAAACCAAATTTTTGTCAGCAGCTAAAATGGTGGGTGGAAGGAGTAGACCCACGACTAGCAGCAAAGCGCCAACGGAACGCATTGTGACCGAGCTTTGTGTTATCAACGAATTAAAATTGCAAATATTTGAATTCACTTTTTTGCAAAGAATTTATTAGAACTTCTCTTGTGCGTTTATAAATCGAAACTGAACGCGTAATATGTTATTTGCGGTTTTCGAAGTCGAACAACAACTTGACGGACATTCAAAAACAACATCGGTCTAGATGCTGAGCTTGACAAGCTGCTGCTTATCTCATAAGATCAGAGAACTTAAAATATAGAGAAGCTGCAAATGTCTAATTCAATCTTTTACAAGCAAAATTTGTAGATCCGAGATGGTGTGATTCACCACACCCAAAATAAAATCCTACTTTACCGGCTTTTTCACTCATAAAAACGAGTGAAATGCTGCTTTTGCATTGGATTGAGCGAATTGCTGTATGAGTGAAGTGATTGCTGGTTCACATGCAAATTTTCTATTTCTTCATGTAGGGCTAATTTCCATGATTTTAATTTTTTCAAAAAATATTTTGCAAAGTATATTATAAAAAAATTTAAAAAATCTGAAAATAAAAATGCAAAAAATAATGCTCACGGTGAGGCTCGATCACCGATCCTTGACTTTTCAATTTGATTAGATGGCTGACATAAAGCAATTGTTGGATACCTGCCTATGCAATTTCTTTATTTCTGTTTAGGGCTAATTTGCACAATTTTCCATAAGTGAAAAAAAAATTGGAAAACAATACATATGTATAAAAAATTTAATGAATCTGCTTTTTGTAAAAAAGAAAAAAATCATACAAATAAAGTTAAAAAAATATACAAAACACGTACGAAAAAAATGCATACATGTATGTACATACATATGTATGTAATTTTCCTAACTATGTATGTAATTATCTAATTCCAATTGCCGTCGGCATTTTATACTTTTCTACTTTCGTGCAAAAGCATCAGTCCATATGTATAAACATATGTACATGCAAAAATATACGCTCACATGTGCATACATATTCCATACGCAACCTCCTCAAAACATGCGTGCATGTATGTATGTTATCCAAAAACAAAAACTATTGTACACCAAACTTACATATCAAAATCCAACAATAACAATTTCATTCATAAACGCAATCGCATCAAATCAAGTGAAATGTGACAACATCGCCTTCGCGAAAATCGACGACAATTTTAATAATTTTTCTAGTCCAACTCGACTTCATGTAAATTCCTGGGCAAGAGGGCAAGGTGACAAGGGACACTCGTTGTGGGCTTTTGTTATTGTACCTACAGCTCAAAAGAAGCCACTCGCATACATACATTCATATGCCTTCACATGCCCCTCTACATTTCGCTGTTGTCCTCCACTTTTCACAAATCGAAGCAATTTTGCTAAATTTCAGTTTGAGTTCAAGTCAGTGAACATGCGGGAAATGCAAAAGTGATCATCCGCGCGCACGATGGCAATGGTTCAACACCTGCAAGCATAGGTAAATCCGCATTCATATCAACAACCGCGGCCACAAGCATGTCAGCAGCGCAGGAACAGCAACAAAAATAAAACACACACCAGTGTAAGCGACATGTATACAAATCTTCATTTGTATGTATTATTTTTTTTCACAAACTTTGACTTCTTCGCGGCCATCAAACGACGAAGGGTTGTCGGCTGTTCCTTCTGTTCAGCGAAAGAAGACAAATCTAACACCGCTGCTGGTGCGCAGGGCCGATTACTGCATGTGGCCGCGGTTGTTGATATGAATGCGCATTTACCTATGCTTGCAGGTGTTGAACCATTGCCTTTGTGCGCGAGGTTGATCACTTTTGCATTTCCCGCATGTTCACTGACTTGAACTCAAACTGAAATTTAGCAAAATTGCTTCGATTTGTGAAAAGTGGAGGACAACAGCGAAATGTAGAGGGGCATGTGAAGGCATATGAATGTATGTATGCGAGTGGCTTCTTTTGAGCTGTAGGTACAATAACAAAAGCCCACAACGAGTGTCCCTTGTCACCTTGCCCTCTTGCCCAGGAATTTACATGAAGTCGAGTTGGACTAGAAAAATTATTAAAATTGTCGTCGATTTTCGCGAAGGCGATGTTGTCACATTTCACTTGATTTGATGCGATTGCGTTTATGAATGAAATTGTTATTGTTGGATTTTGATATGTAAGTTTGGTGTACAATAGTTTTTGTTTTTGGATAACATACATACATGCACGCATGTTTTGAGGAGGTTGCGTATGGAATATGTATGCACATGTGAGCGTATATTTTTGCATGTACATATGTTTATACATATGGACTGATGCTTTTGCACGAAAGTAGAAAAGTATAAAATGCCGACGGCAATTGGAATTAGATAATTACATACATAGTTAGGAAAATTACATACATATGTATGTACATACATGTATGCATTTTTTTCGTACGTGTTTTGTATATTTTTTTAACTTTATTTGTATGATTTTTTTCTTTTTTACAAAAAGCAGATTCATTAAATTTTTTATACATATGTATTGTTTTCCAATTTTTTTTTCACTTATGGAAAATTGTGCAAATTAGCCCTAAACAGAAATAAAGAAATTGCATAGGCAGGTATCCAACAATTGCTTTATGTCAGCCATCTAATCAAATTGAAAAGTCAAGGATCGGTGATCGAGCCTCACCGTGAGCATTATTTTTTGCATTTTTATTTTCAGATTTTTTAAATTTTTTTATAATATACTTTGCAAAATATTTTTTGAAAAAATTAAAATCATGGAAATTAGCCCTACATGAAGAAATAGAAAATTTGCATGTGAACCAGCAATCACTTCACTCATACAGCAATTCGCTCAATCCAATGCAAAAGCAGCATTTCACTCGTTTTTATGAGTGAAAAAGCCGGTAAAGTAGGATTTTATTTTGGGTGTGGTGAATCACACCATCTCGGATCTACAAATTTTGCTTGTAAAAGATTGAATTAGACATTTGCAGCTTCTCTATATTTTAAGTTCTCTGATAAGATGTTTATACATACTTATGTATGTACGTATTCACGAGCAGCTACTAGTTATTTGTTTATACATACTAAATTATCAGGTTTCCGAATGTTTACCCACAGCTTCTCAGAATTTACAAAGCATTTTGTTTTTAAGGCTCACGTCATATCTCCTTGATGACATATTTATTTACATATATGTATGAGTTTGTAGATATGAATGTACGCTTACACATGGTTTATTTGTGTAGACAAAATTATGGACTTTTTACTCATTTAAAGCTTAGACTATATAAACATAGTTGACGAACAACTTAGTATAAATATATAATATGTTAATAAGGCACTTTTTATTTTCACTTTTATGTCAATATTTTCGAGATGTGTAAAAATTACTCTGACTCAGAGCCCTGCTCGATATGTGCATGTGTTTTTCTGTACTGTAATTTAGCCATAGGCTGGTGGGTATTTAAACCACAAAAAACTACAGTCAAAATTTATTTTTCATGTTAAATTAACCACTAACCACTAGGTACTTGGTAATTCTTAATCTCCGAAACAAACAAAAAACTCGAAATTTTGTGGAAAAATCTGTGTACATTATTTAAATTCCGAATAAATACAGCCGCGAAGATGATATCACGGCGAATTCGAGGGGAGTTCGCGAAAGCAGATTTTCGCGAATGTAATTTCTCGGATTCGCTTCGAGTTCGCGGCAAGTTCGAGAAAATCAATTTTCGCGATATCCTTTTTTTTATTTTTTGTAAGCTGTTTTGCACTAAAAAATTATTATAGTTCTGAAATTTTACATTTATAGCTGAACTCGAACATCACAATTCTAGGAGAGTTCGCGAAAATAGATCAAATCAGTTTATAATCAAATAGCTACGAGTATGTAGAAAAACCAATTCAAAATTGTTTAAATAAGAGGACTTTATTTACTGCTTGAATTTATTTGAAAAGCTTTTTTTCATAAACGGGTATACGGAACATATCTCTTGAGATTGCCAAAAAAAACTTTTAAATAACTGTCTCTTTCGACCGAAAAATAACCAGTATACCCATGATACAAACAAACAAGGTAGTTCCATTTCACTTTGACTTTGTCATTTATTATAATATGGATTATAATATGGATTTTTGACGTCTTACTTTAAGTCAAAAATTTAGGATAGCGTTGCCCAATCAAAAGTTTTTGGCTGAGGGTATATTTGAACAAAATATTGGGTATTTTAAATGAAATGGTGTTTTTTACATATGTTAATCAACAAAACAAATCAGCGGATTTAATGAGTATATTTTAACATTTTAGATATATTGAAAAAAGCTTTTCAAAAAAGATAAAATAATGAGTTATTCATAAAAAATAAAAGAGATTTATGCAATTATTAAAGTCGAAAACTCTTATCAAAATGTCCTTTATACAATAGCCCTGTTTTTGTTTAAGCACATATACATCTGCGCTCAAATTTTGTATGGACAACTAAGCGCGGATGGAGATTTCAAAACTATTTGATTTTTTATGAATAAAGGGTAAGAGTTCTTGATTTTCTTTATACATATGTATTATTTATTGCCTACGTATATATACATACATATATACATATGTATTTGGTTTCAATATTTTATAAAAGAATATTTGAACATTTAAAAAACATATTTATAAACAAATTTATTAACAGTTATATAAGAATATAAATTTAATTTAAATTTTAAATTTAATTTTTAATTTTATATTCCTTTATTTTATTATTTAAATACCTAATTCTAAAATATGTAGGTTCTTCGCAAAAAATATCGTTTTAGTATCTTTTCATTTAAATTTAAATTTGTATTTACCAATAAATTTTGCATATAACCGCACATGTTTTTTTGGTTGCAAGTTCATAAGTCGTGCCAATATTCATAATTTCTAAACCACTGAAAATTTTTCAATGAAATTCCCAGGAGGGAATGTCTATTAACAAATATGTTTACTATTTTTCTATGAAAATGTTAATGGCTTTTCATTTACTTGTTAATAAAAATTCTTCTAATTCTGTATTTCTCCCACGCCTTTTAATTAAAAACACTGAAATTTCACTTTTTTTTATAATATTTGATATTTTATTTAGTATGAGCAAATCAATTTATACATATTTAAAAAAAAATCGGAATTCTACCGGTATTAAAACCAGGGACTTGTAACAAAACTCGTAACGAAACGAAACTTGCGTTTCTGGCGTTTGTGTTCCAAGAAACATTAAAGGATAGAAACTAAATTCGAAACCAAATGATTGTAACGGTTCCAGCAGAAACAAAACCTGTAACGAAACTAAATTAATTTTGTTCCTTGTAACAGAAACAAAACTCCTTTGTAACAAAAGTCGTAACAAAACTCCGAAATGTTAACAGAAACAAAACTCCTTTGTAACAAAACTCCGAAATGTTACAGGTTTTGTTACAAGGAACAAAATTAATTTAGTTTCGTTACAGGTTTTTTTTCTGTTGGAACCATTTCGGAGTTTTGTTACGACTTTTGTTACAAAGGAGTTTTGTTTCTGTTTCAGTTTCGTTACTTAGCTGTGTAACAGAAACCGTAGCCGAAACGCGTTACAAGTCCCCGATTAAAACTCACCGATAATACCAGCTATTTTGTAGCACGGCGAGCCAAATTGAGACTACAAAAATATGTTATTTTATATATTTAACTTTCGTTTATAGTATGTACTATATTCCACAAACTTGCCGCAATTTATTTTAAGAATAAATCTTACTTTTTATATATTTAATTGTGATTTGATATTATGAAGAATATAACACATAAATGTTCGTATTTTTATTTACATATATTAATATTCAAATTGAAAAAAATAACATAAATGGAGGATTTTTAGCATTGAGTATGGCAGCACGAAATGTCATAATCCATATAATTGTCAGGTGTCTAATATGGCGACAAAAATTTGACGTTTACACTACCTTCTTTCTTGTATCATGAGTATACCTGGCCCTTTGCCATACGATTGCTTGTAATGAAAAAAAGTTTTTTGGCTCTCCTGAAAATTTTTGAATTTTGAGTTGTGCCCCTTTATGATTTAGGGTGCGATATGTTAAGTGATTTGTATTATTTTATACGGATTTAACCCATTGCCAGTAAACAAAACTCTGAACTTTTAATTTTTCGAATCGCTAATGAACAAATTTTCGAATCGCCAACGATCAGAGAAATTCAAAATTCTCGAATCGCTAATGATAGGTGACATGCCTTCGAATTCGGATTCGCCGATCTATCGCCGCGAACTATTGCCGCGATAATATAATCCGAGAAAGCGAATCCGCTGCGAATTCGAGGCGAATCCGTTGTGTTTATTGGGTTATTATTTCTATAATATATTTAAAATTATCAACACAAGTAAATGTCGGTTGACCCTCGTAGTTTCTTGTGCTTTGCCTTGTTTTTAGTAGTTTGTGAATTAAATCACTAGAAAAATTAATATACACATTTGTGTAAGTTATGTGATAAGTAAAAATATCATGAATGAATAATACATATGCCGTTATTTTGCAAATAATATATTTATGTACACACGTTTCAGGGTTCGAGGCTGTTCTACGTGAAATAATCGGTTGAGAAAAGCACTGAACCCGACTAACATATGTACATACATTGGGTACGTTCAGAAGGCGCAACGGTGGAGCACAACTGTTGTGTAGATATCAGTAATCGGAAAGTGATACAATTTGCGCCTTCTGAACGAGCTGATACATTAAATAAACAAATTATTATTTTAATTATCCCGAACGTAATCGCCAATAATTTCGCGGCTTTGAAACATCTCTATTACACTCCACAATTCATAAACACTATTTATATTTTTGTACATATGTCAAAATCGTAAGCTCAACATGTTGTCTAAAGTGAGCGTAAAAAATTTATGATGGAAAAAAGTCTCCAAAATCACAACATGTTGTGTTGATCACAAATACTCAACGTTGCGTTCAGAAGATAAAACACAACAGTTGCGCAACTGTTGCGCCACGGTTGCGCCTTCTGAACGTAGCCATTGATAAATGTCGGTAATTTAGATGCTCGTTAGTCTGGAAATTTAAGTTTAAAAAATATAGTTGTGTGTTGACAGCTAAATTTCTAGCGGAAGTATATATGTATGTATGTATGTAAATACATATGTCTATGGACTGGGACTAATAACTGAGGCGATGCGTATCATTACCCACTTTCTTTCGCAAGCAAGTTCGAAAAAACGCTAGCTAGCTTAGCGAATGACATGGAAAGCAACAAAAAAAAACTAAGCTATACCATGTCTCCACATAACGTGTTTCGCTCTTTTTTGCTGCACTCGCTCTCTCAATCTTGTTTCGACCTCAAAACGAGTGGCGAAACTCGCCAATTTCCACATAAGGTGTTTCGCTCTTTTTTGCTGCACTCGCTCTCTCAATCTTGTTTCGACCTCAAAACGAGTGGCGAAACTCGCCAATTTCCATACAAATTTCTGAGAGCGAGTGAAGATTGAAACACCTGTTTCGTTCTCAATCCTCTTGGCAAACGCGATGATATCGATGCCTTCTCTAATTTTGTATCGAAATACCACACAGACCAAAACCAAAACGCAAAACAGCAAACATACAAACATTTAAGTAGAACAAGAAAAAGAAATGTTAAACTGAATAACGATCAGTCACGTGGAGACGGGTTATTGAGCGAGATGTTTCCCTGGCGAATCAAGTTGTGTGGAGACGGACTTCTAGCTAGCTATATTAAGCGCGTTGAGCTGAAAGCGACTAGCTGTTAGTCGACCTGAACAGCAGAATAAAGCTATTGTGAATTGAAAAATTCCATTGACATACATATATTCTTGTAGCATAAACATCAACCAATCGTATGCTTTTATGCATTCCCTACGCCAGCGGACTCTTCCTGTAACTAGCTCAACACAACCCAACTCTGCCAAAAATGAATGCCAAAAATTCGAATCCGTCCGAAGCCCTCTAACGTGGAGTGCTTATATACCTAAAACTAACTAGCAAGTTGGTCGTCCTTTTGCAGGTCCATTAATAGAAAAATCGGCTATTGTTATTGTCATTTCAATTCAAATTTCAAACCAGTTTACTCGACTTGTGGTTTTCGGGACACAGAGAGCCACATGGGTATTTCTATCTCAAACCATAAAATGTTCTTTTAACGAAGTGTGCGCCGTTCAACATGTATGTAAGCTTTGCCAAATCCGATTTCTTTTTGAAATTCTTTTTTTTTTTTGGATGCTGAAAAAAATATTTTCAGATTAATAAAAAAAAGGTTTAACAAATCTTAAATCTCTTCTTGTCTTGTGAGTTCATAAAATAATTAATCCTTCATTAAGCAACTAGATAGAAAAGTTGGGCAAAAGTTTGCGAGCAATAAAACCAAAACAAACCCGTTTACCTTTCCAATATACAATCGAATTATGAAAAAAATCCATTAAATCATTGAAGTACATGCACACATACATTCATATGTATGTACTCGCATTCTTACGATTTTATTTACATAGAATTTTTATAAATTTTAATTACTGCCAGGCGCATTAATTGTGTATCTTGAAAAAGTATTTGAAAAGTCTTAGCGGGAAATCGAATACACCTGAGCCCAGCCACTTGCGTTGCGTATGCTTTTCAGTGTAAATGAGTAGCATCGAAAAGGATAATAACTCCTGTGAGGAATTTACTTTTAGTTACTAAGAGTTGTAATTAGACACAAAGGAAAGTATAGCAAAAACGCCTGAGTGGGGGCGAATGGCTGGTTGGTGGATGGGGGATGGTGGTAATGAAATCAGTTCGAGTTACATTTGGCATTCGTCGTCGTGCTACATGCAGCTACATTTGTCTGTTTGTTTGTGCTTGAGTATTGCGAAAGGTGAAAAACTCAGTATTTGGGAAGGAGTAAGTCATAAGAGCTCTAATGCTTTGTAAAATATTATTTTGAAGTTGGTTTGTTGGGATTGTTGCACACGCCACTAGGAAATATTAATACCCCAAATGGATACTAGAAATTTATTTATTTTTATTGTAGAAGTATTTTGCATGAAACGGGAAATCCAAGCAGGCTAACACTTTTTAGTTTCTTCCGTACTTGAGTCTCTTTACTTTTTTTGTAATACAAAATTATACCACATAGCGATTGTAATGAGTTAAAGAAGAGGATTTTTTGTTTGAAGTTGTTTCGTTTCTGTATGTAGCAAGTTGTTGTACATTAGTTTAAAATTAAAATAAAGAGTTGGATACAATTACAATTGTATTTTTACGTTGTGAAAGAAGGACAAGGGGCGAGGAAGGCATTGTTTTGGTGATAACATCAAAGCGCTTAGGGAATTGTATGAACTTACTGTTGCCACAACAATTATAATTTTATTAATTAAATTATGGTTATCGCTTATGATCAAAGCTCTTTACAATAATTGCTTTAAAGGGAAAATATACATTTTAAGGGGAATGTAAAAGTTGAGAACGATATAATAGGACAATTGTGAAGTTCTAAAGGAACTTTCGTTTAGGGTACCTACTCAGGCATAAACATTACAAAATTGAGAACTACTATGTAGAATACTATACACATAATTTGGATACCAGCAGCAAAACAATAGGATGTTTGTTTGGTATCTAACCCGTTCCATGGGCATACAAAGAATTTGCTATCGCAAAATATTAGCAATAATGTAGGTAATAGAGTACAGCAGCACTCAGCATCACATAAATCACAAATCACAAGTATTAATAAATCAGCAAGCTAGTGAGGCATTAAATCGGGGACTTAACCCAAGGAATGAAGGCAATGAGAAAATAATAACACTACATGATATCAAGTAATTTATTTTCTAATATGTAGTACTTTGTGATTTGCTATTGTTTGGAAATAATTCACTTTTATTTTGTCTGATGAGGAGCACATCCCGTGCATAGATACATACATATGTAGGTCTCCGAACAACATTTCACAAAAAAATATTATTTTCTTTGTTATTTTCCGCTTAGCCTCAATATGTTCTACATTACTTATGCGAGGTTACACTAGTTAATTCTTCTGAGACTTGTTGACAAAAATTTTTCCCACTACTTACAAATAACAATAGATCTAACACTGCAAACGAAGCAACCACAACGCAAATGAATCAAAAGTTAGGTAAGACAAGAAGCGTAAATAGAAGAAAAGAAGAATTTGTGAGTAAGATTGTTGAAGAAAGTGACATGACCAATTACATATATGCCAAAATGCCCATAATCACACTCAACATCAACAACAACAACAGAAAAAAATTGCTCAAGGATACAAAAGCAAACGCACCTGCACATATACATACATACATATATACACATATTGTCACATTTAGAGTCCTTCAGCAAACAATGAACCGCGCTTTGTATGTACATATGTAGCTCTATAACTCGCCCCCACCCGTTCCGACACACCAGCATGCAGAAGCGGATTAAACACCGAGTTTATGAGGCAGATATATATATATGTATTTATGAGTATTGTAGTCGGTACTCAAGTGATGGCAAGCGTCGAAGCGTATAATCTACAATCTGTACGCACTTATGTGAGCAGACATTCCACAATACAAACATAATGTACAGGTACTAAGGTGGTCCAAAAATTAAAACCCAAAAAATCATTGTGGAACCAGGCTACTTTTATGCTATTATTGCCAAAACAACATGTGTTCCCTTTTGTAATGATAAAAAACATTGTTCTTGTTCATTAAGAACTTTCCAAAAACTTGTGTACTCGTATCACCACTGATGTAAAAGGAGAAGGAAAATTTGGAGGCATTTGCGCGACCTCTAAAGTTTAATATATTAGGGCAAAATTTTCGGTATAGATTTCCGTGGTACAGTCGCATGCAATGCGGGTCGTTTCGCGGATTTCGGGAGGACTTTATTTTCTTCGGACAATTTTGGAACACCTTAATGTAGATATACGTATGTATATGAAACTATTCGCATGTCCTGATTTATAATGCAACCTTATTTAAGGCGTTGTGTTGAAAGGCACCGGATTAGCTCTTGTTTTCAGAGCTAAAGAAAAATAAAAAATTTGCAACTATTATTTTGTGATCTTATTTTTTTTTTTGCTCTGTTTCTTTTTGTGAACGTGTGCAGATATGTATGTTATTGTCCTCGTTAGTATTATTATTTCGTATTATGATTTTTAAGACGTCAGTATTTTGGTTCTTTACAATTTTCTAAATTTTTCATTATTTAACTTTTGTCTCAAAATTTCTTTCGCGTTTCTGTTATGTCTCATTATCTATTGTTGGCGGTTCTCTGCATAGATAACTAGATACGAAACTCTTCATTTCGTGAGAGCGCTGTCAAAATGGAATTTTTTATAACATTTTTCATTGGTGCCACTCTGTTCGAAAACTGAAAATGGGTATTTTACATATTAATTCTGGGAATTTTTCGGCTTCCTTATGTTATTGAAGACTATAGCAATAATAAAATTTTGTTCATACCAAATTAAGATAAGATATAACCACAAAACTGATACACAGGATAGTATGATTTTCCCACATTCCGAATATTCGTGTTCGAAACACAATCTCAGACAATTTAAGCATAACGCACAAAAAGTGGTGGACGATAATATATGTAGTTGGGAGGTATTTTTTTAAGAAATATTTTACTCTATTTTGCAATTCTATTAAAATGTGAATATATTAGAATTGAAATATAATAATTTTTAACAGGATATATATATCAATCTACTGAAGAACGCTGCCCGCGTTCCATCTCATTAACATATTTTTTATAATTTTAACTGAAACACAATTTTTTCCACTTAAAAAAATAAACTTCACTGAATATTACACACAAGCAATACAATTACCTCTGTATTTTTTATAATTCTTTATTATTTCAACAAAATTGGGCACATAAAACAAAACATTAAAATCCACCGAAAGTGACAATTTATTTTGGCGCGTTTTCCTTTCTGGCACCTGCAATTTGCACAAACAGCTGATCGGCCGGGTTTTATGTTGTGTTGATGCTGGCAACAAAGCCACATTAAACCCGTGGGAAAATCGTAAATGTGAGAGAGTAAAAAAGAGTTTCGTATCAAGTCATCTTTGGTTCTCTGTGGGAAAATACTGTTTTGCAGAAGCTTCCCGGGGAGTCTTGTCCAATTTAATGACGGAACGTAAGCCTCGATTGATTTCGCCTTTTCAGCTCATTAAATAACATTAAAGAAATGAAAATTCCTTAGTTAAGTTTTCTCATATACAATGCACATACTTATATACATACATGAATATAATTTTTCACTCTGACCTCAAAGGTAAACTAGTACAATTTATTTCCCTTATTTACCAGGCGACAATTACAAACTCATAATGACATTTATTTACTTTGGCCACAGATAAAATATTTACCACCGGAAAAGGCAGCTCAACGGAAACGAAAATTAACAGAAACCCCTACGCTTTGAAGCTAAAACTAATGTTATAAAGGAATAAAAGGACATAGAACAAATAAAGGAGCAGCAGCAGCAGAAGCAGCAAAAAATGCACACAAAAATTATGTCGAATAACAGTTAAAATGAGCGAAAATATCAAATTATCAAATGTAGACAAAAGTCAAACTAAGCGACAAAATTGAGGGTGTCGCGCGATGGACGGACGGACGGCTAGATGAATCTGTCGTGCATACAAGATAAACGGGAGCATAGCCATGAGACGAGCTAAAACAAAAAGTCAGGGACACTCAGTAAATGAGTCGCTACCCTGTCTTCGCAAATTATATGAGCTAAAAAAACAGAACAACGACAAATCTAAAAGGACCAAAAGCAGGTATCAAAGCATAAAAGCAGCGAGCTTTGAGAAAAAATGTTGGGCAAGAACAAAAAATGAATTAAGAAAAAAATTAAATTAAAAGAGGATAACTAATAGAAAGAAAGCGCTTATTGTTTTTGTTTTCATTTTCGACCTGGGAAAAAATTAATTTCGCGTACACGATGATGGATGATTTGAAAGTAGAAGCATGGATGGACAGATGAAGAGGCAGACAGATAGACAGACAGACGAACAGTTGATGAATAGATGGCTGGTAATGTGAATGAAGATAGCGCTGTAGCAGAGGGGCATATATGCAGCGTTGCCACTCAAAAAAAATTAAATTTACCAAAATTCAAAATAAAAGTAACCAAAACTAAAAAACGGTAACCAAAATAAATGTATAATATATATGTGTGTTCCAATTAACATTAGTCATTTATTTCAAAACAAAACAAAATATACGGTTAACAAAAACTAAAATATTTCACTTCTTTTACATCTTTAATGTAAACATTAAAAAATTAAAATCACTTTTTGCACCTACATATGTATGTATGGTAATATTCGAAATATGTCATATGCACATTGTATGTACATAACAGTACATAACAATACATAACAATTAAGCATATGTAATAATTCTAAAATAAGGTACTTCATTGCATGTGTTTTTAAAGCGAGGCAGAATACTAACTTTCATTTCATGTTTTCATTTATACATGGGCGAAATAAATATGTACATAAAAAAACGGTACTAGAATGTATCGATTTGATTTCGAAACTTTTTAGCATTGAGAAGATAGAAGATAAAAGTATTATAATTACATATTTGTTTAACATAAATGAGATCAAAGTAACAAATATTTCTAATTAAAACATTGCTTAGCAGACCATACGTAATTAGGTTCATTACCCTCGGTACACAATTCTTTTGATAGCATTATATTGTTTATGGTTTTAAAATCAAGCTTGTTCCGTTGTTTTGTTTTAATTAAAGCTAATTCAGAAAACTTTCTCTCTGCCGCAGCAGAACTATGCGGTAACGATTATAAATTCATTACAAACTGAGACAAATTCTTAAAACTGCTTTCTCCTAACCCATTTTTAAAACTTGAAACTTTTTCCCAAAACTCGGTAATATCCATGTCACTGCTTAGCCCCAGACTTGCGAATCTGAGCAGTTTCCATTTAGTGATTATTGTCTCAGCATCGCAGTCGTGTAAATGGGGAAAGTGAATCAACAATTGCGAAATACATACGTTGGACTTAGACATAACTCTATTTGGTGTTATAATCGGCAAGTTCTTTAGGTCTGCTCTAGAGAAGTCGAACCTCTGTCGTATTTGGTGTAAGAGCTCTATGTAAAAGTTTCGGATGTTAAACAGAATCTCTTTTTTATCAAGATCTTGCAACTTACTATTCTGCAAGTAACGCTTTGCTTCAAACCCTATAAAAATTTCTGATAGAGGCAAATAACTATCATTGTTATGCAAATCAAGCTTTTCTAAGGAACTTACATTTTTAACGTAGTCGATTTTTATAAAGTTGCTCAATATCAATTTAAAATTAGTTTCAATATGATCATAAAAATAAGGCAAGCGAATCTTTTCTGATTGAAACTCTTTATTGAGGTTGTTAATGATTCTTAGTATATAGGACAAAAATAGGAAATAAACTTTTAAGGTAGGGTCGCTCATTAGTTCTGCCAAATCAGTAGCTTTTACCCCATTAATTTCTAAATAGCTAGATATAAAATAAAGTTGTAATGGGTTCCATTGTTCAACTATCCGATTTATTACTTGTTCTAACGCAAGCCATCTTGTGAAGCAAATACCTAAAATTTTATGTGGCTTTACACTGCAGTAATCCTGAAATTCTTTGAACTCACTTATGCGTTTAGGACTATGCGCAAAAAACCTATAAATATTACGGCAGATCGTTTCTATTTGAAGTGGTAGCTTCTTACAAGCATATGCCGAGCATAAATGCAGGGAATGGCAAGAACACTTTATATAAAATAGATCAATATCCCGCTTGAATCTTGCTTGCAATCCATTTAGTTCCCCGGCCATCACGTTGGCTCCATCAGTAGCTAAACCGATAATATTTCTTAAAGGAATATTGTGTTGACTAAAAAAAGTTTTTATGGCCATATAAATAGAATTCGCATCAGTATTAACTAATTCCAATAAACCAATGAATCGATCGCGTATATTATGAGACAACACGTCGAAATATCTAACTACCAATACCAGTGATTTTTTTGTTGATAAATCCGTAGTCTCATCAACTATGAGAGAAAATTTGGTCGTTTGCAGCTTACTTACAATTGACTCTTTCGCTTTATTGCCTAATATTTCTGCAATCTGCGTTGACTTTGTTCTACCGCATTTGAGGGATTTGGCTATCACCGAGTCAGGGCAACACTCCAGTAGCAGTTTAGGAAAATAATCCATAAGCAAAAACGGTAAATTGTGACATATTATAAACATAACCAGTGTAAATTCCGCCTGTTTCACCTTCTTTGCAAAACATAAGTTCTCGGTTTCCAAGCACGAGTCTATTTTTAACTGATTCCTTTTCTTTTCAACATTTATAACATGGGCTCTTGAGATGTTGTGCTTTTTCAGAAATGATAAATGGTTACTCAAATTTTTCTCACAAACCGAACAGGAACTGTTTCCATTTATTTCTCGAAGCCAAGGAAATTGTTGCTTCCATGCGGGACGAAAATTTCTTCTTGAGTTTGGATTAGTTTCATTATAACTAAGATTAAAAGAAGAAAACATTTTTGGAAACACTATACATTTTCGTGTGAACAATTTGCATTATTTTACCTGCTCTCGTCAGACTCACTTTGTGTGTCTATTGGATCGACTTCTTTTCTAATTAAAAACCTAAAAAATATGTAAATATATACATGAAATAGTTTTTCTTACATTTCCTGGCAATATTCTTACCTATCCATATTTTTTCCTCTTCCTGAAATGTAAGTTGCAAATATTTTCTGAATTAAATTCAGCGATGACCAAAGAATACATTCTATAGAAAGGAAACATGTATATCGGTTTGATATCGGTAACAACTTCTCCCTAGCAATCGGTACTCTCCTCACCATGGGACAACGCGAGAATGAAGGAGTTGCTAACAATACAGCAACCAATATTTTAGAAAATATATGCAATTAACCAAGTTTATGTCAAATGGGGGCAATGCCGGTAAAAAATAAAAACTAAAACGACTTTCAGATATTTGTAACATGACGTATGTTTATTTTAAGCGTACCAAAATGTTAACTAAGAAACTGCTACCTGAGTCACCTGAGCACAGTTGTTTCTTATCGACATACGTCTTTTACTTCTATAGAAAGTATTCTTTGACGATAACAAAGGTCGATTAATCGCTGTATAATTCGATAAGTTCATATGGATATGTTGCCACGTTGTTCACATTGTCTGTTGCACTCTAAACCATTTTTGACAATTTTACGTCGATAAGGTACGCAACACATTTTCTACAACATATGTAAATGGGCGCACAAATTTTAATTTTTCGACAACAAATGTATTATAATGAGAAAAAACTAATAGCGTATTCCTATAAATTGAATGTAACCATGGTGTACTGAATGCATGGGCCTTGAAAGTAACCAAAATCGAAAGATGGTAACCACGTAACCAAATTAAAAAATGGTAACCAATTTTGGTAAAAAGTAACCAAAGTGGCAACGCTGCATATATGTATGTATATGTGCAGTAAAGAGCAACAAATTAGTAATAATTTTACCATGTTTT
This sequence comes from Urophora cardui, assembly GCA_960531455.1. Lineage (NCBI taxonomy): Eukaryota > Metazoa > Arthropoda > Insecta > Diptera > Tephritidae > Urophora > Urophora cardui. Next base: position 5,095,424 of record OY482674.1, read on the forward strand.
TATTATTTCCAAAAGTAACTTTAAACGAAAAAAGATGCTGAAACCGGTTTATAACCAAATTCAACTAGACAAGGGATGACGGAAATGCGTTTCACAATACATCGTCACTTTAAAGCTTATACTAATTCTTGCTTGACAATTTCCAAACTAACTAGGCTAATCTCACGGTTGTCTTTCCAAAGAAAACTATCCTTCGAAAGAAAAAAAGGATAAAAATATTTTCAGCCATCAACATTATCTGATGGATCCTTTATCCCTAGAAATATTTCATCGCTCAGAAGGCTCTTTGGCTGTGGCGACTCTTAATACTTTTATTTCGCACAGCACTGTTAGTTGAAATTTCCATATGACAGGCGGATTGAAGTGGATTGATGTGCGGGTGGTTTGTTGGTCGCTCAGAGCAGAGCACAGCATAGCTGACAATATTGTAATAAGGTGTAAAACTTAAGCTGCCGCGAAGCTTCCCTGTTCTGCTTCCACTTCTTCGTAAGCTGTTATTGGGGGTGGTGATGTTGTGAGGTAGTAGCTTTTTCTTTGCATTTTGCTCTTTATTCATTAAGTGAATTAAGTAAAAAAAATATTTTTTGTTCATTAACAATTTTTTTATTCAACTTATTTTTTGGTTTATTTACCCACCAGAAAGTGTAGTATCAAAAGAATTTGCTTTTTTTCTTCTAAATGAATTTCTATCGCGCTTTTCTAATGAAGTTTGCTGCCGCCACAAACAATTAAGCTTATATATCGACGCTTCCAAACAAAACTGTACTAAGTCTGAAAACTGTGTTTTGCAGGAGAAGCTCTCAAAGTTTAAACTCGATATGAAACTTCGGTTGTATGCTAAGTATATTTTCACTTATAACTTCTGTTTGGATTGAACGATCAACACCAAAACTCGACAATATCAAAGTCAGGGTATGCTCTATATAAAACCGTAAGAAAAAATAAAAATTTGCTACGTGGTTTTTCATGGCAAGCTCTCAAAATTTTTATTCTGTAAAAATCTCGAGTTGTATTATATGTACACTTTTGCTTATAACTTTTGATTGGATTGTCCGATTGATACCAAAATTAGACAGCATCTATATTAAGAACCGCTCTACTTGAAAACGCCAAAAACGGGAAAATGTACTAAGTCGACTTAGTACAGTATTGTTTGGAAGCTTCGATATGTACATATATGCATTTAGGTATGTATACAAATATATCAACATCTTTTGAGCCGCGATAAGACAGATAAGCAGATATAAAGGTATTGCTGTGTTAATGCGATAAGATATTTGAGTTTTTATATGCTTTGACGTGCAAGCATCTTTAGTTGTTGAAGTTTTAAGTTGTGCTGTAGATTTCTTTTGAATATTTCAAATTGTAATTAATATATTATATACATATATGGCCGCTGTGGTGTAGTGGGTAGAGTGCTCGCCTGCTATGCCAGAGGTCTCGGGTTCAAACCCCAGTCCGAGCAAAACACCAAAAAAATTTTTCTAATTAGTAAAAATCCAATTATTGAGTTTTTAAGAGCAGCGGTCACCTCTCGGCAGTGGGCAGCATACCCTCCGAGTGTAGATACTTCTGCCATGAAAAAGCTTCTCACAAAAAATGCATTCGCCCTTCGGAGCCGGCATAAAACTGTAGGTCCACCAAATTAGCAGGAAAAACAAAAAGGAACACACCTCGAATTGGGAGAGAAGCTCGGCCATAAAACACGTTAGAATTATAATAGCGCCATTGTATTATATTATTATGTACATACACAGAGCCAAAAAGTTCACCTATAATCAAAGAGACTGCCATCTAAAAATGCTATATGGCCGAGGAGAGTGAGAGGGGACAAAATTGAAGAAATTTTTGCTGGAAAATTTTCTAGATTTTAGCTTCAATTTCTTCTTAAATTTATTGAAAAGGATATCGTCTGAAAACGAGGAGATAACTTCTTGTTTATTAATTTTGCATGTCATTTTGTCAAAAAAATTAAATTGTTAGAAGAAATCTGCTTGTTTTTATGAGAAATTTTTTATAAAACAAATCAATAAGGACATCCTCTAATATTTACTAGAACCTTGTTGAATTTATTAAAAATGAAAACTTTTTATTTTTAAAAGAGCCCTTATTAATTCAAATTTTTCTATAAACGTCTTAACATACGTACATATGTACACATGTATGTATATACTCGTGCATACTAGAATTATGCATAACAGTTATTGCATCAGCCAGTTTTATACGTGCAATAACATGTTCAAGAAATTAAAAGGAGAACTTTTTATTTTTAAAAGAGCTCTTATTATGTACCTAATCCAAAATTTTCCATTAACGTCTTGACATACATACATAAGTATGTATGCGTGCACAGGCAGAGAAAAGAAATGCGCAGTTCTCTAGTCGACTGACCCGAAATGGAAACAGCGCCGATCACCATCTTATATTAAAACTTATATTTAACTCTTTTTTATTTATTAAAAATCCCTCAGACAAAATTTCGCAAAATTAAAATGGCTATAAAAAAATTTTACCTCAGGGAGCAAGACGGCTTGGAGGTCTTACTATAAGGATAGTGGTCTTTCGTTCTGCGTGTGAATTATTCCGCCCCCACCATCAATTTGTGTCAAAGTATAATATATACAAGTATTATAAAAGTTATAGGCAAATATGTTAAGTATATTCTTATACTTAATAAATATGTAAGTACTTGATCGTATTATAATTATAAGTAAAACTTGTATGATTAAATAAAAGACAGTCTTAAAAAAACAGTGTGCTACATATTTATTTTCAGAAAGTAATGTATTTAAATTCAGGTGGCAATCATTTCAAATTGATAAGATCATCTGTTTATTACAATTAAGAGGAGTTTCTAATGAAAATCAAGATTCTCTTCTTAATAATATTAAATAGGGTTTCTTCTTAATTTTACAGGTTATCTGCTAAATTTATGTGAAAAGGTTTCCATATTTATTATAGGAGTAATCTTCTTAATTTTATATAAGAGGTTTTCATCTTATTTTATAGGTTATCTATTAAATTTTACTGAAAATGATTTCATCTAAAATCCACGGGTCATCTTCTTAATTATATTGAAAAGGTTTTCATATTAGTTTTACAGATAATCTACTTATTTTTATTAAAATGAGACACCCAGTCATAGTAAGACGGGCATCTTATTGGAGAGAAAGCGTAGAGAAATCCGCTAAACTTTGTTCTAATTTATAGGGCATTTTAGGTGGCCTTTTGGCTCTGTGTATTTTTATATCTATGTACGATTTACATGTTTCCTTAAAACATGGAAATCAAAATTTCTGTGTTGCTTTAAGATCGCAAAGAAATGCAGTGTAGAAGAATTGATTAGGAAAACCACCAAAACCCTCAAGTAGTCAGTCAAAAATTTTGACTCAAAATATACATACATTTTAGTGCGCTTGAATAATAATATGGCATGAAAGAATCTGCGTGTATTCGCATTGAAACATAATAAAATCGTTAAATCTCCATCCGGTTTGCATCATCGCATTATTAACAACGATCGAATAACGGCTTTGCTTTCATCCAAATTAAGAAAAATAAAGAAAAAGTATGTTTTTTTAACCAAAAATCCGGAAACAGTTTATATGCAAACATACTTTTACATACTTAAATGTACCTACTTTATTTCTGGCGCCAAAAACCACATGTCGCTGGCTGCACTTTGCTTTAACTCTTTCTGCCGTGAACTCTTTGTCGTCAACTACTTCGCATACTTACAAAAAAAAAAAAAAATAACTCATGTGTACAAGTAATTTTTGACCTTCACTTGGCTACTCATATTCATTATATGGTCACCAAATAACTGTTGTTTATTCTAAGACGACAAGTGTCAAAATACAAAACTCAAAGGGGAAAAGCAAAAATGAAGGATTAAGATGAATAAAAAAGAAGCTTCAGCACTGATCCTTGGGTAAAGTAGTGATAAGCAAAGCAAAGAACAGAAATAATACAAAACAACATAACAGTTGCAGAAGCAACACCAACAACAACAGCCATAACTAAATTGTTGGTCAGTAAAAGGCCGGTTGGTAAAAACCAAAAACCGCATAGTTCGCAACACAAGTTGTGTGTGCCTTAAATGACTTGGCTGGCTATCGAGTTGGCGGGCTAACTGGCGCCCCATGGTTTTCTGCTCAATTTACTACGTTCCTCTGGAACGACCCAAACCACCATTGGTGGCAACAATATACATATATTGGAGTCATATTACCAAGGCACACACTTTGCATGCCATGTACTCGTACATACGCTCCATATGAATATGTATGTATGTGAGTACAAGTACCCTGCAGTAAATATCCGCAATGAATCCTTAATGAATCACTGATGCAATTCACCTATGACGAGGAGGCATCAGTGAATACTTTCATATAAAGACTGATGAATTTTTCATATAAATGGTTTGCTTTCCTCAGAAAAAAAAACAAGAACAAATAAAAATATACTGAGTAATGACGACAGTGATGAATATTCAACAAAGAATCATCACTGATCCTTCAGCAGTGAAACAAATTTACTGCAGGGTATGAGTAGATTGGTTGAGTGTTCAAATGGTTATTTTAAATATGTATTTTATATATATACATATATAGAAGCTAACAGGGTACACCGGTTGGACTAAATTAATCTGCAATGGTCTTTAGACTTTATTTGGAGTACCAACGAACGCATAAAAAATCCTAGAACAAGCAAACAAGGAATGAAGTAACTAGGATGGCGTATCTTGAAACTAATTTTCATTTGCTCACTTTTTTATATCGAAAATTTCGGTTAACTTTAAAGAGCTCCATCAAAATTAAGTCAACTTTTAACTTATCTTTAGCTAATATTTTCCTTGAGCATTTTAAAACTGCAAGAAATTCATCTGCTATCAGCACCCTGTAATACAATTAAATATATTTTAAATATAACGTTCAAAAAGGCTCCACAGCGGTATTGAAACGCTCCAGATTCTTAAAACTTTATGAAATTACGAGCATGATTGCATGTCTGCGAATGTGTGTGTGTATTTGGGTGCAACGGTGGCCTTTTCTTTTTGGCCATGTTTCAACTGCTGGCCGCCGCACTTGTTAACTTTTGTCGCCACATGTGCTGCATATTTGGTATTGCTATTTTGCTGGGTTTTTTTCTTAATTTTATATTTTTGCTTGAGCGTCGCTTATGGCGCCCAACATTAACTTAAATATATTTATGTGTGTGTGTGTGCATTGGTGTTAATTTTTTTTTGCGCCAGTCTGCGGTTCCAAATGTTGTCATCCTCCCAGGAAAAAAGTAACTTTAGCTCGCCCGTTGGCAGGCACTTGTCTTGTTGTCTTGTTGCTGCAGCAATTTGAAAATCAATATCTGTTTTGCGGTTAACGCTTATGTGATTTGGTATGATGAGTATCCTTTGCTGCATTATTGTTATTGTATTGATTGTAATTGCTCATATGTATGTATGTATATAAAAACAATTTCAATATGCACTTACTGTAAAATGAAAGTATAACAAGAATGTGAAGGAATTGATTAAGAGAACTTTATTTTAAAACTAGCTGTACCCGGCCAAGCTTTGCTTTGGCCCACTTCCAATTATAGGTACTTGAAGCGAAAAACGGCATACTTTAAAATATGTTGGAAGTATCTAGAAACCGAAATTACCTCGGGCTGCAGAGCTCGGCACAATTCATATAAGTTTAAAAAAAGTGAAGGAAAAAATTGATATTTTCAAAAGTTTGCCCTCTTCATGTTCTTATCCCATTTTTCTTCGTATTAATCTCCAACTGCCTTTCCCTCTACTTTACTATTTCTCTTTCCCTTTCATTTATCTTTCCTTTCATTTCCGTTTCCTTTTTCCTTTCCGATCACATTTCCGCTTCCCTTTCTCTACCGCTCTTCCTTACCTCTCCTTTTCTGTCTTTCTCCTTTTTATTCCCCCCTCTTATTCCTTCACTAATTACCTGTCTTCCTGTCTCTCTCCCATCCTCTTCATTCCATTTTTATTATATTCTCCCTCTCCTTTTCCGTCCCTTTGCCTTTCCCAGTCTCATTACTCTTCCTCTTTCTCTAGGGAACTGGGTTTAGCATAATATACCATGCATTCCACTTCTCATTTCATACCATCATTGCTTAAAAACATTCCGTGGCGTCCGAATCGTCTCTTTTACCATTAATTGGGTATCGGGACTAAGAATCACTATGAAAATATCTCTATATAGCAGACCCGGTCAACACTTTCATTTCATATCAGTATTGCTCAGAAGCATCCCGAGCTCATTTGGGTCCACTTATTGACCCACATCTGGGAACTTGACCTAGGAACCATAATGGGTACGGTATCTGGAGACTTGACCAAGAAATCGTAATGGGTACGGCCCTACATGAGAGTCCGCTCAACACCTTTCATTTGGTACCAATATCCCTAAGATATATCCCGGTGTTATCCGGGTCCAAATATTGACCCATACCTTGGGATCCCACCTAGGAATCGTCATACGCCGTTATTAAATAACAATATCGCTGAGAAATTATCCGGGGTCATCCGGATCCACATTTTGACCCGCATCTGGGGACCTGACCTAGGAATCATAATGAGTTCATCTCTATGTAAAAGCCCTGCCTTTCAGTTAAAACCAATATCGTTCAGAAATTTTCCGGGGCCATCCCGGTTCACGTTTTGACCCACATTTAGGTTTATCTCTGTGTAAAGGCCCTGCTCAGCACTTTTCATTTGGTACCAATATCCCTGAGAAATATCCCGGTGTTATCCGGGTCCGCGTGTTGACCAACACCTTGGAAGCCGACCTAGGGATCGTAATGAGTTCAGTTCTATGTAAAATCCCTGCTCAAAACCCTTCATTTGATACCAATATCACTGAGACATTTTCCGGGGTCATCCGAGTCCACGTTTTGACCCATATATGGGGACCCGTCCTAGGCATCACAAATAAAATAGATAGTACTATTCTATGTAAATTATCTCCTCAATACCTTTCATTTGATACCAATATCACTCAGAAACATTCGAGGGCCATCCGGGTCCACGTTTTGACCCATATCTGGAGACCCGACCTAGGAATTACAATGAGTACTATTCTATGTAAATTCTCTGCTCAAAACCTTTCATTTGATACTAATATCGCTCAGAAACATTCGAGGGTCATCCGGGTCCACGTTTTGACCCATATCTGGAGACCCGACCTAGAAATCACAATGAGTACTATTCTATGTAAATTCTCTGCTCAAAACCTTTCATTTGATACTAATATCGCTCAGAAACATTCGAGGGTCATCCGGGTCCACGTTTTGACCCATATCTGGAGACCCGACCTAGAAATCACAATGAGTACTATTCTATGTAAATTCTCTGCTCAACACCATTCATTTGATACCAATATCGCTCAGAAACATTCGAGGGTCATCCGGGTCCACGTTTTGACCCATATCTGGAGATCCGACCTAGGAATTACAATGAGTACTATTCTATGTAAATTCTCTGCTCAATACCTTTTATTTGATACCAATATCGTCCAAAAATATTCAGGGAAAAGCCGGATCCACGTTTTGACCTTTTGACCTATATCTCGGGAACCGACTTCCGGATTTGAAAAAAATATATATATAAACCATCTAGGGCAAGGTACTAAGCTTGTGTGTAAATTTGGCCAAAATCCCTCCACGCGTTTGGGCGAAAGCCGGCGACAAAGAAATGGGCTTGATTTTTATATATATATAGATAACTTAGACCTGGACAGTTAGGTAATTAAATTGTGAGTAAGCGCTAACTGAGGAGAAGCATTGACAGTTGGCAGCGATAATCGGCAGTACAATATCTCGTTCCTTCCTGCACGAGTAGCAGTTTAATCTCTTGATTTCACCTATTCCTATAACTCAATTATTGCGCACCAAAAGCCTAGATAACTAAACACACAGGAGCACTCCTTACAACCCCATTACCAATGCCAACCATCACAACATCAAATATTCAAGTAAATACATCAAATAAGCTAAGCTTTTAAAACTTTCTAAACACCTAAATTTTATATTAACTCTAAAATCCCTTTCCAACTTTTTTTACCTCTTCGTTTGGCCTCGTTCAGCAAATCATTAATCGCATTTCAAGCGAAAATACTACAAACAAACAAAAAAGCCAAATAATGAATGACGACGACTTCGTCTTCGTCTTCTACTTGGAACCAACCGAAAACTCAAATGCAAAAATAAACAAATTCAAATGAATTATTGGATCCATTAGCAAATCCACTTAAAAATTACTTACAGTTTTGAATTTGTCCAGCGAACTTTATAAAAACTTTATACACTTCGTTAAACTTTTCGCATGCCACACAAAGGCAACGAGTAACTGCACTTTGTAGCACCATTACACAAACAACAATAATACACCGGAAGCAATGAAATAATAAATACTAGCAAATAACCAAACTGTAAATGGGGGGAAATAAAAACCACTATAACAGGATGTTAACGGTAATTGGCGAGGTGAGAGCAGGCGAAGCTGAAGGAAGAGATGGCCGTAGTGTCGGAGGAGATGGGTCATATTGGGTAGCTTGATTGAGTTCGGAGTTTGAGAAAAAGTCAGCAATTAAAACATTTCAAATTTACGATTTACGACTGTTACTCTGCTGGGGCACGAACGAAAAAGGGTTAAGAAGTAAAATTTGTATTACATTTGCATATAAAAATAAGCGGCAAGCAGCATCTTCAGGACGAACGAATTTGCTTTGTATAGAGATACTTGGTGAGGTGAGTGAATGGCAGATGATGGTTCGTTGCTTCTGGCGAATTAAAAGCTATTACTACGTACCGACAAGGGTGAGTGTGTTTATACAGAAGCACGGCATGGAGAATTATTACAGATGCTACTGTGATTGAAAGGAAAGTTACGTTAACCGAACACTTTCGAGTGTTTTTGTTAGAAATTTACGATTTCCATACGAATGCGAATGCGATTTTAATGAAAAATATTTTTTTAACTTTAACGCATTACATGGAAACGGACATGAGAGGATGCTCAAGACAGCGCAAAGGCGTAGAAGGCACGCTCGGCATGAGAGCGTGTGCAGTTGTTATTGTTTTTGACTTTATTATTATTATTATTATTATTGTAACGATTTATTATTTTAACCCTTTTGTACAGTACGGCTTGGCTAAGGAAACGGGGATACTTCACATTTTACACAAGTCGCATTAGAACGTCATGATTTACATTGAGTACTCAGTGAATTGGAATCGACATTGAATTTTGTGTGTTTGTTGGAAGGAGATAATTGAATAAGAAGGAATTTGTATTTTAAATTATTCAAGTATATTTTTCTTATAATAAACTAAGAGAGAAAAAATAAATAAATAAATAAGAAATAATTCAAAAATCAATAAAATGCAGAAGAGTTTGCAGGCCAGTAAGGAAGATAGATAGTGGCCGCTGTGGCTCAGTGGGTAGAGTGCTCGCCTGCTATGCCAGAGGTCTCGGGTTCAAACCCCAGTGCGAAAAAACAGCAAAAAAAAATTTCTACTTAGTAAAAATCCAATTATTGGGTTTTTTAAGAGCAGCGGCCACCTCTTGGCAGTGGGCGGCATACCCTCCGAGAGTATTTCTGCCATGAAAAAGCTTCTCACAAAAAATGCATTCGCCGTTCGGAGCCGGCATAAAACTGTTGGTCCACCCAATTAGTAGGAAAAACAAAAAGGAGCACACCCCGAATTGGGAGAGAAGCTCAGCCATAAAACTCGTCAGAGTTATAATAGCGCCATTGTATTGTTATTATTATAAGGAAGTTATAAAGGTTCGAGTTAATATGCGGAGACCGCCCAAGCAAAATGCTTTTAAATTAGGCGTAGGAATCAGAAATTTAATATTTTTGCATCTTCTAGCAGAAATGGTTGGGTAAGACTTCGTCACTCGGATTGCGAGAAATTACTCGGCAGGAAAGGTTCTCAACAATCGTAGCACAATACTCATATTCTCAACTCCTTCAACAACCATGAAATTATATACAAAATGTGGCAATATATGCATATACATATGTACAAAACCATTTAATTTATTTTTGGTTTAATCAGATTCACTTTAAATATGAAGTTTACGCTTTTAATATTTTAAAAATGAAAATTTATTTCATTATGTTTGATTGGCTTGCTGACCACTTTAATTATTTTTTTTCTTCTTAATTTAACGCCTCCATCGCCACTGCTAGTCATATTGAAAATACACGCCTACTACAAACGAACTACATATGTATTATTTTTCTATATATAACTGCAATAAAAGTTGCTCTTGGCTTTGTTGTTGGATTTGGTTTGGCTTTTATTCATTCATTTTACACTCATTAATTATCATCATTTTCGCTTATTTAATGTCCTTGGCTTTATTTTTAATGTAATTAAAACACAATTGGTTTTCATTTAAAATTCATGGAATTCAGTTTATTTTTGTTTGTTTGCACGCACAATATTTTAATATTATTATTTTTCTTTTTTTAGCAAATGGCGTAGGTTCGCGATTTTTCATTGGCCATTTCAATATTTAAGTTTATTTTTATTTCGTTTCTCTCCGCCTCGTTCTCTGCTGTCTGTTGTGCTTTGTGTTCAAGCAATTTCTGCCTTTTTATGTTAACGTTGCGGTTTTCATCATTATTAATTACACTGGATCACAAAATGAAATTTGTTGTCTGTACTTTGGACGCAACTATCCTATCTACATGTAAAATCGCTTGCTGATTCCGAAAATCGGATTAATTCAACGTAGATAGCTCAATGCGTTAAAGAGACATACGGGATTTAGTGGAGCCATTTGCCAAATAACGGCAAATTGCCGATATCTCAAAAACCTTCCCATAGAATTAAAAATGAACTCGGTTTTGGGAATCAGCGACCGATTTTACATATAAATAGGTTAGTGGCGTTCAGAGTATTTTTTTGCTGTAGAACAGTGTTATTATTTACGATATATTTATTTTTTTTTATTATTTAAAGTTGTTGTTATGTGTTTTTATTGTGATTGCTCTTATCGTTATCGGTATTAAATTTTTTGCCATTAACTTTTGCACAATAACTGTTTACAGTCGAAATAAAAATTAATTAAAAATTAAAAAAAAAAAAAAAACTGTTTATCGATTCCATTTGCAGTTTGGCTTATCGTAATAATATGTGCTTATGAAGACAATAATTTACAATGATTCACGGAGGCAATTAGATCTCCTTTCGTTAGAGCAACTCTAGGATTGTAGAAAAATTAGTACACTCACTTGACGCGGCGAAGTCCACAACGATTATAGCTGCGATATTGTATATATTTAGGTGATTCACAAAGTGTCATAAAGTCATATGTAATATTAAAATATTGTACGGAAATAGTTATAAAAGACTTTTCCGAAGCCCTGTGAAGAAGTAAACAAAAACAGCTGATCAAATACGACGACTCAAAAACATATCGTGCAGAGTTGTATTTATTTAGTACACATAGTGCCTAGAATGCAACAACAAAATATTATGACTTATGACGATATGACGCAATATGACAGGTTGTGAATCCCCTAATTATATACTAAATGTTTTCAAGAATATCTAACCAAAGTAAGTAGATATTAGCATAGATTAATTTGTAATAGGATTTGGCATAGATTACACTCAGTTTCCACAACTAAACTGTACTTGTTCAAAATTGGTGGCGCTTAAATCGGAATTAATTTGTTTTGCTTAATTCTTTTTTTTTTATTCTCAATTAATTTATTTGCTTTAACAAATGGTTTACCGAAGCTTAAAATTATGTTTATACCTGAGTACTTACACTCCACCTATACATGTATGTAGTCCCTTGTAACAATTAACACTTGAAAAAAGTATATTAATAACCCTTTCATGGGTAAAATGCCCACGGTCATCGTCGTTTTTCGCTGTTACAAGTACAAATATCCTATTTTACTTGGGATTGCCAATGAAAAAAAGTCAAGTTGAGAGACCCAAATGTGCACTCATATGTGCATACCGACATACATACATACGAGTATAATATATGTGTTTATGGATTGTCTGATAAAACTGATTTTTTACACTCAATGAATTTGTTAAAATAAATTACAATGAATCCTTTTTTTCACACGCAACTTAAATATACCTACTTATGTATGTAAATGTGATATACATATGTATGAACACATAATGAAAACCGTTTTCATCACTTATAGAACCATAGTACAGTGGGTAGATGAGCATACAAATTTAAAACAAAAGTTTGGAAAGTTTTAAAGTAAATTTTATCAACCAAAAACCCAATTTATGTAGCTACCGGGCAAGATTTGCCCAGTAAATGAACGGTACGTATTAGTATATATGATAAGCTAGGGGTTTATTGGAGTAATGTCCATATAGTTTACCACTTGTCTCGCTGCAATTGGGTGCCTTCGTTTTTAGATCTCATTCAGCTGATGAGATCTGTTATGAGATATGCAAAGTCAAAAAATGTCACTGTACAATGCAGCAACAGCCGCAAGCGCCCATACAATAAACAACTTTCTTCATATGCCCCTTTCATAGCTTCATATATAAATACGCACTCATACGCACTGGCCAACTCTGACATTCTGCGGTGACAGTTCAGTGGTCATGTGCACTTGGGCACTTTGTTTTACAACTCGCTGAGCAGCGAAATTTTCCGATGATGATGAAGTTGCTTTTGTTGTTTGTATATACATACATAAATACGTATGTATGTATGTATATATTTACTACATATTTATTCCTGTCATGTCCTTTATGGCCTTTAGGCGAGTTAAATAAAAAACCGTAAAACAACAAAAAACATCAATGAAATCTGTGCAAACATGGCAATACATTCTGCTTGAGCGTTTTTGCGCGTAAGGCTTTTTTAATATTTTTATGGGAGGAGTTTTTTTTAATAAAAAAAGAAAAAAATTAATAAATAAACACATATTCATCTCTATTATGTTTCTTAATTATTGGTTGTGAAATATTCATAGGTTGTGCTATATCCAGCTGTGAAAATGTAATGAAAGGCTGCTTCGCGATTTAACAAAAAAAAATAAAATAAATAAATACATAAATTGAATAAAAAAGGTGGACACGAGATTTTATCACATAATGTATAGATGTGTGCATGAGGATGTAAGGACAACGTTCATAATTTCATGTGTGAATAAACTTTGAAAAAATGCACTTGCTCTTTCGTGTAGATATTCATATGGGCAAATTCTTTTTTAGTCATTCGAGTACATATTTATAGGCTTACATATGTACATGAGTTGAGTAGTCCACTCTCAAAAGTGGCTATGTGAATTTTTCATATTAAGCTACTAATTAGAAAAAAAAATCACCACGGCTTCAAGCTCTATTTTATTTGAATATTTTTAGTTATTACCTGAAAACTTAGCCCATAAGGATTTAAGGTGTATAAAAAAATAAAACAGCCTCTCTCTTGGCGCAGAAAAATGCTTGGAACCGGCGGAAAAGGGAGACCTCCACTACGTTGGAAAGATCAGCTAGAAAGCTACCGGTTAAAGTGTCTTAAAAAAATGGATATTAATGGATTAAGACGCTTAAAATTTACTCTTATAGTAAAGATCAAGCGATTCTAGTGGAAATTTAATGGTTTTAGAATTTTGAGCGTCCCTTATATGAGGCGACACCAATGTGTACCAGGGCGTATGAGTAACCTATCTTAGATAGAGACTTTTGAAAGTGTATAAATGAAACATAGAGACTTTGGAAAGTGTATAAATGAAACATAGAGACTTTTGAAAAAGTATTTTTTATTTAATGCTTTTTTCAGAATACGGAAGGATCTTGCAATAAATTTTTAATTGACATTGTACACCTTTAAATACTTGTACCCAATCCATCAAAAACTCAATATCGAACAAAAAATCACATAGACACTTTTGAAAGTAGATTACTCACTTGCTCTTTCGAGTATATATTCATATGCATGCATGAATTATGTTATTAATAAGCAAAAGTAAGAAGCATTTTGACTTGAAAGCAAGTTCTTAGGGATTTTTGAATTGCAAATTCTTGTAAACATAGCAAACGCTCATTCCAGAACTGTTTCATATGAAGTAGTTACTTCGTATAAATCTTTTGAAAAGAGTGGATTTCAATCCAATGGCTTTCGATTATCGTTCTGACACTTGTCCTCTATACTCCAGCGACCTTCGTATTTTCTTAAAACCATAGAAAATACTCGTATGCAGTTGTATGTAAGTACAGAAAATGCGGTCACCCAAATCAAAAAGCAATTTCATGCATGAACTTATCAAAGATGGCGCAAAATGAGAAAGAAAGGGAACAACAACAAAAAAGGAAAAAGCAAGCAAGCAATCGACATACAAATGATTCTCATGGCATTATCAAATGTATCATCTACAACAGCTACAAGTCGAAAATGTGGAAAACAGCAAAAACACCAATAACAGCCGCCAAAAGGCGACTAGAAATGTTCGCCGAACAAAATGCTTCACATATACAACTGTATGTACGTATGAATGCACGAATGAGGCCTTCTCCCTCAAACCGCACCATTCAACCTCACCACCCAACCGCAGCTTATCGCAACAAAACTCTTCAAGTACGTGCCACCTGAAGCAAATTCGCGCGACAATGTCTTTTACAGCGAATCAAATTGCGCATTGTACGACTACAACTTCCAATCAAAACTTAATTTGTGAACTGCAAAAGCCACAAAAACAACAACAACAACAACAGTTGACGGCAGCAACAGCAACGCAGACGAGGTAGGTATCAACAACAGAAAATATCATGTATGTATGTATGTATTGAAGAGCAACTAAAGAAGCCTAAATCTGAGCAGAACGAAATTCTATATAACCAGCTGTGTGGTATTATCTTCAACGAACTAATCAGCCCTATCATGAACTTCATGTGAAAAATTTTTCCCAAAAAATATAAAGCAAAACAATGACAATTTTTCACACTTTGTTTTTGCTTTTCTTTGCAATTTTTGGGTACATTTTGTTCACATGAAGTTCGATAGGCCACATTTGGGTATAAAAATTCAAGCACAACAAAAAAATGGCAACTATGAACTGACAGCATCCATCTTCTTCTGCGTTGAACAGCAAAGCTACAAACAACACCTAAATCAACCGCAACTCAACAACACCACCAACAACAACATTACACAACTGAAATTACAAATTCAGCAAACGTACGCGAAATTATGCGAAATGTGTCTGAAACTTGCCTTCATGCCTACTTATTTGACGGGATTGATGTTGTTGCTTTCGCTGTTCTTTACTTTGTTGGTATGAAACGAAAGTTGGTCGGTCTGTCTATCTGCAGTTGTTTAAGAACTGCCGTCGTCGTTCTCGTTCCCGGCGTCATCGTCATCGTCATCCTTCGATGAATTGCTTTTGCTGTGCTTGATTGCCAACTGAATTTCTCATTCAGTCATCTTCTTGTTGTTGCTCTAACTATTGCAGCCAGTTTTGTGGCTGTTATTGTTATTGTACGTTGTTGTATGCGCTATCTCGCGCTGCCATCTGCCGCTGTTATGGCTGCTGCTGTGCTGCACAAGTTGGATGTGAACGAACCACGCCTAAAGCGATGATTTTATTTTAATTTTGGTGTATTTTGATTTTTGATTTTCAGCGAATAAAATACTTTTTTTTTATAAAAAATATGCATACAAATTATATATAAAATATGTACTCTTGCCCTAAATTTATGTTTTTTGTGCATTTTTTTTTTATATGTAAAAAGTAATAAATATTTTTTCAGAATATTTCCTTGCGGCACTTTTGACGAACTGACTTCATTTTACCGCAAACGAACTTCTCATCATTACTTTTTAGAGGAATTTGAATATCATTGTGGTACTGCGGGTATACATACATACATACATATATAGATATGTATGTATAAGGAAGGTCAACGTTACACCGCATCCGAGCCCCAGAGTATCTTATAAATATAAAACTGATCTATCTGGAAGAGAGAGTATTTATGAATGAACATAAGCCGATCAATGCATAGTCTGGGAAAAGGACGCGTCTGCCATTAAACAATACAGTGTGAGACAACTCTAGAAGGAACATCTTCACAGTCGAAATTGTATCTTATATCTACATCTATTAATCTCATGCCTATCTCAAAATCATCGACCAATACCTATCGTATTGATCATATTTTGAAAAAATCGATATAAAATACACTCCCAGAGGTATGGAATCGTTTCCAACAATTTGGATTATTGGATTCGAATAGAAGAATTTACGTTTAAATTGGTGTAAAATTATAAATTCCAGTACTTTCTATAATTCAACCTCATTTTAGAGACAAAAAAATAAAAAATTTGTTGTACCTATTGGGCTATTAAAATTTTCAACTTTTTTAATAACGACATTTTTATATCATTTGACTTTGGCACCAGCAACTTTATCATGCAACATGTGGCATAAATGTGCAATTCAAATTTTATACGACAAGTATTTATGTAGGTATGTGTGTCTGTGCAGTGCATGCAAAAAATAACTAATAATAAAATTTTATATTTAAATTTACACTTTTTTAATATAAAAATTTGCGCAAAAATGCATAAAATGGCCATTTGCAGCAATATGGCGCCTAATGCTCCGCCAATGCAACGCGATAGTCTCGTATGAGTCTCTGTAAATGCAACGTGATGCAAAGTCATGATGTTACTATGAGTATTTCATTTCATTTTCGTTTGTTTTGTACAACAATAACAAAACTGCATCATTGCAACAGACAACCACACCAAAAAAAAGTAGAGGAAGTGTTTGTGTTTATCTTCCCACCCCCACCGAAAGCCTTCCTACCCTTCCCCTTCGGTCACTCTCTCTCTCTCTCGAAATGTAACGTGTGTTGTATGGAGTGCAATTTACAATTTTATTATGTAAAATGTTTTTATGTTGCAACGTGTTACACTTATTTGTCATTTGGTTGTTGCAACAATGTGAATGACGCAAAGTCATTAAGTTATACACTATGTGAAGTAAGTCGTCTGTGGGCGTGTATTGGTGTGTGGGCAAGTGTTAGTGTGTGCGAGTTTATTGGACATTCCTCTTTTTTTTTTGTTTATGTAGCAAAATTGTCAACTATTATAGCAATGAAGGCTTCGGGAAATGTATGCCTAGGTGTAGTTCATATCTAAATACATAGATCCCCTGTGTGTTTGGTATTTTTAATGGCGAATGTAATTTGAAAATAGTTTAAACGAATGCAAAGCAAGAAAATAAAAATGGCGACAAGCACTGTGAAAAAATTTGCATGAAGTATGTTAGGTTAGGTTGGCCGAGATACAGTGATCCCTCACATAGACCATATATGCTCCTTCGTGTTGCCGACATCGTATTGGAGACGTTATACTAAACTTGGATTGCAAGACCTCGCAATTGTGTATTTTCTGAAGAGTATTTTCTTGACCGCTAGATTCCACAACAGGGCAATCTGGCTCGCGCCTTGTGGGGACCTATCCGACCGGGTAATAGCCTTTGCTAGCCCCCGCCGTATCCCTCCCGCAGTTTACTCAGGCGCAAGCACCAGTAACAGGCATCGGGGAGGAGAAACGAAGATCGATTGCCCAGGCATCAACCTCTTGAAGGTTTCGGCAGAGGATTTTTGCCATCCCGATGTAAGTCGTACGATTTTTTTAGTACCAACGAGTTGATCAAAAGAACTCTGCGCAAATTTTAAGCCTTAAACTATCCCGACAACTTTCACAGAATGTGTTTCTTTTGGCATATTATTTGGTTGGTAAAGAGAACCGAAAATTATAGGTAATAGGATTTCCATATATTCTTTCCTTTGTTGACTTCGAGAAGGCATCAGTGACTAAATATGTACATATGTTTATACATATGTATTTATATGCATATGCATTTCCCCCAGCTATTTCTCTCAGTGTTCTCATTTGCATACAAGTCTGCATTGTATGCTTCTATATTCCGTTCATACATATACTCAAACGCCGCGACCGGATTCTACGACAAGGCCACACAGGAACGTTGATGACTGGCTGAGCTAAGCTAAACTGAGGACCACCGTCGTACAAAAACAACAGGCGACAAATGCAATTTGTATTTGTACAACATGCAATGCCACAGAGCTGTCCAGCTATTTTGCATATAAACATACATACATACGTACAGGTCGGACAGTCCGCCGTTCAAATGATAGCCAAACGACCACTTAATGCTGATCCAGAAGCAAAGTGAAGGGTTGAATGTGATGGACGAACATATAACCATTGGGACTTGTGACAAATATGGCGGCGTGGTAGCCAAAAAGAGAAGAAAAAGTACGAAACATGTGCAAATAAATAAAACAAATGTCAAATTTTATGCGTTCAATGTGTCTACCTTTGAAAGCTAAAGGATTGCTTGATATTGCCACCAGTACGTATCTACGTATAAATGTTAGTTTTCTGTACATACTGTTCCATCGCTTACTGACACTAGCCAATGAAAATATGGCGGCGAATTATTACCATCGAATGCAAATACACGTCAATTATGGCGTGGACCTCGGCAAAAAGTAATTACGGCGATCATAAAATGATATTGCATTTAAATGCGCTAGAGACGCTGTAGGCATTCGTTGGCGGTCAGTTGCGCAGGGGCAGAAGATATTTGGTTTATGGTCTGGCTTGGCTGGCAAATTGGTTGGCAGTAGCTGGTCACCATCGCAGTACCTAAACTTTCTATAAACATGGCAGAAAATGGATGTAAAATATTATACATATATTGAGGATAAGGAGGGTTATGTATGTATGTATATTAGTACAAGTACTTCAACGTAAGTGTGTTTAGACCTGGGCTGCTCACCTCATAGGCACTCAAAGCACAATTGTTTTTGTTTTGTTCCGAATCATAGGCACAGATACATATTTTCACTTCAAATATGAAAATAAAATTTTCTTTGCACTCCCATAAGCACTCAGATATAAAAAAATTTTATATGAATGTGCCTATGATTCATATTGAATGTGCAGAGCAAAGGCACTTTGTATAGGATCTCGAGCACTGCCGTAAGAAATCGAAATTTACAATAACAAATTTGTAATGAAAAAAAATTCAAAAAATGAAAGCAATGTAAAAAATTTGTATTGAAAAAATTTTCATATAAAAAATAAAAAAAATTGTTATGTATTTGATACTACTATTTAAAAATAAATTCTAAAATAATATTTTATTGGAATTCATAAAAAAAATTAATTGAGCAAAAAAATTTTTCAGTGCATATACAAAATTTGTAGATGTATTGAGTTTTGTACTTTCAATACGAGAGGGTTGAGCAGCCCTGGTTTAGACCAAGGCTGCACACGATATCAACAAAAATATTTTGTTTTGTTGAATATCAAATAAAAATTAACAAAAAAATTTTGTTTTGATGAATATCAAATAAAAATTATTGAAATTATTTCGTTTCGTTGATTATCAAAAAAAAATCATTAAAATTATTTTGTTTCGTTGATCATCAAAAAACAAAAAAAAAAAATTGTTTCAGACTTATGCCTATATGACACTACATTTTTTCCCTGTTTTTTTTTGGTTTTGAAAACCCACCGAAAGTCAAAATACAAAAACAATTCTTCTATAGGTTGAAAAGGGACAAATACTCCCTCAAAAATAATTTGATTGACATTAAACTTCAAACTAAATGAAAATAATATTTATTTCAAAAATTATTTTTTTTTGGAAATTTGATTTAAATTACTGAAATAAAAAAGTTATGAAACCCAAAGGGCAGGATAGCTTTGTATTCCGTGTTATAAAGGGAAGCCAGTACGCAATATAATTTTTCTTGCGGACTTCTTCTTTACCCTTACGTCCAAAGCAGAAGCTTACAAGAGGCAAATTTAAAATTTGTATTTCCATATATTTTTTTATTTTAAATATAATTTATTTTATGGTTGTCAAATTGGAAAAATTGTCAGAAAAAATGACCGAATGCCAAAAAACCTATCGAAATAAAAGCTGGCTCGTTGGTTTTTAATCGCCTAGATGGTATTTTGTTTGGTTTTTTTTCAATATAGCTTGCTCGCTTACACCAACGCAAAACTGTATTTGACCATCTCCTTCACACAAAAAACCTGGTAGAATACCAGAAAAAAAACGTAGTGTCATATGGGCTTTACGGCTTCATTTTACTTTGAATTTTTATTAACGTTATTTTTTTTGATAATTTTTTTTGTTGGCTACCAAAACAAAATTTTTTCAATATTTGCTTTTTGATAACTACAAAACGAAATTTTTTTCATATTTTTTTTTGATAATTATCAAAACAGTATTTTTTTGTTCAGCACTTAACGTTAAAATTTTTCAAAGTTGAATTGAAAACAAAATATTTTTTCGGTTATTGATAAAAAATAACGTTAATGTGCAGCCCTGGTTTAGACTGCTGTAGAGGTGTCCCGACAATGGAATCAAGTAGATGGTTATCTCTTTCATGAAAATCTTCGAACTGGGCGGCATATTCCAGCGCAGTTTTACTTCATTTCATCTATCATTCAGTTTTTCGTGCGTATCACTTAAGCAACGGCAATAGCTGCTTGACTCAGTAGAAGAACTATTTGATTCAATGTTATGTACATACAAGAGCATTTCTAATAAAGTCAGCATTCATTGAACTCTCAAACAAAACCTGCGTTTACTATATCACTTCCGCCCCACTAGTGGTAAGGGGCATATTAATAAAGTAAAATATATCCATGAGGTGTGCCATGAGAGATATATATTAATATGTCCATTTATTCCCAATTCTTTCCTTTACCCTTAACCCTAACCACCGAATTTTAAAAAGTTACGTAAAACCGAAAGTGAGACTGTGAGGCTCACCTATGGGGAAATTTTGAAACACATTATTTTGGTATTTGTTTTTTACTCTTATTTATGCACTCTGAAAAAAATACCCGTAGTTAACTCAACAACTTTCCGCTGTTGAATCTCCGTCTTTGATTCAACAGCAAAAGTATTTGTTTTAACGGCAAAGTTTTTGATTCAACAACTTTCCATAGTTAATTCAAAGACGGGCGTTTTTGATTCAAAAACTCCCTTGCTGTTGAAAAATTTTGAAGTAAATAAAAAATAGAAAATTGTTTTTTTCAAACTCGTTCAATTAATTTAAATTTTCGGGAAAAATATTTATATGTACATATATGCAATATATAATTACAAATAAAGGTAAGTCACAATAATGATATTATTTATATATTATTATAACATATTGTATATGTATGTACATATAACATATATACGTTGAAAAATTTATTTTGTATTTTCAGATTAAATATATTTGATTATCCCGTTTTTCCGATAGCGAGAAATCGAACGAGCCAAATCTGCAGGTAAAACTTGTCGGCGATGAGAAAATAATCAAGTTATTCTTGTCGTGGGAGTTATGTACAGGTGCATTGATGCAGTTCAATGAATGCGGTATCAAAAATATTGAACTGCTTGCAATGATGCACTCCCACGACATCGACGAAATATTAAATAAAAAAGAACTCATCGCTGACAGGATAAAATTCCGCAAACCTACAAATGTGGCGGTCGGCAAACAATAAAGAATGTGTTATGAAATAATAAAAAAAATAAGTTGAGTTTATGTGTTTGTTTTTGTGTAAAAATCCCTGCAGACAGTGATAGTCATTTGATATATCATTTGAGGCGCACGATTGATGGATAATTCTGTCACACACTGCCTACAAGTTTCCATAATTTTTATATGGACGGTGTGAAAAATGTGATGAAAACCTTTGTGTCCGTGTCTCTTTTCATCAATCGCGTTGTTCAAATGATGTATCAAATGACCATCACTTGTTTGGTGAAAGCGGGCCTTAGTATTAATATTACATACTATGTAAACATATATATTATATAAAAAAATAAAATAAAATAAAATAAAATAAAATAAAATAAAATAAAATAATATCTATTATATTAAAAAAAATTACTATTGTTTACAATTTTTTTGATGTTAACTTAAAAGCGTAAGTATTTTCTTCAATGGTGCCCGTTTTTGGACCAAAAACTTTTGCTGTTAGTTCAAAAGCAAAAATTGTTAGCTTAAATACGAAAAGTATTTAAATCAACGGTGCTCGCTTTTGAACTAAAAAATTTTGCTGTTAATTCAAAAGCAAACACTGTTAACTTAAATGTAAAAGTATTTCATTCAACAGTTTCCGTTGTTAACTTAAATACGAAAAGTATTTGAATCAAAAACGCTCGAATCTTTGAAACAACAACGGAGCGTTGTTGGGCATATTTCAACTGCGGAAAGTTGTTAATTTAACTGCAAAAGTCTTTGTATTTACAACGTTTTTTTTCAGAGCAGTAATGAATTCAGAAGCATTTTTATACATTCTTATAACGGTTTATGACATTTTTTTTAGTATATAAAGATAAAAAAAGTAATTTCATAAAGTAGCGGATATTAATGAACTGCAATTTTCATACATTTTTGAAGTTGTTGAATGTTCATTACAAATGGTTTTATTACATCTGTTATAATTTTTTTTTTGTGCACACAAAGAGAAAAGCTATGAATCAAATGAATATGAATAAATTTTTCATATGATCGCCCCTAATATATATTTTCCGTAATCAAATTCCAAATCTTTAAAACGCGACGTTCGTGGTGAAATTACTTACGCATAAAGCAGTTCATAGTTCCTTTCTCTATTTGAACGCATCTTTTCCGTAATTTAGAATCTCAGTAAACAGAAAAATTATAAAATGTTAATTGTTTTGAAATTGTTGATTTTGCCGGTCTCCTTAATTTTATGACATCCTATTATCTAAAGATCTATGGTGAAATAAGACGAATTCACCAAAATCCGGGGGAACTATGGTGAGTTCACGATGTAAAAACCTCACTGGATAAACCTTGTAAACAACGGATTCAAAATTTAGTTGAATTCTAGAAATGCAGGCTTATTACGATAAAGATACTTAAGGTGAGTCTTTAAGGCTCACTTTCGGTTTTTCGTTACAATTTTATACGATTGCAAAAAAAATGGTTAAAATAAATAAATAGCCCAAAGATGATAATTATTTCATAATTTATGAACACAAATGGAGGAATACCCAAAATTTCAGATAAAAAGCTTTTTTGGTTTAGGAATAATTCGCTTTTAAACTTTAAAGTGAGACAGAGAGGCTCACTTTAGAGGATTAGGGTTAAATTAATTACTTTCATTCATTCATTAAAACGTTCTTAGACATCTCCCAAGCGATCCAACCCAACCCAGCTCAACCAATTAACCGCAAATCGGCCATTAGCATTTGAATTTCGATGGCGCCACTTTTGATTGGTACAACCGTTCATAAGTCGATTTTTCTATTAAACGACCTGCAAAAGAACGCCCAACTTGCCCACTTTAGAGGGCTTCGAGCAGATTTCAATTTTTGTTATTCACCAGCGGAGTTCGGTTGTGTTGAGCTAGTAGCGAATGCATAAAAGCATACAATTGGTTGATATTTATGCTACTGGTTGGTGTTTATGCTACAAGAATCTATGTCAGTGGATTTTTTCTATTCACAACGGCTTCATTATTTTGCTTGGCAACACTGCTATTCAGCTCGACTAACAGCTAAGCGCTTTTAGCTCAACGCGCTTAACATATGTAGCTAGTTATATATTAGTTTTTGTTGTTGCTTTCTGTTTACGCAACTTATGCTGTATCTAGAGCTTTCGTTTGTGCATTCGCATGCGGCTGTGAAAAATTTCTGTAATTCTCAGCCGTCTTAGGCGTTGTTAGAGTTATATAGTATTATACTCAGGGTTTTTTCAAAATGAGAATAAGGTTGACACTCTCGCCCAACCTCGGAGCCGCAATTACACTCCCAGGTGTCCCAAGGAAAGTTGCCTTACCCTCTCCCATTAAAGCTTAGACACTTTCCATGTTATTCGCTAAGCTAGTTGTGTGTATTTTTCGAACTAGCTTGCAAAATGAAGCAATTTGTAATAAAAAAATTCATTCTATGTCTTACATACATACATACCAGCCTGTATTTCGATGTGCTACTGTACAACTTCTGTTGTTGCATGTAGTTTGAATGCATTTTAAATTTATATGCAAATTTTGCTGTTTGCATGCGAGTGTAACTAACTAACTATTTGGTGGTTGGCTATGTTTTTGTTGTACATATTTTTATACTCAGCTGTACTAGTACACAGTGTATTATAGTTTTAATCACATAACGGTGGATTGTAACAGAGTGAAATAATCGAGATAGATATAGACTTATATATATCAAAATGATCAGGGTGAAAAGATAAATCGATTTAGCCATGTCCGTCCGTCCGTCCGTCTGTCCGTCCGTCCGTCCGTCCGTCCGTCCGTCTGTCCGTCCGTCTTTAAACACTCTAACTCGCGCAAAAATTGAGATATTTTAATGAGAGACTGGGACGGTTGGTATTGAAAATGGGCGAAATCGGACCATGACCACGCCCACTTTTCCTATATAGAAATAATCGGAAAATTGGTATCTCAGTCACTAATATAGCTGGAGCGATGAAATTTTACCCACGTGTTGAGCTCAGGCCCCTAGGAAGAAATTTGATGAAATTTTGGAAAATGGGCGGTTCCACGCCCACTTATTAAGGGTCAAACCTTGAGAGTTTTATATGTCATAACTCAGAAACCATTGAAGATATATCGACAAAATTTGGTACGCGTGATTTACTTACTTAGGCATACGTTTGGACGGAAAATAGTTAAAATCGGTTGACGGCCACGCCCACTTTTATATATGTATATTACAAAGTGACCTAATAAAAACATTTTAAGCGATATCTCTGTCAAATATAAATATATATCATTGAAATTTTGTCGCGTGAGTCCAACTGCGGACATAAAACGAAAAACATAAAAATTTTGGAAAATGGGCTGTGCCACGCCCACTTATTAAGGGGCAAACATTGAAAGTTTTATGAATCATAAATCAGAAACCGTTGAAGACATATCGATGAAATTTGGTACGCGTGATATACTTACTTAGTCAAATATTTGGACGAAAAATTTCCGAAATCGGTTGAGGGCCACGCCCACTTTTATATATGGGTCTTATAAAGTGACCTAATAAAAACATTTTAAGCGATATCTCTGTCAAATATAAAGATATATCATTGAAATTTTATAGCAGGAGTCCAACTGCGGACATAAAACGAAAAACATAAAAATTTTGGGGAAATGGGCGTGGCACCGCCTCTTTTTATAAACAGGAATATACGAGATTTCTGAGCCCATAACTCGACAAATAATTTAAATATAATGACGAAACTTGGTGTGTGCACTTTCATTACTTGTGGTAATACACGCTCAAAATTTTAGCGAAATCGGTTGACGACCACGCCCACTTTTATATATGAGAACTATAAAGGGGCCTAATAAAAACATTTTAAGCGATATCTTTGTCAAATATAAAGATAATTCATTGAAATAATAATTCACACAAATAATTGAGATATTATGACGGAACTTGGTTTATACACTTTTATAACTTGTGTTAATAGCCACGCAAAAATTTATTGAAATCGGTTTATGACCACGCCTACTTTTTAACAAAGATATTTCTGGAACACCCTTTTGGAATTTGTAACGTGACATCTTTGTAACTAGAAGTCATAAAGGAATGAAATTTTGTACAAAGTATAATATTGATATGCTTAGTTGGATGACTGATAAAAATTTAGAAAATGGGCGTGACTACGATTCGATTCCACTCGAACTTAGGCTTCCTTACTTGTTCCTTTTTTATTTTTTCTTAATATTTTATAAATACTTACATAGGTGTGTTTTTATGTATTAACATGTGCATGTATGATGTGTGTAAGCTTTGAAAATTGCTTTCATTCGTCGACCAATGGGATCTTAGGCATTTTTAAATAGAAAATAAACATTCACACATACCTACATATATGTTATTGAAAAAGGTGTATAAATTGAGTCGAAATCATGAAGACGAAAGTAAATTGATGCAAGAGCTTTTTCAAATGCTACCATATACTATATTATACACATATGAGCTAGGAATTGATTAAATATGAATTGTACTGCTGCTAAAATAAAATATCAACCATTAACAACTGAATTTTGTTCCTAAACATGGCATAGTATTACTTAGTTTTTCTTACTCAAAAGTGCACCCAAAAAATTTCAAATTGACGCAAATAAATTATGTCAAGCTTCAAGTGAATAATGGAAACTTCCAAAAAATACTTAAGAATTACTTGAGCCATGCAATAAAAAAAATGTATCGAATGAAATTTATGCAACATAAAAAATTCTCTAGCACAAAGTTGCTTTCGTTTATGTAAAGTAACTCAGTTACAGGGCCGATAGCAGTTTTATAATGCATAAAATAAAATTTATTTGCATTTGTATGTGTTTACACGTGTATTGTGTGTGTGTCTGTGTGTGTTTGCGTGTGTCATAGAGCAGGTTGTTGACATGGCATGCTTAACACTTTGATTTATTGTGCGAAATTGCGTTGCACGTTCCACAAGCAGTAACCTAATAGACATATCCACTTGCATACATATGTACATATTAATACATATAATTGTAGAATGTTTTATATATAACGTGTATGTAATTTATTACTTGCGCGCAAATGCTGTAAGCACTTAAAAATGCTGCGAGAGGACCGACCATCTTTCTTGGGTTCGTTTCGGCATTAGTTATGCGCATTTTTTGGCTGCCACTGCCTTTAGAACACATAAATACTATCAGGTACATACACATGTACATACTTACAGCGATGACGTTCATATGTATAAGCATGCATCAATTTTACTAAATTTCAGTGATGTACATAAGAGTCTCATGGAGTCATTCGACTTTCACTTATATTTTACTCATTTATGCCATTTTGCCGTAAAATATTGTTCAGCTTTTTGGTGTGCATCTGTTCTTCAGAAACAGCATTAAAGTTAGTGAACCCCATGGGGATCCTACTCTAAGGGATAGAACCCCAAGTCTACGGTATTTTTGAAGTTTGTATAGACTTTTCTGTTATGAACTGCTGATATGTATTTAAATTGTAGGAAGACTAAAAATAATAATTGTTTCTGGAAGTTTACTATAATGTGCATCACTGAGTCATTTTATAACTCAGAGTCAACTTATTCTACTACTACTGCAGACGCCATTTCGCTTTAAATTTTACTTTTATTTCAGTCATACCATCACACTACTTTCGCTCGTCCTGCTTCTACTCTCACCATACTCGCGACCAGCCATTGTTCTCCACTTGCTAACAAGTGTAATAAAATTGTATTTATATTCACATATTCTATCTTTACTGTCTTCAACTTGTGCCATCTTTCATCGAGGTATGTGTGTGTCTTCATATAACACACTGAGTTGGTGTTAATGCGTGTTTTTGGCTTGTTGAAGGTGGAAGGCATTAAATTTATATTCCCATAATAGAGTAATGCTTCTAAAAAGTATTGGTGTAATTAATTAAATGACACTGTCACTCTCACTGTCTGTTGAGTACAAGTAGAATGCTTTTCGTTCACCGAAAAAGGAGCAGAAGTTAAAGCCAAGTAAAAGGGGAGTTAGCTTAAACTTTTTGTCAGCTGAACTCACTCTGTACTTTCACGATATCATATATTGCGAGTTTTTCAGCAAAACACAGTCTGGCCTAGCTCGAAGTCTTTTATTTTGTCTTCATATTACCACAGAATCGACCTAAAAGAGTTTCTCCCTTTGTTGGAAGCTAAAGTAATTAAGCCGATAGTGCTTCGAAGTTTGCCGATTTCATATAAACAACTTTTTAATTTATTTGTTATTGTTGTTAAGCATAGAAATTACTTTTCGGCAACAATATCAGACCATGCAGCAACTAAGCCACAGCAACATGAGTGCAACTCTCGAGGACAAAAACACAATGCAGTGTATGCAGCAGAAATATAAATTTAAAGTATTGATAGTATCAAATAATTACAAAATGCACAAAGGGATAATGAATGTTGTACAAAAAACCAACATAACAAGAACAGAAAAGAAAGCATAAGAATGTTGCACGTGCATGTTGCATAAAATGCACAAATAAAAAAACATATGTATGTACATCGCCGCATAGTCAGAGAGAATTCATTGTTGAATTGCAATGAAATGGGCGCAGAAATAAGCAAAAGCAGTGCAGATCAACGCATAAAAGTATGCAACGAAATATGGGCAACACAAAAACGCATCCGTAAAGTTTGGGAGGTGGTGCTGAGTTGAAAAAGTCGCCGAAATTGAGTTATTTGAAAATGAAAGGAATACAATGCGCGATTGAAAACAAAAAGATGTAACAAATGTAACGGTGATAAAAACAGCAACAATATATCGTCGGCCTGCTGCCAGAAACACGAATGTGAAATTTTTTTAAGTGCGATGTTTGCTCTTTATCGGGTATGTATTGATATAATAACAATTAATATTTGTATATATACTTATGCACATACACGTACATATCATGTATGTATGTTTACACAAGCATTTATACAAATATTAATTGTTATTACATCAATTTATACTCGATAAAGAGAAGACATCGCACTTAAAAAAAATTTCACATTCGTGTTTCTGGCAGTAGGCTGACGATATGTACATTAGATGAGTTTTTTTTTGTATGGGATTCTTTAAACCTTCTCAGATCCTCCCTCCGGCACCGGAATATGAAAATAGGATATTTTAGAATAAGTAAACTGAAAAAAAATTTAACTTTTCCAAAAACTGGATGGAGCTACACCGAAAACCGCGAAAATTCCCAGAATTTCAAGGTATGTTTAGATTTATGTCTGAAAAAAGTTAGGATTTTGCACAAGAAAAAAAATGATACCCACCCATACGAAGAATTAACCGCTAAATCGAATGGCATATTCAGTTTTTTGGTAAACTACCCAGGGATGGTGATAACGCGGCCTAAAGTGGCCATTTTCTTTTTTTTCTCATGAATCTTCAAATTCTTGCCCTATACTCTTCCCGAAAGCGAACGTTATTTTTTAACTAAATCACACGGTAGGCTGCGTTATTTAATGCGCTTTCCTGAAATGTATAGCTATAAAAAATCGAATAATATTTGGATGAGTTCATCAAGTTTAAGTGAAGTAAAGTCGGGTATAAAAGGGTAACATACCTTAAAATTTCTCAATTTTTTTTTAAATTTTGCTCTTGAAGACGGGTTTTTGGGTTATTAGTGATTGTTTTATTTTGTTGGATAACTCCACAAATGTAAAAAAAAAATTTGGAAGATCGAGACCGTGGACAGCGGAAAAAACCGTGGACCCGGATGGCGCCAAAATATTATTGGGCAATATTGGTATCAAATTAAAGGTCTTAACTAGGGCTTGCATATAATATAATAATAATAATAAGGCAGGACGTTGTGGTAGCGCACTACCCTCAAGTGGCCCTTGCGAATATTTACGAGTATAATTTATACTCTTACTTAAACCTATAGTCCTAAAAAAAAAACACTAATGACACTTATGATAATAATAAATGTTTATGACTGCGCTTATTTTATAAGTCTGATGTTGTTCTTATAAACTCAATACACTGTCTTTTAAAATTTTTAATATTTGTTTCCATTTTTATATCTATTGGTAACTGGTTAAACATTCTCAGTCCCTTATAGAATATGGAATTTTGTGCTGCTGCTCTCTTATGCATCGCTAACCTAAAATCTCTATCATTTCTCAGAGAGTAGGTTTGCGTATCTCCCACATACGTAATACTATCGGTCATGTATAACGGTGCCATGCTATATTTTATTTTAAAAACAAATATATATGTATTTAAACTTAGCCTTTGTTCCACTGATAACCATTTCAATGTTCGCAGCATGTAATTTACACTCGTATATCTATTGCACTTTAATATTATTCTCATTGCTTTATTTTGTAGTTTTTGCAGTCTTTCTATTGCACCTTGGTTACAACAATTGAATAGAATCGTCGAACAATATTCAAAATGAGGCTTAATAATAACATTATACACTTTAATTGAGGTCATTATATTGATTTTGGATCTTATTCTCCGAAAGAAACCAATCTTTTTACCGATTTTTTTGCACACATAGTCAATCTGAGTTTTAAATTTAAGATTCTTGTCTATGAATACTCCTAGGTATTTGAAGTTTTCTACACTTTCGATTCTTTCATTATTAATCACTATTTCTGCACTCGAATTTATATTTATTTCCATTATTTTTGTTTTGCTTTCATTTAATTTTAATTTATTCATTTTTAACCATTTATTCACGTTTTCTATATCATATAGAATTTTTGTTTTACACTCCTCATAACTATTTCCTTCAGTGTATATTAACGTATCATCTGCGTAGAGTACTATTTTACTATGTTCTATTATTTTTTCTAAGTCATTTATATATATAATGAATAATAGTGCACCCAACACAGATCCTTGCGGTACTCCTGTATGCACTTCAATGTATTCAGATACGCTATTATTAACTTTTGTTCTTTGCGCCCTTCCCTCGAGGTATGTTCTAAACCACTTTAGTTCTTTGTCCCGTATTCCATACATAAAAAGTTTGTCTAGGAGAATCTTTCGGTCTATTGTTTCAAAAGCTCTTTTGAAGTCTAAGAATATCGCCATTCTTTTCATACTTCTATCGCCTTTTTTCCATTCATTAATTACATAGTTTATGGTTGTCTCACATGAATGATTCTTTCTAAAACCCGATTGATACTTGCAAAACATAATGTTTTTTTCAAAGAATTGTTGAAGCTGATCTTTTACTACGGTTTCAAGGACCTTTTCTAAAGTTCGTAGGGTATTCACTGGCCTAAATTCTTCACATTTTTGCGTATTTTTTATTTTTTCAACCGGGATTACCATAGAATCTTTCCACGTCTCGGGAAATTCACCGAACTGCAATGACTTGTTTATTATATTCGTCATGAACGGGCCTATCAATTTCCATTGATCTAATAAAAGTTTAGGACTTATTCTGTGATAGTCTGATTTATTCTGGAACTTATTACATGGAACTTATTACATGCAAATTTCTTAGCCAATTTCCGATATACTGGCGAATAAGTGGTCCAGGATGACTACAGAATATTTTAAAGGATATCGGCGACATTTGAGTCTAATTTTTGACTTATATGTGTCGAAACGGTGGACACAGCAAAATGGATTGGCTTTACATTGATATAATATAATACAATGGCGCTATTATAACTCTGACGAGTTTTATGGCCGAGCTTCTCTCCCAATTCGAGGTGTGCTCCTTTTTGTTTTTCCTACTAATTGGGTGGACCTACGGTTTTATGCCGGCTCCGAACGGCGAATGCATTTTTTGTGAGAAGCTTTTTCATGGCAGAAATACACTCGGAGGGTATGCCGCCCACTGCCGAGAGGTGACCGCTGCTCTTAAAAAAACCCAATAATTGAATTTTTACTAATTAGAAAAATTGTTTTGGTGTTTTCCTCGGACCTTGGTTTGAACCCGAGACCTCTGGCATAGCAGGCGAGCACTCTACCCACTGCACCACAGCGGCCACAGCGGCTTTACATTGAAGTCCTAGGTAAAATCTTTATTTTGATACCCATATTGCCCACAAATGTTTTGGCACCATCCGGCTCAACTCTTTGTCCGTTATCCGCGGTCTCGGCCTTTCTATTTTTTTTGCATTTGTGGAGTTATCCATCCACATAAAACTATCACTAAAAACCCAAAAAACCGCCTTCAAGAGCAAAATTGTTAAAAAATTTAAGAAATTTTAAGATATGTTACCTTTTATACCCGACTTTACTTCATTTAAACTTGATGAACTCATCCAAATTTTATTCGATTTTTAATAGTCGTACATTTCTGGAAAGCGCATTAAATAACGCAGCCTACCGTGTGATTTAGTTAAAAAATAATTTCCGATTTCGGGAAGAGTATAGGGCAAGAAGTTGAAGATTCATGAGAAAAAAAAGAAAATGATCACTTTAGACCGCGATATTACCTTCCCTGGGTAGTGTACCAAAAAATGGAACAGGCCATTCGATTTAGCGGTTAATTCTACGTATGGACGGATATACATTTTTTTTTTCGTGCAAAATCCTAACTTTTTTCATACATAAATCTAAACATACCTTGAAATTCTGGGAATTTGCGCGGTTTTCGGTGTAGCTCCATCCAGTTTTTGGAAAAGTAATATTTTATTTTCAATTTACTTACTCTAAAACATCCTATTTTCATATTCTGGTGCCGGAGGGAATATCTAAAAAAAAACTCATCTAATGTACATATGTGCATAAGTAAAAGCAATTTGAACTACAAATCATACCTATACCCAACTGTGCATTGCACGAAGCAATATGGATCAAATTTAAAATATTTTTTTCATTAGTCGCGCAATGCGTGAGCTAAAGGGTCTTGATCAATTGGTTTATTTTCCTTGCATTATAAACCATCGGCGCATGTGAAAAGTTTCAAAACGCCAAGTGCTCAGCTGGGTATAAAAGACTTATGTAAAATGCAATGGAAATTGGCCACGTGTAGTTTCGCTGCCAGTGAGATGCTATGTTCATATTCCAAAATAGAGCTGCAGGTCCTTGCAATTGTTTGTCTGTCCGCATGCCGCTGAAATTCATAAATTTACAGAAAGTTAAGCGATCTACTGTTTGCTGCATTTTGGCTTTATGGTTGTTAGTGTTTTTGCTGGCGCTGAATTTGTCAACACACTGGATGCTCCTGCTGTGTATACTAACAACAACAACAGCAGCAGCAACAACAACAACAACGGCCACTATGTACCACCACCAATGCAAATAAGCAATCAACAGCAACAAACGACGAGAGCAGATACTATCGCCGCCGCCATCACGTCACAATTGGCAACAACAATAACAGCAACAACAACAACATAAGCCATCCAGAACATGCACATTGCATGTTGCAGCAACTCACCCGCTCACCCCCACTTGCTGCCGCTTTATTATATCACATTCGTTGAAGCTGTTGCTTTTGTGCCTGCTGATGGAATTATTTGTTCACACATTGTCCGCACACTCCCCCCGGAAAAGCGGCGCTGCCTGTGAGTGGCAGAGCGAAGCGGAGAAATACAGACAGCCGCCCAGCCCAGCACTAATAGAACCAGCGCCAACAGCAAATACGAGTAATGTTTGTTGCACCTGCAGCAAAATGTTGCACAAATATTCGACGAAGGTGACTGAGATGCTGTCATACGAGGGTGGCGAAAAAAGGCTTGTGCCAATGTGACGATACTCGTGTGCGTGTGTGTAGGTGTGTGGGTGGACGAAAAAATAAAGTTGTTAGTAGACAACGTTGTCTTTGTTTTT
The DNA here is from genome assembly GCA_960531455.1 of Urophora cardui. Classification (NCBI taxonomy): domain Eukaryota; kingdom Metazoa; phylum Arthropoda; class Insecta; order Diptera; family Tephritidae; genus Urophora; species Urophora cardui. The sequence goes on from OY482674.1 coordinate 5,128,758, forward strand.
GCGCGTGTTGCACGATGCGCTTTAAATGAAGCCGGCAAACATTGTTGCCAATGTAAAATGCTAGATTTTGTTGTTGTTAATTGCTACAAATGTACCTATATTTATTAGGGAAGTTCGAGTAGTAACAATTTAAAAAAAAAACAACTTAAATTTAGGCTTAAGAAAGAGTTTAAATACTCTTTATTTTGATAATAGTGCAAACAACAATCAAGTGACTGACTCCCATGCAAGAGGAGGGTCTAGCTTTCAAGAACTAAGGGTTCAAAGTGTAAGATTGCTCGATCATTTGCGATTGCAAAATCATGCATAATAAACTTGAGTAGTAACAGAGTTTAATAAGATTGTGTTATTCTATTAGATCTAGGTGCTATTGGAACTACGGCGACGCGTTTTAAAGATTAGCGCATGAATCCACAAAAGTGTGTCCGTCTCACCTTAACATTTATTACGAATACTGACTCCAGTGGCGAACGTGGCTGTCTTATCTGTCAAGCCGTTAGCCACACACTGATTCGTTCGGCTAGCCAACCATCCATTCATTCGTGTATTCATTTGCTCACCTTTTGCTCTGCATTTGCCAGTTGCAACATGCCAAGCAGAGTTAAGTTGGTGTCACCTTTTGTGGCAGAAAACAACAACTTCAACAACAGCAACACCAACAACAAAATCGAAACAAATTAAAAGAAACTGCATTATTTGTGTGTGTGTTCCTTTTGTTCTGCATCTTTTTTATGTAGATACTACGTAGCTTGATTTTGTTGTTGTTGCACTTGACTTCTTCTCTGTTGGTCGGTTTGCATTTTGTATGCGACTTGTGACTGCAAAATCGATTGCAATTGCAACACTCACAACTCACCGAAACACAACAGCCGGCAACATTTGTTGCCTTTTGTTTACAATGACAATATATCAATGGGAGATAACTGAAATTGAGGTGTCATAATCAGAAATTGCATATGACACTTGCAACAATGGGCCAGTGAATGAAATACTCCTCATATTTCATGCTTTTGCATTGATTTCACAAAAAAGGGTGCAATGCAGTGAAAATTATGATTGAGTTTGTGTGTGAAAGAGGAAGTATGTGTGAGAGGGGGTAAAGGGAGAAGAGGGTCTGCACTGCAATATTTTAATACTTTCAAATATGATTTCTGCATTTTGATATAACATCATAATATATCTACGGTTATGAGGCTGGCCAATGCAAAGTAAGCTCGAGTAATATATGTTATGGCCGTAAGGAAAAGTAATAGGTACGAAAAAAGGTACATAGTCATTTATTTTCAACTTCGACTTCTACTTATATCATATCCATACATCATACATATATATCCATTTATTATAAATATGTAAGTATTTTTAGAAAATTATACTTTATAAAAAATAGCAAATACACGTACATTAATATATGCATTAAAATTAAAATTATTCAATCTAAGAAAATAAACTAAATTTTCATGGAAATATAATGCGTGTAAAACGCAAGCAAATTGCCGTAGTTTGATGAAAAATTGCATGTTTACATTTGCAATTATAAATCACATTAAACAAAACAGTAACAAATACGATTTCAGAAAGGCGCCCGCTGTGTGCTGACGTTAATGGAGCTAACACGGTAGGAGTACTGCATTCATTAATAAACGCATTAGGCATACTACACTGCGAAAAAAGTACTATATTCATGTTCGAAATGGAATCATCCAGTGTTTTGGTAATTATTAAGTACAATACTGATTTTTTTATATTAAAACAAAATTAACAAGTAAGGAAGCCTAAGTTCGAGTGGAATCGAACATTAGATACTCAGCTGTATGCTTTCATTGTTTGTTTGCGTTTGATGGAATCACGGTGTATTTTATATAAAGCGAGTGCTGCATAAAGTAGGCGTAGCCACGCCCATTTTAAACGTTTTTATCAGTCATTCAATAAACATATTAATATTATTCTTTGTGCAAAATTTCATTCCTTTATGACTTCTCCTATCAGAGATGTCACGTTACAAATTCCCAAAGGGTGTTTCAGAAATATCTTTGTTAAAAAGTAGGCGTGGTTATAAACAGATTTCAATAAATTTTTGCTTGTCTATTAACACAAGTTGTAAAAGTGTATAAACCAAGTTTCGTCATACTATCTCAATTATTTGTCGAGTTATAGGCTAAGAAATCTCGTTGATTCCTTTGTATAAAAAGAGGCGGTCCCACGCCCATTTTCCAAAATTTTTCTATTTTGTGCTTCCGGTCTATTGTGGAACTCATGCCACAAAATTTCAATGAATTATCTTTATATTTGACAGAGATATCGCTTAAAATGTTTTTATTTGGTCACTTTATAATACCCATATATAGAAGTGGGCGTGGTCGTCAACCGATTTCGCTACAATTTTGAACATGTATTACCAAAAGTAATGAAAGTGCACATACCAAGTTTCGTCATTATATATAAATTATTTGTTGAGTTATGGGCTCAAAAATCTCGTATATTCCTCCTTCTAAAAGGAGGCGGTGTCACGCCCATTTTCCGAAATTTTTGTGTTTTTTGTTTTATGTCCGCAGTTGGATTACTGCCATAAAATTTGAATGATATATCTTTATATTTGGCTTAAAATGTTTTATTAGGTCACTTTATAATACATATATATAAAAGTGGGCGTGGCCGTCAACCGATTTTAACTATTTTCCGTCCAAATGTTTGCCTAAGTAAGTAAATCACGCACACCAAGTTTCATCGATATATCTTCAATGGTTTCTGAGTTATGGCATATAAAACTTTCAATGTTTGACCCTTAATACCGCCCATTTTCCGAAATTTCATCAAATTTCTTCATAGGGGCCTGATCTCAACACGTGGGTAAAATTTCATCGCTCCTGCTATATTAGTGACTGAGATACCAAATTTCCGATTTTTTCTATATAGGAAAAGTGGGCGTGGTCATAGTCCGATTTCGCCCATTTTCAATACCAACCGTCCCAGTCTCGATACCAACTTGCATTTCAAATTTCATCGAAATATCTCAATTTTTGCGCGAGTTAGAGTGTTTACAGACGGACGGACAGACGGACAGACATGGCTCAATCGATTTCTCTTTTCACCCTGATCATTTTGATATATATAAGTCTATATCTATCTCGATTATTTCATTCTGTTACAATCCACCGTTATGTGATTAAAACTATAATACTCTGTGTACTAGTACAGCGGAGTATAAAAATAAAAAAATTACCATGTAGTATTTAACAGAACTCGCACTTACTCTTTTAAACATAACTGTGGTTAGGTTAGGTTAGGTTAGGTTGGTGATTGTGATACCACGAGAAAACAGATCCTCCACCAGTTTGAAAGCCTGATGAAGTTTACCAGGCCTCTTACGTCGACATCCGCGGCCTTACCTACGCTATCCAGGAAAGGAGTCCCAAGAAAGCGCCGGCTGGCGCCATTAAATGCCGAGCAGTGGCAAATGAGGTGTTCGATCGGTTCCGATTCCTCTTTATCCTTGCAGCATCTGCGATAGGGTGCACCTAGTCTCCCTGCATGTTTCCCAATGAAGCAATATCATGTGAGTACGCCCACCAGGTTAGAGATTTCTTCTCTCCTTAGGGTATATATTTGGCGAGATCGCTTAAGATCCCATTTTGGCCAGGTTTGCCTTGATGTTCGGCATACGGGGTTCTGCTGCCATCTATCTTTTGCTAATTTGTAGATGTGCTGTTTAGTCATGAGCTTGCACGTGGGAAGAATCTGCTCGGTAGTGCCTGCCTTGCAAGTTCATCTGCCTTAAAATTGCCATCGATATCCCTGTGTCCTCGGACTCACTCGAGGTGGAAACAGGTCTGTTGGCCATCTCTTGTAGATATCGGCGACAGTCTACTATTTGTTCCGAATTGAACAAATTGGAGCCAAGAGACTTAATTGCTGCTTGGCTGTCGCTGAAGTGGAATAGGTAGGTAAATCTTTGTGGATAGCTTCATGTCCTATACTCTTAACAGCTTCCATTATGGCTGAGACTTCAACCTGGTAAACGCTGCAGTGATCTGTTAGCCTAAAAGCTAGTTGTAGATTCAAGTCAGGTGAGAAGACTCCGCCTCCAACTTTGTGGTCCAGTTTGGAGCCATCGGTATAGATGGAAACTTCCTTGGGGTAGGTAGCATCAATCGGGCTCTTCCCAATCACCCCTGTTGGGTATCCTTGTTTCCGTTGTTGATTCCATTTTTGCTTGATTTTTTTCTCAGTGTACAATGCCTCGCACGCACCAAGGAACCTATGTATCCTGATTTGGAATATTTATACATATATATTGGCCCACAAATCTAACTATAACAGGTAGTCCACTTAGAATGGTCCCTTCAACTGTGTGAACCTTGCACAGAAGCCGCTCAATGCTTTTTCTTTCTCAATGCTATAACATCATACCACCCACCATCATCCACCCACTAACATCGGCCTTATCAAATTTGCCTGAATCGTCAACATTCAACGCAGTTCAACGGGTTGATTAATTTAAATTATAATTTCTCCTAGTCAGCCACTAGTTTAGCACAGCGCACACAGTCTCGAGTGCAATTTCCAGTCTAATTTTCATAAGAAACGCATTTAAACAACAACACCACTCAACCCAATCGGCCAATGGTTGGTAGACTGGCCAGTATAGTCTATATTGAAGTAGACTTGAGTGCGCGGGAAGAAATTAAACGTTGCTTGTTGTTGGCTGGCAGCGAGAGAGACCTACCTATTCGTGAAAATTCGTGATAAAAACATTTTTTTCCCTTTGGTTTCCTACATTTTGAGTTGAGCTCAAGTTGAATTTTGATTAAAATTAGCGAAGGCACAAGTAGGAAAGGGCTAAATTGAAAGGAGACGTATGAGAAACGGAAGTTTTGCCCTAAGGCCGAAATGAGGCGGTGGTAAGGTCAGTCGGTGCTGGGCGAGGGAGAGGGAGAGGTAGGTGGGTTATGTTGCTCTTCTATATACAGCAATAGTTCAGCGAATGCTAACGAAGGGAGGGCGAGAGGGTTTCCAGGGTAGTCGCTGCCATTTCTTGCATGTTTGGGGAAAATTAAGTTGTCCAAGCGATAATGTCGTCCAACGGCTAGCCAAACAACTGAACCAACCAACCAACCAAACAGTCATCCAACCGACTAACGACCGCAATCACGCGTACGTCAACATTGCGGTAGCCATTAAAGGGTCTTTAACTATAATTGTTTTTGTTGTTCTTAGCGTTGCTACCTTTGAGCTCTATTCCGTCGTCCACATACATACATACATATATATGTACATTAGAGTGCGTTTAAAATTCAAATTAACGATATTTTACTGTATCGCGCCCTCAATCTGTAGTAACATGGTCAAAGATATCACACATAAATTTTGGTCCCGATTGGTGGCGGTTAAGGCGTGGCGCATTGAGGTCAAAGTTCAGAAAACTCTATGAAGTGTCAAAAAATCAAAATTTTTTTTTTAATTTTTTAATACCCAAAATTAATACTTCTATACCCAATGATAACAAATATAAATTTTGGTTCTGATTGATGACGGTTTAGTGGTGTTTTAACGGGGTCAATGTTCAGATTACCATATGCGACACTAAAAATGTAAGTCTTCTATGGCAATGTGAACATTGACCCCCTTAAAACACCACTAAACCGTCATCAATCGGAACCAAAATTTATATTTGTTATCATTGGGTATAGAAGTATTAATTTTGGGTATTAGATAATTAAAAAAAATATTTTGATTTTTTTACACTTCATAGAGTTTTCTGAACTTTGACCTCAATGCGCCACGCCTTAACCGCCACCAATCGGGACCAAAATTTATGTGTGATATCTTTGCCCATGTTACTACAGATTGAGGGGGCGATACAGTCTTTTTATGAACTTTTAAATTTTTCATACAAATTAAAAGCACCCTAATATACATGCAATCATAGTTATTGTTGCTATTTGCGGTTTTGGTGTTGTGGTTTTCTTATGATGTCGGAAATATGTTCTAGATATGAATGTAATTTCCTCCACAAGTACATTTGGTTGGCCAAGAATAACATAGCACTAACAACAACAGCAACAGCAACAGCAACAACACAAATAACAATAATAACAACAATGGCAATGGTAGCTACTTACTTATGATTGCAACGAAATTAGTTTGTATCCATTAAAAGCAACGCCATTTTGAAGTGTTGCTGCAACACAAAATACATGTCATACATAAATATACATATGCATGTTCATATGTATGTATGTATGTAACTATGCTTGTAATGGCGTAAATGGGGTGCAGGTGATTGCGATCTATAATAACAGCCATTTTAATACAAGAATGTAAGAACAAATTGTTTAAAAGAATAATTCAAATCAAGTGTCTTAAGCTTGGATTTCGTTGCTTCTGTCGTTTCAGAAAAAAATGGAGAAGTTATATCTAAAAATGAAGATATAAAGGAAGACGTTATCCATGTGTGCACAGAGGGGTCTAGGACATCAGAAAGAGTAGGAGTTGCGGTCTATTGCAGTGAAATTGATATCAGCACCAGTGTTAGGCTGCCGGATCACTGTAGTGTCTTTCAGGCAGAATTATGAGCTATAAAGAGGGCAGTCTCTAATCCCTTAAGAAGGAGGCCTATTCATTTTTATATATTTAGATAGTCAGGCGGCTATAAAGTCGATACGGTCGCAGATCGCCCCATCTAAGTGTGTAGCGGACTGCAAAGAAGCCTTATGTGTAATATGCTGGGATAATAATATACATTTGTACTGGATCCCAGGCCACAAGGCATAGACGGTAAGGAGAAAGCTGATGAGCTGGCAAAGAGGGATGCAGGTCACGGAGCGGCATGCTCCGTAGACCTTCCGATGACACTTAGTGAAATTAAGCATATGCAAACCTGTTAAATAATGATTATTAATCGTAATGATTACCGGCTTGATTGATTATTTTTTCAACTGTCCATTTAATGATTGATTACCCATTGTTTTCAAATTTTAATGATTATTTTGCAATTACCATTAAAAAAAAATCAAAAAAAAATCATAAAAAATCAAAAAAAAAGAAAAATAATCATAAAAAATCAAAAATAATCAAAAATAATCAAAAAAAAATTATTTTGATTGTTTTTGATTATTTTTGATTATTTATGATTTTTTTTTATTTTTTTTGATTTTTTATGATTTTTTTTGATTATTTTTGATTTTTTTAAATTTTTATCAATATGGTTTAAAGAAATATGCACATTTGTACGTATGCAGGTATATATATATCGCCTTTTAAGGCAGACTCCCGACGGTAGCTTGATGGTAGTACCGGGGGGTTCGATTCGATGAGCGTAGGTGGTGTAGTGCGGTTAAAGTCCCACACTAAGGGCCGGTTTCACCATCTCCGGTTAAGTTCTTAACCGTAGTATTTTTCCCGGTTAAGCAATTTATTTGACAGCTCGCCATACAATTTACGTCAAATTAACCACCGGTTAACTTAACCGGAGATGATGAAACGGCCCTAACAGGATAAAGGCTCTATATGCTTCCTCCTCGTATATTTGTGCAGAGAGGCATACACATTTATACATATCTTACAAGCTTGGAATTATTGTTAATTTGTCATTGGCCGTACATGGTACGATGCACGTTTATATCTAATTATTTATCTTTATGAAAAATTGTTTAAAGTAGCCAAATCAAACATTTTAGTGTAACATTCACTGACATTCGAGACTTTATGACATTCATGAATGAGGAAAAGAAGCGATACATACCCAATAAACATTTTTCTTTATTTTCAATTTGAGGTTCATTTGAGAAGTAACCCTATTGTCAAATATCAAACGTTTGTTATCAAATGCACCTCAAATTTCCCCTGATAGCGTTCTCAAACAAAAAGGCTCATTTTTAGTATGGGATTTTGGGCTGATTCTCAATTTGATTCATTTCATTTTCTCAAACCTATTTCAAAGGTGGTACGAAATGGAATGCAATTAATAGATGTTTGTATGTATTACATATATGTACCCTAGAGTGCAGAAAATTTGAGCGATAGTGAAAGTGAGAGTTTGTGTTGTGAGCGCAGAAATGGAATGGAATAAATAGATGTACATATGTACATATGTATTACATATTTGTACTCTGATGTGATGCTTTTCATTTACCCGTGCGGGTGAATTTTTCCGATGCCTTTTGTACAGTTACATGAGTATGTTAATATGAGAAACAAACTATGTTTCTATTAAATTGGGTGTAACTTCACAAAAAGCCACAAACAAATAAAATAAGAATAAGATATACAGAATCTGATATATTGTGGAACGATCCTCCGTCATCCCTTGTCAAGTTTGGTTTGGAGACAAACCGGTTTCGGCTAATATGCGCCATCTTCAGTGTCAGTTCAGTGGAAAAACAAGCAACCATAAAGTATATACAGAATCATTATTACACACAATCATTTTCAACCATCATCATTTCAACCGTCAAGGGACTGCTCGAGTAGAACAACGAACGCTGACTGAAATTGGCAAACACACACAATTTCTTCGTTCCTTCAAGCCTTGACATGTTGAAATTCGTGAAATGGTACAAAATGCCAAACAGGTTTTTTTTTTTCAAATGTGTTGTAAGTTATTTTAAAATTGATAAACAATGTTTGATGAACATTTGAAAATATGTTTATTTTCAAATGATATATATGCTGATTCTCAACTTTAGAAACAATATTTTCTCAAACGTTTGATAATTTCTTTTTCAATGTTTAATGGGTAGTCTCATTTTCATTAATTTATACAGTGAATTATGTGTGTTATTTATGGAGATGTTATAGTCCAAAATGTCTATATCTGAACAATCCGTTGTATGGGACCTATATGTTATAGTGGTCCAATTTCTCTTAAGAAGTCACCCAAGTACCAAATTTCAAGTAGATATCTAAAAAAATGAGGGATTAGTTTGCGTTTATACAAACGACTCAGCTCATGATCCTCATCATAGCGGTTATATTTTGGTGGATCTGTCATGCCTCCTTCTGCATTTTCCGTGAGTTTGTCTGTATATTTTATTGCCAAATTTGAAATAATTCTGGTCCAGGGTTATTTTCAGCGTATTTACGATCTCTGTTGCAATGTCTTTGTTCGTTTTCTCTGTCAGTATTTTAGTTCGAGCTTTTAGTATTTCTGTCTTTGGTATCGAGGGGTATAGATCCTTCACGTAAAGTGATACCTGTTTTGAGTCCTTGGGTACGTTCAGAATTCTCAGTTTGTTGACTAGTTCCGTTATGTTTTTGATTGCTAGTAGCATATTTAGCAGAATATGGTCGGACGAGCGCATGCCCGACGATTGGAACTTAAGTGTGCTCTGCCCAATCCACAAAAAAGGAGACTCCACAGTACGCGCCAATTATCGTGGGATAAGCCTCCTGAATATCGCATATAAGGTCTTAGCAAGTGTAGTGTGCGAAAGACTGAAGCCTATCGTCAACAATCTGATTGGACCTTATCAGTGTGGCTTCAGACCTGGTAAATCTACCATCGACCAGATCTTCACAATACGACAAATACTGGAAAAAACCCATGAAAAAGGATCCGACACACACCATCTCTTTGTCGATTTTAAAGCCGCTTTTGATAGCACGAATAGGAATTGCCTGTATGCCGCAATGTCTGAATTTGGTTTCCCTGCTAAACTTATACGGCTATGCCAAATGACGTTGACTAACACCACCAGCTCCGTCAGAATTGGGAAGGACCTCTCCGAGCCGTTCGAGACCAAACGAGGTTTCAGACAAGGTGACTCTCTTTCGTGCGACTTTTTGAATTTGATGCTGGTAAAGATAATACGAGCTGCAGAACTTAACCATACAGGAAACATCTTATACCACAAGAGTGTGCAACTGCTGGCGTACGCCGATGACATCGACATCGTTGGCACTAACACGCGCGACGTACATATGTTCTGCCTTCTCCAAGCTGGATAAAGAGGCTAAGAAAATGGGTTTGGCGGTCAACGAGGATAAGACGAAGTACCTCCTAGCATCACACAAAGAAACATCACGCCTTGGCAGCCACGTCAATGTTGATAGCTACAAATTCGAAACTGTTAAGGACTTCGTCTATCTGGGAACCAGCATTAACACCAAGAATGATGTCAGCACGGAGATCCAACGAAGAATCACGCTTGCCAATAAATGCTACTTCGGACTAAGTAGGCAACTGAAAAGTAAAGTCCTCTCTCGACAAACAAAAATCACACTCTACAGGACGCTCATCGTTCCAGTCCTCATGTACAGCGCAGAAGCATGGACAATTTCAAAATCAGATGAGATGGCACTTGGAGTATTCGAGAGAAAAGTTCTTCGTAAGATTTGTGGACCTTTGAGCGTTGGAGTGGGCGAGTATCGACGGAGATTTAACGATGAGCTGTACGAGCTTTACACAGACATCGACATTGTTCAGCGAATAAAGATCCAGCGGCTGCGTTGAGCAGGTCATGTCGTGAGAATGGACGAAGGCGCTCCGGCCAAGAAAGCATTTCTATCGAAACCCGCTGAACGCAAAAGAAAAGGGAGACCTCCACTGCGTTGGGAAAATCAGGTGGACAGCGATGCTGCCTCCCTAGGTGTTCCGAAGTGGCGCCATGCTGCACGAAACAGAAGCAATTGGCGTGCTCTGTTGGACTCGGCCAGAATCGTCTAGACGGTTAAGCGCCAATCAAGAAGAAGAAGAAGTAGCATATTTAGATGTTTTGAAAGCCTATATCCTGGTGCCGATTTATGGTTTACTATTGGTCGCATAGGTGTTCCTGTTTTGTGGATTTTAGGTAGTGCGATCAGTGATGGGACAGATGGATTCATTGCTGTGAGAGTGTAGGCTACTTTGCTGTCTCTTATATTTTTCGCTTGTTTTATTGCACGCTTTATTGCCATTTGGTATTCTTCCGTTGGGTCTTTTCTCATCACTCCGCAGCCCATTTCTTTGATTAGTTAACCTGTTTTTGCGGTGTATTCCTCTTCCTCCATTAGCACAGTTGTATTTCCTTTGTCTGTTTCACACTTCATCAATTTTTTCAAAAAAGGAAAAATTCTTAATTTCATATAAGTTGTATTTATTGTTCATCATACGCCATACCGTTTCAGCCCTAGTTATTGCCCTATTGTATTCTTTTAAACGGCAGAAATATTACGTACTTACGTTCCGACATTGTTCCTCAAATGGGATTATTTGGGAATTTGTATTCGTCTTCGCATGCCTACTACATAATAAAGCAGTAGACGATTTGCTATGTTGCAAATAGATTTACGTAAAGATGATCTCTGTCATAATCAGAATTCTTTATTCGCTCTTCCCTGTCCTTATACTGAACCTAGAAATGAATCTTCCCCAGGTGTAGGAAGGGTTTGTATCCGTATCTAGTACGAAAAACTTCGAACGAGCCAAGGTCTATACAAATTTTGTACTTCTAAATTTGTCGACATTTTAATTAGTGCAGTTGTCGCTGTAGAATACACAATGACTTGGATACACCTGTCCCTATATTTACTGCGGGGTTACGTACTTTAATATGCGTTCACATACATTTGTACAAACAAACTTTATGCCTCTCTGACCAAACATACATGCCTACCTGAATACTTATGTGCATGCGTATCCAAATTTCTTTACAACAATATTGAAAAAAATCAAACAAAATAAAAAAAAATCAAAAAAAAATCATAAAAAATCCAAAAAAATCAAAAATAATCATAAAAAATCAAAAATAATCAAAAACAATCAAAAAAAATTATTTTGATTTTTTTGATTTTTCTTGATTTTTTTTTTGATTTTTTTTAATGGTAATCATTAAAATTACTTTTTTTCAGCAAAAGAATTAAAATAATGATTACCAATTAAAAAACAAAACAATTTAATTGATTACTAATCCTAATCGGAATTTAACAGGTCTAAGCATATGTACTATACTTATGTATATGATAGACCAGGCGGATAAGGCGTGGAAACAATCGCAGGGCTGTAGAGTGTCCAAAATTATGTGTAAATCGTACGATCCGAAGCTAACCAAATGGTTGCTTTCCCTGAAAAGGGAAAAATGCAGACATATAATCGGGATCATCACAGGACACTGCCATTTAACAACACATGCACTCAAAATGGGACTAACTAGTTGATGAAAGTGAATGTGGGAGATGCGAATCGCAGGAGGAAACTGCGCAGCATGCTCCCTGCTCCTGTCCTGCGTCGTCTAGGCTTAGACTTCGGTTACTAGAGACAGTTTTCTTCAGTGGTCTCAAATCTGTGTCCAAAGTGGGGGTAAAGGAACTTTTGGTATTTGCCAAATGTTTTCGACTCAGCTAATGATTCTGATCACAAGGGAATAGTTACATTTTGGTGAGTCTAACTCTTCTCCGTCTGCTATTTACTTGAAACTATCTTGGGGCCAAAGTTCTGATACCATTTTATGTTCATGAAATGTATACAATTAAATACATGTACATATATATAAACCACAGAATTCTGCCACCCCTCCGCCATGATACGAAGATAAAAACGCTTAGCAACGAACACACAAAAATAATATGTCATTTAAAAATGTTTTGACTTGTGGCAAAACAATGAAGCCAGCCAAACCAAACCAAACCCAAACGAAACCAAAGCAAATCATCGCCGAGGTGATTTTGGGGAAAGGCCACCTCTCACCTCATGTTCGCACTTTTGTCAGTTTTGCGTGCGGCGTGCGGCGGGCGGAGGCGGTTTAGAGGAAGTGACAACAATATGTTGACAATAATCAGCGTTGAATAATCACCACGAAAACACCACAAAGTGTCATCGCTGCTGCGTGACTGACTGCGTGTGCTGCGGTGGCCCATCTCCACCTTCACCAAACCGGAGGTCAGCATTAACCAAAACCAAGCGCTTGTTTAGCGCTCAGTCAGGCAGAAAGGCTAGGGAAGGGGATTTATTGTAGCTTCAGATTTGCGGTAAAAAATTTGTTGGTGAAATGAAGTTTATTCATAAGCACACGCACATACTTACGTGTGTGATTGGTGTTTGGGTGCTAAACGCATAATTTGCATAAACACCTCATCATACACCCACCCTCGCATTTTTTTCTCATCTTTCCCATTGCGAACGGGTGATCTTTAGCGTCACTCACTCTACGCAGTTGCTTTGCTCCATATGTTTGCCTGTTACAATATGTATATATGTTCCTGCTTATCGATATGCAAATTTGTATTTTTTTTCGTACAAATGTGTTTTGTCACTTTTATGAAATCTATATAAAATTTCGCTCAAAAGGGTTATTCACACCGCAAGAAAATATCATCCACTCTCCTTTTCTTCCGCTACTTCACGCACTTCGCTCATAAGCATTCGCCTAAATAGTCACTTTGTTAATAATTCTGCACCACTCCCAAACACTCCCAACTCCCACTCATTTCGTTGTTTTGCCATTCACTTTTTGTTTCGATTGTCTCACACTCCTTGCGTGCCCACTTGAATGCCCCCTTTGGTGTTTTTCATGTGTCAAATTTTAAATGACAGCAAATTTAATCGATTTATGTTTCTGTTTGATGCGTTTTAGCACCAGCAGATTGTTGTCTGCGCCTGCCAATGCCAGATTTAATGGTTCGTTCACCGCTAAACGCCGATTTCACGCATATATATATTTTTTGGAAATGTGGGTGTGGTAGTTGATGAGCATTAGTGATAGAGATTTTTAAATGGATATTTATTTACATATGAGTTTTTGATTTAGAGGTTCAAATTGTCTCTTAAAATTATTCTTGCTGTGAGTTTTGCTTTTATCTGGATTCTAATGAAATCCCTTTGGGAGGGGAATACCTCTATCGATGTTTTGTTGAAGACGACATGAATCCTGCCTAAGCTTATTGGTTAGTCGGTTTCGACAACAAGCTACCTACATACATATATACATACATATGTACATCTAAAATCAATCATATAAAAACATTTGAGTAGTCCACTTTCAAAACTGGTTATGTGAAATTTTTTCGATATTGAGTTTTTGATGTAATTGTATTTTAAGGTTTATAAATCCCATTAAAAATTTATTGTAAAATCCTTCCACATTCTGAAAAAAATAGCATTAGATACGATTACACTTTCAAAATTATATATAGATTTTATATGTATATGTATGTGGCCGCTGTGGTGCAGTGGGTAGAGTGCTCGCCTGCTATGCCCGAGATCTCGGGTTCAAATCGCAGTCCGAGCAAACACCAAACAAAATTTTCCTAATTAGTAAAAATCCAATTATTGGGTTTTTTAAGAGCAGCGGTCACCTCTCGGGAGTGGACGGCATACCTTCCGAGAGTATTTCTGCCATGAAAAAGCTTCTCACAAAAAATGCATTCGCCGTTCGGAGCCGGCATAAAACTGTAGTGTTATAATAGCGCCATTCTAATATATTATATTATTAATAATAATAATTTATTATATTATATGAATGTACACATTCAAATTTCTATTTTTTCGCTTATTTAACGCGCAAAACTATTCATAACCTTGTCGATACACGTAACCACGCGATAGAGTCAGACCCGCAATACATCTTGAGCCGTAAATCACAGCTAAATAGCTAGAAAACAATCCCCAACATATCAACCGCAAAAATAAATAGAATCACACCACTCAACATACAAATAAACAAAGCCCTGCCGGTGTCCTTTTGTGCAGCTGACAAATGTAAGCAACAATCAAAAACTCGGCAATGCGGCGGTCACAGAAAATCCCAACCAACCAAAAAACAAGTAAGGAAGCCTAAGTTCGAGTGGAATCGAACATTAGCTACTCAGCTGTATGTTTTCATTGTTTGTTTGCATTTGATGGATTTTATATAAAGCGAGTGCCGCATAAAGTGGGCGTAGCCACGCCCATTTTCAAATTTTTTATCAGTTATCCAACTAAGCATATGAATATTATTCTTTGTGCAAAATTTCATTCCTTTATGACTTCCAGTTACAAAGATGTCACGTTACAAATTCCCAAAGGGTGTTCCAGAAATATCTTTGCTAAAAAGTAGGCGTGGTCATAAACCGATTTCAATAAATTTTTGCGTGTCTATTAATACAAGTTATAAAAGTGTATAAACCAAGTTTCATCATAATATCTCAATTATTTGTCGAGTTATGGGCTAAGAAATCTCGTATATTCCTTTGTTTCAAAAGAGGCGGTGCCACTCCCATTTTCCAAAATTTTTATATTATTTGTTTCCGGTCTATTGTGGAACTCATGCCACAAAATTTCAATGAATAATCTTTATATTTGACAAAGATATCGCTTAAAATGTTTCTATTAGGTCACTTTATGATACCCATATATAAAAGTGGGCGTGGTCGTCAACCGATTTCGCTAAAATTTTGAACATGTATTACCACAAGTAATAAAAGTCTACAAACCAAGCTTTGTCATAATATCTCAATTATTTGTCGAGTTATAGGCTAAGAAATCTAGTATATTCCTGCTTCTAAAAGAAGGCGGTGCCACGCCCATTTTCCAAAATTTTTACGGTTTTTGTCTTATGTTCATAGTTAGACTCCTGCCATAAAATTTTAATGATATATCTTTTTTTTTTATTTGACAGAGATATCGCTTAAAATGTTTTTATTAGGTCACTTTATAAGACCTATATATAAAAGTGGGCGTGGTCGTCAACCGATTTTGGAAATTTTTCGTCCAAACATTTGCCTAAGTAAGTATATCACGCGTACTTAACTTCATTGATATATCTTCAATGGTTTCTGAGTTATGACTCATAAAACTTTCAATATTTGCCCCTTAATAAGTGGGCGTGGCACCGCCCATTTTCCAAAATTTTTGTGTTTTTTGTTTTATGTCCATAGTTTGACTCATGCCACAAAATTTCAGTGATAGATCTTTATATTTTACAGAGATATCGCTTAAAATGTTTTTATTAGGTCACTTTATAAGACCCATATATAAAAGTGGGCGTGGCCGTCAACCGATTTTAACAATTTTTCGTCCAAACATTTGCCTAAGTAGGTATATCACGCGTACCAAATTTCATCGATATATCTTCAATGGTTTCTGAGTTATGGCTTATAAAACCCTCAATGTTTGACCCTTAATAAGTGGGCGTGGCACCGCCCATTTTCTAAAATTTCACCAAATTTCTTCATAGGAGCCTGAGCTCAACATGTGGGTAAAATTTCATCGCTCTAGCTATATTAGTGGCTGAGATACCAAATTTCCGATTTTTTCTATATAGGAAAAGTGGGCGTGGTCATGGTCCGATTTCGCCCATTTTCAATACCAACCGTCCCAGTCTCGATATCAACTTGAATTTCAAATTTCATCAAAATATATCAATTTTTGCGCGAGTTAGAGTGTTTACAGACGGACGGACAGACGGACGGGCGGACAGACGGACAGACATGGCTCAATCGATTTCTCTTTTCACCCTGATCATTTTGATATATATAAGTCTATATCTATCTCGATTATTTCATTCTGTTACAATCCACCGTTATGTGATTAAAACTATAATACTCTGTGTACTAGTACAGCTGAGTATAAAAACGAATATGTACAACGAAAACAGCAAATAAATCAGTAATTGTGGGCGCGAATAGAGTTTGACTCCCACCCAACCAGCTCATGGATTCCACAGCATAAAAGGCAACAATATTAATAGCAAGAGATGCGTGGATGGGGTGGCTGGGGTAGGGTAGCTCGTGTCCGCGCAATTCGTTTGTCCTTTATGTAGCTTTGGGTAAATACCAGTACATATGTATGTATGTACAAATGTATGTGGGTGTGCGAATCTGCGTTCTGTCTGAGTCTGGTTGTTTGTCTGCGCTTTTAGTTATTTATGTACATATGTATTTACGGAGTTCTGTACGAGAGCCTCTTGACTCTATAAACAAAAATTTCATTGACTCCATACTCGCGGAATATCACATACTACCAAACGCTCTTATCACCGCTGAAGCACTCAGTCACTCACGCTCCACCAAGCAATTGACGGCCTCCAAAAAATACGTATTTGGTGTCCCTTTTTATTTTATCGCTAATAGACATGACGAAAAAATAACATTTAAGAGTCAATAAAACTTGTTAACGGAGTAATTGCCAGCAATTTATTTATTTCACCTCATATGACTTGGTCTTGACGGTTGGCTGCGGCAGCAACCCAAAAATAAGCTAAACATGAAGCATGTATATGTGCTCATGGAAATTGTATCTGAAAGGACCAAAAGTTATGTAAGTACATATGTAGGAATAAATAGAAATTTGGCCTTTTTTGCAATCGCATGTTTGGGTTGATGGTAAAAATAAGAAAGAAACATTTATACATACTTTTATAATTATTACTGCTAAGTGGGATCCTTTCTTGTTCCAACTCTTTGCAGACGATCTTTTCCTTTTTGAGAATCTAATTGATTTTAAATATTTCACATAATAACTTTAACAATAGTATGGCGCTAATATGGTTCTAAAAAGTATTCTATGTATCTTGTCTTTTTCGCCTAAAATTGACTGGGCAGATGGAAGGAAGCTTTTGTTTAATAGCAATTTACCCAAAAGATCTGCTGACTAAAGCAAAGTGGAGGAGAAAAAAACTATTTAAATAAAAAAAAAATTCACATAAAAACTTTTTAAACTTTGATGTAACCAAAACCAGGACTGGAACCCGGGCTCAGACGAGGGTCTGTTTCGTGTTCCAAGATTTATCATACTGCTTTACCTCTTTCAGATTTTTATAGCAAACTCCAGCATCGTTTGTTAGACTAACTCAATAGCCTAATACAAGTTATAATTCAGCCATTTCCCTAACTCAGGGCTTTTGAGGAAACTTTTTAAAGAATTGTGAATGGATAGAAAGACTTGACTCCGCTAAACTTTTCCACGTGAGTCTGGTTTGAATTGCTTTAAATAAGATGAAACAAATATTATAGTAGAGTCAATAAAATAAACTTGAACTCAGCATATAAAATCATGAAAATGCGGAAAGCTATCATCGAATTACCAAATTATATGCACAAAACATACACAGGTTTATATGTTAATGTGTACCTATGTATACATACATATATGTACATATTTCAATTTAATAATCTAAAGAACTTAACGACAGTGCAACATGAAACTTGCCATATTTTCGCAATAATTTGTTATGGCTAATTTAACACCAAAGAGAGTTGCTGGGGAGGTGAAGGAAGTGGAAAAGAGAAATCGAGTTAACAAAAGAAATAGATAATAGCTATAAAATACAATGTTACAATGGAAATAATAACTATTAACTATACAGTATAAAAAAAAATATGTGTACATGTTAAATGAAATTGAAGTTGCTTATTTTCAAAATAAGTGAATATAAATTTTAATTGAAAATTAATTTGCATATTTAACGCAAAAATTACTTTTGTTCAGAAAATATATAAATATGATTTAATGATTTTAATAAAAAATTTCTTAATACGCGTCTCACATGCAAATTAGCAATTTAGATGAATTAGCAGCAAATGCAAAATAAATTTAAGAAATGACGAGGGGATTGAGCAGTTTGGTGAGTGCAACAATGTGGCAACGCTAAATTAGTTGTAATGATTGTTGAGCGGTGCCTTTCTGTGGAGGTGAGAATTTACTGCGGTTAAATTTATTTTATTTCGAGCTTATTTGTTTGTTATGAAATTGTTTTAGATATACATACTAAGTACGCGTATGGATTTCCACACTTTTTTTATATATTTTCCATAATACATGCGAACATACATACTTTACAATGTATCCCTGTAAATATGTTTGTACTTCAACTTACCAGCTCCTGCATTTTAAATTTATGTGTGTACCTAGCACCTATTTTCATTTTGCACTTGCGTTACAATGCATTATTAAATTAGTTAAGAAAAAGTTTTGCCTATAATATGCAAAATAGTATTTACACCAACCACAACGTTGGTGCAATGGCTCTTCAGTGCGTCTATCAGCCGCCTTCTTCACACCTTATCCCTAAACACTGGTTATATGCTTATGTACTGTGATCGCTTTGGCGTTTGTTGCAATCGGGAACAAGTGCTACATTTTTTTTTTTAATTTTGTTATTGTTTTTGTTGTGCTTAATTTCTTTCATTTACATACAGCAAAATTTTGCTCTCATGTCAAAGAGACATTTCAATTCAATTAAAGTTTTGAAGTGGTAGTTGTTGCGCATGTTTTGTTACCTCAACTTAACCATTAAACTTTTGCTGTTGTTTTGTATCATTAAATTGGCTTTAATTTTTATTACTGTTGTGTTTATACATACATATATACATACACACGTTTTCTATGAGGTAAGTGTGCTAGAGCCACTCTTACGATTTACTTTTTAATAAATGCCATTCATTGTTATTCAAACTCAGCTCAATTATAAGTAACTACGACCAAGCATGTAAGAAGGAAAGAAAATGTTTTGTGAGTTTATTCTGGCTGGTGCTTGAAAGTCCACCATAAGAAGGTAAGTTCCCTGCTTTGGTAAAAGCTAATCATAAAACTTTCCTCAACCTGACCTCAATGAGAAACTTTTATAAGAGCCGCCAGACACCAGTAAGGCTCTTTTTACAAGCTTTTATTTAACTTCACTTTTTGTATGTATGTCGTGGAATTTTGCAACGAACATTTAAGATACTTCTAGTTGAGCTAGGTACTTGAAATTTGGAACATAGTTCAGGACCCGAAGACAATGCAATGTGAAATAAAAAAAAATCCGATAGATGGCGCTGGTGTCGAGATATTTGTAAAATTCGTATTTACCGACCGAATTTGTTCATATTCGGTATATATATTGCCTATGAGAAAGTAAATACATCCGAGGAAAAAAATCGCCGCTAGGTGGCGCTGGTGTCAAGATATTTGTAAAATTCGTATTTACCGACCGAATTTGTTCATATTCGGTATATATATTGCCTATGAGAAAGTAAATACATCTGTGGAAAAAAATCGCCGCTAGGTGGCGCTGGTGTCAAGATATTTGTAAAATTCGTATTTACCGACCGAATTTGTTCATATTCGGTATATATATTGCCTATGAGAAAGTAAATACATCCGAGGAAAAAAATCGCCGCTAGGTGGCGCTGGTGTCAAGATATTTGTAAAATTCGTATTTACCGACCGAATTTGTTCATATTCGGTATATATATTGCCTATGAGAAAGTAAATATATCCGTGGAAATAAATCGCCGCTAGGTGGCGCTAGTGTCAAGATATTTAGAAAATTAGTATTTATGAACCAGATTTGTTCCTATTTTGAACACGTATTACGAAGTAATCTATTCACAAAAGAGTATAGTAAAACCAGATATTAGATGTAATATGCATTGTAAAACTAAAAAGGCAAAAATAAAACAAAGTAAAAAAATTTTTTTAAAAAAGCTTTTATTTAATATTAATATAACAATTTACTAAAAAGGAAAAAAATAATTTTTTTATATTTTTGAACAAGATTTATATTAGTCCTTAGTTCATTTGGATCTTAATTTCAATCTAAACATACATTTAACGTATTTCTTCAAAGCATTTCTGTATATGTATCAACATAAATAAAAGCGCGGGTACTCATTACATATTCATGTTATAAAACCGTATTGGCGAAATGGAAGGAAGCGATAAAAACTTTAAATTCCAATTACGTAAGATATGCATTACGTAAAGAGCACCCGCGCTTTTATTTATGTTGATACATATACAGAAATGCTTTGAAGAAATACGTTAAATGTATGTTTAGATTGAAATTAAGATCCAAATGAACTAAGGACTAATATAAATCTTGTTCAAAAATATAAAAAAATTATTTTTTTCCTTTTTAGTAAATTGTTATATTAATATTAAATAAAAGCTTTTTTAAAAAAATTTTTTTACTTTGTTTTTATCGATTAGGTCGCTATCTGCAACTGAATCATAAAAGTGTTGAAGTTCATCTAGGAATCTATCCATAACTCTCATGATGAATTTGTATCCATTGTGAATTACCTACCCAGCAAACACAGTCTCTAACGTTAGAAATTTTGTCGAGATTACCTTAGATAAGTAGTGTAATTCTCTATATATTCTCAAATCGATAACTAGGGTTGAAAACTACACTAGAATTCGATTAGCGAGTGATTAGAGAAGGAGCCAAATCTCACGCCTTTTATCAATTCTCAATATATTTCTGTGATATATTGAATATACATACATATATTGAAATTAGATACTAAAAAATGGTAAAGTTAATATTACCGTAGTACAATGTTTTCCATTAAAAAGTACAAGAAGTACTTTTAATTTAAATAACAAGACTGAGTTTTGTTTAAATTTCAGTTCTTATAAATGTGGTAAACATATACATGTCAATATATATAATCATATGCAATTTAGGCACATATTGCGTTAATAAAATCTAAACAATGAAAAAATCGTGTAAAAGGAGACAAATCTTTGTTTTTCATTTCAATTGGAAGTATTTGCAAATTCTGATTAGAATCTCATTAGAGAACTACATTAGAATTCGATTCGAGAATTATAATTTTCTCGATTTGAGAATTAGGTACCCTTTTGTTTGAGAACGCTATGATTCTCGATAGATTTTCGAGTCGTCCTCTAACGTTAGAGGTTTGAGAATGAGGCTAGTTCTCGAGTCATTCTCAAATCGATAACTAACCTCAGTGTTTGTTGGGTATCTACTGCCTACATCTATGTACATCATCATATTAATACAAAAAACTCATTCCCATGGAAATATTTCATTTCAACTTCACTAACCAATTAACTTTGATTTACCAAAAAGGCACAGCAACAACACAAAACCCAACCGCCAAATAAACAACAGTTGCATAAGGTAGACATGAAAACATTCACTTCTACTTACATACAACATAGTCATACAAATCCATATAGTCCAACCAACCATCCAGAGGCGGGCGCTTCATACAAGCTGAGAAGCCCGGCTTGCGTACATATTTTCGTTCATTTCATTTTACAAATTTCTTTAAAATCTGGTTATTTTACGTTTTAAATGCGTTTACTATTTAAGTTCTCAATAATATAGCCCCCACTGTACATCCGGTGCCTAAAAGCATGCTAAGAAAATAGCGCGAATATACCACCAATCCACCTCACAATGTGTATTTTGTTTGTACAGCCAATCACATACAAAACACAGTGAGCATGCTTTAACGTTTCAACACATTGGCTTTTACCTGGCTTTCAAAACAAGATAACATAGCCTGTTTTCTCGCTTTCTCTAAGGAGAAATCAATTGCTTATTTTCATACTTAAATTGAAAAAAAAAACTAGCAAAACACTTTTTTTATTTTTCACACGAAATTTGTATGGGGATGAGAAGCTGGCTTCGGCATTCAACAGTATTCACAGTCATATGCATATTTGTTATTTTCGTTTGCATGTACATACTTATGTACTTAATTTCTTACATGTACATGTACATGCAAACATAAATATCAAATACCAGATTATAAAAGCGTTGATAGTGATTTTTGGCGACTATTGGCACAATATCAAGATAATTTTAAAAAGCGACGGAAATCAAAATCAAATAAAATCAAACATTTCACGACTTTTGGTAATTGGACCTCAGTTCCTCAAACACTAAAGCACCCATTTTTTAGATATTAGATAATAAGCAAATACACTTGCTACTGCTGAAATTTCCGTCAGTATAAGGAAATTAAAAATACCTCTGCGCTTTTGTGTGAGATTCCCCTATAAGTTTAGCGTCATCAATCAAAACGTGAACCCGGCTGACCCTCGAATGTTTCTGAGCGATATTGGTAGCAATTGGTCTTGATGAGGACTCCAACATACATAGAACTCTTTTAACTGTGATGCCTTTGCCGGGTCTCCAGATATGGGTCATAACGTGGACCCAGATGGTCCTCGAATGTTTCTGTGAGATATTGGCATCAAATGATGAAGACTTCGAGATAGAACTATTTTAATTGTAAGGGCTAGGCCGGGCCCCCAGATATGGGTCAAGACGTATTTAAAAATAATGTAAATACTAGGGCTCTAGATACCCGGGTATCGAGCAATTCGATCTGATCGTTTTTGTTTGAAGCCCGTTTGTTGTTCAAATTCCCGTACAAACATTCGGGCTTTCGAGCTTGCAAACAAAAAAAATGTGTATCGGAAAAACAAAAATAAAAAAACTACATGTAAAGAAAAAATAATAAATAAAAGAAAAAAACAAACTTCAAAATACCCGAATTGTTCAAACGGGTAATAAACAAACAAACAACTGTTCGAGCATTTGAACAACAATTGTTCGGGCTACTCGAAAATGTTCAAAAAAAATCGAGAGCTCTAGTAAATACGAACATTTTTATTTCAAAGATGTTCATTGTAAAATGGCAAAATCAAGAAAAACATTTCAACTTTAAATATGTTAATTTTTATTTTAAGCACTATGAAAATTTGAACCAAAAAATTTCGTTTTATTCCATTAATTTTCATTTTTAATTTAAACAAGCTCCTTTTTCAATCCTAAATACATTTTAATTTTTAATTTTCATTTTTAATTTATAAATTTCCATTTTTAAAATAAAAATGACCTGGTTTAAAACGTTCATCATCAAAATAAATATTTTATTTTTGATTCATTTTCTCTGAGTGTACAAATAAAAAAATGTGCATCAAGAAAACAAAAATAAAAAATACATATGAAGACAAAAAAAAAAAATAAACGAGAAAAAACAAACTTCAAATACGCGAATTGTTCAAATGCCCGTACAAACATACGGGTAATAAGCAAACAAACGAGTGTTTGAGCATTTGAAAAGCATTTATTCGGGCTAATCACAAATGTTAAAAACAAAAATCGAGAGCTCTAGATCAAAGTCAATGACGGAACGCATTCAGACTTTTAGATAATACAGCAAAGAAAATTACGTAAGTGGCTAATGTTTATGCTTCACACATACATGGGCTTGCCCAGACAATTTATGCTAGGTCCGCCACTGCAAACATCCATTTATGCATCCAACCACCAGATTCCGAAACAGCTGCTACAGTCCAATCATTTAACTATTCATCTATAACGGTGAATTGTGTATGAGCCTATTTTGTCTGTTGCGCTGTTCCCGGCCTTCTTCTCTCCGTCTGAATGATTGTTACTAGATGCATACATATGTACAACAATCATTTTGTATGATCCCACTGCAGTGAGATTTGTTATATCCCCTACTCAATTGCCCGCTTTTCATAGTCCACATAAATGGAGTTCGTATGAGTATTGAGTTATTTACGCTTCCATGGACCAAAACAAATGCACTGGTCAACATTATTGGCTAATAGCGAAAATAGTAGGAGTGAGGAAATGTAGTTGAGTTGGAATGGGATGTAATAGAGTTGGATTTAGCTGGTCAGATATAAATACATATAAGTAGGTACTATGTGTGTAGATATGTATGTTTGGCGTGAATGTCTCTAGTTATTGTTCTAACGCTTCCGCTTTTTTGATGCTTTGTTGAGTTGTACGATATTTCGTGTGTTTTGTTCAATATGGTCGATGGATTAACGTTTACTTATATACAGTATTATGTATGTATTTATGTATGTATGAATGCATTGCTGAAAAATACATAGCTTTAGTTTGTAAATAAGGAGCATGCATCAACTCCTATGCAGAATATGGTCGGACGAGCGCATGCCCGACGATTGGAACTTAAGTGTGCTCTGCCCAATCCACAAAAAAGGAGACTCCACAGTACGCGCCAATTATCGTGGGATAAGCCTCCTGAATATCGCATATAAGGTCTTAGCAAGTGTAGTGTGCGAAAGACTGAAGCCTATCGTCAACAATCTGATTGGACCTTATCAGTGTGGCTTCAGACCTGGTAAATCTACCATCGACCAGATCTTCACAATACGACAAATACTGGAAAAAACCCATGAAAAAGGATCCGACACACACCATCTCTTTGTCGATTTTAAAGCCGCTTTTGATAGCACGAATAGGAATTGCCTGTATGCCGCAATGTCTGAATTTGGTTTCCCTGCTAAACTTATACGGCTATGCCAAATGACGTTGACTAACACCACCAGCTCCGTCAGAATTGGGTAGGACCTCTCCGAGCCGTTCGAGACCAAACGAGGTTTCAGACAAGGTGACTCTCTTTCGTGCGACTTCTTCAATTTGATGCTGGAAAAGATAATACGAGCTGCAGAACTTAACCATACAGGAAGCATCTTATATCACAAGAGTGTGCAACTGCTGGCGTACGCCGATGACATCGACATCATTGGCACTAACACGCGCGCCGTATGTTCTGCCTTCTCCAAGCTGGATAAAGAGGCTAAGAAAATGGGTTTGGCGGTCAACGAGGACAAGACGAAGTACCTCCTGTCATCACACAAAGAAACAGCACGCCTTGGCAGCCACGTCAATGTTGATAGCTACAAATTCGAAACTGTTAAGGACTTCGTCTATCTGGGAACCAGCATTAACACCAAGAATGATGTCAGCACGGAGATCCAACGAAGAATCACGCTTGCCAATAAATGCTACTTCGGACTAAGTAGGCAACTGAAAAGTAAAGTCCTCTCTCGACAAACAAAAATCACACTCTACAGGACGCTCATCGTTCCAGTCCTCATGTACGGCGCAGAAGCATGGACAATTTCAAAATCAGATGAGATGGCACTTGGAGTATTCGAGAGAAAAGTTCTTCGTAAGATTTATGGACCTTTGCGCGTTGGCGTGGGCGAGTATCGACGGAGATTTAACGATGAGCTGTACGAGCTTTACACAGACATCGACATTGTTCAGCGAATAAAGATCCAGCGGCTGCGTTGGGCAGGTCATGTCGTGAGAATGGACGAAGGCGCTCCGGCCAAGAAAGCATTTCTATCGAAACCCGCTGAACGCAAAAGAAAAGGGAGACCTCCACTGCGTTGGGAAAATCAGGTGGACAGCGATGCTGCCTCCCTAGGTGTTCCCAAGTGGCGCCATGCTGCACGAAACAGAAGCAATTGGCGCGCTCTGTTGGACTCGGCCAGAATCGTCTAGACGGTTAAGCGCCAATCAAGAAGAAGACGTTTGTAAATAAAATAAGTCTATTGAATGTTGTATAGCATACCATTCGGAAATAAAAAAAAATAAAATAAAATAAAATAAAATAAAATAAAATAAAATAAAATAAAATAAAGTAAAATTAAATTAAATAAAATAAATAATATAAAATATAATAAAATAAAATAAAATAAAAAATAAAATAACATAAAATGCAATACGATACAATAAAATAAAATAAAATAAAATAAAATAAAATAAAATAAAATAAAATAAAATAAAATAAAAAAATTAAAAAAATAAAATAGAATAAATAATATAAAATAAAATAAATGTATGTATGAATGCATTGCTGAAAAATACATAGCTTTAGTTTGTAAATAAAATAAGTCAATTGACTGTTGTATAGCATACCATACGGAAATAAAATAAAATGAAATAAAATAAAATAAAATAAAAAATAAAATAAAATAAATAAAAAAATAAAATAAAATAAAATAAAATTAAATTAAATTAAATTAAAAAAATAAAATAGAATAAATAATATAAAATAAAATAAAATAAAAAAATTAAAGAAATAAAATAAAATAAATAATATAAAATAAAATA
Organism: Urophora cardui; assembly: GCA_960531455.1. Lineage (NCBI taxonomy): Eukaryota > Metazoa > Arthropoda > Insecta > Diptera > Tephritidae > Urophora > Urophora cardui. The sequence goes on from OY482674.1 coordinate 5,155,361, forward strand.
AAATATAATAAAATAAAATAAAACAAAACAAAATAAAATAAAATGCAATACCTACAAACTGTTTAAACAACTAGCTAAATATAATGAATAAATTTCACACTATTTAATGCATTAAAAATTAAGTCAATGAAAGTGGTAACTAATAAAAAAAATCCGTAATATTAGGGGAATAAATTTTATATATCAATAGTACCTACCAAACTGTCTGTCGAATCTGATGAATATGCAACAAATTAATAATATTAAAATGTATTTCGTCATGGGGACACGCCCTCGTTAGAAACGAATGCACCTACAATGTACATATGTACATATATGTATATTTCTATATGTATACCCAAGAATATACATATGTACATACATACTTCGTTTTGCTGGACAAGCAACTTCACCAACTTCTCCTCTAACTGACGGTCAGCAAAATGGTTCAATTAAAATTTTGCGTACGTGACGAGAATTTGCAAATACGCAAAGGTTTCTTTCAACTTTTACTAATAAAAAAAACCAAAAAGAGAAAATAAAATATTTTAAGGGCGTTGACAAACATGCACCATCAGGCTTAACAATCTACCAATTCGATAGGTGCATAAAAAAGCTGGAATATACATACTCGTACATACATGATATAAATGTGCTGAATAGTAGAACATATGCAGACAGATGGAAAAATAAAGGTTTCAGAGCCGTTGGCAATGCAGTGTTTGATACAAATAAATGGTCAAAAAAGAAAACTTCAAAGTTTTATCGAAGATCAATCAATGGTTGGTTATTCTATTGACGTTTCAGAGTTGGTTATTGAATTGGGATAGACGAAAAAGCATTGCGTAAACGCAAGTACATATCGTCGGTCTCCTGCCAGAAACACGAATGTGAAAATTTTTTTAATTGCGATGTCTGCTCTTTATCGGGTATATATTGATATAATGTGGCCGCTGTGGTGCAGTGGGTAGAGTGCTCGCCTGCTATGCCAGAGGTCTCGGGTTCAAACCACGGTCCGAGCCAAACAAATTTTTCTAATTAGTAAAAATCCAATTATTGGGTTTTTTTAAGAGCAGCGGTCACCTCTCGGCAGTGGGCGGCATACCCTCCGAGAGTATTTCTGCCATGAAAAAGCTTCTCACAAAAAATGCATTCGCCGTTCGGAGCCGGCATAAAACTGTAGGTCCACCCAATTAGTAGGAAAAACAAAAAGGAGCACACCTCGAATTGGGAGAGAAGCTCGGCCATAAAACTCGTCAGAGTTATAATAGCGCCATTGTATTATATTATATTATATTATTATATTGATATAATAGCAATTAATATTTGTATATACCCGATAAAGAGCAGACATCGCACTTAAAAAAATTTTCACATTCGTGTTTCTGGCAGGAGACCGACGATATGTATGTATGTGAATACTGAAGGTTCGCTTTTTCATTACTTACCGCTAAAAAGAATATATTCCTGTGAATCTACTTGAGTTGACTGAATTTAGTTTGAAGATTTTTGCCATTGCCAACAAGCGCTACAGCACATTACGTTTTTGGAGAACTCAGATCGATATATACATGTATCTCTTTCAGAGATCCGATCGAGACAAATTTATTTGACATTACTTTTCTTGAAGCATACTGCAAAAGGAAGCTCAGCCTTTTATTTGTTCTGCTTTAAATATTGCAACGAACATTTAAAATTTTGAGAAAAATCCACGTTACCCCAAAGTTAGCGCATTTGCGTAATTATGTAACTACTTGGCATAATCAATACGTAATTTGTGGCCATGTGTAAGTGCTCTAAGCCCCATAATGTATGCAAAGTCAATTTAAAAACAATACAAATGTTTCACAATTGTTCTCTAATATACATTACCCTTATTACTTTTCAAAAAAAAAACTTAAAACCTTTGTTTGTGACACATTTGCATTAAATTTTAGAAACAAGGAAAAAATGCCACAAGACATTTTCGGACCGTACGAATGATGAATTATGATTGATCAGCTGACTAATTGCACAACAAACAATGAAATTGAAATGTGTGACAAAGAACAAAAAAAATACTACTGTTGGGAAATAAAGCAAATATACAAAGTAACCAAATGACACAAACGTTACGGCTGTAAAAATACATAATAGTAGATATTCAAATGCGCCAGGGTAATGAGTAACGAAAATTTGTTTGACAAAAATTATATGCATAAGCCTAAGCATACATGTAAATATGTACAATATTAGCGAAGCAAATGTGCGTTTTCATAGGCGTGAGAGGGGTTGACTGACTGACTGATGTGTTTGGTGTTCGGTGTTGGTTGTTGCAGCTTCCATTTCAGCGCGTGTGTATTTTTGACAATGCGACGAAAGGACACAGCACGCCACAAAAACATTTGTATTATTATCTGACGACAATGCAAAGTCAGTCGCATGACATCTCCACAAATTGAAAATAGTATGCAGAGGACCTTAACAAAGAACTGATTTTTTTTTGTTGTCACATACATATATATGTATGTACATATGTATGCATTTTTTGTACGATTATTGGCAGCTGAAGTACGTTCTTCGCTTCCAATCTCCTAATCCTTATAATCCTTGCATCCACTCCAAAAACAAACATTTTTTTTTTTTTTTTGTTATCACGAAATCTGATTGAACTGCTGGCAACTGCTTTTAGCGCCTCTCTCAATGATAAAAGGATAAATGTACATACATAGATAATAAATTTTTAGACTTTTTAATTTTTTATAAAAATGAAAGGAAATCTAAATCCATCCAAGAAGATATAAGAGAAATCAAACAAGAAAACTCCTTTAACAAATTTTTTAGAAAAAGTAGGTACCTATTTTGTGTAATATTTTCATACATATGTATGTAAGAAACCAAAACCTTAAAAAGTAGCAAAGTACAGAAAGTGGCAATCAATTCCACATGCGATTTGTCATTTATATTTTTCTGACACAATACTTATATATGTATTTTCATATCAAAGGAATGCAATTAAATTACACACTTGCGGAAAACTAGAACTCAATTCTCGTATGTGTGCACGTTAATTTGGTAATTGAGTCCCTTGTGCCTAATTGTCAACTACAACTTTAGACTTTTTGTGTAAATGAAATGAGCAAAATTGTAATTTATAACGTCACGCATATTATATTGCTATACATATGTACATATGTACCTATATCATATATCTCATACTCATTCACATAAGGATAATCAGGCACATACATACGTTAATATTTACATTTCAGTACGGCTCTCGCTCATGAAAGGATACGCTTGGCAAAGTATAAACAAATGTATGTAATTAAGACAAAAGTTTGCCATGTTTAAATCTATCATATGTGCATATGCTTAAGTGTGCATACACACATAAGTACATATGTATATATATGTGCCGTTTTATGTAAAAACCACACTTAGCTCAACAGTATATATTACAGCTTTGGCTTTAGTTTTCCTGCCACCGCAAAATTATATTGCAATTAAGTTGAGTTTCTAAAGAGAACAAATAAAATTATACATACATATATTTATAGAGATACATGATGTTTTCGTGTTGAAAAACGGGTTAAGGGAAATATTTCTACATTAGTGCAACTTTGCCCGAGAAACCATCGGTCTTAAGAAAATTCCAAGTCTGCGTAATCTAACATATTCAATTGAGTAAAAATATTGGATTAACACAAATCAAAATCCATAATTTCCATATGGAAAATTGCAAATTGCGTGAGGTACTACAAAACACGGGAAGCTCTGACTGCCTCAAAGCATGAACACAGAAAAGTAACTGCTTAGTGAAACAGGCTTAGTAATTTGTAGGTATACAACTCTGTAGGCTGTTAAGAATATCTTCCATAAACGGATATCTACGGTTGGAGTGAGTTTTACACTCTTACATGCACAATCATAACCACACACATACGTTTTGATGAGTTAAAAAAAAATCCCATTTTCCTTCCATTCATTTTCTACTTGCAAAAAAGGAACATCAAATTGAGGCATAAAAATTGTGCGTGCCTATCATTAAAGCGTGTTTTATAGGCAGGATATGGGTAATTTAGATATGAAAATCCTAAAAATCCACAAAACATATTTTCCAAGCGGTGATACGTGTATCCGTTTGCATCATTGAAAGCTGCGAATCTCTGATACCATACAAACGTATGTATGTAAGTACAAAAATATGTAGGTATATAATTTCTTTTATTATTAACTTTTAAAATTGAATGCGTTGATTTTAAGTCTTCGAAGCCACTCAGGTGCTGGACTGGCTGGCTATATAAAAATCTTAATCGTCATATACGTGTGTGTGTATGTATATGTGTGTGTGTCCGAAGCAATCTATTGTTGCACGGCTAGTTGCTGAAAGTTTATGAGACATTATGCTATTGATGCTGCAAAAATTTGCAATAACTCACCTGCTTCACACACAAAAGATGCACACATCCACAGAGGCACAGGCAATACACACACCAGAGGCACAAACATCCTGCAAGCTACTTTTTCTATATAGGTAATACTTAATCTTCTACCGTAGCTCTGCGCACGGCAACTGTTTCCGCAAACCAGCCCCGAACTAGCCAAGTCATATACGAAAAATGCTCTTCATATATATATTTTTTTTTATTTTATGACGGAAACTCATAAATTTTTAAAAGAAATTCTTTAAAAAAATATATTTTGGTATATAAAATGCTTTTCGATTTTTATGGCCAAAAGGGAATATGGTGATTGCCAGACACACACGCTCTCTTTTTGATGGACATTGAGAGTTGCACTTGCACTTGTGTATGTTTTTATGCGTACAGTGGGTTTAATATAAAATGGTACGTGGATAATTTTTTTTTGTTTTTTGTCAACTTTTTTGCAATATACATATGAAGTGATGTAAAAAGTTGAGGGAGTACGAAGTTTTCACTACACAACAGAATTAAGTGAATGTATAGATGTTCCCTCTGAAATTCCCAGGGAATTGTACTTCAACCCATGTATCAAATTTTGAATTTAAAATTGATAAATTTCAACTCGAGAATAATCAATTCAATCAGTGAAATATATTTTAATCCGATGCTAAAATTGTTAGCACGCTATAATATTTAATCATTAACTGCTCTGCTTTGACCCACTGTATGTAACCAAAGCTATTACCGTCTCTTGTAAAAATATGCTTTTGCCACTCTAAAATTTATCTTCGTGTGCCACCTTTTCTTTTATTTGTTTTCCTCTTTTTTTGGTCAAAAGTACTATAGCATCAACAACAGCAGCAAGGAAAAGGAAAGAAGTGGCAGCAGCAAAAAATGTCAATTGCCACGCATTGTCCTTCAGCACCTTCAGCACAAGCACCAGCACCAGCCTTAGCAAGCCTGTCTGTGTGTTGCAAAGTATCCATTTCTTTCATAGCACAAATTCATAATGGCCAAGTCGTTACAACGCATACAATTTAGTACTTTTTATAGCTTTCACATACAATGCTTATAATACCATTTGATTATCATATTTATTTAATATATTAAAAAATTTCTTCAACGTCAGCCCTCTCACGGTGCGCTTTCGCAGCAAAGGGTAGTGGTGAACCATTTCATTTTTATACCTTTCATGGGAGTGAAATGGTATTATAACTTTGTGCCGAAACACGAATGGTGAAAGTGCCAGAAGGAGGCGTGGCAGACCTACCAAAATATACATATGCCAATATGATCAGGATCATGAGTCCGTCTGTCTGTCTGTCTGTTTGATCAAAAAGTAGTCCCTCAATTTTTGAGATATCTACTTGAAATTCAGAATACGTGTGTATTTTTAGGAAAAGCTGATCATTTGTCGGAATCGGCCGAATCGGACCACTATAACATATAGCTGCCATACAACCGATTGTTCAGATATTGATATTTTGGGGTATAACTTATCCATTTAAACAGCTAAGGGCATGAAACTTTGAAGTATTTGTACCCATATGGACCTAAATAATGTCACCGAAATTTGTCAAGATCGGACCACTATAACATATAGCTGCCATACAACCGATTGTTCAGATATATATATTTTAGGGTATAACTTCTTCATTTAAATGATGACACTCCTTTTTCTATGGAATCTTTGCATATATAACCTACAGAATTGAAAGTATAAATTAACAAGTAAGGAAGCCTAAGTTCGAGTGGAATCGAACATTAGATACTCAGCTGTATGCTTTCATTGTTTGTTTGCGTTTGATGGAAACACGGATTATTTTAAAAAGCGAGTGCCGCATAAAGGGGGCGTAGCCACGCCCATTTTCAACATTTTTATCAGTCATCCAACTAAGCATATGAATATTATTATTTGTGCAAAATTTCATTCCTTTATGACTTCTCCTTACAGAGATGTCACGTTACAAATTCCCAAAGGGTTTTCCAGAAATATCTTTCTTAAAAAGTAGGCGTGGTCATAAACCGATTTCAATAAATTTTTGCGTGTCTATTAACACAAGTTATAAAAGTGTATAAACCGAGTTTCGTTATAATATCTCAATTATTTGTCGAGTTAAAGGCTAAGAAATCTCGTATATTCCTGTTTCTAAAAAGAGGCGGTGCCACGCCCATTTTCCAAAATTTTTGTGTTTTTCGTTTTATGTCCGCAGTTGGACTCCTGCTATAAAATTTCAATGATATATCTTTATATTTGACAGAGATATGGCTTAAAATGTTTTTATTAGGTCACTTTATAATATACATATATAAAAGTGGGCGTGGCCGTCAACCGATTTTAACTATTTTCCGTTCAAACGTTTGCCCAAGTAAGTATATCACGCGTACCAAATTTGATCGATATATCTTCAATGGTTTCTGAGTTATGACATATAAAACTTTCAAGGTTTGACCTTTAATAAGTGGGCGTGGCACCGCCCATTTTCCAAAATTTCATAACACTTCTTCCTAGGGCCCTGAGCTCAACACGTGGGTATAATTTCATCGTTCTAGCTATATTAGTGACTGAGATACCAAATTTCCGATTTTTTCTATATAGGAAAAGTGGGCGTGGTCATGGTCCGATTTCGCCCATTTTCAATACCAACCGTCCCAGTCTCGATACCAACTTGCGTTTCAAATTTCATCGAAATATCTCAATTTTTGCACGAGTTAGAGTGTTTACAGACGGACGGACAGACGGACGGACGGACGGACGGACAGACGGACGGACGGACGGACATGGCTCAATCGATTTCTCTTTTCACCCTGATCATTTTGATATATATAAGTCTATATCTATCTCGATTATTTCATTCTGTTACAATCCACCGTTATGTGATTAAAACTATAATACTCTGTGTACTAGTACAGCTGAGTATAAAAATAGCAGACTATTTAAATTTTCATTTCCCCATTCATGAAAGGTATGAAGTCTTCGGTACGGCCGAAGACAGCCGCGCTCTTTCTTTTTTTTTTTTCTACTTTGTTGCAAATCTATTTTCGTTTTATTGCTTTTGCTCTATGCTTTTAATACAAGCGCATATCTCGTAAATAGATTCGTATGTGTGAACATATTTCTTTCTACGTTTTCTTCGTTTTTTGTTTTTGTTGTTGCTTTTTTTCACTCCCAGCAAAGTTAACATTGGCTTGCCCATTTTTGTTTAACCACAGCAGTTTTTGACATTTTAAATGATGGATTGCATTTTATGCTAATTGAGTTTAAACACTCACGTCAAAAGTTTTATTCGTTCGTTCGGTGGTTTGACTACGCCTGCCACTGCTACTGTAGCCAGTTTTTATTTGTTTAATAAATTATGTATTTGCCAAATGCGTTGAAATTATAACATTTGTGTAAACTAAAATTTGAAAATGCTATACGCAGTTAATGCCATAATGCCTGACTTACAATCTAAAATTGAGTAGCATAAAAGAGGGAGCAACTGAAAAATTTGATCGATTTACCGAAGCATTCAACAAAATGGCTACTATTGGCATTGTGGTTGATTCCTTATAGAGAACAAGAATTGAATAAGAGACATATTTAAAAATGGGTTGTGCGGTAAGTATGTAAGTACCTATGCACATATACCCAGCAAACCCATACTTTAAAGTTAGAGAATTTGTGGAGTCTCTTATCGAAAGCGAAGGTAGGAAAGTGCACAAGAATTCAATTGGAAGCTGATTAGAAAAAGGAGTATTTGGAAATTCTGATTAGAGTCTCATTAGAGAACAACATTACAATTTCCTTGATTTGAGCACTATCTCACATTTGGTTTAAGAACGCTGTGATTATCGACAGTTTCTCGAGTTGCCTGCTAACGTTAGAGATTTGAGAAAAGGGCTAGTTCTCGAGTAATTCTCAAATCGATATGTAACCTCAGCATTTCTTAGTTATCTGCCCTGGCAGTTGATGGTATGAATAAAAAAATTGTAAGCGCGCAATGTATTGCATGAAAAGCCGAAATCGAAAATGGACTCCTATTTTTTTTTGAAGATCCCATTAGATTTGAACATTCTCATGGCTCTATTCTTATAAATACAAAGAAAAAAACTGTTCTCAAATACTTTGCAATTTTAAAATTTCGCCACATTTGCAAATTACAGCTTCAACTTACAACACAACGTACAAAAGTATAATTTCCTTATTTGCAGTATTGAAAAGTTAGCGGAAATGAAAAACTTTTCCTCAAGTGAATTTCCAAGCAGAAAGCCAAGCTGAGATGATTTGCACGTTTTAGCGTGCGTCGCGGGAAACTCAATGCACAAGTGGGGAGGAGCACAAAGAGGAGGGCAATGCAACTAACCAACGCAACGCAAATTCTAAGGCAAGCAAAATTGTTGTCTGGCATTCTTACACATATTGTGAATGGATATACTTAATTCAAGCTGCATGAAAGCTCGCAGAGACAGTGGCGTAGTAATGGGAAAGATTCGTTTTGACCATAAAACCATCTTTGACTTTATTAGCATACATTTCTTTTTCAGGAAAAAATCAATGAGAATAGTAATTTTTCGAAATTGGTAATTCGAAATTTAGCGCTTTTACACGAATTATTACTTATAATTCTAGCGTTTGTTGAGCCGTAGGAAAGTGAAAGAACCACAGGAATTTTACCACAATTTACATTCTTTGTACTTATATTCGCTCTTTTGTGGTAAAATTCCTACGGTTCCTGCACTTCCCTACGGCTCAACAAACGCTACAATTATTATACGGTATTGCTGTTATTAACATGCTAATAACAGAAAAGTAACGCCAATTATTTAAATTTCAAGTTTTCTTCTTAATTACTTATCATCTTAATCAAATAATATTAGTATAAACTACAATGGGAATAAATATGCAATGTATAAGAATATCTGAACTTGAGATTTTACTTAATGTCTGTCAAAATGGAATATTAAAAAACTAAATTATATAAGAAAATTACTATTTATAACCGTAGCACATAGGTAGATTTTCAAGTTTTATGCGGCCAAAAATATTTTATTGTGTACATCTATTCCAAATTGCTTGTTTAATGCAAAATTTTAATAATTTGTGTTAAAAGTAGAGCTCTCGATTTTTTTTGAACATTTTCGAGTAGCCCGAACAGTTGTTGTTCAAATGCTCGAATAGTTGTTTGTTTGTTTATTACCCGTATGTTTGTACGGGCATTTGAACAATTCGGGTAGTTTGAAGTTTGTTTTTTTCTTTTGTTTATTATTATTTTTTTTCTTTTTATGTATTTTTTTTTATTTTTGTTTTTCCGATACACATTTTTTTTCAGGGACGGTAATCATTATAAGCGAAATAATAAAAATCACCGTATAATCATTATTCTTCGATTTATATTTTTCTGATTAAACATAATTATTATTTTGTAAGTGTTATTTTTTCGATCGGAAGTAATTATTATTATGTATTTTTAATTTTTTTGATCACAAATAAGTATTATTCTTGGATTTTAATTTTTTACTCAATCATAATTATTATTTCTTGATTTTTACTTTTTGCATCAAAAATAATTATTATACTTGATTTTTATTTTTTCCCTCAAGGCATAATGATTATGTGTAATTTTTATTTTTTTTACTCAAGAATAAAAATTATGGTCTGATTTTTATTTTATTATTCACAAAATAAAACTCAAAACGTCATACAGCCTGAACCAAGAGGATTTTTGGCTTAAAATTTTGCATGCACACACCTTCTACTCTGCTCTGACTACTTTCGAAGATAAATCGTTGGAAATTTTGTTTACGCTCATATGTAAAACTAGTTTACATCCTTGGGTTTCACGCCGCGTTTCTATAAAATATGCAAAATAAATGAAAAAAGAACAACTTTAAATTTTTTATGCACCCTTTCCAGCTGTATTTCAGAAAATTCCATTGTATTTCAATGTGTGTGTAAGATGTATTTATCGGCCAATCCGTTTAGGACGCAACTTGATGCATATCTTCAGACATACATATGTACATTTGATGCGTATTTTTAGATCCTCTCTCCTGCTCCGGAATATAAAAATAGGGTGTTTTAGAGTAAGTAAACTGAAAAAAAATTTCACTTTTCCAAAAACTGGATGGAGCTACACCAAAAACCGCGCAAATTCCCGGAATTTGAAGGTATGTTTAGATTTATGTATGGAAAAGTTAGGATTTTGCACAAGAAAAAAATTTATATCTACCCAAGGCTATAAGCTAGTTTTATATATGATCATATTGCCGTGGCGTATACGTAACATTTTTGTATGAATTTTAAAGCAAATTACATGCATACTTCAACACCTTTTCTCCACCATTTATAACAAAATTTCCAACGGTTCATCTTCGGAAGTAGTTAGAGCAGAGTAGAAGGTGTGTGCATGCAAAATTTTAAGCCAAAAATCATAATGGTTAAGGCTGTATGACGTTTTGAGTTTTATTTTATGAATAATAAAATAAAAATCAGACCATAATTTTTATTCTTGAGTAAAAAAATAAAAATTACACATAATCATTATGCCTTGAGGGAAAAAATAAAATCAAGTATAATAATTATTTTTGATGCAAAAAGCGAAAAAAATTGTGTAAGTCCAAAATATTTATATGAACAGAAATTTTTTTTCATTTCGAATTTTTTTTGTTTTTTGTCTCCTACAAAGTTTTAAAAAAGGACTTACACAATTTGCATTCTAAGCTAGCGATTTTTATCATTTGTAAAAAAAATTGTAGTTTTTTTTTGGTAATTTTAATTTTGGTAAATTTTTTACATCGGCTGTGACCCCCCCCCCCCCCCGAAAAATTCTCTAGCTACGCCACTGCGCAGAGATATATATGTACACAGAAAGTGCTAATAAAAGTGCTTTCGGTTTTTATTTTGACTTTAGTTAAGTTCATTTTGGAAGAGATGCATGTCGTACAGAAAATTCCCAAATTGAACTATGTGCCCTCCTTGACATCGTCGAAAAGCCCCACCCACCCGTCACCGTCCGACAACTTGAAAGGTCTCGATGCAGCGCTGGCTGATTGAGGGTATTCCGATCTATTCCAGCCCCTCCAACAGCATATCAGCAGAGGCGTTGCTAAAGCCACGCGAAATATCACGAAAGACGTCTATCGCACTCCCTGTAGTGAGGGTCCTTTTCGATATGTTGTACAACATTGTGAGTCTTTATCCTCTTTATCCTCCATCCCCTTCCACCAGGCACGTTGAACCAGGACTGAGGCCATCTCGCACATGCCCCTTGGCTCGCGCCTTGAGGATACCTAATCGACCGGACAACAGCCTTTGCTAGCCCTCCACTGTCTGCTCTGGCGCAAGCACTAGGAACAGGCATCGAGGAGGAGAGACGGAGGTCCATTGCCTAGGCAGCAACCTCTTGGCGGTGCCAGCCGAGGATTTTAGCCGTCCGTTTAATAAGGTAACTTCATAACAAACTATTGCATTCGCAATTTCATTCACTTGTTCCTTTGATCCTTCATACATCCCTTCGTTCGTAATATAATGTTACAAAATAATTCAGAGCTTGAAATTCACCCGCTCACCCGCCTTTAACGAATCAATTTACATACCTACATTTTTCATCTTCTTTTTTTCAGCACAAATGCATTGCAAAGTTTTTGTCTCTATATATACATAAATATATATAAATCTGGCGTCTTTTCCTGGATCTTTTTCTTCTGCGTTCGATGACGGCGCAGCTGCAAAATGCAATTTTCTTTTCTCTGTTGCAATTGTTGCCAAATCCCCTCGTGCACTCCGTCCTCCAACAAAAAATACAAACATACACATATAAACATTCGTGTTTTTGTACGTTGGATGGTTGGTTATTTGGTTGGTGCTTATTCCTTTGCTTGAGATTTTATTTTATTGCACTTACAACTTCGCTTCTTTTAATTTTCCTTGTTGTCGATGTTATACTCGTAGAACATTCTTCCATTGCTTCGCGCTTATACCTACTTAAGAGGATTTTTTATACCCCTTCGTGATGTACCTGATGATGATTAGACCCCATCCGTTGTACAAAGAGACAGCTGGGAATATAAAGTTTTTCTTCACGCGCTGACTTTCAAACGCTCACTTCCTTTTATACTAATACATAGATGCATGAGCATTTTGTTGTAAGATTTTTCTCGGCACTTTTTCCTTCGGCGCGCTGCACTTTTTCTTTTTGTCTTTCGTTGCGCAATTTTCTCTTGGCAGGATTTTTCTTAGCAGCGGGAGTTTAATTTTCTTTCTGGAAAACTGCAGCAAAAACAAATATATAAGTAGGTAGGTACATACATATGTATGAACATATTTATGTATGTATGTAAGCTGCAACTCACAATGTGCAACGACCACGCCCTTTAATAGGTATAATGCTAATGTTTTTTTTTTTATATTGCACATTTTGTCTACTTCTTACGCGAAATTACTGCAAAGGTTGTTTTAGTTTTTCTGTTTTTTTTTTGCAGCATTGATTTTTTCTTTCATTTCTTGCTTTCCTTCTTTCGTTCTGGCTTTGCATTCGCTTTCAGATGTCATTAAATTGCAGCCGTTACAATGATGGCAGTTCTTTTTAGGCATTTTCAATGCAAACAAAAGAGAAAATTATAAAAAAAAAAATAAGTTAAAAGAAAAGCGAACAACTGGGAGGGTAAGCCAATAAATGACATTAACTATGTACGTGCTTTTATGTTTTTATTCCGAAGAGATTATATATAAAATTTGTAAATTAAATGGAATGCATTAATATAATTTACGGCGAATAATTTTCTAGACCACTTTAACCCTCCATTTACATTTTTAATTGATATTCTCTCCATATGTTTTCAAAAAGCCATTTTGGTGGGGGTTAGAGGGTTAAAGTTTGCCGCAAATGAACTGCTATTCTGTAGAAGTCCGAGCTCAAATGTTAATTTTAAGTACCTAATTTTCGATCAAGTAATATCACCTCCAGCTAAAATTATAAAACTTAAACCTCCCCTAAAAAAACTCAGACCCCCTTGACTAGTAGGTAGATACCCTGTTCGGCAAAGTTGGTCTGGGAGACATCTCCTTCCATAATTACTAGCGTTTGTTCGTGTTGAGATAACACACAGTTATGATATTCTTTTAACATTTAAGTAGGTACACTCAGGGAAAAAAAATTATAAAAACATATGAAAACATTCTTAAAATGGGCAAAAACGTATTTAAAAGTGATGTAAATACCAACATTTTTATTTTAAAAATGTTCATTGTAAAATTTTTAAATCAAGAAAAAACATTTTAACTTTAAAAATGTTTATTCTTATTTTAAGCACTATGAGAAAAAACGCTGCAGTGTTCTCTATATTAATTTCTCTTCCGTATTCGAAATTGTATCCAACGGCATTCTCTTCATTTTCTCTCAATTCGAGTCCCAACTACAAAACTATAGCCTCCGCTTGTTCTCCTCCTCTTTTCTACTTCGCCTTAACTGTTTGCTATCTTTATTTCTTATTCTGCTTATTCTCCTTTTTCTTCTTTATTTTATATTCTCCTCCGGATTCGAACCATGACATCAATCTGAAACTCAATCCAACGCCATCAGATAGGGGAACATTAAGCATTATATTGAATTGTAATAACCTATTTATACTTCCCTGTTCCTAAAAAGAATCAATGAATTATATGAATATTGTAAAAACAAAATTTAAAAAAATCGATTCTCATTATTGTTTTTGTTGGATTTCTCACAAAAAAATATTTTCTCACAAAAAAATTTTTAACAAAGAGCGAGTTTTTGAATCAATATTCCTTTTCGTTTTTAATTTATGTAAGTATGTTTCTTTTTAAATCCAAAATGCATTTTTACTTCAACAATTTTATTCTTAATTCAAGGATTTCATTTTTAATTTAAAAATTTTCATTGTTAAAATAATGGTTTAAATCGTGCATTATGAAAACAAAAATTTTATTTTTGATTTTAAAATGCTGTTTTTCCCTGAGTGTACCTACGTAGACTCGGAGTAGAGGAAGCTCTGGGTTAGGAGAACACCAACCGATTGATGGGACGGAATGTGGTGAGACTGCGACAGCTGTTTCACTTTAGATCCCTCTAAAACTCGTAAGGCCACTTTTCCGCGAACGTGGTTCGAACTTGCGCGCTGACGCAGTTGTTTAGATTTTTTTCTAGTTTCAAAAAAATTAAAATAACCTGGGTCCGTGTTCGTTAAATATCTAAATAAAATAAATTTTTGTTAAATCTAGTATGATCTCGATTGAAGAGACAGAGTTTTTATTGTTCTAAAATTTATCATATTGGAGATTAGCTTTTGCTCGAATTTGGACCTAGTTCCCACTATCGCGGGAATACTGTATAGATTATTCATACATAAATGCATAGGTACATATATATGTATGTGCATATGTACATACATTTGTGGTGTGCATACTCCAATAAAGAAACTAAAAACTCAATTTTCATATTTTATGTAGGTAGTTACGTGCAACACTCTCGTCTTTTGTATCATTGAACTGCAAAAAACTTAATTTTAATGCTATGTACGTACGTATATACATACATATATGTAGTACAAGGCCGTATCTGGGGGGGGGGGGGATGGCAGGGATCAAGAAGATATCTCTATAGTTTTTCTTTAAGAAGAATCCCTACTTACTTTTAATGGGATAGTCTTTTTAATAAAATCAAGAAGAAATCTTCGAATATATATGTGGTTATCTCCTTGAATTAATAAAGAGGGCGTTCTTCTTATTTTTATTAGGTTATCTAATTAAATTTATTAAAAAGTTAGTCTTATATACATACATATGTAAACTGATTTAGCGGTTCACAGTCGACAACAATAATGCGTAAAGAAAAATTGAGTAAGAAGTTTTCTATTGATTGTGAGAAGGTATACTTTTAAATAAAATTAAAAAGATTTACCTCCCAAAAATAAGAAGAAATCTCTATGGAAATATCTTCGTCTCTGACTTCTGTCCTCTCTTTGGGCCACGAAGCTGTTCAAAGAGACAATCTTCTTATTTTTATGAGGATTATTTGGCTCTGTGTACATTAGTAGGCAAATTAGTTCATAAAATAAGGTACATCTTGTTCATTAATTAAAAACTTCCGTGAACACAACATTCTTTTATAAATACATATATAGTACATATCGACGGCTGAGAACAAGATCGCCCTATTTCAAAAATTGTTTCAAGAACGCCCTATTTGAAAAAATTTTTCAATAACGTCCTATTTCAGATTTTGCTTCAAGAACGCCCTATTTGAAAATTTGTTTCAATAACGTCCTATTTCAGATTTTACTTCAAAAACGCCCTATTTCAGAGAAAATTCAATATATATTTCTCTGAAATAGGGCGTTTTTGAATAATTGTCTGAAATAGGACGTTATTGAAACAAATTCTGAAATAGGGCGTTCTTGAAGCAAAATCTGAAATAGGACGTTATTCAAACAATTTTTGAAATAGGGCGATCTTATTCTCAGCCGTCGATATAATATGTGTTTTTAACAATTTACAGGTGTAGATGAACATATGTATGTACATTAAGGTGGAGTGAAATCATATGGAGATTTTTTTTTGTTCTTTTTTTGAACGTACCAGCAATGAAAAGTTGCCTTTATACGAGTTAATGGACCCCACAAAATTTGATGGCGATAGGATGACGTTTTGAACTGCCCCCAGCCCCGTAAAGTTGAAAGGAATAAGCACGATCTGGTACAAATATGAAATTTTGAAAATTATAAAATTAAAATAACGAAGTATGAGGATTGATAAAAATGGCTAAGCTGAGTACTAAAGTGAATTATTTTTTTTTAAAACAACAACAACAAAAGTTATTAAAGGTCAAAGTTCATATTATGCATTTTTTAAATTGAAATTACTTAAAAACTACTGAACCGATTTCGAACATTTTGATACCATTCGATAGGTATTTTGATTCCCTTTAATTTGATATACATTTTATATATGAAAAGTAAGGGGGTAAAAGGGGGTTGACCCCCGCAAGGGGGGTGTTATGGAACCCACATAAGCTGTATATCAAATTAAAGGAAATCAAAATACCTATCGCATGGTATAAAAATATTCGAAATCAGTTCAGTAGTATTTAAGTAATTGCAATTTAAAAAATGCACAATATAAATTTTGACCTTTAAAAACTTTTGTTGTTGTTGTTTCCAAATAAAGAAAATTCACTTTAATACTCAGCTTAGCCATCTTTATCAATCCTCATACTTCGTTTTTTGATTTTATAATTTTAGAAATTTCACATTTGTACCAGATCGTACTATTTTTTTCAACTTTGTGGGGCTGGGGGCACCTCTAAACATGCGAGTAGGTCAATAAAATTTTACAGGGTTATTACTGGGCTAGAAAGGTGCCGTTCTGGCTTTGGAACAAATTGAATTTCCAAAAAAAAATGTTTCACTCCGCCTTAATGTACATAATAAATGAAATATTTTTAGTTTTTTTATTTTATGATTTTTTAATATATTTTTTAAGATGTATAAGTATGTATTATATGTGAATAATCACTGTAAAGCCTGAATAAAAATATGTATGTAATTTGAATTTGAAATGTTTTTTTTAGTTAAGCCCCCCCCAAAATGAAATCCTGGCTACGGCCTTGATGTAGTATGTATGTATGTAGGTACCTACAACGCTGAAGTAGAAAAACTATAGAGAAACAAAGCCAAAAATTTAAAACAAACGTTAGAATGATATAGGTATCTATGTATATACATACATACATATGTACATATGCATGCATAACGCAAAAATTAAATATGTAGGTAAATAAAAAAACTCAATACACAAAAAATTTTCCTACTATGTACCTATGCATTTATGTGCATACTAATGTGTGTATGTACATAAAACAGTATTAATAATAAAAATAACAAAATTGGCAAATCCAAAATGAAATCAACAAATTTTTGTGCTCGTATTTATTTACTTGAAATGCGGGAAATGTAAACGCACACTAATGCAAAAACATAAATGACACACACATGCATACACAGCTGAACACAATGGCAACCATGCCCGAAACAACATGAGAACTCAATGTTTAAGTAAATAAACCGCAATGAAAAATGAACCACAGCAAAGTAGGCGGAGCTTCGCACAAAGAGAGCGCCAAACGGAACAATGGAACCGAAACCCAGAGAATATGTATGCGAGAGAGTTAAATAATTGAAATATGTGTGCGTGTGTGGGTTTAGTCAGCGAAACGTAATAGAAATGAAGCAATGAAATGGAAATGAAATTGAAATGGAAACGGCAAATGGCAAATGACAAATACAAATACAAATATAAATGCGAAAGAGATGGCACGATGCATGAAGGATAGCAGCCGACTGCAGTTTATATGTATGGCTGTGTGACTGCGAAAGCAATTGAAGTAGCAGAGGAAATGAAATAATTTGCGTAGGTATGGATGTGTTTGAGGGGAAATAATAATATGTGTGTGTGTGTGTGTGTCGCATATGCCATTCCCAGCAGTATTTATCAGCTGGAAAACAGCACATATTTCCTACTGAATATTCAGTAGAGATGTAGTTCTAATATCTGAACTTTCCCTTTCGTTTTTATATAGAGGTGGCGTCGAAAATCAACTGCCTAAAAACTGCCGAACGAGAAGGGAGAGTTTCTGTAGGAAAAAAGACCTGAATACGCAGGGAGAACTTCCATAGCATGTATGTAGTACACCTGATGTCTTCACTGCGTGTTCAGTTATTTTTTCAGCAATGAATTTTGAACTTACTTTCAGGCTATTTTTCATAATGAATATTCTATTGAATATGCACCTCCTTACCTCAAATACTGCTGGGTTGTTTGTATATGTTTTATAATCGCATTTGCAATGAATTTTATTTTATTTATTTATTCACGTTTTTTTGATTCGCTGATGGCAACAAAATAAAATCTTCAATCGGGATTGTATTAACGTGTGTGTGTGCTTATGCAAATTTAAGTTAGTTCTGCTGCTGGCAGAGCAAGCGTCTTAGTGGAGAGAACCAGAAACAAAAATATCTCATTGCCGTTGATTTTAAAATTATTTGTTATGATTAATGGCGTTTTCTTTTCTCGAAATAATGTTGCCCTGTTTGATTTTCTTAGCCATTTTGTAAGTTTGTCTGGTCCTTTAACCATATATTGACTTCTAACTAAGTGAGAGGGCACCCTTAACTACAAATTCAGCCATTTTATAGAAAGTCAGGATACGTAATTCGATAATTGGGATATAGGAGGGCAGCATTTTGCATTTTTTGTAGAAAAGAAAACGCCATAAGTATGAATATTATATTTTATGAAAGTTTTTAAGTTATTGTCTGCTTTTTCTCATTTCTGTATCTATTTCTCCTAACTAGTACCTACAAACAAGTTAGCAACTCTTAACTAATAGATACATACATATATATATTTATGTATTTATGTATGTCTCTACAAGCTCTCTTTGTAAGTTGCATGTTGCACGTTGGAAGCGCTAACTGCCCAAACATCTTGCCACTTGTGCTTATCGCAGTTGAAAGCCGTTGCATTGCCGACGGCAAGGAAGCGAATTTGAGTAGCGAAAACTTAACGCGCTACACGGCCTGTCCGTAGCTGATGCTAGTTAGTTGTACTTAGTTGTTGTACCTATTCCCTCTTAGCAAGCCCCGCCGAGAGGGGGAGGGGGGCTGAGGGGGTCAATTGCCCCGGGCCCGGGCTTTAGAGGGCCCGGGAATCTCAAAATGTTATCCAAGTTTTTGCTTACAGAAAATAAACGAACAACACCTTTAATCACCTTTCGTAGATAGCAATCATTTTAAATTTCAACAAATTTTATAAATCTCTTAAAGTGTCTGCACCCCACTTAAGGAATTGTTGGTTTTTGGCGTCGACTTTGCAGCATAAATTTGAATTCGTTTTCTGTTGCAACAGAAAAATTCGGTATGATGCAAATTCTTATACAGCGATATGGGTATATCCTGGGCGTTTCGGACGGTATGTTCGCACGATTTTTTGAACTTTTGAGGCAGAAATATCGCGAAATATTATGATAAAAGGAAAGATTTAGGCCACAGCTAATGATAAAAGTATGTTAGCGACAGAAATTTAGTTTAATGCCTCTGTTTTAGCCACTTAAACTGCGTTCCGGCCGCTACAAAAACACGTCCATTTTTTTTTTTTTTGAGTGGCTAAAACAGAAGCCTGGCATAGCAGGCGAGCACTCTACCCACTGCACCACAGAGGCCATGTATAGATAAATTAAAGTTCGTAACTATATATTCATTGAATTTTGATTTTGAGAATTTGTTCATTTAGTATGGGGGCCCTTAGTTATTTTGACCCCGGGCCCGGATTTTCTCTCGGCGGCCCTGCCTCTTAGATATGAACCAATATGTACTAGACATATACGCCGACAGTGATTCCGGCGGCGGCGGCGCTATTCCAAAAACATTTCGGCGGCGGCGACGACGCCGGCGTGCTTTTTCGCGCCGGCGCACCTGCCCCAAATCTACAAATCACAATCCTTATTCAAATATTAATTTTATTTAGTTACCTTAATATCGCTGGCTGAATGGAATAAATAAACTAATTTCCACCTTAAATTGTTGAAACTTTTTTATTAACAGCAGAAAACAATTGTTACATAAACTAAAATATAAAATAAAGAAAATAAATATTAAAGAATATACATACACAAATCCATATGTAGGTAAGGGTAAATTTAAATTCATTTGCTTATTTTGTATGATAATAAACATGCATACATATATTTACATACATATTTATATATATATAAGGCACTTTAAAATAAATATATGTATATACAGTGTTGGAAAAAATAATAGGGACAAAATTTTGCAATTCTCCATTTATTTCAAGACCAAATAATAATTACCATATATTGATGCTTACACGGAGAGGACATGCTTCAATGACTCTGGGGTGGTTTTTGTATAATAATTTAATTTTTATGAATAAAAATAATGAAATGTATAATTTAAGTTGGAAATAATGATAGGGACAAACTTTAAATTCGATGGTTTTTCCAAATAAACTACAATATTACTGCTGCAGGTAGATTTAAACTAATGTTTAGTTGAAGCTCCTTTATTTTTTATAACTTCCTTACTTCTTCGTGGCATAGGGTTGAACAAATCAGCGCAATTTGCAACTGGTATTAAGTACCAAGCTTCTTTAATTTTTTTTCCATAACTCTTGCTTATTTTTCCATTTTTGATCCCCCATCGTCTTCTTTAATATTCCCTATAGGGCTGAGGTTCGACAACTGTGAGGGCTACTCAAAAACAGCAACTTTCTTACGTTCAAACTATGAGTTTTCGATTCTGGAGGCATATTTGGGATCATTTTCGGCATCTAATGATATCAAGGAGGGTAGAAATGGTGCAGTTTTGAGTAGAACAATTAGCAACAGACCTCGATAAGTAGGACTAAATGGAAGAGATCCCAGAAAAGTTCCGTATCTGAGAAAAAATCATGTAAGCCAACGAACTGAAATTTTCCAGTAGCTTAAACTCTTTAGGACTGAGGCTAGTAAAGTAGGGAACAGCCAAAGTTTTTGTTAATAACTTTTAACCGGCAAAAAATAAAACATTTCCGCATTCAGCTTGTGTTCCTGAGGTCAAAACACGATTGGTTCCTTTTTTAATTTTGAAGAACTTTAGCAGTTAGCAAAACTAGGAAAATATGTACATATCTCGCTCCATACGGGTATGGCGCGCCAGCGCACGCCACCGCGCCGATACGCCGATTTCACGGATTATGGCGGCGGCGGCCGATTATGAAGGTAATCGGCGCGGCGGCGGCGGCGTCAATCGGCGGCGTATATGTCTAATATGTACCTATATGTAAATACATATTTACGTGAGGTAAGCTGCAAAAAAGTTGTGCTTATTGTTGACAAATCAGGTCTAAACTGGGAGTACGCTGACAGCGCTGCTTCTGTTATGCACTTACTCTTTCTGCTCCTAACTTTCTAATAATTACTTATCTAGGCCTTATTTCGCCTTAATTAATTTAATTTTTTTTTATAAAATCTTAACCTAGAATACAATTAAGATATTTGTTGCCACTGCTTCAAATAACATTTGGATGAAAAGCAATTTTATTTTTTCAATTGATTTTTAAGTAAATTTTTGCTTCCCGACGTTTTACCGAGCATTGTGGTAAAAATATAGTTTTTATTTTTATATCCTTAATTTATACATACCTGGGTACTTACCTTGGTATATTTGAGAAAAAATTGAGAATGGGTACGTTTAATTGTGAATTTCAAAATGCCCTGGAATTAGAAATGCGTATAAACGTTTTTTCAACGTTCGAGATTTTTTTCTATTATGTTTATTGGGCATCATACCTCATATGCTCGTTAGCGCATGCGCTTGTGCTCATCAATGTGCGTGTGTGTGTATGCCAATTCTTAGACTACTGTATCCTCGCTACTTCAGTAGTCTTACAGTAAACAGTAAATCATATATATTATTTCTAATTGGTGTTTTATAAATATCCCTTTTTCTGCTCACATAATTTACCAAAATTAATAAGTAAGGCATCGTTTTAAAGGTATTAATTAGCTATGCATGCGAAACGGTGTTTTATTGGGCGTGGTACTTTATATGAAAAGTAAGGAGGGTAAAAGGGGGGTTGACCCCCGCAGCGGGGAGTGTTATGGAACCCACATAAAATGTATATCAAATTAAAGGGAATCAAAATACCTATCCAATGGTATACAAACATTCGAAATCGGTTAAGTAGTTTTTAAGTAATTGCAATTTAAAAATGCATAATATAAATTTTGACCTTTAATAACTTTTGTTGTTGTTGTTTCCAAAAAAAAAATTCACTTTAATACTCAACTTAGGCTGTTTATCAATCCTCATACTTCGTTTTTTTGATTTCATAATTTTAGAAATTTCACATTTGTACCAGATCGTGCTATTTTTGTCAACTTTGTGGGGCTGGGGGCACCTCCAAACATGCGAGTAGGTCAATAAAATTTTACAGGCTTATTTCTGGGCTAGAAAGGTGCCGTTCTGGCTTTGGAACAAATTGAGTTTCCAAAAAAAAATTTTCACTCCACCTTAATATATACGAGTATATCAAAACGATCAGAATGAAAAAAAAAAATGATTGAACCATGTCCGTCCGTCCGGCCGTATACACTCTAACTTGCGCAAAAATAGAAATATTTTAATGAAATTTGGTACACAGATTCTAATGGGAACAGAGAAAGTTGGGGTTGAAAATAAGGCATATGTGTGTATTTTGAAAAACACGTAAAACATGATAATTCAGTCACTAATAAAGCCCGAGTGATGAAACGACGTTATGCCGTTATGAGGAAACGTGCTGAAATTTTGAAAAATGGGCCAAGAGGAGCAAATTTTCAAAGATTTATAAGTAAAAACTCAAGAACTGTAACAGATAAATCGAGTAAGCTTGGACTACTGATTTGCTTGCCAAAGCAAACGTGTGGAAAAAAAAATTACCCAAGTCGGTAGGGACCACGTATGTACATATGTATATATAAAAATATATGTAAAATATATAAAAATATAATATACATACATATATATATGTAGGTAGAATAGAACATTTTATGCGATATGTTTGCCAAACATATACATAAGTAATTCATTGAAAATTCCATAAGTTCCACTGTAGACATAAAACCAAATAAATATAAGTTTTTTAAAATAGGCGTGAGAGCAGAAACTATACCGACTGGCGCCGTATGTTTTATTATTTTTTGCGCAAGATGCGCACGGGTCCAGCTAGTAATACTGAAATACTGTAAACTTTTTACAGTAGTAAGTAAAGACTACTTATTACTGTAAAATTTTTACAGTAATAAGTAACGCGGTACTTAATACTGTAAAAAATTTTAAGTAATAAGTAAAGCGATACTTAATACTGTAAAAAATTTTAAGTAATAAGTAACGCGTTACTTATTACTGTAAAAATTTTTAAGTAAGCAGTAAAAAGGGTAAAAATAATGAATTACTACTGGTACTTAAAAGTGCCCATCTATGGTGTGTACATAACTACTGGTATGTTGTATTTTCTCCATATTTTCAAAATTTCTTTAGCTGCTGCTGTTAATTGCTACTGTCGATTTGTTAACCTTCATAAGTCCTTAAAAATTACTGATGTTAACGTTTCGGTTAAAATTTGACCAAACAGGTCAGGTAATTTAACAAAATTAATGCTTTAGGTAAAAAACTTTGCATATTTTATTTTGCTACAATTAATAAGCAATTTTTTTATTCTTAACAGCTTTTATTTTATTTTTTTGGCAACACCAAGCTAACTTAAATACAAATTTTTTGGGGGAAATCGATTTTTTGTCCAACAATGGTCAAATTTGACCGGAAGAACTTATGAAGATTAAATAGTCTTTCAACGCTTCCTGTCTTGTAAATTTGAAAAGTAACAACTTTGTGTTATTATGTAATTTATGCCTTTCCGCTTTTAATTTCTCACAAAATATTTAAATTTTTTATTAATAGGTACATTTAGTAAACTCAGCAAATAATAAAGGATTTTTATGTCCCAGTATTTCTTGGCAATTTTTTACGCTAGACTTTGGAGAAAATTGTTTTCAATTACCCCCGTAATATTAACCCTACCTAAACGTCAAACTCTTAGAGGAAAAAGTGTTAGGTACATACCTAAATACATAGGCACACACGTAAATACATACATATGTAGGCACATAAGTGGTTTGCCATGAAACAACTAGGTACAACAAGTGCATGAAAATAAAAATATTATAATATTGCGCAATATTTGGTTGCACGTTACAACAATTGTTGATAGGTACATAATTGTTTTGGGTGGTAATTGCAGTTTTGCACATTGCAATCCAACAATTTGACTGGACCATCTGTGTGGCGGCAACAAAATTGTTCTTACAAAAGTAATAGCAACCAGACAGGCTGGCGAACGGTCGGACTGACGGACAATTCGCCAAACTGCCAAAACCGCGACGGAACCGAATAAATAACAGACTGGTCGGTGTCAGGTGCTTTCGCCGGCCGCAATTGAAACGCGCAGCTGAAAGCGTTAAAAATAAATGCCGGTATATTTGCCTTTTCTGGATGTGGGACATTTCCAAGCGTCTCTGCTCAATCGAGAACAAACAACCTTGGAAACTGTAATATAAAAAATTTTTGGCTTGGACTGGAAGAATGAAGGCTGTTACTGTCATGTAAAAGTTTTCTAATGTAAAACCGACCAGGCAAATACCGATAAGAGGCGACATTACTTGCAGCGAAAATTCTTATAATAGACTCTATTCCTTCAAATAACTCTTCGAATTCTTTAGCCATTTGTAAGGGATAGAATTTGCAAACGAATTTGTTCATTCTAACCCACTGTACAGCAAAGAATAAGCAATGGTTGGGTTTAAGGCATAACCAAGAGCTTTTGAGTTTAGCGAGTTGAAATCTAAATGGTCGCGAAGAAACAGAACTGCAATTTAATTTAATAAATTTTATGTTTATGTTCAAATGGCACGATCGGCTCGTGCAGTCGGAGTGGCTTTTTGTCAATTATTGGGTGCGCTTGCTTGGACCCAAACGTTTTTCTTGGCTCATATTTCAAAAAAATCGTTTTGGTACAATGTACATATGTATGTATGTGCAATTATGTAGGTCTGTAGATACGTTCAGTTGATCATTAGTTCCTTGGGTCAAATGCATCGCCTCGTTGTTGTTGTTGTTGTTGTTTTTGTATATTGTTGCATGCCCCAGTGCCAATAAATTTCTTTTCGCTACATTACGTGGGGGCGTTTTCCGTGTGAAACGAAGTAAATTGTCTCATTTTGAATAAATATAAGAATTATTCTTATATGCAAAGCTGAGTCTAAAATTTGGTTTAGACCCAAGAGCTGAATAAGCTAGGGTGCACTGCTCCTCATTAAATTTTTGGTTCAAACTGGATCTAAAACTTCTCACTTGTTTTTTGTTTTTGCTATGTTTTGCTTTAATAAATACATACATAAGTGAAAGTACATAAAAATCTTTGGTATGTGTACAGTATCTACATATTGTGCATAGATATGAAATTATGGATCTTCATCTCTAGTAAAATGATAGCATGCAATAGTTTGTGTGGGTGAGAGTTGACTGGATAATTAACGCAATAATCATCGACGAATGCAAAGGTACGTGAACACATTAATAGCAACAACAACATTAATAAAAGCAACAACACAACAATACATACCAGCCAACACCGGCACACCGACACACCAGCCAACACCGAATGCCAATCCTGCCTGGGCGTATACGTGCCATAATGAGCAGCAACACAATTTAATCAGTTGATAGGAAAAGGTGTTGGAAAGAGTCAAAAACGCTTGGGCTTATCAAATGTATGTTTGTATGCTTGTGTGGGAGAAAATGCGTTCCAGCGTGTGAACGAATGAATGAATGAAGAAGGTAGCGCGGTTCAGTTCAGTTGGCTCAGTTGGCTGTGAAATGACCAGCGGCTATTTTTAAACATTTTACAAACAAAAATACATACAAACACATATCTACACTTTCATATACACGTTTGTGCATATATGCACGCTTATAAACTATATATTAATATAAATGGTTTTCCTTTTCTGCCAGCCTTAAAAAACGCTTCAACTTGCTTGCTTATTTGCAACCCTGGTGTCAGATATCAAAATTAAATGTGAACGACAAAAATAAATAAAGAGATTAATACCTAAATTTTGCATAAAATACGTAAATAGAAACATATGTATGTATATTTTTATATAGCCAACCGAAAAACAACGTTAAACGAAACAAAATGAGTACTTAATTATGCAGTTTCAAGTGCTATTAACAATAGCTTCATTATTTTACTCTGCAACACTTTGCTGTTCAGGTCGTCAAAGCGCTAGGCGCTGTCAACTCAACTCGCTTAGCCAACTAAAAGCCACATAACTTGATTCGCCAGCGAAGCATCTAGGGAAGCATCTAGGGAAACATCTCGCTAACCTGTCTCCACGTGGCTAATCGTGATTCAGTTTAACATTTATCTTTCTTGTTCTTCTTAAATGTTTGTATGTTTGCTTATTTTTATACTCAGCTGTACTAGTACACAGAGTATTATAGTTTTAATCACATAACGGTGGATTGTAACAGAATGAAATAATCGAGATAGATATAGACTTATATATATCAAAATGATCAGGGTGAAAAGAGAAATCGATTGAGCCATGTCCGTCCGTCCGTCCGTCCGTCCGTCCGTCCGTCCGTCCGTCCGTCTGTCCGTCCGTCCGTCCGTCCGTCCGTCTGTAAACACTCTAACTCGCGCAAAAATTGAGATATTTTGATGAAATTTGGAACGCAAGTTGGTATCGAGACTGGGACGGTTGGTATTGAAAATGGGCGAAATCGGACCATGACCACGCCCACTTTTCCTATATAGAAAAAATCGGAAATTTGGTATCTCAGCCACTAATATAGCTAGAGTTTTAAAATTTTACCCACGTATTGAGCTCGGGCCCTTATGAAGAAATTTGATGAAGTTTTGGAAAATGGGCTGTGCCACGCCCACTTATTAAGGGTCAAACATTGAAAGTTTTATATGTCATAACTCAGAAACCGTTGAAGATATATCGATGAAATTTGGTACGCGTAATTTGCTTACATAGACAAATGTTTTGACGAAAAATTATCAAAATCGGTTTACGGCCACGCCCACTTTTATATATGTGTATTATAAAGTGACCTAATAAAACCATTTTAAGCGATATCTCTGTCAAATATAAAGATCTATCATTGAAATTTTGTCGCATGAGTCCAACTATGGACATAAAACAAAAAACACAAAAATTTTGGAATATGGGCGGTGCCACGCCCACTTATTAAGGGGCAGACATTGAAAGTTTTATGAGTCATAACTCAGAAACCGTTGAAGATATATCGATGAAATTCGGTACGCGTAATATAATTACTTAGTCAAATGTTTTGGCGAAAAATTATCAAAATCGGTTGACGGCCACGCCCACTTTTATATATAGGAAATATAAGGGGGCCTAATAAAAACATTTTAAGCGATATCTCTGTCAAATATAAAGATCAATCACTGAGATTTTGTGGCAGGAGTCCAACTATGGACATAAAACAAAAACTACAAAAATTTTGGAAAATGGGCGGTGCCACGCCCACTTATTAAGGAGCGAATATTGAAAGTTTAATAAGCCATAACTCAGAAACCGTTAAAGATATATCGATGAAATCTGGTACGCGTGATATATTTACTTAGCCAAATGTGTGGACGAAAAATTACCAAAATCGGTTGACGACCGCGCCCACTTTTATATATGTGTATTATAAAGTGACCTAATAAAACCATTTTAAGCGATATCTATGTGAAATATAAAGATAATTCATTGAAATTTTGTGACATGAGTTTTACAATAGACCGGAAACAAAAAATAAAAAAGTTTGGAAAATGGGCGTGGCACCGCCTCTTTTTAGACAAAGGGATATATGAGATTTCTTAGCCTTTAACTCGACAAATAATTGAGATATTATGACGAAACTTGGTTTATACACTTTTATAACATGTGTTAATAGACACGCAAAAATGTATTGAAATCGGTTTATGACCACGCCTACTTTTTAACAAAGATATTTCTGGAACACCCTTTTGGAATTTGTAACGTGAAGTCTTTGTAACTAAAAGTCATAGAGGGATGAAATTTTGCACTAACAATAATATTTGTATGCTTATTTGGATGATTGATATAAATTTTGAAAATGGGCGTGGCTGCGCCCTGTTTATGCAGCACTCGTTTCATATAAAATACACCCTATATCGAACAAACGCAAACAAACAATGAAAGCATACAGCTGAGTATCTAATGTTCGATTGCACTCGAA
Organism: Urophora cardui; assembly: GCA_960531455.1. Classification (NCBI taxonomy): domain Eukaryota; kingdom Metazoa; phylum Arthropoda; class Insecta; order Diptera; family Tephritidae; genus Urophora; species Urophora cardui. The sequence continues at coordinate 5,183,626 of OY482674.1, forward strand.
CTTAGGCTTCCTTACTTGTTGCGTTTTTGTTTTGGTCTGTGTGAGATTTCGATAGATTTTCGATACAAAATTAGGGAAGGCATCGATATCATCTCATTTGTTAAGAGGATTGAGAACGAAACAAGTGTTTCAATCTTCACTCGCTCTCAGAAATTTTTATGGAAATTGGCGAGATTCGGCACTCGTTTTGAGGTCGAAACAAGATTGAGAGAGCGAGTGCAGAAAAAAAGAGCGAAACACGTTATGTGGAGACATGGTGTAACTTAGCGAATAACAGGGAAAGCAACAACAACAAAAGCTAAGCCTCAAAACGAGTGCCGAATCTCGCCAATACAAACATTTAAGAAGAACAAGAAAGAGAAATGTTAAACTGAATCACGATCAGCCACGTGGAGACGGTTATTTAGCGAGATGTTTTGCTACATGTTTCTTTGGCGAAACAAGTTATGTGGAGACGGGCTTTTAGCTAGTGGTTTTTTCAAACTAGCTTGTAAACTAAACTGGCTATAATTTATTGTTGGCATGCCAAAGGATGTGCACATACATATTATGTATGTTTATATGAAGGTATTTTAATACATACTACATACGGCTCATGAAAATATTCTTATTGATATGCCAGAATGTTAAAGAGGCGTTGAGGAATTTGATTTTGACACGTGTTGAATGCGTAAATCGAAGAACAAAGCAATAGACAATTAACTGACCAGAGGCCGTTTGAACAAACTTATAATTGAATATACATACATACATACATACATATGTGGGGTGCTATAAAACAAACGGCAATAAAGCGAACTTTGCTTTAATTCTTTTCCGAATGGGAAATAACACCAACTTTTGGGCTTTTCCTTATTTCCAGCAGAGCTAGTCTTATTTTACTTCTTTATCCCTGTTGCATATATTTCATACGGATCCACTTTCACTCTCTTACCTTCTTTGTTGCATCGTATTTAGCGCTAATCTCCAAAAGAACGCAGCTTTTACGGTAAGTATGACAAAATATTGCGACTAGATACAAAAACCACTACAGCGGCATTAGTAAGCCATAGCATTAAAATGTCAACAAAAAAAATATATACATACATACCATAGATGGGCATACTGAAGTAAAATTGTAATTCAGTAAAGCAAACAGTAAGCAGTAAAAGAATATTGCTTACTTAAATTTTTTTACAGTAATAAGTAACGCGTTACTTATTACTTAAAATTTTTTACAGTATTAAGTATCGCTTTACTTATTACTTAAAATTTTTTACAGTATTAAGTACCGCGTTACTTATTACTGTAAAAATTTTACAGTAATAAGTAGTCTTTACTTACTACTGTAAAAAGTTTACAGTATTTCAGTATTATTTACTGTTTACTGTAAGACTACTGAAGTAGCGAGGATACAGTAGTCTAAGAATTGGCATACACACACGCACACTGATGAGCACAAACGCATGGGTTAACGAGCAGCTGAGGTATGATGCCCAATAAACATAATAGAAAAAAATCTTGAACGTTGAAAAAACTTCTTAGACTACTGTATCCTCGCTACTTCAGTAGTCTTACAGTAAACAGTAAATAATACTGAAATACTGTAAACTTTTTACATTAGTAAGTAAAGACTACTTATTACTGTAAAATTTTTACAGTAATAAGTAACGCGGTACTTAATACTGTAAAAAATTTTAAGTAATAAGTAAAGCGATACTTAATACTGTAAAAAATTTTAAGTAAGCAGTAAAAAGGGTAAAAATAATGAATTACTACTGGTACTTAAAAGTGCCCATCTATGATACATACATATGTATGTATATATTTTTATTACTTACCCGCATTTTCTTACGATATCTATGTATGTAAGTTTCCTGCTGCACGTGTTCTATGCCGTATTAATAAGTCGAGTTTCAGAATAGGAATGAGACAATTTTTTTTCCTGTAGCAACGTCCCTTTTGCCTTTATTTCCTTTTTTATTTGCATCTGGTTTTGATTTGTGTTTATCTTTTGAATTTTTATTAGCACATTTTTTAGGTATTTTTTACAGGTTTTTCAATTATTTCCTTTTTTGAGGAAGCGAAAGTCGCAATAAGTAGATACACAAATGAATTACTGAATCATATTGCATTGCTAGTGTGGTCAGTGAGGCACAGCTGTTTTTGTTGTTCGGAAATTGAATTTTAATTTGATGACGACAGAGATGGATTAAGAACAAGGGTGAGATTCAAGTAGAGAACGCGATGGAACAAGGCTTTGTTCTTAGAGTTTTTGAAGTTTTTTTCCTTATAACTTTGCGTTGTCTTGTATCACGTTGTGGTTTGTGCTTTAGAATCTAGACTCTATATTACAAATTTAGGATTTAAGTTAAATTCAAATTTTATAATTTATATTTCACAATACCTAATTGAACATTTCTGCTTTATGCTCGCTTAGGAATTAACTGTTATTATTTACTCGTATATTTACTATGTATATATCCATACCATTGTTTCTTTTATTCCCACCGAATGTGCGTAAATGCCAATCGAAACTTGTAGATCATTAATTATACGAATTCGGTAAGGCGCCTCCTTTCTGTATTTTGCTACTGACGGCCAAATTTTGTATTATTTGTCCAATTTCATGGTGTAAATTTCTTAATTTTTCTTCTTCTTCTCATTTTCTTCAGCACTTTGTGGCTGTGAGTAAAGTGGAAAACTTCACAAAACCATCGATACAAATTAGTTTTGCTACTCATACAGATCTCAATAGCACCAAATGTTTGTTTGTGTGTAAGTAAATATGTATCTACATATATCTTACCTTCTATTTGGCTTTTGCCTTAATTTTCACAGTCATCGCGTAATGGTCGTCGAGAAATTGTAGATACAAATGTAAAAAAAAATTAACCTCTCAAAACGATCATCAATTATGAGTACTCGTAGATTGATGAACTTTTCCCCATTTAATTCGACTCATTAACTACTTACACGAAAACCTTTGAAGTGTGATTTTTTTACGTTTCTTTCAGTTGCTTCTTGTCTTATTTGTGGTTACGGTCAAATTTTGTATTTCTTAAATTTGAAAATTATTACTTTAATGTGTGGATTAGTGAAGGATTTTTATCTGATTAGCCATCCAAACTTGGTGTGTCTAATTTTGACTAGATGTGGGAATTTTCAAAGCTTTCTGATATTTCTTTCTCTCTTATTTATAGATATATCGTAATAAAGCCATTTAGGTAATAAAGTCGTTGCTGCTGATAATTATAATAAACAACCACCCGGTCATGTAATTTTTTACATTTTCTTAGATAAAATAATAAATTAAAATTTAATTGTGAAAACGATAGATGAAACTGAAGCTCTATCATCAGAGTAGCTTATTATCGAAGCATGAGGGGACCCCTATGGGTTTCGATCGATAGTTGCTGATTTGAACTATGTATTTTATTAAGCCTAGCTATTCGTTCTGATAAATTTTAGAACCTACACTATGCTCATGTTTCGATTTTAAACTGAGTTATAATGCACCCGTCACCAGCCGACAATCTGAAAGGGGTATTCCGATTCATTCGAGTCCCTCAAACATCACCTCAGTAGTTGTTTAAGGCACCCGAAATATCAAGAAAGACACCTACCGAACTCCCTGTAGTGAAGGGCCTTTTCGATATGTTGTACAACGTTGTGATTCTCTGTCCTGTTTATCCTCCATCATGACAAGATAAATTTGTTTTATGCCTTCCGCCAGGCACATCGAACCATCGCTGAGGCCTTCTAGCACTTTCCGTCTGGCTGGCGCCTTGAGGGGACCTACTCGACGGGGCAACAGCCTTTGCTAGTCCTCCGCGGTCTCTCCCCCTCGGTCTGCCCTGGCGCAACCATCAGGAACAGCATCGGGGAGCAGAGGCGGAGGTCCATTGCCAAGGCAGTAACCTCTTGGACGCTACAGCCGAGGATTTTACCTTTAGTCAAATACATACTTATTTATTTCTACGAAAGGCTATTGCTACCAAAGACAAAACACGCCTAACATGGCACGCAAAAAAATAACAAAACGAACAAACTAACTTCCACGTTTTATAAATCTATTATGAATGCACTTTTCCATAAATGAAACGAAATTTTCGCTTTGATGCCATTGGAGCGTTTTCCATGTTATTTAACTATGAACTGATTGTATGGCATGGGTCTTGTGACAAACTGACGACAACTCAATGAATGCCAATCAACCCAGCAACGTCTGCCCATACAATGTTTCAAACTAGTCAATCACCCACGAGGCGATGGTAAGGGTTGGAAACTTGAATCCCAAAGCGCTCTATTCTAGTTATTTCAATATTTTTTCTATTTCTGGTTTTCTTTGTTTTCTTTTTTTTCCTTTTCTTTTTGCTACATTAGCTTTCTGAACTTTCCATGAAAACATTATGAATATGAAAGTGAGCATTTCGCAGGAAAATTCGCTTGTTTTTATTCTCCGATACCTCAATTTCCATTCCGCAATGTTTACATACATACATTCAGCGTCATTCATTCATAAGCTGCCATGCCCGGTCGTTCTTAATGCATACAGGTATTTTTTGTTGTTGTTTTTTTTTTTTCTATTTTACTCTTGAATTTCCATTTTAATATTTTTTTTTTTATTCGATGCCTTCGGTGATATTTCAGCTATTGTGTTGGCATTGTGCCGCCAAATTGTACGTTATAAATGGATTATTGCAATTAGACCTTCATGTCCCTGCGCAACAGCCGCGAAGCAGTACAAACATGGAGAACCAAGAAGCTACAGAGAGTAAAGTGTAGCAAAATAATAATGTAAAAAATAAGAAGAAGAAAATTCAGTTGGTATCTTACATTATATACCAAACTGTGACTGCAAACAATGAATGATGAAGCGGTGGGCTTGGCTTTCGTACAATGTACCACGCCTAGAATAATAAAATTTTGTCGGGGGGTAGAAGAGATCCCAAAGATGAAAGCCAGAGGTAAACTCAATTGAGGACCGTGAATTTGGTGGACCCGCCACTTACACTTAGCGGCTAAAGAAATAATATTCTTGATTTATGAACTTTTTTGGGACGTTCTCAGTCCAACACTCTAAGCAATGGACAGTTGGTTATAAAAACAAAGTAAGACTGTGTTGCAAAAAATTGCTGCAAGAAAATGTTGAAATGTGCACCAAAAAACAAAGAACGGGGGAAAAAATGTTGGAACTAAGAGCTAAACAAAATTACAAGGAATCATAAAAATGTACTAAGTAAAAGCGGCATTTGCCCGCATATCCCCTCTAAACCCTTACCAATCACCCACGATTGCTTGACTTATGTACTGTGTGGCCTTTGTCAGTGGGTGGCCGACATAAAGCGCATTAGCAGCACAAGCCACGTACATACATACATACATACTTATACATTTTAACTAGAATTTCTCTTTTGCATCAAATTCTTTATTATTTCTTTTTCCGTGTAATTTTTTTCATTTCTCTTGTCATGCCGCACTTTTTATTTGCTTTTTATACTCAGCTGTACTAGTACACAGAGTATTATAGTTTTAATCACATAACGGTGGATTGTAACAGAGTGAAATAATCGAGATAGATATAGACTTATATATATTAAAATGATCAGGGTGAAAAGAGAAATCGATTGAGCCATGTCCGTCCGTCCGTCCGTCTGTCCGTCCGTCTCTAAACACTCTAACTCGCGCAAAAATTGAGATATTTTGATGAAATTTGAAATGCAAGTTGGTGTCGAGACTGGGACGGTTGGTATTGAAAATGGGCGAAATCGGACCATGACCACGCCCACTTTTCCTATATAGAAAAAATCGGAAATTTGGTATCTCAGTCACTAATATAGCTGGAGCGATGAAATTTTACCCCCGTATTGAGCTCAGGCCCCTAGGAAGAAATTTGATGACATTTTGGAAAATGGGCGGTGCCACGCCCACTTATTAAGGGTCAAACCTTGCAATCTTTATATGTCATAACTCAGAAACCATTGAAGATATATCGACAAAATTTGGTACGCGTGATTTACTTACTTAGGCAAACGTTTGCACGGAAAATAGTTAAAATCGGTTGACGGCCACGCCCACTTTTTATTATAAAGTGACCTAATAAAAACATTTTAAGCCATATCTCTGTCAAATATAAAGATCTATCATTGAAATTTTGTCGCATGAGTCCAACTATGGACAGAAAACAAAAAACACAAAAATTTTGGAAAATGGGCGGTGCCACGCCCACTTATTAAGGGGCAAACATTGAAAGTTTTATGAGTCATAAATCAGAAACCGTTGAAGATATATCGATGAAATTTGGTACGCGTGATATACTTACTTAGTCAAATATTTGGACGAAAAATTTCCGAAATCGGTTGAGGGCCACGCCCACTTTTATATATGGGTCTTATAAAGTGACCTAATAAAAACATTTTAAGCGATATCTCTGTCAAATATAAAGATATATCGTTGGGGTAAGTGGAAAAAAGTGCACAGAGTCTCAATGACCGAGTGTGTTTATCCGTTGGGTCATTGCGGCTGAAGTTGGAATGGACTCGGGTTCAATCCCCGGTGCATCCACTTCCGAAAAGAGTGCTGATGATCGAAAATGGTTTTTCGTGAAATAGCTATACACTCAACCTTCGCTGTAAATAGTTGTTGAATTTTTTTCCACTTACCCCAAAAATGAAAAATTGAATTAAAAAATAAAAAAAAAAAAAATAAAAAAAATAAAAAAATTTCGTGCTAAGCACTAAAAACTCTTTCAAATAAAGATATATCATTGAAATTTTATAGCAGGAGTCCAACTGCGGACATAAAATGAAAAACACAAAAATTTTGGAAAATGGGCGTGGCACCGCCTCTTTTTATAAACAGGAATATACGAGATTTCTGAGCCCATAACTCGACAAATGATTTATATATAATGACTAAACTTTGTGTGTACACTTTTATTACTTGTGGTAATACATGTTGAAAATTTTAGCGAAATCGGTTGACGACCACGACCACTTTTATATATGGGTATTATAAAGTGACCTAATAAAAACATTTTAAGCGATATCTTTGTCAAATGTAAAGATAATTCATTGAAATTTTGTGGTATGATTTCTACAATAGACCGGAAACAACAAATAGAAAAATTTTGGAAAATGGGCGTGCCACCGCCTCTTTTTACACAAAGGGATATACGAGATTTCTTAGCCTATAACTCGACAAATAATTGAGATATTATGACGAAACTTGGTTTATACACTTTTTTAACATGTGTTAATAGCCACGCAAAAATTTATTGAAATAGGTTTATGACCACGCCTACTTTTTAAAAAAGATATTTCTGGAAAACCCTTTGGGAATTTGTAACGTGACATCTTTGTAACTAGAAGTCATAAAGGAATGAAAAGTTGCACAAAGAATAATATTCATATGCTTAGTTGGATGACTGATAAAAATGTTGAAAATGGGCGTGGCTTTATGCGGCACTCGCTTTATACAAAATACACCGTGTTTCCATCAAACACAAACAAACAATGAAAGCATACAGCTGAGTATCTAATGTTCGATTCCACTCGAACTTAGGCTTCCTTACTTGTTCTTGTTGCTTTTTTCTACATCCATTTGCTCTGTTTAGTCATGAAAAATGGAAAATTATGTAAATTTTGCAATAAATGAGTTTTTATGGATTTAAAAAAGCGTTATTATTCCGTTATTTCTACTAGATTCTATTATATTTCATAGCGCCACGACCCCGCGCGAAGACTTACCTTTGGATTTGCTTTGTGGAGGAGACAAGCACGAGTTTTTGTGGTAGATTAGTGTAATTTGTTTGTTGGTAATGTTTTTTGTTTGTTTTTGTTTTTTGTTTCTGTTACTTTTGGTGTTATTGTTTTGTTTTGCTGCATTTGTTCTGGTTGTTATTGCTGATATTATTAATGACGCTAATGTAGTTAGAGTTTTGCTATTGACAACCGTTCCATAGAGTTAAATGTTGAGCTAATTTTAAGGCACCAAATTTGAAGTTGCTTACCAGTGCTATTGGCATTAAAAGACCGGCTGATATCTCATAACTTTGACTCTACGTGACATTAAATCGTATTTTTACTGCACCTTGAGTGAATTAAATTTGTTTTTTTTTTTTTGTTATTTTTCATAATTTTTAACCTTTTCTTTAGCTTTTTACATGAATACAAACAAGTACGAGTAAATGAATTCAGAACTATAGCAGAAATTTGCATACGTGTGTATATATGTACATATGTACAAACACATAGACTTCCCTCAAATAATCCTTAACCTTCGTCGACTTTGTTATGTTCCACAAAAAGCCACACAAATACAATTTCTTACTTAACATAACAACAATAACTAATCATACTGTCTTGTAAGATTTCCACGGCAGACAAAACTTATGAGACACAAGATATTTGGCCTAAAGCAAAGGATATACGATATAGAATGCCAGCAAGTTCATTTGAAGGCTTGTTAGCGCTTTGGCATTAGCATTTCAGGATTAATTTGTTAGAAGGATAAAATTGAACTTATGTATACTCGTATATGTACATATGTATGTTCATATGTGTATGCTGAATATGTAGAAATCCTTTTATTGAAATGTTATGCTGTAAGTGCTTAATGTTACTTGATTGAAATTTATGTGACTAAAGCTTTATAGTTGTGTGCAATAATGTTCGATGTACATATGTATCTGATACACTCACGTATATACAACGCTATACTCCTTAAGAAACTCTACACGATTTCAGAGAAACGAGAAACATAGCCTTAATTTTGGGGGCAATAGCGCCACTGGAAAATATTATTCTATCGTTTTCTTTACGAAAATTTTACTACGCTAGCTTTAAATTGAAATTTCTCATTCTATACTAGTATTTCTTTTGTTTTAAACTACTTCCTTCCTGTTTACTTAATGAAAAATAAGTACTCCTGCAATTTATATGCTTTTTCGTTCAAGTAAGAAATGTTAAGAAAATTGTAAAAGGTAAGAGAGTAAACACAAAAAAAAACAGACTTGAAAATCGAATGCATAAGAAAGCAAACAGGAAAAGTGCAATAAAAACTCACTTGACACGCAAATGTGTATGAATAAACAGGAATGATTACACTCAAAAAAAAATTTTCTCTAGATCAAAGACATAATTTTCCTTATTTTGAACACGCGTCCCAATACAAAATTTTCTTTGTTTTGTGTAAATTTTCTCAAAAATATGGAAAAAACATAAAAAAACATTCAAACAAATTCGTTGCCATGGGGATTTTATGGGAATTTAATTTCTCAAAATTAAGGAAATCAAGTCTTCAAAACAAGGAAAGTTGGGAATGGAATGGCGCTTAAAGAATTTTTCATTATTTTAATGTATGAATTTTTTCAAAACAAGTATATGAAACCATGGTAACGCATGTAACAACAATATTTTATAAACCTTTTAACATGTTTTAAGGAAAATTTACTCAAAATAAAGAAAGTAGTGTTCAAAATAGGTAAACAATTTCTTTGACCCCTCCATATATTTTTTTTCTCTCAGTGTATTCAAGCGAAGGTACACGATGAGAGACCTCAATATGAACGCAAGGAAAAGTACATACATACATACGTACATATATATGTGTGTATATGTAAATATAGATATTAGGATGGGCTAATGATTTGGATTTTTTTTGGAGAGATACTGAAAAAATTTACATAGGAGATGCTTGAAAATTCTTTTTGTTTTTATATCACTTAGGGACAAGGTTATTCCATCAAAGTATCTACTTACACTGAAAAAACAACTTACTCAGATTAGGGAAAAGTGGGAATGATTCGGCGCTAAAGACATATTTCCATATTTTGATGTACGATTGTGTAGGTACTGAGAAATTTCGCTTCAATATCTGACCAATTTGATTACGATCGGTACTAATATTAAGTTAACTCCAAACTTGCATACATATGGCCTCAGAAAGTAAGCATTTATGTACACTCAAAAAAAAAATTACTCAGATTATGGAAAAATGGGAATGATTCGGCGCTAAAGACATATTTCCATATTTTGATGTACAATTTTCTTTAAAACGTGGTTTTAATACCTTGATTTGAAGAAAATCGTACATCAAAATATGGAAATATGTCTTTAGCGCCGAATCATTCCCACTTTTCCATAATCTGAGTAAGTTGTTTTTTCAGTGTATGTATGTGAAAACACGTAGGAAGAAAGCGCGACGCGGCTCAGTGCTTTGCCAAAGGATATTTGCCTAGTGCAATCTCGTTTCGAGATGAAATGCAATTCGTACAAAATTTTATGTGGATGAATATGTGAACAAACAAACATTGTATATGCGCTAACATACATACATTCATATACCAATGTGCATATGCAAATAAACTTACAACAGCACTTGTGCATGCAAATTCAATCCTTAAAGCGTTGGGTGGGAGTTGGGTGTTGGGCTGAACTGAACTGAATTGAAAACAAGTAAGGAAGCCTATGTTCGAGTGGAATCGAACATTAGATACTCAGCTGTATGCTTTCATTGTTTGTTTGCATTTGATGGAATCACGGTGTACTTTATATAAAGCGAGTGCTGCATAAAGTGGGCGTAGCCACGCCCATTTTCTAAATTTTTATCAGTCATCCAACTAAGCTTATGAATATTATTCTTTGTGCAAAATTTCATCCCTTTATGAGTTACAAAGATGTCACGTTACAAATTCCCAAAGGGTGTTCCAGAAATATCTTTGTTAAAAAGTAGGCGTGGTCATAAACCGATTTCAATAAATTTTTTCGTGTCTATTAACACAAGTTATAAAAGTGTATAAACCAAGTTTCGTCATAATATCTCAATTATTTGTCGAGTTATGGGCTCCGAAATCTCGTTGATTCCTTTGTCTGAAAAGAGGCGGTGCCACGCCCATTTTCCGAAATTTTTCTATTTTTTGTTTCCGATCTATTGTAGAACTCTTGCCACAAAATTTCAATGAATTATATTTATATTTGACAAAGATATCGCTTAAAATGTTTTTATTAGGTCACTTTATAATACCCATATATAAAAGTGGGCGTGGTCGTCAACCGATTTTGCTAAAATTTTGAACATGTATTACCACAAGTAGCGAAAGTGTATACACCAGGTTTCGTCATAATATATCGATTATTTGTCGGGTTATGGGCTCAGAAATCTCGTATATTCCTGCTTCTAAAAGGAGGCGGTGCCACGCCCATTTTCCAAAATTTTTACGGTTTTTGTCTTATGTTCGTAGTTAGACTCCTGCCATAAAATTTTAATGATATATCTTTATATTTGACAGAGATATCGCTTAAAATGTTTTTATTAGGCCACTTTATAAGACCCATATATAAAAGTGGGCGTGGCCGTCAACCGATTTCGGAAATTTTTCGTCCACACATTTGCCTAAGTAAGTATATCACGCCTACCAAATTTCATCGATATATCTTCAACGGTTTCTGAGTTATGACTCATAAAACTTTCAATGTTTGCCCCTTAATAAGTGGGCGTGGCACCGCCCATTTTCCAAAATTTCACCATATTTCTTCATAAGGGCCTGAGCTCAATACGTGTGTGAAATTTTATCACTCTAGCTCTATTAGTGACTGAGATACAAAACTTCCGATTTTTACTATATAGGGGAGGTGGGCGTGGTCATGGTCCGATTTCGCCCATTTTCAATACCATCCGTTCCTGTCTTGATACCAACTTACATTTCAAATTTCATCAAAATATCTCAATTTTTGCGCGAGTTATCGTGCTCACAGACGGACAGACGGACGGACATGGCTCAATCGATTTCTCTTTTCACCCTGATCATTTTGATATATATAAGTCTATATCTATCTCGATTATTTCATTCTGTTACAATCCACCGTTAGGAAATCAAAACTATAATACTCTGTGTACTAGTACAGCTGAGTATAAAAAAAGACGCTTGCACACATACATACATACATACGTGTATTTTTTGTTTGTTTTACATTTCTTGTTGCATTTGAATATGAATGAATGAATGAATATGCGGTAACATTCGTCTATCTCTCTGCGCGCTGTGTTGTTGTTTGTTTGTATGTAAACAAAGTGCACTTCTCTAGTTTGTTGCTTTTGTGTTGTACTCTGCTGTGTTTAGTAAGCACTCAGGTGTTGCTGATGCTTGTTTTTGCTGCATGTTGAATATGCATGTCATAATTGTATAGCCAGGTGCGCAAGCAAACAGAATAATGGTGTTGAAGAGCTCAAAGGAAGCGATCTAGCAGAGAATTTAAGATGTACTTAGATCAAAATGCCCAAAGTGAGTTCGCATATATTCTTAAACTCAACATAAAACCCCTACCAGCCATCGTTACCCACTTCTCAGCAAAATTCTCACCCATCTACATATATTCAATTTTTTCTGTTATGTTCTCATTCGCTCCGCTATACCTATGTATTTGGTATATTAACGCTAAAAAACTCCGTCTAAAGTATGCAATAAATAACCGATATCTATATTAACATATATGTCGGTAAAATCGGCACTGCTCCATTCATAATTATCAGAAACTTTATCCTCTGTGTAAGTAAATCGGGGTTTTTACCCACCGATGGCTGGCAGTGTTACTACTAAATTACGCAAATTCGTCACTAAGTATCCACTATTTCGTTCCATGCAGTGTTCGACATCCTTACCGCATTTCATCCTTACGTGTTTATACTCGCATGCAGTCGAGGTAGGTGACCTAAGTGTATTTAATTTTTCACACCAACACCTCCCACTCACACATTGTGGGGCCCGATCGCATCTACATGCATTCGTATTTGTGTTTGCCTACTTTTGTGGCAAATTTTCTGCATTTATTGCACATTTGAATGAGCAGCGTACTTTTTTTCTTTTCATCTTCTTTTTTTGCATTTCGTTTTCGTTTTTATTTTATTTTGTTTGCTGTGCATAGGCATGTTTATTTAGCTGTCTGTAATGGACGCTAGAAGTGATGACGTTGACACTTTAAGCTTTAGTAAAGGGATGGAGAAAAAATTCAACACACTTCCTAATACAATGCGGTCCTTTTAATTCCAAAGGATTCTGCATTGGCGTCATTTATTTGCATGACATATATTTGTATGTGTTTGTGTGTATATGCATGTTTAGCTTTCTGGTTTGTAAACACTGTCGCCGGCGAAGCTTTTTGGGGTCATTCACATTGCAATTGCCTACGGTTAAGTCAATTGAAGCAAGATAACAATAGATAGATACATACTTGCAACCACCGAAAATTTTAAATAACAAACGTAAATATATTCGTCTACAATTCACCCGTCAAATTTTCATCTCTTTTTTTATTTTCCTATGTTATTTTCTTTCTAATTTTGTTTTCTTCTATCCCAGCTGGTTAAAACATTGAAATACGTACTGTTTTTAGCGCGATAAGCTTAACAATCAATATTTTTACTACACACTTGAAATGGCATTAGTTGCACATGTTAACATGATATACATATATTTATACAACAAGTTATCCAAATACGTTTCGCATTTATGTATGTAATTCTAGCCACCAACTCATTCATAAGATAGATATTTGTTAACATTTCATTACATCTGTCAACAAAGAGCTCTAATTAAGTATTCAATAAATAATCGACCCTGAAATGAATATGACTGATAACAAAAATGATGAAAAAGTGTATGACTACTCTAATAGCCTTTTGGATACTCAGTTGTGATACAATATAACAAAAATGTGTATATATTGTGCCCGACTCTAGGCTTTCGAATCCTGAATCCAGCTAAATTCATTTCATTTGAAGGAACTCTAGCTTTTTTGCATGCAATTTAGAGCGCTTTCACGTGTAAAGGTAGGACAAAATTTTGCCATGCACAACTGAGTATTAAAATAAAAATAAAAATCTAGTAAAACATCGTCAATAAAGTTATAGCCTTAATTGTGCAGTGGATTGTCATATATCGAAGTAAATACATAACTGCTTATATATTAGTTAATATAGCAGACAAGTGGACTATCATTTAGCAACATCTGGTGTATTACGAAATACCACAACTCCAACCTTTCACCTCCCTAGCCCGTTTTGCACCTCCTCGTTAGCTTTAGTCTCGTGCGTAATTAAGCCGCTTATCAGTTGCACAGCAAATGTGTAAATTTGTACATGCATACATATGTACGTGTTAATAGAATAATATACTAGTGTCCGACCGAAGCTGGAATTTTAGGCCGAAGCCGAAGCCGTAGCCGAATATTCGGCATAATCCTTTATTCGGCCGAAAACCGAAGCCGAATACCAAAATAAGAAAAATATATACTTAAGTTTGAGATTTTTTTTATTTCATAACAATTCATTTTTTTTTTGTTTTTTGAACGAACAAAACACCTTCCAAAAATACAAACATACATAGTTGTAAACAAAAATAAAAAAATTCAGTCTTTATGTTAATAATATTTTCACAATGTAGGTAAATAAAATTCAATACTTAAAGTTCAAAAGCTTTATGTTGTACGCAAAAAAAAGGAGTTTATCTGCATTTTCCCCCAAGAGATTTGACCGTCTATCGGTGTATAGTTGACAAGCTGTACTAAATAATTGCTCGCTCGCCACACTCGTTGGAGGAGCAGTTAAATATTTTTTGCAACCTTTTTTAAATTAAAAATATTTGAGGAATGCCAATAATGGAATATATTAACACTACGAAGAACAAGTGGTTGATCTAAGTATTCGCTTAATTCCACTTCAATACTTGTATTAGTTTTTGCTTTGCGTGTGCAATCTTTTACAGATTTATCATGGGATGCCCAGAGGTCACTGGAATCCAAAGTAATTGATTCATCCAAAGATTCTTCACTATCACAAAAAAACCACAAATTTCATTTTGTGATCCAGTGTAATTAGCGTAAGTTATCGTTCGGAATCTTAGGCCTGTTCAATAACAAAAAAAATATATCTGGAAGTTACGATTTTCTGTCGCTTATAAAAAATCAAAAATTCGTAAAATCCAGTCAATTTTTTTGTTATTAAACAAATCTATTATTCGGCCTCGATTATTCGGCCTTTTCAGCCGAAGGCCGAAGCCGAAGCCGAATAAAAAATACCAGCCGAATAGGCCGAATACCGAAGCTTGGCCGAATATTCGGTCGGACACTATAATATACATACATACATATGTACATATTTTCCTATTGTACATTTCAATTGATAACCAAATAATACTTTAGTTTCATTGTTTGGCATTCCATTACATTTATTGATATCACGAACGGTTGGCATGTTTTGCGCAAGTTTAATATTCATAAATGCTACACACCAGTGGCGGACGCTCCATATAAGCCGAAAAGCCCGGCTTGCCTAAATATTTGCGTTCATTTAGTTTTACGAATTTCTTTAAAATATTATTATTTTATGCTTGAAATGTGTTTATTATTCTATGTACTTACTACTACTACTACTTAAAATAGCTTTGTGCTTTCTCGTGAGAGATATCTCTATAAATTTGACATCAACAATGAATTCAGTTGAATTCTTTTCAAATGATTATAATAATACTTCTACTCTGCCTTTGTAGATAATTCACGTTCTGTTTGTGAAGAACTTGAACTTACTTTAGTAGGTACAGCCAAAATAACAAAAGTAATATATATCTTCATATTATCCATTGTTCACTAAAACTTAGTTATTTTTCATCATCTTCATTTTATCGATTTACTCCAATATATTCAGTTTCATACGGTATGGTCATAAACAACAAACCAAATACCAAATATAATCAAAGTCAATGACGGAACGCAATCAGACTTTCAGATAATGCAGCAAAGAACATTACATAAATGGCTAATGGCTATGCTTCATACATAGGATTACCCAGCCAATTTATGCTAGGGCCGCCACTTGTGTTTACAAACATATATATATATATATATATATATATATATCATACATATATCAGTGTCATCATAATAAAAAAAAGTGGTAGGTAATAAATATTACGAGTTTTATTACTGTCAAAACATTTGGCATATTATTTCATACCAGAGCTGTAAAAAGCTGCAATCATTCGTCCCAGCAATCATTGATTGTTCTTCCAATTTTATTGCAATGAAAATTTATTGCAGTTTTTTGATTGTAAAAATTGCAATTTGAAATAATTTGTGTTCCATAGATTGCAATAAACATTTATATAAAATTTTTGATTGTAAAATAACTACAATCAGCAATAATTTACCTTCCATTTATTGCAATAAATGTTTATTGAAATTTTTGGGGATCAAGTTCATTGCAATAAAATTTATTGAAATTTTTTGATTGTACAAATTTTCAATACAATAATTTACAAAAATTTCATTGCAATAAACATTTCTAATAAATCATTTTCATTGTAAAAATTACAATAGCAATAATTGTATCGTAATAAATTTTCATCGTAAATCATATTGATTGAAAAATGTTTGATTGCAAGGCTTGCAATAGCAATTATTTTCCTCATCTATATCTATATATATATAAAAATCAAGCCCATTTCTTTGTCGCCGGCTTTCGCCCAAACGCGTGAAGGGATTTTGACCAAATTTACACACCAGCTTAGTACCTTGCCCTAGATGGTTTATATACATATACATTTTTCAAATCCGGAAGTCGGTTCCTTAGATAGAGGTCAAAAGGTCAAAACATGGATCCAGCTTTCCCCTGAATATTTTTGGACGATATTGGTATCAAATGAAAGGTATTGAGCAGAGAATTTACATAGAATAGTACTCATTGTGATTCCTAGGTCGGGTCTCCAGATATGGGTCAAAACGTGGACCCGGATGACCCTCGAATGTTTCTGAGCGATATTGGTATCAAATGAAAGGTATTGAACAGAGAATTTACATAGAATAGTACTCATTGTGATTCCTAGGTCGGGTCTCCAGATATGGGTCAAACGTGGACCCGGATGACCCTCGAATGTTTCTGAGCGATATTGGTATCAAATGAAAGGCATTGAGCAGAGAATTTACTTACATAGAATAGTACTCATTGTGATTCCTAGGTCGGGTCTCCAGATATGGGCCCGGATGATCCTCGAATGCTCCTGAGCGATATTGGTATGAAATGAAAAGTCTTGATGAGGACTTCAGCACAGAACTATTATAATTGTGATGCCTAGGACGGGTCCCCAAATATGGGTCAAAACGTGGACCCGGATGACCCCGGAAAATTCCTCAGTGATATTGGTATCCAATGAAGGGTTTTGGGCAGGGATTTTACAAAGAAATGAACTCAATACGATACCTAGGTCGGGTCCCAAAGTGTGGGTCAACACGCGGACCCGGATAACACCGGGATATTTCTCAGGTATATTAGTACCAAATGAAAAGTGCTGAGCAGGGCCTTTACACAGAGATGAACTTATTATGATTGCTAGGTCTGGTCCCTAAATGTGGGTCAAAACGGGGACCGGGATGGCCCCGGAAAATTTCTGAACGATATTGGTGTCAACTGAAAGGCAGGACTTTTACATGGATATGAACACATTATGATTCTTAGCTCAGGTCCCCAGATGTGGGTCAAAATGTAGATCTGGATGGCCCCGGATAATTTCTCAGCGATATTGTTATTTAATCACGGCGCATGACGATTCCTAGGTTTGATCCCAAGATATGGGTAAATATGTGGACCCGGATAACAATGGGATATATCTTATGGATATTGGTACCAAATGAAAGGACTGTCACGTAGGGCCGTACCCATTACGATTTCTTGGTCAAGTCTCCAGATACCGTAGCCATTATGGTTCCTAGGTCAAGTTCCCAGATGTGGGTGAATAAGTGGACCCGGAACAGCCCGGGATGCTTCTGAGCAATACTGATATAAAATGAAAGTGTTGACCGTTTCTGCTATATAGGGATATTGTCATAGTGATTCTTCGTCCCGATACCCAATTATGGGTAAAAGAGACGATTCGGATGCCACGGAATGTTTTTAAACAATGATGGTATCAAATGAGAAGTGGAATGCAGGGTATGTTATGCTAAACCCAGTTCCCTAGGGAAAGGGGAAGAGTAATGAGACTGGGAAAGGCAAAGGCAAAGGGACGGAAAGGAGAGGGAGAATATAATAAAAATGGAATGAAGAGGATGGGGAGACAGTAACACAGGGAATTAGAGAAGGAATAAGAGGGGGAAATAAAAAGGAGAAAGACAGAAAAGGAGAGGTAGGAGAGGGCGGTAGAGAAAGGGAAGCGGAAATGTGATGGGAAAGGAAAAAGGAAACGGAAATCAAAGGAAAGATAAATGGAAAGGGAAAGAGAAAGAGAAAAGTAGAGGGAAAGGCAGTTGGAGACTAATACGAAGAAAAATAAGATAAGATAATGAAGAGGGCAAACTTTTGAAAATATCAATTTTTTCCTTCACTTTTTTGAACTTATCTGAATTGTGCTGAGCACTGCAGCCCGAGGTAATTTCGGTTTCTAGATACTTCCAACATATTTTAAAGTGTGCCGTTTTTCGCTTCAAGTACCTATAATAGGAGTGAGCCAAAGCAAAGCTTGGCCGGGTACAGCTAGTAACTTTATACGAATGTATTGGGACTAATAAAAGGCAAGCGCTTGGGTAATTCGAGCAATACCCGGCATTCATATAACACGGTTTGCGCGTAATAACCCATTTCCCCGGATACATATGTATGTATGTATGTACATTAGGGTGTCCTTAAAATCAGATTAGCGATTTTCTTCGATCTCACCCCCTACATCGTTAACAGCATGATCAAGATACCATAAATAAATTTTGGTCCCGATCGGAGACGGTTAAGGGGTGTCGCAAATGGGTAAAAGTTTAGATAACCATATGGGACCCCGGGCGACACCCTTTAACCCTCTCCGATCAGGACCAAAATTTATATTTGGTATCCTTGAGTACAAGACTATCGACTTTGGCCATTAGATAAAAAAAAATTAATTAAATTTTTTGGTCTTTATATGGTAGTCTGAACTTTGATCCCTCTGCGACAACCCTTAACCACCTCCGATGGGGACCAAAATTTGAATTTAGTAGTTTTGAATACAGGACAATCGATTTGCGCATTAGATATGCAAAAAACTAAACTTAAATTTTTGAGCCTCGATAGAGTAGACACCCCTTAACGGTTTTCGATCGGGACAAAAATATATATGTGGTATCTTAGACTATATTAGCATAGACCTATGTGGTGAGGTTGAGAAAATATGCTATGCACCCTAATGTGCATATTGGCACACGGTACTGGTAATATTTGCGGTCGTCAATTTGTATAAAGTCTAGATGATAAGATGATGAGAAAGGGGTTGAGGGTGCGGATGGATATAAGGATAAAGATATGGATAAAATTGAACATGAGGATGGGGATAAGTATATATATATTTATGTTAAACAACCATACATACATATGTATGACAATAATGAGATATCCGGGAGTAAATGAAAAAGCAAATGGTACAAAAATAAATATATATCCTTATCCCCATCCACACCCTCATCCTCTTTGTCATCATCTTATCATCCAGACTTTATATTTACATATTGAAGACTGCAAATATTGCCAGTACCGTGTGCCCGGCAGCATCCAATATGTACATAACTACGTACATACATATGTATGTACCCAGGACATGGGTTATTACGCGGCTACGCGTGTGATATAAGTGCCGGGTATTACTCGCATTACCCAGACGCTTGCCTTTCATCAGTCCCAATGCATGCGTATAAAGTTATGAGGAAAATGATTGCTATTGCTAGCCTTGCAATCAAACATTTTTCAATCAAATTTGATTTACGGTGAAAATTTATTACAATACAATTATTGCTATTGTAATTTTTACAATGAAAATGATTTACGTTTGAAGTTCATTGCAATGAAAAATTTTGTAAATTATTGTAATGAAATGATTTACGAGAAAAGTGTATTGCAATGAAATTTTTTTAAATTATTGTAATTGTAATTTTTACAATTAAAATGATTTACGGGCAAAGTTGATTGCAATGAAACTTTTGTAAATTATTGCAATTCTAATTTCTGAAATCAAAATGATTGATGGTGAAGATCGATTGCAATAACATACTTCTAAATTTTTGAAATTTTTATTTTTACAATCAAAAAATGTACTAGCAATATGATTTACAATCAAAGCTGCTTACAATAATATACACTTTTTATGATTGCAATACAATCTGATTGCAGCTTTTTACAGCTCTGTTTCATACCATTGTTAGTTAATAAGTTAATGAAAATTATAAAACATATTTAATGAAAATAATGGTTTGGTTAGCAGCTACTAGTATTTAGTATTATCATTAATATTACTTTATAGAAGTGTAAAAGGTTTCTAATGTTTAGTACCATACCATACATAGAGTTATTCTTCGTGGAATTAATTACATATTTGCCTTTTTATTTGAACTCAATATTCAAAGAGTTTCATTGTTAGATTTTTACCACAATGGGTCAGTTGGCCTTAAATTGCTCCATCTTCTATACAAGCACTGAGTTTACATACTTATTAGAACCCAAAAAGCTTTTTGTAAGAACTTTGTATGGAAATCATCAACACCATCACCATCATCGTAGTAATCATGAACACCCGTTTGCATGCCACACACGCGATCGCTGCTTCTCTCCGATGAGCTAGCCTGTTCACAATACTCAAATTAATTTTTAATACCGCGGTTCTGCTTTGAAGATAAGCAAATTGTTGACTGTTTTTGTTGTTGTTGTAGCCGTTGCGGTCGCAACAACTTAACACCTTGTATGCAGTTATGTGGTTCGCGTTGCTGAATTGCAGTAGTGGGTATTTTTGGTAAACTTCTGCAGAAACATACAATTTTTTTATTGGCTATTAAAAATGATTTAAATGCAAAGGCGTTAATAAGTATTGAGTCGACATGATGGGACCACCAATCAATTGTCCAGTCCAGACCGCCCAAGCGGTATCATATGTTTGTATGTATGTATGCAAATATTCAAAGCAGATTGATCTTTTGTGCAACTGAGGATCTCCGGGAATGCATAGTGGTTTGTCAAGGCAAAACAATTGGGCCACAGTGGTGAGACTTAGGATTTTCTCTGATATTATCATGAGGAAATTATCACTAGAGTTAAGCAATACAAAGGAATTATTTATGTTAGGCGGACATGAAAAGCCCTTAACGCAAGTTTTACTATTTTCCATGTACATAGTATGTATATGTATTGGGAATTCTTTGCATTTTTTCACGGAGTATCCCAAAACTGAAATACACCAGTTCCACCAAGAAGACTTAAACTTTCCCGCCTTACCCAAAAGAGGAGAAAAACTATTTTCAGTGCTATAAAGGCACATTTTCGGATCATTACCCTCAGAAATATTCTATGCGGTCACCCCAGAAGGACTGAAATAAAAAAATGCGAAATGACTCCGAATCAAAAACGTATAAAAGTACGTTCTTTGAACTTTACGAACTGACACTCCAATAAAAATCAAGAAGCTTCTTCTGGATCCTTTTGATCAATTTAAGTGTTCCGGCTTTGTTTGGTTTTCCTCAAGTATTTTATTAGTCTCATTCTTGCACAAAATCACCCACTGTCGGAACGGATCATCATGCAACAAAAACCGCAAATACTTACATACATATGTTCCAACAAAGCGAAGCGGCAAATTTTTCACTTAAACCAAAGTGATTCTTTAAAGTTTCTGTTTAAGTGTTCAGCTACTGATTGGTTACTACACAAAACCACACAAAAGGCAAAGGCCGACCCCAACGCATTTGCCCTCGGCTTGTGTTATCTCTTACGGGCAATTGCAACATTGTTGGCGAAGTTTGACAGCTTTTGTGATGCATCATCAGCCAGACAAAGCGAAATTATTTTTGTCATTTCTTAGTTGATCTTGTTTCATTTTAGTTTTAATTTTTTTTCTTACTTTTAAAATTTTGTTTAACTTCATAAACACAAAACTCTTTTTATTGCACATTGCGCATGCGTTTAAGCGCAGACGGACATGCCAGCAAAGCGCACAGCCCACAGCACTGCTTCGGCAGCAGAATTCAGCGCGGAGTTCAACTACAAAAGCGCATTTTGAAATTAATGTGGTCGGAACACGATAAAACCGTGTAAACTGTCGGTCAATCGGCGGTCAATATTTTTAGTTCACATGTTGTATTCTTTGTTGTTGCTGTTTTGTGTGCCTCTTTGTTTACTATTGTTATTTATTATTACACGCAAAAATGCTTTGGAAATTTCGCAAAAGCATCTGCCTTAGAATTTTTCAATACGCAAATTGTGAATTCTGCTTAGTGATGCGGCTGAGCATGTCGGTGCTATATGAGTTCTATATTGTGAAACGATAATTTAATAGTATGGTATATCGATGCTCTCACGATATATCTGAAACTGGGAGAACGATGCCGCAAAAGTCGATAAATCGATATTTCTAGAATTAGTTATGTTGCTCTGATGGTCGTTGTCCATAAGTGAGTAACGATAGGCGCACACAAAGCAGCAAATCCACCTGGAGCCATAAAGATTAGAAGTGCACATGAGACGATTTTTCGTATAATTGTATGTATTCATGTACATATGTAAGTAAATCAAGGAAACTTCATGCGCTATTGAATCAAAACATAAAGCGGTGAAAAAAATTTCAAAGTCTACACGCAATCGCCGCTGAACGAAAGCACCTCGATCACACTCTGCGTTTGTGCTTATTGGCACATGTTGATTCTATACATACATACATATGTACACCGTTTTAGCCCATAAATTTGCATGCATAATTGGCTACGCTCTTAACTGCCACTAAATGCCGTATAAATGTTAAGTTGTGGCCTTTTTTAAGATGCAGCTTAAAACCAGATTTACCAAAATAAAATGAATAAAATATTCGTAAAAAAACCCTTTTTTCCTTGGAATAATTTGAATAAGTTTGGTAAAAGAGAAAAAGCTTCGAATTGCTTATCATAATCCTTTTTTTTTCCTTAGCGCCCAATTTTGCTATGCTATGTTAATGAAAAATAATATTGTGTAATTATTTTGAAATTTTAAAATTGCACATTCATTTCGAATGCAAAGATTTTTTTTTTTAGATATTTGTATTTTGCTAAATTCATTCAAAGTCTTTTTTATATTCCCGCAGCATTTTGAAGATTATCTGTAATTTTTGCGTGATTAATTCTATATACGTAGGGATACACTTGTTAGAAGAAAGTGTTCTCTTTTTCGTCTGGTCACCTTATTGGCGTATGTTATGAATTTCAAATAAATGCTTGATTCGCTCTTCATAACAGTAGTACCCGCTTAGTGTCAGTCCAAGGCCCTTTGAATAACAGTTAGACATACATACATATGTACACCGAGAGAAAAGATGCTGGTAGATCAACGGTATTACGGGTTAAAACAACAGATTCCACAGTCAAATCACATCCAAAAGATTTATCAGTTAAATTGACAGACGTTCTTTTATTTTAACAGTTTTATTGTTGAACTAACTACTCTGAAAAACGCTGTGAAACTAAACAGTTTTGCTGATAAATCAACAACTTTCCGCAGTTGAAGATTTGTCACTTAAAAATACAAAATCCCTTTATGTTTTAAATGGCCATTTATTTCTAATAATTACTTTATAATGTGTATTTTTAGATCTTTTTTAAATCTTTTGTTTGCATTTTTCTCTTCATATTCCCTCCGTTCGATTTCCAAGTACAAATATGTAGCTTCATCATCGCTTGTTTTCCATGCGCCACTTCTTCGCTTTCACTGCTTGCTATATTGTGATCTCTATTTGATATTCTTCTCCGATTTCAAACCATTACATCAACCTGAAATTAAATCCCACGACATCATAAGTATAGTGCGACATTCAACATTAACATTATATTGAATATTGAACTTTAGTTATGCTATTTATACTTACCTTTGTACGAAAAAGCATTCGTGAATTACAACTCACTCACGTAAGCAAAGCAACAAGTAACAACGAAGAAAGCTGGCAAAATAAACACTTTTTCTTTTGATAGTCAACAGTAATGATTTGTTGAATCAACAAATAAATATAAAGGTTACAGCAACAGATATTAGGGTTAAGTTAACAGTGACTCAGTTATTTCAACAAAAATTTCTGTTAATAATTGACAGATCAGTTCTGTTGAACTAACAAATAGTTTTTAATAGATATATTTGTTAAAGTAAAAGATTTTTTCGTTTATATAACTCTGTTACCAACATCATATTGGAGGCGTTGTTTTGTGTATTTTCCGAAGAGTATTTTGTCGCCGCAGCAGAGACGCTGATAAAAGCACTCGAAATATCAAGAAAGACACCTATCGCACTCTTTGTAGTGAAGGACCTTCGATATGTTGTTGTTGTTGTTGTTGTTTTGATTATTTATCCTGTTTATCCACCATCACGACAAGATAAATGCGTTTTATGTCTTCCAACAGGCACCGCGAGCCATGACTGAGGCCGTCTCGCACCTCCCCCATCCCCTGGCTCAGTTTCCATTCTAGCATAGTTTCCCACTTTTGCTTTCGATGAGAAAATAGTTAGCGAATTCCACTAGTTATCTCATGGAGTCTACGCAAATTCTCTAAATTTAGAGAATGTGTTTGCTCTGGTTCAGAAGGTATCGCTCTGGCAAGACTATAAGTTATCTATACTCTCACTGATTACTTGGCTCAATATAGCCACTTATTTCCTCAAAACATCAATTTATGCAAACCATTTCTTATTCTAATATTCTGGCAGCATTACCGATATGCTTGAATGGACGATGAATGATGAACGTATGTGCGAAGTAAATACGCAAGTCTACATCTACATATGTACATTGTGCATACATACATACATACATACATACATACATACATACATACATACATACATACATACAAGATAAAGCGCATATAAATGTAAGTAAGTATAGTAACTTACATTTGCTTTTAGCTCTTATGCATTTGCCCGGCCATCTCGAATAGCCTCCAGTCGATGAAGCGCAGCAGCCAAATGGGTGGAGTTAGAAAAGCAAAAGCAACAAATGCGCTACTACCTACAACTTCTTCCTTAAGTCAAGTAAAATATGAATGTATGTGTGTGCCACAATGTTTACTCGTACCAAAATATGCAGATTTGCATTGCATGGGCGGTAATTCATGTTATTGTTATTGCTGTTGTTGTTGTTGTTGTTGTTGTTGTTGTTGTTGTTGTTGTTGTTGTTGTTGTTGTTGTTATTATTGTTGTTGTTGTTGTTGTTGTTGGGTTGCTATTGCTCCACGAATGTTGTGCCAACAACGAATGCCCTTAAGTGATTTATTCAAAATGGAAGCTTTTTAAGATGATCAATTGCTGAATATGGGAAGGAGGTGAATATATCTTACCTGTATGTATGTATATAAAACCATGCATCTACGTAGGTATACATAGGTGTATATAAGTAGGTATGCAGATGGATTTGGCTTTTAATAATGGCAGTTGTACTACCGGCTAAGAGTATTTGGAAGACAAATAAGTAAAACTTTTAAACTTTGCATATATGTATACCAAACTTCAAAACTGTGAAACCAAAAGGGAGACTATAAATCGATATGTATGAAGAGCTAAATGACCTCTTTGAACACTTTTGGAAGCATACGTGGGTACATATATATATAGGAAGCACAAAATCAACTAAGAAGATAAGAGTTGATAAAAGGCATTTGTTCGGCTGCACATTTTCACATTTTGTTATTGAGTAGTTTCTTACCTTTTAATAAAAATAAATTAAATCAATTTGAATGCGTCGCTTATGAGGCTATGCTACGCTCTTCAATGAAGGTCAATTAAATTAAATTACGCAAAATTACAAGGACGAAAAGAAGACAATAGGAGAAAGAAATGCGTAAAAATGCGATGTAGGTATAGAAGGCAACTTTGTGCCTCAATACCCGAAATTAGGAAAAAAGGAATTCTAATAAGCACTAAGATAATGATGACTTGATGAGAATCATCACTCCCCCCACTCCTTGTTCGCTATAATAAACTTGCCAAATTACTAGGACAACAAATCGTAAAACAAAACAAAACAAAAACTCAGTTAGTTACTCCAGCTGTTCAATGGGGCTGACAGCAGCAGCTTGGCGGCGCCAAAACAGTACGAGACCATTTCAAAATGCAAAGGAAAAACAAAACAAAATTAAATTAAATTCTATAGTTAATTGAAACATTAACAAAGAGTCCTTAGCGCTTCATTTCTTCATTTACATTCAAATTAACTCGTAATGAATGTGAACTTTGACCCCGCAACAAAGTGGTGGGGAGAAAGTAAAATGGAACATTCCTTGTTGTTGGAGAAATTGAACGGTAAGTTTGTACCAAGCATCAAGGAACGGCTATCAAAAATTGAGAATAATCATCTTGCTCTCATTTCCATTGTATTTAATTACACATAAAAAATTTTACAAAGAAATTCTTGGCATTTTTTTGTTTGGCGTGATTTTTTGCTAAACGATTTTTTTTCTTATCTCCATTTAAATTATTTTTAAAGGGGAAACAGTTGGGGGTTACTAAGTTCCTCGCATTGACAGTCATCTGTGCATTTCATTGCGTTTGCAACATAGTCTCGGTTTCATTATTTTTCTGCTTATTAAATAAGCTTGTTAATTCTTAACTCCGTAGGTAATTAAATACATATGCGCTTCGGAGTATAGTTTGTCGAATAAGCAGGCTTTTGAAATGTCTCTTATATGCACCACTTTCGACATTTTCGGCCTGACCTCTTTATCTCTGAGTCGCAGAGAGAAAAACTTGTCCAATCGATTCTGTTCGTTCAAATCACACATTGACCAGAGAGGCCGTTTTTGGGCTTTTCCTACCAAAACTGGTAGTCGATTGAAATGAGTATGATAATGGAAATTGCACGACCTTTAAATTCGTAGAATACTTTAACCCCTTAGCACCGCCATAAATAGGTCGTTTTGACTCCTTTTTTAGAAGAAAAATTGTATTTTGAAGGTCGATGCAGAGTTAAAAAGTTCTAGAAAATGGATAGGAAAGGTGGATAGGTTTGTGAAAAAGAAATTTGGGAGTTTGCGAGCCATTTCGTTAGATTTTTGGTAGGAAAAAATTTGCTTAGTGTAACCCTGGCATTGACTGCTTTATAATGTTATTGTAGCCGCTTTGGATTCACAATTTCTCTGCTCGCTATAAATTTCTCTCTGCCAAATTTATATGTGAATGGTAGCGAGCAGAGGGAAATTTCTATCGACCAGTTGGCGAGTATGGCTACTACCCATTATGGGTTCGAACATTTTAGTTCGATCCGACCTCGCTTGTTCGATGGCGAATCGAAAACGCCATGTTAAAACTATGTAACTAAAATTGTTAAAATTAATACATATGTGCAGAGAGAAAAACTGCTCTCTAGTTTTCCATTCAACTATTGGAAACTATTTTAAATTAGAATCGTTAAAATTCCATTTGTGCAACTTAGGAAAAATACTAAATTTGTCAGCGAACTTTTTTACTCAAACTTTGACGGTTTTTAATACACATACACATCCATAGCTTACATTGCATGAAGACAACTTGCTTATAAGGACAAACGTTTGGTAACAGATGTCAAATGGCAAAAGCTGCGCGCCAACATTCATAGGCACATATGCATTCATGTACATATGTATGTATGACCCACGTTACATACGAAATTTTCTATCATCATCAAAGTGAAGGAAAACATTAAACATTTTGCGGTTTTCGCATACCAAAATGTCGTACAAACTCAAGTATGCATGTACAAAATGAAATGCCTGCTGTATCGGTTTTGTTGATTCTGCTATGGGACATACGTATGGCATTAGGAAGACGTTGTGTAAAACATAAAATTATGCAAAGAATGCCAGCAATTACCCAACAAAATGAAAAGGCAGGATTCAATAAAGTGACATATGAATAGATACTACGTGGTATCTACAGAAAAAAATGAATACACATACCAACGTTTTGAAAAGAAAACTATTTTAAAGGTATACATTTTATACTCATCGGCGAGCCAGAGTACGTGGAATTTATGGATATAACTCTGCTCTCAGGAAAGAAGCAATCATTGGATTTAAGAATATTCAATGGCTAATTGTTAAAGTTTCCGACTAAAGGTATTATGTTTGAAGTCCTTATTTTCATTATGGACATATATTTGAAACACACAGTCTTTACTTGTAGTTAAACTGCAATCACAATTGCACAAGCAAATTAACCTGCTGAACTTGATAACCAGTTCAATTACAATTGCCAGCTGATGTGTCTGTCTGTCCGAAGTTCAGCAGCTGCCAATATTCACACGTCATTTAATTTCGATTAGTGAAATTCCAATTCCACTTGCAATACACACTACAAAAACAACCAACAATGATGACAAATAAATGAATACTTTTCGATAAATGCTTTTCCAATAACACTCGCACAAACCACCAAGGAGACGTGGCCCAACGATTAACAGACATACGAGTGCATAAAATAACAAAACATTAAAATTATTACCAATGTCTGCGCATAAATTCATCAAATGTGGTAATTATTGTTACTTGCTCATTCATTCGTCTGTCCAATGTTGGGCCAAGAGTTTCGCAAACAACATTTTGCACATTGCAAGAGCGAGTGCAAGTGCCGGCATTGGCAAAATAATTGCAACCAACAACAAAGTGATAGGCGAAAAAATGCAGAAAATGCATAATTGACGGGTTGCACTTGGCTGACGCACGACGCAAGACGCACGTGGTAGCTCGGCAGTCGACAGTCCGACCGATGAACAGCTGTAATGTAATTGCACAAAGAGTTGGACAACCAGCTAGCCAGCCAGCCAGCTAGGCGTCCAGCAGTCCAGTCATTCAGCTAAAAAGTCATTAGCAAAAAATTGATCTGGAAGCCGGATGAGCGAATTGGCTGCGATATCGTGTCAATAATTGAGTTTGCGTTAATCCATGTGTTGAAGGAACGTTACCAAAACAAAGGAAATAAATTAAAGAAAGGCTTCAAAGAACTGTTAGGAAAACCACGATCATATGTATAAGATGTTGAGCTTTCTACAATCCGCAGTCCGCAATACTTCAAAGTACATAGAACCAATTTAATTCATTTTAAGTAGCATAAGTATAAGTAATTATTTCCCTTCTCACAGCGGTGGTCGCAGTTGAATTCATTTAATGATTTACTTAAAAAACGGTAAGCAGCACACTTCAAAAGAAAAAAAGAAGCAATAAGTATAAGAAACGAGACAAAAGCTTTTTATACAGAAGCTAATTTTCTCACAGTTGGCAATCGCTGGCGGCCAATCCAATCAACATCATTGATCACAGCCAAAAATAACAAAATAGAAAAAAATTGTTAAGTTAATAAACGACCAAACTGTAAAAAAGCAAAACGCAAAGTTATTTGAACTAATAAAAAGAGTAAACGCCTATTTATAGGCATTAGATTGTACATACTTACTTACATCTAATACTCACGCATCATTTTTTATTTTTTCCAATTGGAAAGCAATCAGTTTGCATTTGTTACAGTTGTACAAAAAAAACAAAAACAATCCGTTAAATCAAAAAGAAATAAGAAAAAAAAACTAAAAAGCTACTGCCCATTGGTAAAAGTAATTAATTTTATAGACGTTTACTACATAAATAGCTATAGCTATGCCGCTACTACTATTATTTATTGAAGCTGCCTTTAAATGTGAGAAAAATTATGAAAAAGTTCATAAGACCAATGATAAAACCTAAAAAAAAAATTACGCGCGCGATGAATTAAGTCAAAGCTTTGGATAACTACAAGTTTTTGGTGATATGTAGCAAAAGCAAAACAGAAAACTATTAAGTTGGCACTGGGCACTGAACTAAGTGAACATAGAGGGCACATATGCACAGTAGGGTGGGACCCAAATATATGGAGACACATTTTATATCATATTTCTTCAACCTCACCCGCTAGGTCGATGCTAATATTGTCCAAAAAAATATCAGAATAAGGGGTTAGCACAGGGGTCAGAATCCAGAAAACTCGAAGGAGACTCAAAATATAAAGTTTAATTTTTGTATATCTAATTCGCAAAATCGATTATCATGTACCCAAAAATCCTAACGCAAATTTTCGTCCCGATCGGTGACGTTTAACGGGTGTCGCAGAGGGTTAAAAATTCAGATTACCATATAAAGATCAAAAAATCAAATTAAAATTTTTTATATCTAATGACCCAAATCGATAGTCTTTTACTCAAGGATACCATATATAAATGTTGATCCTGATCGGAGACGGTTAAGGGGTGTCCCTTTAGGAATCCCATATGATTATCTGAATTTTAACCACTTTGCAACACCTCTTAACCGTCTCCGATGGGGATCAAAATTTATATGTGGTATCTTTGAGTACAACAGTATCGATTTTGGGTATTAGATTTAAAAAAAAACTTAAAATAAATTTTTTAGTCTTCATATGGTAATCTGAACTTTGACCACTGTGACGTAACTTCTTTGTTTATTAATTTAGTAAAACCGTTTCAAGGCAACATTGTCATGAATTTTGAAGCACTTTCATTTGGCAAAACAAAGAGGATAATTAGGCTGACCATAAATATGAATCGAAAATGAGGGACAAAATTTCAAATGATATAAATACGAACATATATTTATGAAACTTGAAATCGTAAAAAATATTTTTTCATCAAATAATAGGCTTACAAACATATGTAATTCACATTCTCTTCAGACTTTTTCTTTTAACAAAAATAAAAAAAATTTGCAAGTTTAATTCAAGGCTGCACAACGATATCAACAAAAATATTTTGTTTTGTTGAATATCAAATAAAAATTAACACAAAAATTTTGTTTTGTTGAATATCAAATAAAAATTATTGAAATTATTTCGTTTCGTTGATTATCAAAAAGAAATTATCAAAATTATTTTGTTTCGTTGATTATCAAAAACAAAATAATAATAAAATTTTGTTTCGGGCTTACGGCTTCAATTTACTTTGAATTTTTATTAACGTTATTTTTTTTGATAATTTTTTTTGTTGGCTACCGAAACAAAATTTTTTCAATATTTGTTTTTTGATAATCAACAAAACGAAATTTTTTTTCATAATTTTTTTTGATAATTATCAAAACAGTATTTTTTTGTTCAGCACTTAACGTTACAATTTTTCAAAGTTGAATTGAAAACAAAATATTTTTTCGGTTATTGATAAAAAATAACGTTAATGTGCAGCCATGGTTTAATTATAGGTATCTACAATAAAGCAAGCATAATGCTGCCATAAAAAAGAATTTGGTAACTTAGTTTAATGTCCACAAATCAATTTTAATACGATTTACCAATTTCTTTCAAATTAATTTGCCACACAGCAGCCACAAAATTGTCATTCCAACAAACATATAGTCAATGAGGATGGTAGTTATTATCGATAACTACTTAAATTCTGATGAGAAAAAGGGCTGCCACCTCAACCTTTTTAATATAAAACAGATTTTAAACAAAAAAGGGGAATATTCATAGTCAAAATAAAATATTGATTTTAACTAACTTAAAATCAGCTTTTATCAAGACTATGAATATGCCCTAAAATAAATAAATGAGGGACAAATGAGGGACACTAGGAAAAAAACAGAACATTTTGAGGTGTTCCGAAAAAACAAAAATACGAGGGACAGACTTCTGAAAAACAGAACGGTCCCTCAAAAAACAGAACGGATGGTCAGCCTAAGGATAATTCATGGACATACAAATAAGTTATCTGACCCAACTATGTGAAAACGACTTCAGAGCTCAAAAGGACATTAGAAGGAAATGTAGAGCTTCAAAATACGAAACTAATGACGTATCAATTTTAAAAATCGGATGATAAATAACAAAGTTACAAGAAAAAAACAATTTCGGCGGTATTTCGAAGGGTCAAAAAAAAAATTTTTTTTGTGTCCCTTAACCCTCTCAAATTTAGGGGCGGACTTTTACAACATTTTTTTTTTCGACCCTATCTAAGATACCTTATAAAAATAGCTTTCTTTATAATCCTTAAAGGTATGAGGAATAGGGTGGGGCGATTTACTAACCTATATCGCGCCATCGAAATTCGGATTCCTTTCATTTTTCTGAGTAGAAAACGCCTCCGCGACATTTGTCTAAAATTAATTTTGATGTTCCGGAATTTGGTTTTTATGGACCAAGACGGATTTTTGGAAATAAAAATTGGGCAAATATTGACAAAAAAAAATAACCAGGCCAATGTGCACATCGAATTGAAGCAGAATTTTATGCTGAATCCAGATATGAAATCGGAATTAAAATCGGATGATCCGTTTTCGAGATATAGCTTGATTTTCGGTTATGGAGACTGAATGCCCAAAATCGCATATTTTCGCGATTATCTCTTGCTGTATATAATATATCTTACATTTTTTTGCACATTTATTAAAGATAAGTCAACACAATATAAACTAAAATGCACTGTTTTTTCCTTAGGCCAAAATCGCGGCCGATGTCGATGATTTTCGCTGACAGCGCTTCGTGTACAATAAATTGTCCAAATCCAAAATTTCAGAATTTTAGCTGCAAAATAAAGTTTATCTGAACAACCTTCAAAAAATAAAACATCGTCCTATCGGCATACCCTACTAATGAGCGCACCATATATTAGTTGGTTGCTTTTATTATTTAGGCGCTGTCTTTCAGACAAATACAGAACGTTCTCAGCGGTGGAAAAAACAAATTAACACAATTCGAACACTTTGTAACAAATTAAAGCACAATGTACATACATACATACAAGTTCAGAGTGCGGTGCGTGCCATATTATATTGACTTCTGAATATTTGAATGACCCTAGCAATCTCAAGCAATATCTGTCTGTCTGACACTGACACCTCGAAATTGATGATGCCGCTGGTGTTATTGTGTCTGTAAAGATTTTTTTTCTCATTGTGCTTTGTTGTATTTTGGCTACCACTTTTCTTGT
The DNA here is from genome assembly GCA_960531455.1 of Urophora cardui. Lineage (NCBI taxonomy): Eukaryota > Metazoa > Arthropoda > Insecta > Diptera > Tephritidae > Urophora > Urophora cardui. The sequence continues at coordinate 5,216,543 of OY482674.1, forward strand.
ATTCTTAGCTGGTGCTACTATGTTTATAGGCAGCTTTAGCGTTTTGACTTTTGTTTTGGTTGTTGTTGTCGATTTTGACATCTCAAATGATTTTATGCGCCAGCGCAATTTTCGGTTGCTTGCTTTGATGTTTTAGACGACAGCAAATGAGCCACAAAATCGCACTAATGTATGTAAAAATGTGCCACAACAAGTGGTAAAGCACACGCGGATTTTGCAGAAGCTTAAACGGGTTGGCTGGCGATTTTTGATGAGCTCCGCTACTCGATAAATTTGGCTGCTGTAAATATGCTAAAACAGCGCGAATACATATTGTATAAGTGCATACAAAGAAGGCGTTCATGAACATAAATTGAAAAATCATCAATCAAATAAATGGAATTTAATGAGACTTAAGTATGTTCAGATGTCAAAAAATGGTCATATTTTAGTAGTACACATCACTGGATGTGTTTTGGAAACCAACTAAATCGTTCTTCCATTCACCCCTTTACCAGCATTTATGTACATGTATTTTCTTTAAGAAAAATTTGTTATATTTAATGTGACTTATACGACTCCTAAGAAGCCAAGACAAAGCTGCTTAGAAAAATTTTTGAACCGCCTTAAGCTTGTCCGAGTTGCATTCATAGAAAATAGAGCTGAACTTTTACAAGTGAAACCAGTAAACGATAGTTTTTAAGGATCAATAAAAAAATCGAAGTTCAAATTATTGTCTGTGATGAACTACCTGTGTTCGAAATATTCCAAGTATTTCTTTACATTTTGAGACTAACTTGACGAAGACTAAAATTCTCCCGTGTGATATGTATGTGTAATTTTCCTACAATAATATCTAGTGTACAACTAGAAAAATAACCTCAAATTGGCAATGTAAAAGTAGCAAACTTCATGACTTCCGTTTTTGATGCGGTTGCAAAAATATTTATTGCTAAACTTCTTGCACAGTTCTCCAAACCCCCCCCCCCCCCCCCCCCCCCCAAGTATGCAAGTGCATACATGTACCGCCCTCAAGCGGGTGGCATTGTTGTTGTTTGGGCTTTTGTTGGCAGCCGTTGCACACAACCAGAATTTCATCGGCCAAAGTATGAAATACGATTTCTTAGTTACACAAACATTTGTAAGTAGTTATGTATGTAAGGATAAATGCTAACGTTGCAAAGCTTATAAGGAGAGACTTATGAGAAGTCTATTTAGAGTTTTGGTTACCAATTTAGTTAGACACAGACAGGCGAAACGTACATATGCAGTTCATTCAGAAAGCCCAAAGCAATTTTAAATAATTTCGTTTTGCCTCATGTGTTGTCTGGAGGCTTTAAAAGAGTTTAAGGGTTTGTTGTAACCTCAAGCTAACTATATATTATTAGCTGCATATTAAGTTATTAAGTACATATGTATGAAGATATACCTATACCAATGCTCGATGGATTTGATTAATGTACGCCATACATGCATAGGTGCATACCTATCTTAAAAAGATAACCAACTTGATTTCATAGCAGTGTCTTGGGCCGCTAACTCACAACAACGCCTTAAGAAGGCAATGGTTGCCCTCTACAGTTGCAGAGAAGCTGTTGCACGTAGTTGGGGTTTGTCACCTAGAGTGTGGCTGTGGCTCTATATCACTGTGATTAGACCGATCATATTATATGGGGTTCTGGTATGGTGGAGATGCCTTGAAAACCGTTAAATTCTTCTCACATTCGCACCACTCCTTAGGGGGCTCTGAACGCGCTATTTAATATCCTCTCGATATACCTGACGGGTTAGCAATGTTTTCGACAATGGATATTCGGATCCGCCGGGTGCCCTGCATATCTACACCGATGGATCCAAATTGAATTTTAAGGTGGGTGGTGGTGGTACGCAGCTTCTTTAACGCTGGTATGTGTGTCGAGTACTGTAATATACCGGTAAATGAAACGGCAGACGAACTTGCTAGAGGAGGCATATCTGCCTTTCTTTCTTGTCTCTACACTGAAAAAACAACTTACTCAGATTATGGAAAAGTGGGAATGATTCGGCGCTAAAGACATATTTCCATATTTTGATGTACGATTTTCTTCAAATCAAGGAATAAAAACCACGTTTTAAAGAAAATTGTACATCAAAATATGGAAATATGTCTTTAGCGCCGAATCATTCCCATTTTTCCATAATCTGAGTAATTTTTTTTTGAGTATAGGGGCGTGAAGTACGCCGACATACGTAACCTACGTAACACATAATAGACACTGCTTACTACACTATTAACATGGTCTACACAGCTAAGCTTCGAGTTAACCACGAACCCTAAGTTTCTTACTTTTGCGGTAAACGAAAGCACAATATTATCAACAAACAATGACGGGATATCTGTTACATGCACAGCCTTTAAAAATTTTAAGTTTCGCTGAATCTACTTTTTGGTTCGAGTAGGGGTTTAGATCCTCGTGGTATCGCAATGGGTCATTTTGGGCCTAAGACGAATCATCGATTGGTGTTATATAATTGAATAAACTTTAGAAAGAACTAAGCAAGTGCTATGGAATCACAAGTTGTGAAAATTTACTTCTGTCTCCTGGTGGTCTTCTTCAATGACGATTGACATTTACCAGTTTTTGTGACCCTTTGTGAATTCTCTTCTAGCAAAGTGTGATTAAAAATTGAAGTTTCTACGAATTTCCCTTGATTTGGCAAGTGCTTTTCTGAAACGAGTTTGATATAGGAGGCAGCAATTTACAGAACGAAAACTTTAATAAATAGTAGTTCTCCTCATCTTTTTAGATCATTTCAACGTAGAAAATATACATAGCATCCAATTATTAGTATATTTATGTACATATATAATATTTAATGAAGCATTTAAAGAATCAGCACAATGAAATGAATCCCAACAACATTTATGGAAATGATGTCTCCGCCTTCTTCTACCAAATACATATACATAAATTTATATAAACTTTTTGGAATCACTCCTTCTAGCAAAATTTTTGTGCAAATTGCAAATTGCAAATGAAAACAAAAACATACAGTTTACAGTGAAACGATCAGAAGAAACATACTCGTACATAAATAATGGCAAGAAAATTAACAAATGAAAGAGGGAAAAAATCCTACCAGACATGTTTCTTTGGCTGTTGAAAATAATTTATTCTGCAGATCTGCAAACGATATAAATTCATATTTTGATTGAATCAATCAAAAGCGTATCCGAACATGACGAACAAACTCAAATTGGCAGAAAGCGACGAAATAAAAGCGTGCAGGCTGAGGAGCTTGCAGATGGCGGGTAGAATGGCAAGGAATGCGCTTGAAGGCAGTGTTCGGAGACACAGAGCACATGGCACGATCGTATTTATGAGATGGACCACAATCAAATACATACATATGTGCAACCAGAGAATTTGTGGTTTGCATTGAAATGAGGGGCGGCAGCCAAACATCCCATGCACACACAATTCAGAGAGCGATCGAACGAAATTTTTATTCGCAGCATCGTTGTATATATGTATATAAAAGTATTTATTCCTGTCACGTAATTTATTGATTTAGCTCATGGGAATAAATACATCATCGTCGTATTTCTGATTGTTTGCTGTCGCTGCTGTTGTTGCTGTTTTGATTGTGGTGATCATGGCACAATGGAATGGCGGCCAGAAATTGACGGTAGTTGGCAATTGGCAATTGGATCGATGGACTGTGAGCAAATCAAAGTTGAGCACAATTAATTGCGTGTGTGTGTGTTCCATTCACCGCAACCACCGTAACGATTGGGTGGACGTTCAACGCAGACAAGAAATTGCGAACTTACATACATTTGTATCTACATATACCTACCTATATGTTGTATTTATATTGAAGTTGTAGATCAGATCATCATCATTATTAATTCTGCAGACCGAACTGGTTTTATATACGAGTAGGTACATTTGCCCGTAGGCAAAAAATTCAAATTCAAGTGGAAACGATCGAATGTTGATTGCTGCCACAGCCAGCCGTGTTGTTGTGTTCGTCTTCCGTCTGCGATCGTGACGATTTCTTTGCTGGATTACGCACAACAAATGAAATACACACAGCGATGTTGATGGAAATGAAATGAAAATTGAGTTAATATGAAATGGAATATTTTATACCCAGTTGTTGATTTAGTATTAAAAAGTGTGTAGCCTTTTTTACAATTTATGCTGATTGCGTTTATTTTGTTGGCACATGAAAACCACTTAGAAAGTCGCGGTTGCTTCTTACATTGAGTTCTAGGTCCCACACACGCATTTGTTGGGAAAAGTTGGGGGCTAAATTTGATTGAAGAAGCATGATCTATGAAGTAATCGCCAGAATTGTAATCGTGACTCACTTTTACTACACATTTCTGGCTGCGCAGTGGGGTATACGAATTAAGATCTTCTACAGGAATATATTTCAATAAATTGTGGAAGAACTTCAATCAAAAGCCTCAAGCAAATGGATGCCAGTGCAAAATGTATGCAGAAATCAACGGCGCAAGCAATCAGTGATCGCGCGGCGCAGTTTGTGTACATCCAGAAGTGCGTATACGCGCATGCGCAGAAGCGATCTGCAATATCTCCTATATGAGTAGACGTGTATGTATGATGAATTCCAATGCTAAAGCGTTGCACAAATCAAAACCTGCTGCAATTCAGCCCAACCCATGTTTTCATGTTTTGAATGATTTTTAATGAAAGACTACATACAATTGTTGCTTGTTCCTGAGATTGTTTTAGTTGTTGTTGATGCTGATGTTGAGGATCGCAAGAATGGCAATATATAATGATAACATGCAATCCATACTCATATGTACGATAATGGCGGACATTTTTGCATTTGTAATGAATTTCAAAAACCAGTAAAAATGTAACTTGCCATGAAATGAAATGATGAGTTCTTCACAATTGGTATGGTGGCTGGCGAGGATGTCGAATGGCGAACGGCTAAATGCGTTAGTTGACTGGAGTTTTGAGTTTAACAAATTACAATTTCAGTAAAATGGCGGTGACAGGAAATCGCTTAACGCAGACTTCAGACTACAAAATTGGCAATGCGATTGTCAGACTGTGTTGTTTTATATATCGGCTGTAATCGATTGATTGTTATATTGCGCTGATTTGATGTTTCTACACCTTGATGGAAGAATTTTGCCCCAGCTGTAAAAATTTACAATAATTCTTCTTAACAATCTATGAATGTGCTACCAATTTTATTGAAATAAAAATTAATTGCACTTTTTACTGCGAAAACTCCAATCAACACTAATCTGCGTTCAAATTGATTGCTATAAAATTTATTGCAATTTCTTGGATTTTAAAAATTTGCAATCAAAACTATTTTACGAACAATGTATTACAATTAAATTTTATTGCAATTTTTTGATTTTTTTAAATTTATTATTAATAATATTGCAATCAATCAATAGATAAAAAAAAAATCTTATACCCAAAGCGGACAATGTGTATATAGATTTTAGTCCCGATTGAAGACAGTTCTGTTGTGTAGCATATGCTAATTTAATCAAAATGATTTACATTGGAAGCTGATTGCAATAAAGATTTTGTAAATGATTGCAATTGCAACTAAGAATAATTAAAATGAATTCGATTTTCAATCAGGGCTATAGCAATCACCTTATGCACTTGATTGTATTGCAATTTATGACAGCTCTGCTCTGTGCCATCTGGGAGAGAGCTTGTCACATTTTTGAAAGGAAAATATCTCCCAAAATTAATCAGATGAGACCCACGAAAATTCTGCAATCTATCTTTAAATTAATAAGCCTTTAATGTATTTGAATAATATGGTAAAAGTATTACAGAAAATTTTTGATGTGTAAACATCTTTGCTGTAGCTACGAGTGATTTCGAAAAACAGGTAAAGTTTACGCGTAAACGTAAATGACCTTTGTGTTAGTGCACTGCTGCGTCCGTGTGAATCGCTTGGCATTGTCAGTGGTAGGTAGGTAGATAGACATGTACTTACAAATGCTTGCATGCATAGCCGTGCAAATGCAAATATCAACAACAACAGCAACGAAGCGAAGTGAAGTTGTTGTTTTTGTTTTCTGCAACAATGCGACAAATAGGCAAAATAAAAAGGACCAACCTGTTTGAACATGTATGCAAATGTATGGATATGCACACCTACATCTACCTATCTAATTTCTATGCAATATTGGTATCAAATGAAAGGTTTTGAGCAGGACTTCGATATGAAGCTCTTTTCATTGTGACCCCTAGGCCGGGTCTCCAGATATGGGTCAAAACGAGGACCCGGATGATCCTTGAATGTTTCTGAGCAATATTGGTATCAAATGAAAGATTTTGAGCAGGACTTCGATATGAAACTCTTTTCATTGTGAACCCTAGGCCGGGTCTCCAGATATGGGTCAAAAGGAGGACCCGGATGATCCTTGAATATTTCTGAGCAATATTGGTATCAAATGAAAGGGTTTGAGCAGGACTTCGATATGAAGCTCTTTTCATTGTAACCCCTAGGCCGGGTCTCCAGATATGGGTCAAAAGGAGGACCCGGATGATCCTTGAATTTTTCTGAGCAATATTGGTATCAAATGAAAGGTTTTGAGCAGGACTTCGATATGAAGCTCTTTTCATTGTGACCCCTAGGCCGGGTCTCCAGATATGGGTCAAAACGAGGACCCGGATGATCCTTGAATATTTCTGAGCAATATTGGTATCAAATGAAAGATTTTGAGCAGGACTTCGATATGAAACTCTTTTCATTGTGAACCCTAGGCCGGGTCTCCAGATATGGGTCAAAAGGAGGACCCGGATGATCCTTGAATATTTCTGAGCAATATTGGTATCAAATGAAAGGATTTTGAGCAGGACTTCGATATGAAGGTCTTTTCATTGTGACCCCTAGGCCGGGTCTCCAGATATGGGTCAAACGTGGACTCGGATGATCTTGCATGTTTCTGAGCAATACAAAACAAAACAACATAAAAAATCAAAAGTCAAAAACCAAAAACCAAAAACAAACAAAAACAACAAAATAGTAGCAATCACAATGACAACAAAAAATTATAAAAACGATAGTCGCTTTTTAATCCATAGAAAACCAGGAAAAAAGGAATAAGGAAAAGGGAATAAATATCCGATTTCGAAACAGTTTACACATCATTATTCATGAATACCCGTTATTCACGCTTTAATTTTTTTGTATACATAAAAGTATCATTTCACTTTGCAAAGATTAAACACAATTATTAACCACCTCCTCGTCCTTCTCCTCCTGATTTTAGCATTTAAAGAAATATTGAAGTGCACCCAAAAAGTAGATACATACATACAGGGCCGCCGAGAGAAAATCCGGGCCCGGGGTCAAAATAACTACGGGCCCCCATACTAAATGAACAAATTCTCAAAATCAAAATTCAATGAATATATAGTCACGAACTTTATTTTATCTATACATTAATACAGATCAAGTAAATATGTTTACATAGAAATATATGTACATATTAGGGTGGGTCAAATGTATTGTTCAAAAGGCACATCCATTTTCCGAATCCATGGGTCATACTGAGTAATATTGTCCATGGGACCATATCACTATGGTTCAAAATTCAGTTTTTGAGGAATAAAATAGTTACAGTTAAGATATCGGTCTAAAACTTTTCATAGGGTATTTAATGGTAAAAGTAATGTCTCATGACGAAAATGGGCGAGCCACGCCCATTTTTCGCTGCTGCTGCCATACATAGTGGAAACTGTAAATTTAGGTTGAATTTCAAATAGAGATAAAACTTTACTTTTCTGAAGGTTTCCGATACGGTGAATCTGAATCTGAAGTCAGATTTTCGATGCTACGTCTAGTTTTAGAGATATTGTTATTTTAAGTTCATTAACTTTGCGATAGGAAATTTTAAAGTTTTTTATTTTTTTAGCAAGTTAATGAAATCAAAATAACAATATCTCAGGTACTAAAGAAGATATCCGAAAAAATTTAACGTTATTTTCAAGGGAAATTATTAGGTTTTTAAACCCTATATATAAATGAGTTTTGTATTTTTATTATTATCAATATAAAATTGTAAAGTATCGCCATTTTCGAAGTTTACTTTGGTCTGAAAAAAGTGAAATTGTAGCCTCGCTTGCAAACTCCCGCAGATAAAATAATATTTGCATTAAAGAGGACACTATTAACTGTAACTACATATATAATTTGTATTGATCTTATTTGATCCAACTTATTTATATTCTATTTAACACAGAAAAAACTCACAAAAATCAAAACACAACACGGCTTATTTAAACTCAAAAATATATTAACGATTATTATTGTTTCAGAAAAAGTTTGTGGTTCTTGATTTTACATACCTTTATGAATATTTTCCATTTTATAAACACACTTTATTCAAATTCGTTAGCTTTTTATCACCACTTGAGATTTTTATATAATTTGAGTAACATCTTTTTTACGAATACAAAAATCGAAAGCAAGACTTTGAAAGCTTTCTGACAAACAAGTGATAGCCAGTTGACATTATTTTTTTTATTTTTTATTTACTACATTATAATAATAATACAATGGCGCTATTATAACTCTGACGAGTTTTATGGCCGAGCTTCTCTCCCAATTCGAGGTGTGCTCCTTTTTGTTTTTCCTACTAAATAATTGGGTGGACCTACAGTTTTATGCCGGCTCCGAACGGCGAATGCATTTTTTGTGAAAAGCTTTTTCATGGCAGAGATACACTCGGAGGGTATGCCGTCCACTGCCGAGAGGTGACCGCTGCTCTTAAAAAACCCAATAATTGGATTTTTACTAATTAGAAAAATTTTTTGGTGTTTTGCTCGGACCGTGGTTTGAACCCGAGACCTCTGGCATAGCAGGCGAGCACTCTACCCACTGCACCACAGCGGCCACTACATTAATGTGTAGTAAAAGGTAATTACATATTTTTTTTTGGGAAAATCAAAAGTCGATAATTGGGTTTAATTCCTCAATATTTCGATTTTGAACCATAGTGCATAGGTCTGAATGAATTCTGTTTAAATACATATTGCCTTATTTGTATGAAATAAATTTCTTTAAATTGGAATACAAATATTTGTTGGTAGGAATTTGGTATATCAAAAGACTGATTCTGCTGAACGCTTTAGTGTAACAGCAATCGAATTCAACTGTACGAAGCACCAAAGCAAATTTTAACTTCGCAAGCTTCATTTGTTTTCGGCGTATCGCTGTTTACATACATACATATATGGGCATTTTCTGGGCTTTTCGGACGGTATGTTCGCACGATTTTTTTAACTTTTGAGGCAGAAATATCGCGAAATATTGTATCGTTTTATGATAAATGGAAAGATTTAGGCCACGGCTAATGATTAAAGTATGTTAGCGACAGAAATTTAGCTTAATGCCTCTGTTTTAGCCACTTAAAAAAAAATGGACGTGCTTTTGTAGCGTCCGGAACGCAGTTTAAGTGGCTAAAACAGAGGCATTAAACTAAATTTCTGTCGCTAGCATACTTTAATCATTAGCTGTGGCCTAAATCTTTCCTTCTATCATAAAACGATACAATATTTCGCGATATTTCTGCCTCAAAAGTTCAAAAAATCGTGCGAACATACCGTCCGAAAGGCCCAGCAAAATACCCATATCGCTGTATAAGAATTTGCATCATACCGAATTTTTCTGTTGCAACAGAAAACGAGTTCAAATTTATGCTGCAAAGTCGACGCCAAAAACCAACAATTCCTTAAGTGGGGTGCAGACACGTTAAGAGATTTTTAAAATTTGTTGAAATTTAAAATGATTGCTATCTACGAAAGGTGATTAAAGGTGTTGTTTGTTTATTTTCTGTAAGCAAAAACTTGGATATTATTTTGAGATTCCCGGGCCCTCTAAAGCCCGGGCCCGGGGCAATTGACCCCCTCAGCCCCCCCACCCTCTCGTCGGGCCTGCATACATAGATACTCATTTCCTTCGTGTTAACTATGCAAGAAATGAAAACAATTTTGGAATCATATTTCAATTTCAAATTGGATTCGTATACACTTTTTAATGGCATTGTTGTTGTTGCTGTTGTTTGTTGTAGAATTAGTCGGAAGGCAATGCCAAATGCGTGCGTATGCGAAAAAAGGGTTATTACAACAACAAATGCCAACTCGTGCAATATTTCAAATGACTGGGAGCAAATTGAAAGAAGAAGGGGTGGGCTGAGCTGAGGCAGTAGCGGTTACTGTTTTTTGTTTTTATTTTTTTGTTGGGTAAATAGAAATAATTCGTTTAGTATTTTAACGCACACGTTTCGCTGTTTTCCAATTTTCTCTATTTTTTGTATGCTCTAAAAAAAGAATAAACGCAGGAGTTGTACACTCTAAAAACTGCGTGTAAATATGCTACCAAAATATATGTAATTTTTAGTTGAAATTTACATTTTTTTTCGTAGATTTACACTACAAGTATGTAATTTACAGTTCTAAACGAAATTTTACGCACTTTTCAGCAAAAGTGAGCATATCATGCGATTTTACACGCATTTTGGATTAAAATTGCATACAGAAATTGTAATTTCAAATCTCGTGCGCGAAATTACAATTGAGTGGGGTAAAATTACATAGTGAATTGGTAATTTTGTTTAACTTATATGCGAAATTACAATTTATTACTCGATTGGTGTTTAGATTTAAAGTTTGTTTGTGTAGTCTTTACACTTTTATTGTTTAAATTTAAACAGCTTATCTGTTGAATTTTTCAGTGTGCGATTTTGCGCATAATAAGGAAGGAAAAAAGTAACCTACCTTTTTGTATGCAAAATTACACGAAAATTTCTAAGAGTGTAGTAGAAGGATGTTGTTAAAATGTTGCGGGGTGGCAGCGTACGAATTATTGGCCAAAGGCGTTGGAATCGTTAACTTGAACGTACATACTCGTATTTGCCATGGAGTTACATGGCAACGTCAAGGTAAAAAGGCAGCCAGCCGGTAGGCGAGTGGGTTGGCAAGCAGTTCGTTTAAGAGCTCAAGGCTATTTTGTCAAGGCGTTGGGCTGGTGCGTCGTATGAACGCACGTCAATTTGCAATCGTCATTCAAATATTGTTTGCCGGTTGCCGTATTTACTTTCATATTTACTGTGCAATTTTCGGTTGTATTTTAGGCTTTTGTTGCATTTTGGAATAATTTTTCTTCTGCTTGTTTGCTTTTTCAATAAATTTAGAAAATTGGTCTTTGTTGTGAAAATGCACACCAACAACAAGTGTTTGCTTTTATTTCGTTTATTATTTTTGAAATTTTATCTATGGCCACTTTATTGATTTTATTATTTTGTTTTAATTAAAATGGCCACGTGCTTTTGTGACTCTTCCTGAGAAAGTGTGTAGAATAGCTTTTTTAGGCGTAGTAGATTACTTTATATAGCACATGGTGTGCTACAGGCTAGTCTCTAGAGCTAAATATAGACTACAGTTCAAGCTGAAAATATTTTAATAAAGCTTAAAAAGTAGAAATCAAAATATTTCATCTATCAGCACGTATTTACAACAATTTATTTAATTCTCGCACTACATATAAAATTTCGCAGCACTCAGGATTGAATCAAGCGTGTGAATGGGAGGGTGATTTGAAATTGTATTACGGTTTAAGAGTCATCAGTTGTCAATAACTTCAATAACTCATAAGCCACTTGTCTAAACAGTTCGTTGACATAAACTGACAATAAAACCAAAATGTCATTTATCATTTCCAATCACTTTTTTTGGGGGAGGAGTGGTGACAGAAGCTTGTAAGTCAATGCAGTTGAATGATAAATTTGAGGGAATGCGGCAAAGAAGTAGTGAAGAAAAATGCCATAGTTTGGCATACAAAGTACAGTTTCAATTTTTTGAAGATTTTAAGCAGAGTGTTACATCAATTTTTACACTGAGAATAAAATTAAAATTTCATACAGAAAATTCTTAACCCTTGAATATTGAAATGGTAATTTCGTCAATGAAAAGGGATAAAGCAACTCGCCTCCTTTACGTAGATTAATTTTCAAATAATTACAGCATAAAACAAATTGCTCAATTTTCATTTTAATTTTGCAAAATATCAATTACCCGAAGAATTTCAAAAGATTGCTTTTTTCCATTTACTTGCAATTATCTTACAAACAATATACAAACAACGAATGTAATTATAAACACATATCGCTTCCTTGTAATTAGACAATCAAATTTTATATTGAATGCATGTGAGACTCCATGTCCTTGAAAGCCAAATAATCTTGTGATATCGTTTTACCAAAAATTACAATTACACACACACACAGCCATGCGCGTGTTGTATCCATACATACATACATATGTGATTTGCTTTTCAAAAGCTTGTAATTAAATTTGGTGTGTGCTCGATGATTTCCCGGAATGCTGAAAGTTTTGTCAAAATGTTCGCCTCGTTTACGCCCACATGACAATTACAATTCATAACTCGAATATTTTTCGTTGTTGTCAACTTGACATTTACACCCGCCGCACAGTGGGGAAGCTTCCATACATTCAGCGGAAAAAAATAGAAGGAGTTGTCGTAGGGCTTTGAAATTTTGCAGACAGGTTATATATGAGTTAGTTAAGAAAATTTCCAAAAATGGTTGAAATCGGTCAACTCCTAGGGGTACCTCCCTTGGACCTATAGTAAAAAATTAAAAAAAAACATTTAAATACAAATTTTAATTTCAGCCGAAAAAAGTAAGATATCTTCACAAAACTTTGCATATCAGTTACCCTCATAAAGGGCATTGACGGTACAAAAAATAATTGAAATCGGCCACTCCCTAGGGGTACCTCCCTTGGACCTATAGTAAAAAATTAAAAAAAAAATTTAAATACAAATTTTAATTTCAGCTCAAAAAAGTAAGATATCTTTACGAAACTTCGCATATCAATTACCCTCATAAAGGGCATTGACGGTACAAAAAATAATTGAAATCGGCCACTCCCTAGGGGTACCTCCCTTGGACCTATAGTAAAAAATAAAAATAATTTTTAATCCATACCTGTACTTAATTGTGAATAAAAGCGAAACGCGTTCATCGATTTTCTTGATTTATGTATCATTTTGTTCATAGGTTATGCGACTTTACGTGAAAATAATAGGACTTTGAACTTTTTTACCGTTTTCGATTTTTTATGAATTAAAAAAAAAAAAAATTATTTTTAGGCAAAAAATATTTTTTTTCTCCATATATTTATTTATAACTGGGAAACTGTTGCCTATATAGCGAAGCGTTATATAAACAGATGAAAGTACTAGTAATTCTTGATTTTTATAAATTTGTTTAAACAAAATCCGACTAGTGGTTCTTGAGTTATGTTAAACAAAAGAGCCTTATCAGAATTGAGTCGCGAATCAATTAGCTGAAAAATGTTGTACTGTATAATACAATAAATTGAAAAGGGGCACCTGGGGGCACTTGAAATTGATTAAAAATGTAAAAACAGATATGAAACAATGTATTAGTAGTGATTTCCAACTGGAGGCAAGTGGCGCTAAAATTACAGGTCCAAATGTTTGGAGAAAAAATGGATTTTTGTTATATGTTCATAAAAATAAACAAAAAAAAAAAAACTTAAGTCTCTGCAGAGTTTATTTTTTCAATTTTAGTAGACTGAAATATCCTACTTTAAATAAAAAATAAAAAGAAAAACGTTAGCTCACATAATAAAAGATTATTCGTTTTGAAATTCTTAGGTTTAAATTAAGTTGGTTCGGTAAAACATACAAGTACTGAGTTTGAGACGGCTATAAAAAAAAACTAGCAGTCAGATCGGAGTAATTCTTTTTGATTTGGTTGTACCATTTAGTCTAAATTCCAAAATATCACTGCATATTGCATGAAGAGTATGTTGACAATTTGACTTTTTTCCGCAAAATCCCCAGTGTGCGCCGCAGTCGTGGGTCTGCGTACATACAAATTACGAGTACTCTGTGAATGCGAATGCGTATTCTCATGTACAACACACTTGCATATGTGAAATGTTTTCATAACCCCATCATCGTGCCTCATGCCTCATGCTGCTCCATCACATCGCCATCACCGCCGCTTACCGCTGGCACGCAGAAATCGCTTTCGTATGAAGTTACCTCTTTCAGTTTTGGGGTTTTTCGCTTGAAAGACTCAAAACTCGGAATGCAGAACGTTTCATGTTCGTTCATCAAACCTCATCATCTCAACGTTTCCAACATCATTTGATTTGTGTGTATGCAATTGAGTTGTGCTGCGTTTTGAGTTGTGTTTAGCTTCAGAGTACTGTTCGTGGAATTTTCGATGTGGCAAATGTAATTTGCAGCTAAAATGGAATGTTTTAATTAATTTATATTGTACGCTTTTATTGCATTAGCTTTTAATGGCATAGCCTAGCCTATAATTCTCGGCTGACATATTTGTGAGTTATAGATGTATGAGTTTTTTTTTGCCAATGGCAAAGGTGAAAAATTAAAGAGTAGGGAAAGGATCTGCATTTGAAATTAATGCCATCTGACTAAATTCCATACATTTAATTCTTCTTAAGGCAAAATTTAATGTACAGATGACAACTTCAGATGTAAGTGTGCATATCGAATATGGGTAAACAACTACATCCCTGCAGTAAATTTGTGTCACTGCTGAAGGATCAGTGATGATTCTTTGTTGAATATTCATCACTGTCGTCATAGCTCAGTATATTTTTATTTGTTTTTATTTTTTTTTCTGAGGAAAGCAAACCATTTATATGAAAAATTCAGCAGTCTTTATATGAAAGTATTCACTGATGCCTCCTCGTCATAGGTGAATTGCATCAGTGATTCATTAAGGATTCATTGCGGATTTTTACTGCAGGGATACCTATGTACATACAAACATACATACATTTTTTAAAGATTTTTTGGTCAACCGTAAGCTCATAGTTAAGATTGGCGACACAAGATCAGAGAACGTCATCAATGCATGGTCGGGAATACCGCAAGGTACTCACTGCGGACCTCTGCTGTTTATATTGTTCATAAACGACTTGCCCCTGAATTTTCAATTTGCTAAATGTTTAATGTTCGCTAATGATGTAAAATTGTATATGCCCATACGTACTATTAATGACTGTGTCAATTTGCAATCAGATCTTTTAGCATTTCAGCAATGGTGTTCCATTAACAAGCTGTTCGTAAACACCAACAAATGTAGCGTAGTTTCTTACTCAAAAGCCCATAATCAGTCGGTATTTGATTACTCTATAAATAACGTAATTTTGAAAAGGTTGGATGAAATAAAAGATCTAGGAGTGGTTTTCGACACCAAACTTACTTCTAACAAACATATCGATCTCGTTCTGTCTAAATCACTTTCTATGCTTGGATTTATCAGAAGAAACTCAGTGGAATTCAAGGATCCTTGTACGTTGAAATCCCTTTATAATTCCCTAGTAAGAAGTCACTTGGACTATTGTTGTTTAGTATGGAATCCCTATTACTCATCTCATATAAATAGAATTGAAAGAGTTCAAAGAACCTTTACGAGGTTCGCGCTATACAAACTGAATTGGCCTTGCGATTTGCCCAATTACGAGGGTAGAAGGAAATTGCTTGGCTTGCAGTCCCTGGAGGACCGGAGAATTTATTTTGCGCTACTATTTGTCTATAACATAGTAAATCATAATATTGATTGTACCGATCTTGTTAATTTAATAGAATTTAATACTTCGTCGCGTGTATTGAGACATAATCGATTGCTTGTCGAAATGTCTCATAGAACCAATTATGGTTATAACGAACCAATTGCGAGGTGTATAAGAGCTTGTAATAATTATGCGCAATTAGTGGATTGGAATGCCACTTTACCTAGATTTAAATTAACTATATTTTCTTTTTTGAATTAGTAATTAGTCTGTAAGAACTTCTGTAGACTGAATAAATAAATAAATAAATATGTATTAACAAATGCCTTTTTCTAATTATATCACAATGAAATCATCATATTTTGGCGATATTACTTTGGTAGGTACTACCATATCTGGCACAAAGTTAGCTTCTTCTATTAGTTCTTTGCCTTTGTTCGCATGCGAAAAAATCATTCAATTGTCACGCGTTTTATTTTTATATTTTTCGTTTTTTTTTTTTATTTCAAATCATATCCTGACACGTTCTTATGCCATAAATTGTGAAAATCACACTTGCAGAAGTTTCTTTAGCAACCGTAATTTCGCGATTGGCTTTTCATTCATTCATCAATCATTGTACACAACACGATTTTGAGCAGAGCAGCAAAAGTGGCTAGAGATGGGAAATAACCGAAAGCAAATTTTAGCTGCTCTGAAAGTTACTATAATCAATGTCTTCAATAAATAGATCAACAAAGAAAATTAAGCTTTTACGGCTTGCAATATTTAAAAAAAAGTGTGGAAAATTTTCGATTAGCACATTGAGAAGTCGGAAATTTCAATTGTATGAGATAGCGTATCGAAATGTATTTCAAAATCACATTAATTCAATAAACGCTCATCCCTATAACTGTCAATGGATGTTTATTTATCGATGTATGTATGTATGTGTGCAAGTGAGACGAAATCTCAATGACTATCGATATTGGGAAGTGATAAGGTAATGGAGCTGGAATAAAATCCGAAATGTTATAAGAAACATACATACATACATAAATACATACAAACAAAAAAGTACAAAAAGGTCAACAGCGACGGAAGTGACTGCAAAAAGGAATTGGCGAAGTGCTTTAGCTATTTAGTTTGATGAAATGTCACTTTTTGTGTGCGACAGCTGAACTTACTCTCGTATTTTTATTTTGTTCACTTTTTTTGTATTTTCTTGCATCACTGGCTTATCGCTGTCAGCGCGGTTTTGCTACATTTGAACACAATACACGTTTCAAGTGACGATTATGATGATTATAAGTCCAGAAATGACAATGGTGGATTTCTAACAATTTTTTGTGAATACAACAAACACGTATGTAAGTTTATTTCTTCGATGTTATCGCTTCAACGATTTATTATTTTCAACAGCGTCATCTTGTAATGACATTTGATGCATAAAAGTTAGCAGACAAATAAATGAATTGAATACCGTTAGATGTGGATAGATGCTTTATTTTTTAATATTTAAGAAAAATGTAAAAAAGCTATAAAAATAATTGAACATATCGACACCTGAGTGGAATATCGCCTTAGTTTAAAAATTCTTCCAAAAACACCCCAGATCAAAATTTGATTCGAAAACTCCGCAATTCAAAATTTGCTTCACTAACAGCGCAGAAATATGTATGAAATTTTCTCTAAACTTCGGTGTTTTAAAAAACTTTAATCACAACTTTATTATGTCCTTAATTAATACAGAAATATAATCGCTAAATAAACATATGCACATTTTGTTGCATACATACAGGCGCTTCTTAGATTTATGCTGCTAATATTTCATATATGTACATAAAAATGCGTTGTTCTTATTCTGCAAGCATAATATAAATACAAATATGTAAAGTTTGTATGTTTATGTGTATACATATGTATGTATCTATCAAGAAAAATATGTTCAAGCAAAGTGAGGTTCGCACGCCTGTATGTATGCTTCCAAATGCATATTATGCATAGACACGTACCGCACAACAAATGTTGTGTAAACCTTATTCTTCTTCCCTTATTTTGAATTGCATTTAGTCGGACAACTTTTCTTGTTGCAAACATGTAATAAATATCTTCTGCTTTTTCATCTTCTGCTTTTTCATCTTCTGACAATTATAAGACATTTTAGCCTAAGAACTTTTTGTTTTTTGAACTTTCCTCATTGTTGTGTGGTTGCACTTTTTTGGCTTACACAAGTTTTGTCTGGTAACTTTTCATTTTAGGCAAGAAAATTGTTGGTCTTAAATATCGAATAATTTAATTAAAGGATGCATATGTGCAGGGCCGTACCCAGGAATTTATTTCGTGGGGGGTTATATCGTTGTCGATTTTTTTTTTGTGTTTTTTTTTTTTTTTTGAGAAAAATATGTAACTTATTTCGTGCACTAAATAAAAATAATAAAAAAAAATTCTGGTTTCTCAGGTGCTATTTAGAAGAAATTTTTTTTACGAAACTTTTGATTTTCAAATTAGGATTTTTATAAGAAATTTTAAAAATCAGGAAACTTTTATTCATTTAAAAATTAGACTGTTTTATTACAAACTCGATGAATACTTTATTTTTGGTGATTTTATCCAAGTAAAAAAAATAATATTTTATGGACGAAAAACTCAGTTAGATTACCCAGCTTTTTTCAGCTGTAAAAGTCCGCCTCAATATTTTTAGCTTATGTTGAGACTCTAACTTGTTTTTTTTTTGCAACTTTGTTATTTGACATCCGATTTTTAAAATTGATAGATATGTCATTATTTTAGTCTTTTGAGCAGGCTTTGAAATTATTTTCAACTTTTTTTTTTTCATTTCCATTGAATTTCATTTTCATTTGAAAATTAAAAAATTAACAGCGCAGCAGAAGTATAAAAAATAAAAAGTTCTACTGTACTGCATCTGCGCAGCCTTAAGTTTCAAAAAATTATAGTCGAATGTTATGTGGCTGTACTGTGTCGGCTGTATTGTGAAAATTTGTACAGCACAGCAAAGGGCAAACATAATTTCGAGTCTTTACAGCACTGTTGTTATTGTTTTTTTTTTTTAATTTATGGGAACACAATCGAAATTGTAATGTACAAAAAAAAACCAATTTCAAAAAGTCGCACTTAAAACTAAAATTCTGTTTATCTGTGCTTTACTATCGACTGATCTGTTTGAAATTACACAGTAAAGCAACAGCACAAAAAACAAACAAATAAATTCGACTGTTCTATGCTTCGACTTAAGATATTTTCAAAGGAAATCGAAATTCAAAAGTTCTCAAAAAAGTATGATAACTTTCGCAAAACAGCAACAGCTTATTTTTGAGACTTTTGGTGTTATGCTGGCAAACAGTGCTTGGGAAGCTATATATTTCCTCCTAATGTCCTTTTATCTGTGAAGTCATTTTCATATAGTTGGGTCACCTAACCGAGTTTTTCGACCATAAAACATCCTTTTTGTTTCACTTGAAAAAAATCGCCAAAAATAAAGTATTTATCGCATCTTTTTAATATTACGCTTAAAATGTTTGCAATAAAACAGAATAATTTTAAAAAGAATTAAACTTTCCTGATTTTTACAACTTCTTATAAAAACCCCAATAAAAACCAATTTTTTTTCAATAATCGCAAAAAATCAAAAAATGGTGACTTTCCAAAGTTAGTATTGAAAATATGTAGGTGAAATCGGACTACAAATAAAAACGCACACATCCCATATATGGGATCTTTCGAAAAACACACAAAATGTTATAATTCAGAAACTAATATAACCCGAGTAATGAATTTTCAGCCATGACTTTATGAAGTTATAAGGAAATATGCTAAAATTTTAGAAATGTAACATAATTTAATTTATAAGTGGTATGTCATTAGAAGCGTACTTTAATTATCTTTCGAACGGAGTAGATATGGTTTGCGGGTATTTGTAACTTCAGCGAAAAGAATTTTTGATTGAAGTTGTAACCAAAAAAAAACTCAAAATTACGTTATCTCAAAACCCTAACCATCAGAAAATGGTTTTGATCTCAGCAGGTTCATACCAGCCCTCCCCTATACCTGAAATTCTTGGTATTTTCTCAAATTAATTATTCGTCAACTAGTGTTTTCAACATATAGCTTTGAATATGATAGAAGTAAAATTTATCTACCAGAATTTCGTGGGGGGTTCAAACACCCAGAACCTCCCCCCCCCCCCTTAATACGGCCTTGCATGTGTGTAAGAGAGCCTAAAAATGTTTGAAGCCAATAAGCATTCTGCGAGTGAGACTGGTTTATAATAAGGACTCTAAATCAGTTCACTAAGAAATGTCTGAAGAAACACTTTCCCATATTTTTAAGTATACAAAATTTAATTCAACTTCCAAATAATTTACATTTTATTAAATCCGAGTAAAAAATGCTTTCCTAATTTCCACCGTCAATGCATACATTTTGACATTTATGAGTAAAACGGTACATCAACCGGATTGTTGTCACAATCAATGTCAAACGGCGGCAAATCAAATAACACAAATTACAAAGCAAAACATTATCATTTACATAATAAATAAAAAATTTATTGAAAAATCAAAAACTTACATACATACTCGTACATATACACATGTTGCTTAAGAATGCTGGAAGCGAAAGTGGAAAATGAGCGATGAATTTCACTGAGATTCCTTTTTGTTGTGTGATGTTTATCTATCGAATGTTACATACAATACATATTATAACAAACATGACAACAAGTTAACAGCGCCGGCATTGACAAGATGTGTTTGGGAAGAAAAGACTATCTAATGAATACAGTGAAAAGCAAAACAAATGCAACCAAATGCTTATGCACCTGAATATACTTTAACAACAAATATTTGCCGAATAGTATGCAGCTACATATATATGTAAAAAACCGCTTATTTTCCTTGCAAGCAGAGACAATAGGCTTGACAGACGGCAGCGATAAACCGGAATACCAATGCTTTGTCCATTTTTCTATCAGCATTCGCTCGTCCGACCGCTTTTTACGAATTGACATTTAAATATATCTCAGCATGTTTGAAACACATTTTTCACATCACCTTCATTACAGTTATTGCTCTGATTTTGCACAGAACTGTACAAATATACTTACAGACAAGCATGCATACGAATGTTACAAGCTCTGACAGCTGACATCATCTTAGGTGAAATTCCATAAGTTGTGATGGTGATTCCTCCCTCCTTCATACTCGTACAAACCACCCAACTCACCCTTAAGCGACGCAGTAAATCTTGTTTAGAAATTAATAAATGCGATTTTAAATATATAAACTTTTACATTTCACTTTTCATCTTCAATACTTTTCATTCACATACTTACGAGTATTTATAACAAGAAAATTTATAAAATTAGATTTGACATGCTGCATGCAGCTTTGAATGGATGGTACGGCACAAAAACTTCTTAGATAAGTAACTTAAATCATTCATACATATAAACATGCTCGTCATACACACACATATACATATACATTAGACTGGCCGCAAATTTTTTTTTCTCGAATTCTATTAATAAACACTGCCTAAAAGGTGAGGTATGGTATAAGAAATAACGTCCTATTTTTTTATTCAGATCGCACCAAGCTTTGTTGACCCTCATCAAGCTTTAAAGGTTAAAAAATTTTTTCTTTAATTAATTTTTAATTTTTTTATTTTATGAAATTTCAAGAAATTAAGAATAATAAAAACAATATCAATTCAATAAAATGGACTTTTTGTGAGACGGAAATGTCTTACGATAATGTTCAACTACTTGCAGTAGGAATTGTTTATCCTCTTCGTCATACGTTAAGGTACGGTTAAAGTCTGTTATCAACTTAACTGCCCTTTCGGCTGCATCGTTCACCACTGCCAAAGTTTGACATGCCGATTTCGCTTTGCGATAATCATCTTTGGTTTGCCACGTAGAAGGATCCGAATTTATAAATGATGTATTAATATTCAAAGAAATGCTTTCATCGAAAAAGATAACCCAACAATTTCCTCACTCAAGTACCACAAATGGTTTTTAATCTTATGCAACAAGGCATTAGAAACTTCTTTATCAAAATATAAAATGGCATCTTTTATTAATTTGAGATCTTGTGCTGGTGCATCTATTGCATTAATGCATGTAAACCAATATGGAACGTAAATGTTTGTCAAGAAGATACAAATACTGCGAAGGTTTTTCAATTCCGATGAAGTCAATTTGAACTGATCGCGAAACAAAAATATTTTATAGCAATATATGCATTTCGACATGAACCTAGCATGCGATGTTGCTCCGGGTTGGCGTACTTTAGTAAAGTTTGGAACATTTTCTCCAATAAAAAGCAATGACAGTTGGAGAAGCTCCTAATAATCGGACCTTGAACTTTTTGATTTTTCGTACAACCGATACACAACTTCATACAACAGCCCCAAAAACATTGCGATTTCCAGTGCAACATGCTCATGTTGTATAAAAAATTGCAAGGTGTGTGGCTGGCATCATGACGATCCCTGCAAAAAATGCGATCACTCCGGGATACATCCGGGACAACTCGCAAGGGAGCATGCGATTACTACCCATTTGTATCTCTTTATATGGGTTGAAGTGTTCTCTTTTGTTTGAGCATGTCCTATGAAGAGACTAATTGTACCCAGTTTGTACCCGAACGGGTAGCAAAAGCGCACAATTGTACCCGTTTTGTACCCGAACAGGTAGCAAATGCGACACATCCATTTGTGCGACTAATTGTACCCGTTTGATACCCTTTCGGGTACAATTCGTCTACAATTAGTATACATATGTACCCGTTCGGGTACAATTGGGAACAATTGTAGACTAATTGTACCCGAAAGAGAGCGCTCCCGGACAAATCTTTTTAGAGACTCGTCGCACACTTTTTTACAGGGATCGGATAGTGTACGCACACTATTCATTGTGGTTCATGTACGAGTAACATAGTTCTCATAATAAAGCGAGTTGTTGTACTTCACTACAAGAAAACCAAACGAGTAAGGTCCGGTTATACTTGCATAGCACAGCAGCGCACAACATAAGAACTGTCACATACGAAATCTGTTTAATGGGATTTCCGTGTAATCGATTACTCAACGCATAGCGGCACAGGGCACAGCATAGAAGTCTGTTGAATTTTGATTTCTGTGTTATGTGCTATGCGATTTGACATTTGGCAACACGAATGTGTGTGTGCTGAGTGTGCGAAGGGTTTCACGCAAGGCTAATTTATACAGGTTAACTTACTAAACAGCTGATTTTTCACTTTTTTCTACTGTTTTACTTTAATAATGGTGCTTATATCAAACTGGGATCAATTTTGAGCATGGTGCAATATGATTTCTACAAAGGCGAACTATGATTTTGACAGAAGCACCACAGAATACACAAACAATTTACATGGAGTGTGTATGTATGTATGTACGAATATCGGGATGCGAAAACTTTTATTAATTAACCATGGTTGCACGTCTATGCGAAGTATAATCAGCTCTATGCGCTATATGTTTTGCGCTGCCCTGCTTTGCAATGCTATGCAAGTATAACAGGGCCTTAACTCGTTTGGACATATGAATGTACTCATGCAACAGTCTACTGACTACTGCTGACTATTTCTGGTAAAACTGTCAAACGATCAGCTGTTTGGAAATTTACTTCCCTGCTGGAATAGTTAGACTCATTTCAACATTTGTATCAGCACGTTAAGAGCAGGGTGAAAAACAGCAGCAATGTCTTGGAATTTGATTGTTTTTGCTCGTTAAGTACCGTTATATTCACTTAGCAACTCAAAGCAACGGTACTGATACTTTGTTTTAGGTGTAGAAAACGCAAGAAGGGCTCAGCAAGAGAATTTTTATCTCTCAAAACAGACATATTAAAAAAAATCATGTTCAAGGTTAAAAAATAAAATTTTCCATACATTGGGCTCAATGAGGGTCAACTAGACAACAACGGATCGGGCCAAAAAATTAAGGCCGTCTTTTTAACCCTAAACCTCATATTTTAAGAACTGTTAATATACAAATTTCAACAAAAAAAAAAAATCCATACATGCTGCGGCCAGTCTAATATACATACATATAAGTTGTTGGTACATCCACCTTCTTTCACTCAACCCCATTCCACAGCAGCAACCTTCAGTGATTTATTGCATAAACTGTATATAATTCTGATTTCTCAGCTACTCACTTATTCACTGATGTTTCTTCTATTCTCCAGATTCCTCTTCGTGCATTTCATTTGTTATCACCTTCCTCTCATATGTAACTGGGTAGCATATTTTCGTATGTATGTACATGAAAATCTAGTAAGATAAATTGTCTTCATCGTTTACTGTAAGAAAACTTCTCACTTTTCGTTTAAATAGAAATAAGTAAGAAGCCAAAAGAAAGTTGGTAGTTGCCGCAGCAGCAGCAGCAAACGGGCAATTGGAAAGCGGCAAGCAATAAACGCCTAAAAATATACCACAACAAACATTAATATTGAAATACCTACTTTTCTTATCTCCTTTGGTACTTTTTCAATTTGTTCTTTTAGTTTCTTGCTCTACGCCCACACTTTTCGCATTTGTTTTCCATTATTGTGTTCCCGCATTTTTTGTTCAACCAATTTGTACGTATCGTACGAAGTTTGTTGTATGTGTTTTTCTTCGTGGCACTGCTGGGGTTGGTTGGTAATGTCAATTTTAATATAAATTATTGTTTCTTTTGCTTTGTGAAATATGAGTTTTACTGAATTTCCATGGTACGCGTTTTGTTTTGCAAGCATAGTGAACTTTTTTTTGTTACAAACGTTTGTCTTCATACTTTGTTTTCAGTTTTCAATTTGACCATCTGTCAAGTTGAGGCGTGGGGAGCGACGATTAGAATTAAATATGTATGTATGTATATGACTTTTGCATTATTATTGCAAAGAATCATTAAATATGGAGAGTTGAACAAAGTGTAGGGAAATCAATAGTCAGTAGCCCCCAGCGGGTTAGGGAGCTCAGAATATATCCGCGGTAAGGTAAACTTCTAGTAAGAGACCACTAAAATTCACGGGCTTAGAAGGTATAATGGCTACAAAAAAATCGTTCGCACGACAGTTGCGACAGTTGATCTAGTATCAAAAGGGACTAGTATCCGAGCGTACCGTATTTATCCGGCAAAGAGCTCTTACTGATCCTTCGTAACTTATCCGAATATTTCAATATCAATTGGGCTCCCGGACACGGCGAGCGTCTTTCAACCCGCAGTTTTCGCCAGGCAGGAGGACTGCAATGCTCTACTTGCAACGGAAAGTGCCGATGCCGGATAGTCAGGCGGCTCTGAGATCTCTGGGGCCTACATGGGCGTAATCAAGCCTGGTCAGACAATGTAGAGGTTGGGTCTTGGGCCTAGCAAGTCGTCATAGCGCCTCTCTGGTTTCGGTCCCGCGCAACGTGACGGCTAGGGATACGAAATTGCTTATGAGCTGGCCAGGCAAGGCTCGGCACTTGATATCGCGCAGGCGTGAGAGGTTCTTGCTCTTCTGGGCTTTATCAAGGGCCGAGTCACTCGATACTGGTTTGAGGAGGCAAAAACCTGATGGAAGCGGTTGCGGACCTCCAGTGTCTGCAGAAGTCTGTGGCCTTCGTACGTTCCTCAGCTATGTTAAGGATGGACAGGAGGGACATTTCCCGCTTAACTGCGGTATTCACAGGACATTGGGCTACTGGTACCCACGCGGCCCGATTGGGATTGGATCATAACACTATGGAGGATTGTAGGAGATGGTGGAGCACCTGCTATGCGAATGTCCTTCGCACTACCTAGGCAGAATGAAATTCATTGGAATGCCCTTTTTCGACAACTTCTCGGAACTCAAGGACGTCAGGGCTGAGGGCTTTCTTAGACACCTAAACTCAAGCGGATAGGACGTCGGACCAGCCCTGGTTTCCGAATTGATATCCTCGTTTACTCTATTCTTCTGGTTATTTAGTCACGAGTCGTGGTATCAAAACGGCTCTCCGGCGCTAATTGGTGTCGGTGGGATTCGTCACTCTAGCCAACTAATCATCCATCAAAATTCTCCTTAGATGCTGAGGGGTATATAATTTTATATGCTAAAATGTATTTTTCTTTTAAATACGCCCGAGAGCTTATTTCCCACTTAACTAACCTTACCCAATATATTTCTACTTATGCTGCTTCGAAGTTTAATATAAAAGAAATTTAACTCAAGCTCGGCTCATGACAACCTTTTTTCGATTTTACGTGAAGTACTTGCACATTGATACAATTTTCTCTTATTCCCCTCACCTATCAAAGGAAAAGGACATATAAACAGTGCCATCTTCCCAACTTACCGCGATTCGCATTTATTGGCATTAATGCAGCCCATAACTCACTCAACACCACACACATTTCGCTGAACGACCGCCACCAGAATCATATATACATATGTATGTACATATGCATGTATGTATGTTCCTAATCTCATTTGCCAACTTGTGACAGCAGCAACAACAACAAACCACTAGCAACCAACAACATCGGCATCAACAGCGTGAAACTCGTCTTTGGTGGCTGCAGCGGTAGCTCTACCACATGTTCTAGCCTCATTCCCCCTCGCCTCCGCTATCTGACTTACTTGCGTGCTGCCTTTGAAGCATTTCAACGTTTCGTTGCGATTCGATTCGGTTTCGATTTGTGCTGTCTCTCTGTCTGTCCATTGCATTGATTTCGCATTTGACTTTAAGTGCTTGCAACATTGCAACAAATACCTGTTGGCGGCTTTTTCGCCATTTTTTAATATACCCAGTGTGTGATAGCTTGGAGTGTCATGCGTCACATAGCAACGCTGAGTATATCTTTGAGAATTGCAACCGACATCGTCGAATTCATCTTGTTATTTATTGCGTTTGCTTAAAAACTCACTTTTACGCATTTGCGCGTACGCGTGTGTATTTTACCATTTTATTTGTTTGCAGATAAAAATTGCATGCACATTTTCTTTATTTCCGATATAATTTGTTAAACACACTCACTTTACATTTTTAAGATTGCACAGTGAAGTGGAGTAGGTACATTTCAACGATTACAACAGGGCAATAAGTCGAGCGAAATGGCAAAATGCCTTGTTGGAATCGAACTCAAGATGTGACGCAAGGTGAATGTGCAAATGCGCAATCGAAATGCAAATGCTTGTAGCAGATTTTAATTTCGGTATTTTTGTTTTTATTTTGAAGACTTAACAGTGTCGAAGAAGAGACAAAATTTTGGCTCTGAAGCAATGATCGGCAAAGTTGTGGGAGAGATTGTGTCTGAAAGGGTAGGGCGTGCTAAAATTATAAGCATGTACGCGTGAATCGACTGGATCTGTGCTCTACAGTTACGCTACGAAGAGGGACTATCAGATAGACCTACATAAGCTGGGACCCTTCACTCAGAGAAAAGTTGCATACTAAAAACAAGCTGTGTCGTACTTGAATTAAGAATTACAGAAATTGAGGGAAAACAAATCAAATTTAAGTTTCTCCAATCTTGAATCAAGAACGGTACTCTTGAAACAGGATAAAAATTTGAAAAGATCTTCGTTTAAGAATGGAATTCTTAATTTAAGCAGTGTTTTTAAAAAATACATATACATATACACACATGTATGTAATTTTCGAATGTTGTTATTTTTTTGTGAAAATGGAAAATTATTTATTAAAAAAAAAATTCAAAGAAAGATGGAAAAAGTATATCATAAATATATATGCATAATGCATATGTTCCATTGGACGAGTGCCAGGCGTATGCACGTATTGACGAATCAGGATGGAACTCGTCGATGAGTACTTATATACATAGTATGTATGTAAAAACGCTGCGCTTAAATTCGGACCAAATAGTTCACAAAGCGGAGGACGACGAAAGCCTGAGAAAAACTTGGGGGCCGTTTTCTCATATTTAAAGGGTGAGTTTTCCGGTCGAGTTATGTGCCCGATCGATTAGAGTGGTTAGACCCATTTTTTATATAAATTTAGGTGATTTATCAACTAGGTTGACTTGACGCAATTACTCGCGAGTAATTTTTATTTTTACCTAAAAAAGTTACTCATACGGCTCGTCATACGAATGTTTTGTATGTGGTTTGTACGGAAATATAACAAAATTTATTTGTAAAAACAATATATGTAATCTCGCTTAGGAATCCTATTAGATATGTAAGTAATCCTCTTATGATGGATATAAAAATAGGTGTTTCTACAGTTGGATCTCGGACTAGTATAACTACATAAATATGCGCTTGTTAACATATAATCGGCAATCGATTATAATTTAAGTTTTTATAATAATTTTCAATTTTTATCTTTTATTTCAGATTCTCAAGATTATTTATCAATCGTAATATTCAACGCAGTGCTTCCCTCCCCATTTCGTTTCTGAAATAACTCTGGGAAGCTGAATTGTTGATTTAAAATCTTTTATTACAATTAAATATCTGTAATAGTTATAGCTGTAGTTATAGTTATGTATAACAATATATGAATATATAAATATTTTTGGGTTTATAATATACAATTTTGTATGTAATGACTGAATTATATATTATATATATTACTATATATGTATGTATGTAAATATCTGAAAAAATCTGAAAATAAAATACAATACACAAAAATAACCACTTTTACGTTTTATTTTTGTTAGGTGGGTTAAAAATTTCGAATTTCGAATTTCGAAAAAGTGGAAAATCAAGAATATAATAATATAATACAATGGCGCTATTATAACTCTGACGAGTTTTATGGCCGAGCTTCTCTCCCAATTCGAGGTGTGCTCCTTTTTGTTTTTCCTACTAATTGGGTGGACCTACAGTTTTATGCCGGCTCCGAACGGCGAATGCATTTTTTGTGAGAAGCTTTTTCATGGCAGAAATACTCTCGGAGGGTATGCCGCCCACTGCCGAGAGGTGACCGCTGCTCTTAAAAAACCCAATAATTGGATTTTTACTAATTAGAAAAATTTGTTTGGCTCGGACCGTGGTTTGAACCCGAGACCTCTGGCATAGCAGGCGAGCACTCTACCCACTGCACCACAGCGGCCAGAGGAAAATCAAGAATAAATATTCTTAAAACGAAGTTGAAAATTCTACGCATAAGAATGAACATTCTGAAATCAATCATGGGCAATGCTGAATATGAGTTTATATAAGCTTATTTCAAAACAGAAAATTCTTAATATAAGCGTTCTAAAAATGAGAATATATTCTTGATTTTAGCATTTTCAAGCTTAACAGACTTTCATAACGGTTTCGGCTTGATTCAAGTCCGCTGTACTTAAATTTAGGTTGCTTTTTCTCTGAGTGTTTGATTGATTCCGAAACGTTTCGGATCTCTCTATATATACATATATATATATATATATATATATATATCCTCAATTTAGTGGTTTATAGTCCACGTTGGCAAAAACGCCCGCTATGCGATCCTTTAAAATTTCTACTTTTCTACGTCTTACTTATTTCTACAAGATAGTCCTATGTCTGTTTTTCCTTCCCAGTTTTGTTTTTTAACGCCAAAAAGTCTAAGCAACGCAATACGCTCTCCAACAAATAACCACTAATCAAACGAAATTCAATTAAAAGTACTCAACAACACTTTTTCTGCGCAAATAAAGGCACATGCCTTCACATACAAATGTACGTCGAATACATACCAATGCGCCTACCTTTCCCTCGCTACCATTCCCTACAAATTCGAGTTCCGTACCACAGCGTAACAACAGAAAAGTGTTTCAAGAATCTGTACGTTGCTTTATATGCGTTCAATGATTTTTTTTCCAATACGGCTTATCTGCGATGAGCAATCCATTAAAATTGCACATCGTTTACACCAAAAATCAATTCGCCAAAGCATTTCACGTTGAACGACGAACACGTCCAGTAGAATAAACAAACTACAAACTAAATCACAAACGCATGCGCCAAAGCCCAGGTCGCCTCATTGCCACTGTATGGCTTTTAGGCCTTTTGACCCTCTGCTTAAGCTGCCGCCGAGCTTGTTTGCTTTGGCTGCAGTTTGTCAGTGACGCTGTCGATAACGGTTGGCAGTTGGCAGCTCTGATGTCTGAAAGTCTGGAAACATCAAATACGAAAATAAAAAGTATTGAATGCAGTTGAGTTGCCATGGAAACTCGTATTGGGGGTGCACTTAGAGTTATTCCACTTCCGCATTAAAAATAAATGATATGTATGTCTAAAAATTACCTTTAAAGAAATAGTTACAGATTTCTCATTAACCAGTCTGAATAGACTGCAGAATAACAAAATTTCATTCGAATTTGCGTTGCGTTAATGTTCAGATTTCGAACTATTGGCTTAAAGTCAATTACAAGTCACAAATTGATTATTTTGCACACACATTAAAGTCATCACTATTTTCAAACACCTGCTAATTACTCATTTGAAAAAAGTAAAAATGTGTTTCCTTGCTTACTCTTTCTGACTTTCTGATTTTATCTGCCAACTTTTTTCTTCAGTTCGCAAATTCGCAATTTACTCCTTTTTTGACGTACATATAATAATAATAAAATGTCAATTTAAATATTTGCAAATATTTTTATCATTGTTGTACGCGCATTTCAGCTGAACCGAAATTTTATTTCACACATTCTTGTCCTTTTTGCCCAAAATGTTACAAACGATATTCGTTTTTTTTTTCCTCTGTAAATATTCGCTTCCTTTTTTCAGTGCTCGTGCGCTTTTTCTACGAGTATTTAGCGCAGATTTATTTCATACTAAATTACATACGTACATGCACCTAGTAAAGGTGTAATTTTTTTGGCGTAAAATTCTGAAAATTTTTCATTACAAACTTTTTTAATTAATTAACTACTGAGTTGCCGTTTGCCACCCACATTCATTTGACGCTTTGTGATCTATTTATGTACGAATATTCCGCATTTCTCTTGGTGGAAAATGGGTGAAAATTAGATAGTACTCTCCCGAAACAACCGTGGTATTGAAACGTTTTTAATTCATATTAAAATGGTCCAAGTACCTAGTAGTGGCCGCTGTGGTGCAGTGGGTAGAGTGCTCGCCTGCTATACCAGAGGTCTCGGGTTCAAACCACGGTCCGAGCAAAACACCAAAACAATTTTTCTAATTAGTAAAAATCCAATTATTGGGTTTTTTAAGAGCAGCGGTCACCTTTCGGCAGTGGGCGGCATACCCTCCGAGAGTATTTCTGCCATGAAAAAGCTTCTCACAAAAAATGCTTTCGCCGTTCGGAGCCGGCATAAAACGGTAGGTCCACCCAATTAGTAGGAAAAAACAAAAAGGAGCACACCTCGAATTGGGAGAGAAGCTCGGCCATAAAACTCGTCAGAGTTATAATAGCGCCATTGTATTATATTATTATTATAAGTACCTAGTAGATGTGATCTCTTATGCTTTGCTTTGAAGAAATCACTGACGAATCATCGATAGTATCTTCTTGTCAATGATAAATTTTTAGTGCAAACTGTTTTAGGAATTTCACCCTCAATAGGCACTTAGCAGGAACTTTAAGCTGAGGTTCCCCTCGAGAAGGGAATGGATAGTACTTGCTTGCGGAAGAAGCAAACAATCTTGATCTACGCAGATGGGTCCAAAATGGACCCAGGTGTGGGTTCGGGGGTTTTATCTGAGCAACCACACATCTCGCTCTCTTTCCATCTGCCAGACTCAGCCAGCATATTTCAGGCGGAGTTGCAAGTCATACAGCGGGCATGCGAGATCTGGCTGGAAAGTACAGTTAGGGGACGCGAGGTAAAGTCAAGCGGCGCTCAATTGCCAAGACGGTAGCGAGGAATTGATCACACACTTCCTGTGCGAATGAACGGCACGGTCTCATATCAGACACAAAACCCTTGATGGCTATGATTTCCAATGCCTGAAGGATTTATCCAATTGCCCCCTAGCCGATCTTAACAACTTCATTAAAGTAACCAAATGGTTCGAAAATAATGACGAACCGTAACAATAGCCGATCTCAGAAGGTTTGCCGAGGCAACCAAAATCTATTCGAATTGGAAAATTTTGTAGGTACATAACATACATAAATGCATACGTATGTGGCTCAATTTCAAACATACTCAAGGTTAGATAGATAGTTCAGATAAAAATATTAATTATTATTTAAATTTCTAAACTTCAGCCCTTTAAAGCAAATCTTGCCACATTACCATTTCAAAATTTATGAATTTAATCCTTAATAGCCAATACTCAAACCAACTCAAATACACATACCTTAAAATATTTCCTCAGGCACATTTTCACACCCCATTGTCTGTAGGCACGCCAAAATGAATGGAGAATTTCCATTTACACGCGCCAAAGGAGTCTAATATTGACTTAACTGTAAAATGAACAAAGGGATAAGCAAAGCATTTAACAGAACAACAGTGGACATTCACATACATACACACACATGAAAAGCAATCGCAAGAATACGGGAGTAATATTTGGAAGAGTAGCAGGAAAGAAGAGCCCATTCCTCGCACCAAGAATGAAATCGAGATGGTATGGCAGCATTCAACATAACAAAACAATAATAGCGCAACCACAACTGAGGGCCGAGCATGTCAAAGCGGTAAACCAATACCTTCGGACAGCTGGCTGGTAGAGCTGGTAACTGGCAAAGGAATTAGCCAAGTAAAGTATGTTGATGATGAACTGCCATGAGTTGGGCGCGGCTGAGGAGGTGAGCTGAGGTGGACTTTAAGTACAGTGTATGCGTGTTGTTGGTGATAGCGGTTTTCTTAAGCGCATACAGGATGGCTGTTGTCGCTTTGAAAAAGAAAACAGAGTAAGGATAGAAGTCCTTCTTTGAAGTAATAGTTCCAAAGTTTTTAGTCAATATTTCTTATAGTGCTAAACTCGACAGGTTTATATATTTTTCTCCTTTTTGCTATTCTATTTGGAATTATAACACAGGGTAACGAATTTCTTTTTCCCTTTTACAGACTTCTATAAGTCACCCTGTACTTAAGAAGAATGTGTCAAGAGCAATTTGCACTCTTACTACTCGCCTAAGAGAATCAACAAGTATTGGGAGTACTTGAGCTGCAATGAATGCAAAGAAAATGCGATTGCATTGTTTTGTAAATGCCATTAAACAATGCAATTGGATTGGAGATTTCATGGAGGCCACAGAGAAAAGCGTTTGAGCCTTTGAGTGTTTAGGGTGCAAAAGTCAATTTGCTCAAATAAAAGGCATACATACATACATATAAGCTCTAGGTGAGTGGGAGTTAAATGATACGATTGATTGTAAGTGTTTGTTGAACAATGCAATTATAATGCCAAGATTAAGTCAACTCTACGGTAGTCAGGATAATAATTGATTTTTGCTAAATCAAAGGTAGGAGTAAAAATAAACATGCATTGCAGGAGGATATGAGGGATGGTGGCTCTCTTGCGGTTGAGCCAGTTAATTGAATTGATCAATTGAATTAGTGGAAAATATGCCAGCACTCCAAACCATTCAAATACCTACTCATACTCTCCTTAAGCTGGCTGCTTGACTTTGCGCTGATAAGAAAGCAAAGTGAAGTGCACACTTTGGAGTTTTCGCCCTTGCCAAGTGCAATTTTTGCCAGCAAATGCCTAACACAAGTTGTGCCAAAACGCATTGCGTGCAATCTTCTTTTCAAAGCGCAGAAAGTTGAGTATTTGACTTGCACATTTTCCGGGCTTTTGTGCTATGCGTGTCAGCATTACCACGCCCACTACCTCTAGCTGCGTACATACATACATACACTATACATATGTATATGCGTTTAAGCTCTGCTACATAGCATTTTACATTTCTTTTTCATTCCAAAGAATAATCTCCCCACACACACACGTATGCACTTGACTACAGCCCGTATGCAGTTTTGTATGCAATTAAACAATAAATCAGCGATAAAATTTAGTTGCAGTCTGCACGTAGAAAGATTAATCAACGCTTTTCTTTTAGGCTTATTTGATTTTAAATGGTTGTGTGTTAGCTTTTGAACCCACGTTTCACTCAAATTAGTAGCTAATAAATATTATTTAATAGTTGTGAATAAAAGGTTAATAAGCAATTATATTCTGGTATACATATGTACATATATATGTATGTAAAAGAAAAAAATGTAATAAATTTATTAAAATAATTGTATAAATAAAATAAAAGGCAACAAGAAACATTTATACATACGTACTTAATTTATACATACTTATTCTTTTACTAATGCTTAATTCATATCGTCTTCTTGGAAAATTCATTCCTTATCTTAGCAAACACAATGCTCATGAATAAAAAAGCATGAAATCATTATAAATTTGGAATATCTATTGGCGTCGATTACGTGGTATTCGTGAATAATAATTGCAATTAAAATAGAATAATACATTGTAAAAAGGTCTTCACACAAACAATACGAATACATGGTAGCCCGTGCATTGCAATAAAATAAAGGCAATTGGCAACTCTACCAATGAGTTACTTCGTGAGAACGAAAAAGTGAGTTCGTTGTTTTCAACTGCAATGTTATGAAATATTAGATGTTTCTTGTATTATAATAATTATTTAAACTTCATTCGAAGTTTCCTACATGGAGTTTGGATGAGGAGATTTCTCTGCGAAATAAACACCATTAGCACCCACGCCCTTCAAGAAAACACTAAAAGTGAACCAATACAAACCGTTTACATCTATTCATATTTGACGTTACCAACAACAAACAAAACGGACAAACAACACAATGCATTTTGACATATGAAACCAACTAATATTTGCCTAGACAAGATTCAGGCCAACCTAGTCACGGAACTACATAAATATTTTCCACATATGAAAGCAAAGCAAAGCGAAAAACTATACTCACTCATATTCGCATATGCACTTATGAAAATATCTGGGATTACAAAAACTAAAAATGGGTAGTTTATTGTTGAGTTTATGTGTCGACGACGCTGGTGAAACGGGACAACATGACAGCTCAAACAAAGCGCCAAAGCGATAGAAAAATAAGGCAAAGAATTCAATTGAAGTAAGTAGTAATTTAGGAGGAGGCAATGAATGGCAACCGGCAAATCTAGTCAAAGGAAAACTTTTGCAGTTCTTTGTAAATATTCAAAGTCGCTTAGAGATGTGCAGTTTTATAAGTGTTACGGTTATCGGATAATCGGTTTAATATAGGAAATAAAGGTATCTAGGTATCACATTAGGGGCTGTTCTATGGTATCTTGTGTTTGTTTGATTTAAAACTGATTTGCTTCAAGCTCAACAAAATAAAAGTACTATTTTAGAATACTAAATCTTACTCCAGCAACCGATTACTTTTAGAACAAACTTCAAGCGACGAATAACCAGTTCATGACAGCTCATCGCTAAAGGAGTTGGCAGTTGCTTTGGTAAACTCAAATGCCTGAATGTTTAGTTTTCTTATGGAATGGTGAATGGTGTTACGGATGTTAGAATCATATGAATGCTCTTTTGTTTGCAAAGTTGTTTTGATTTGGTGGCACGCGATATGCTTTTAGTGGCAGGATTTTTTGTTTATTCTGCAAAAGCTTAACTGCGAAGAGGAAGCACATAGCGCCATAACAAAGTTTTCCTATATATATATATACCTATAGGTATATACATACATACATACATATGTACATATGTACATACATTGCAGCAAGAGGTGTAATCAGATTCCGAATGCAAGAAAAAAATATTTAAAGTCTCACACTCACTCCTCATAACAGTAGCTAACGAACGAGCTTTCGGCCCTGCGATGTTGAGAATATTCACAAAAAGGATAATGGCAACAACAACCGTAGTTATAAGGACCGGCAGCTAAGACGCTTTTGGGCTGGCCGTAGTAATTGTTTACATTTACACAGTGGAATTTATATTCTTGTCCTCGCATTGTGAGTGGCGTTGGCATGTGTAAACAATAACAAAAACTATTCATATTGTTTGCTCATCACTATTATTTACTACTTTTCATTGTAATGCATATTTGCCTTTTGTTCGATTTATTAGCTAAAATAACACATGAAATTATACGACTCATAATAATTTCGAAGATAATAAAAGGCTTTTTTGTGGGGTAATTATCCTTGAAACGAATTGCGACAAGCGAAAAAGAGCGACAGGATATGAATATGTGCATGCAAGAAGGAGGTAAATGCAGGATTTGTGTAAGATAATACTTGGAAATATTTGTTGGAGATTAGTGCAAATAAATTAGTTCATGCTTCGGACAAAATCATATATGTATACGTACATAAAATCATAGAATAATCGTTGATAGGCCACCCTACCAGCCATCGGTCATCTGCGCGCTTATTTGATATAGTAAAACGAAAAAATCTGCCTAAAAGTATGCAATAAATAATCGACATCTGTGTTGTTAGCAGAGAGAGAGAGCGAGAGAGTCAACATATATGTATGTCGGTAAAATCGGCACTGCTACATTCATAATTACCAGAAACTTTACCGTCTGTGTAAGTGTGTGTTACCCGTATAAACTGGTGTTTTTACCCACCGCTGTCTCTCAGGGCACTTTTTGAAGGAAGAGAAAAAATTTGGTTTCGTGGAAAAACCGACATGAAATTGATGCTGGATTCCAATAAATCAAAACCTAACAATGTTTACACAAAAGCAAAGTTAATAAAGACAAATAATTCGAATTGAAACGAGTATTTAACACATTTTTTAATAAGCATTAATAATACAGCACGCCCATAATGATTAATTAAATATATTTGCAGTTTAAACCTAGATTTATGTACTTATGTATGTATGTATGAAAATTGCTGCGCTAACAAAACAGCCAGTCAAACAGTCGTAAATAATTAATACAAATAATAAAATCAACAAATGGATTGTTTAGCCAACCGAAATGGCCAGCGCGATTTGCCAAAGGGGCGAACTAAGCGTTCGATAGAAAGAGAGATTACTATATAGGTATATACATACACACACGCACCTATTAGAAGGGTCAAGTTGATCCGGTCAACTAACGGCGAGGGCAAGTAGGCAAAATTGGTTTTAATCAGAAATGCTTCACTGCATTTAATTAGTCATAATTGAACAACAAATGCAACTAAACATATCAAATATTGATGATGAAAAAGCAGTTAATTAAATTTGCAACACCAAAATACCCCCGTTTTAGGCATTTACATAAGTGCATACATTTATACGTTTGTTTGTGCTTATTGAAAGACAAATCGTCGGCACCCTGCCAGAACCACGAATGTGCAATTTTTCCAATTTTGAGTTAAGCGGTTTTCCTGATCAATCTGTGCATGCTCTACATTTTAGTAAAACCCCCAGTACCTTTGTGCACTGGAAGCCACCAAAATTTTCAATGCCAGTAACACAAATGTGTAGATCAGTTATAAAAAGTTGAGCCAGAAAAACGAATGTGGCACATTCGTGTTTCTGGCCCAACAAAATATGTTAAAAATTCCTTGAAAATACATAAATTTCAAAAAATATATGGCACATTCGTGTTTCTGGCCTAACAAAAAATGTAAAAAAATCGTTGAAAGTAAATTTCCAAAAATATATGGGGCACATTCGTGTTTCTGGCCCAACAAAAATCAAAATATTTCTTTGAAAATAAATTTCCAAAGTAAGTAAAACAAACACATTCAATTCGTATTCATATTTAATTTGTGGAACTATTTCTAATCTTCAAAATCAGAGTCTTCTGAAAAGTTAGGCTCAGGATTATGCTCTTACGAACCTCGCTTCCAATCTTCAAATTGTTATAAAAATGGTGGCAAAAAGGCAATCAAATGCACCTTGAACGGAAAACATTAGCTCGCCGATTGCGCGATGAAGACAAAGCTATTCCGTAAATACGAAAAAAGACACTGAAGATGGCGCATATTAGCCGAAACCGGTTTGACTCCAAACCAAACTTGACAAGGGATGACGGAGGATCGTTCCACAATACATCCTATTCCGTAAACTAATTTTTGATTAGCAACCAGTGCTAAATACGCCAAAAGGACCTTGTGGGCAAATATTTATCTTCGAAAACTGACCATAGAAAATGGTGCTGTACAACGCAAATCATCAGAGGGGCATGTAACTGTCCAAAACTATTTCAAGTTCATACGCAACTATACGACGCTTTTTTAAACTTCATTTATTTCAACGAAGGAGAAACTGCCCTTTCGAAATATTTGCTGGTCGAGGTGCATATCGTCGTACCATACGAAAACACATTTAAAATTTCTTACGAAACTGGCAATTAAACAATTCTGTACGAAAAGTAGGACATTTGACTAATTATATACTGTTTATGCATTAAAATTGTTGTTGTTTAAACAAAATTTTTACCTTTCGTCAACCAAAAGACTAAAGTGCTTGTATTCGTCAACCACAAGCTAGTTTTTGTATGGTACGACGGTATCTAAAAGATTAACTCTACATTTTTTACAAAAAAAAATTATTCTGAAACAAAATTTTTAGTAGCTTATTTGCCATTGAATGTTGGTGGCCCTCCGCAATAAAACCCACGCCCATTTATTCGGAGACATTACCTATCGCTGACGCGAAAACAAAAGATTTAAATAAAATGTGCGAAACCTTGGCGATTCCAAAGGAATACCACAATTTTTATAAAAATGTGAATTAGGATTCAGTTTAGGAATAGTTCCACAAATAAAATATGAATTTGAATTGAATGTATTTGTTTTACTTACTTTTGGAAATTTATTTTCAAGAAATTTTTTTGGTTTTCGTTGGGCCAGAAACACGAATGTGCCAAATCTGGAAGATTAGAAGGAATAGAAGCATAAAAACTATATCAGGGCATCTAGCTAAACAAGGTTCTAATTTGCAGATATACTTTTATATTAGAAACAAATTTTTCAAATTTTGCGAGAGGAATAAACTTTAAAACTCGATTTCCCAACATTTTCATTTTAGCACATTCGTGGCTCTGGCAGAAGGCCGACGAAATGTATTCTTGTATATACAGCATTGACTGTTTAATATTTGAAAGCCGTGTATTATATGTGTATTATTGTATATTCAATTTTGGCTGAATGCGCGGGCGCCAAATTATGGTGTGTCCACTATTTAGTTCGAAAATTAACAAGTATACGCTTATTAAAATTGTAGTAATTTTACAAAATAAAATTAATATGCCCAAAGCAGGTATTTAATTATGTAGATATGTACATACATATATATGTATATTTATGTCTAGTTTGACTAGGGTTATCCTCAATTTTTTGGGCTTTAATGTAGCGAGAAAAAAGTTAATATATTTATGTTTATTCGTGCGTTAAGCTTGGAAGTGGAATCATGCAATTTCGAAGGTGCCAAAAAACTTTTAACAAGACAGAATAATGAGCCGTTATTCCGAGTGCGACCAACTTTGGGGGAATAAAATCAGTCGCACTACTTTGATAACTTCAGAACCACATTTATATTTTAATTTTTGCATACTACCTACCAATAACGCAAACAATATTTTTCGAAATTTCCACAAATTTGCAAATCAAACAATCCCGCAACTTTAACAAATTTAACAGCGTATAATAATAATTCAGCAAACAAATTTTTTAGAATGCATAAATAATGACGTGTTAATTTAAAACAACTGGTCATACCTACATAAAAGCGTAGTTGTTTGTAACTTATTATATACACGTATGTATTTGTGGGTCGCTATAAATTATTTAAGCACAAGATATTGTTACAAATTTGTTTGTGTTTGGCTAAAATCGTATTGCCACAGCTACATACAAACATACATTACCTCCTAAGCGCTGCCATAAAACACCTACGCCGCGCCGGAGCCGCTACTAACCAATTACTGTAGTCGCTCTATATAATATCTAACAATCAGGCTGAAAAGTGTTGCTGCAATGGTTATTAGCTGCTGATTTGAAACTGTGGATAGTAGCGCGGAAGCAGTGGCCCGATAATTTGGCTATTATACACTTGAAGCGACAACAAATCTGCAAAGGCCAGAAGGAAGAGAAAAAAAAGGAAAAAAGCAAAGGAGATTTATAGTTTGAAAAAGATAATAGAAATCTTATACATACATAACTAAAATAGAGAAAACAACTACAACAAACGTGTTGCTTGGTTTTCAAAATTTGGTATTGATTGGGAAAGTTTACTATGGCTTAGATTGTCTCGGCTACCAAGTCTTTAACAAATTGAGCTCAAACTTCACGGCATTACTATTCATTATCTGCTTCATGAAACAAGATTACAATTCTGTGTTATAGATCAAATTCAGATGAAATTTTTCAAAGTTATTATACCACTTGGAATTATTAAAACCAAGTAGCCACAGAAGTTCTTCACAAAGAAGCTCCTGTTCTAACCAGAAACTCCATCTTATATATTATCCATAATAATTTTACGATCGCGCCAACTGGCCACACCAAAAACGCTCAAGTATAGGAGCTGTATAGTTATCGCTCCCCGTAAATTACCGCCCAACGCCCATGCAGCCATTGCAACCCGTGCAACAGTGCAACATGCAAATGCAACAGACAGCCAGCAACTAGCAAACAAGAAAGCAGAAAGTGGAGCCTTATCTTGCAAAAACTTGTATTTGTTGTTGTTATTATCGATAGTCCAAAAAAGAAAGATTGCAACCGTAACATCAAGCAGCAGACAGCAGGAGCTAAAATCGTCGCTGTTTACCACAAAAATTCTAAAATCAAGTAGGTGGGTTAACAGCCTCCGAAAACAGCTTCTTCAGTTGCAAAATTTCTTACTTTGTTGGAAGTGGAGAAAAAAAAAAGAAAAATAAATTCCCTAATGGCAACATAATGGTTTTCATCGTAGTGTTTGCAATATTCTTGCTCGTATATACGTATGTACATCCATACATGCATACATATGTATGTGTATAATTAGTTGCACTCTTGTAATGTGGCAGCTTATTTTCTTTTTTGGCTTTTCTTATTCAAGCGGGAGCAGCCATATTTTTTAACAGCTCAACATACACACATAGATATGTAATCGCTACTATATGAATACAATTAAGAATGATTGTGGTAGGAACATTTAGGGAAGGTTGACTGTCCTAGACTATTTTTATTAATGAGGATTATCTTTAGTCTCGTTCGTGCTAGTTATATCAAATACATTGAATAATACAATTTTTGCCAATTATCAAATATATTTTTCGTTTCCCGAAGTCGCAATTGGTTATATGTATAGCGCTCTTCTGGAATAGCATTTCAAGCGTGTTGTTTTAGACTTGTTTATGCATTCGCTTTGCCCCAGCCAAATCCCGCTCGGCAGTAAAGAAACTCTTGCTTGAACTTCACGCTCATGTTCCCGACTTTGACTTTTACAAGGTGCATCTTATTGCATCTTTTACTTTACCACAACTACAAGCACAACACATATGACCATATATACTCGTACATAAATATGTATGTATGTATGTATGTGCAACTGCAACATCCAATTCTTTATTTTGGTTGCTTGTGTTTGTTCTTCTGTGCCTTTTACATGTTGAAATTTTGCACAATTTTTGCCAAAAGCGTTCGTGAAATTCTTTTTGATTTGTGGTTGCTGATAAAAAGAAGTAACAACAGCAGCAACAGCAGCTGCAACAAAATTATAATAATACAAAATAGTAACAACAACAATAAAAATAAGTGATATACTTACATACATAAATGTACGTAGATACACCGTAGACAATAGAAATTCTTGTTCTACGGTTGCAATAATTTTGTAGGAAAAACAACATGATATTATTTATAACACGAGAATGTTCTTGTTAGACGATTTTTTATTTGTTTTCTTTACTGGTTGTTAATAACCATACATATATAATGTAATATTAGACTAGTATGCACAATTTCCTGTTCTCTGCAACAAGGCTAAGTAGTTGAGCTAAGCGAGCCAACGCCACCACAAATCAGTGAATACAATACCATATCGGGGACAATTTTACGAAGGTGGACCCAGAAAGAAGTGAGCTTTGCTTGGTGATAGAGAGGATCTCCCAGATCACTAAACTGTGGACGAAATTGATGGGACGCGTAGAAAAACATTCTGCATTGACGGCCTTCGGATGGGATTTACAAAAAAATTCTCAACCCCTAGAATTCTCTTTCTGCAGTAATATCTACGAATTAGTAGAATTAGCATCCACAGAATACTTTATGAAAGTATTATTAAAAAATTGCCAGTGGTTTGAAAACAAATCCAGGTTGGTGGATTATATCAAAGTGGACCTCATATGCATGATCATGATCTTAGTAGTTTTGATACCACGACTCATGATTAAAGAATCGGAAACCCGAAGAAAAGAGTAAACGAGGATATCAATTCGGAAACCAGGGCACGCCAGGCCGGCTATTTAGGCCTGACGTCCTTGAGTTCCGAGAGGTTGTCGAAGAAGAGCAAGAACCTCTCTTGCCTCCGCAATATCAAGTGCCGAGATTTTCCTGGCCAGCTTATCAGCCATTTTGTTTCTCTTGACATCGCAATGCCCAGGCACCCAGATCAGAGAGACGCTATGACGACTTGCTAGGCATAGAACCCGCCGGCACTTTCCGTTGCAAGTACTCTGAAAAAAAAACGTTGTAAATCTAAAGACTTTCGCTGTTAAATCAACTACTTTCCGCAGTTGAAATGTGCCCAACAACGCTCCGTTGTTGTTTCAAAGGTGCGAGCGTTGTTGATTTAAGTCAATAAAGGAGATTGTTAGAAAAAATTTTCACCTAAAAATAAATTATTGTTTGCATTTTACTTTTCATCTTCTCTCCGCCCGGGTCCCAAATGCAAATATGTAGCCTCCGCTCGTTCTCCTATTCTTCTCTCCTTCTTATCATTCACTGGTTGCTATCTTTATTTCTTATTCTGATTTTTCTTCTTTATTTTATATTCTCCTCCGGATTCGAACCATGACATCAACCTAAAATTCTATCCAATCATCACATAGTGGTACATTCAACATTATATTGAATTATATTAACCTATTTATACTTCCATTTCCTAAAAAGGAATCCATGAATTATTTGAATCATTGTAAAAACAAAATTTAAAAAAATTTTTTCTCATTAGTTTTGTTTACAACGGAAACTGTTGGATCAAATATTTTTGCCTTTAAATCAACAACGGGGAGAAAATTGTTGCTAAAAATAAACTTTTGTTTGGATTTTTCTCTTCATCTTCTCTCCATCATTATTATTTTTTGTTGGTTTTCTCACAAAAAAATATTTTCTCACAAAAAATTTTTTAAAAGCAAGCAAGTTTTTGATACAACAACGGCCGTCTTTGAATAAATTGTTGGATCAAAAACTTTGCTGTAAAAACAAATACTTTTGCTGTTGAATCAAAGACGGAGATTCAACAGCCGAAAGTTGTTGGTTTAACTACGGGTATTTTTTTCAGAGTAGAACCTTGCAGGCCTCCTGTATGGCGAAAACTTTTGATTGAAAAACATTCGCCGTATCCAGGAGCCTTAATGATATGAATGTGTCCGGCTTAGTTGGGAAGATACCAGCTCCCATTCCGCATGCCATTTATGGACTATCCATGAAAACTGAATGATCGAAGCTCTGAGCTATCTTACCATCTCATCGGTCTTTCCTGGATGGAAAGACAAGCTCATAGTTTGTATCTCTGTAGGACAGATGTAGTCTGTTCTCATATTGAGAACCTAATTCATTGCCTTCCAAAAAAAGAAGCCTAGTTTTCAAGAGCTGTTGGTGTACATAACTAGGAGCTTAAATATCTGAAAACTCTATGCTAAAATTTAAATAACTATTAAGTTTTTCTTGAACTATAACAGCAAATATACCAGGAACTGCTACAAACAAACAAAGAGTGACAAAGACGAGCTTGAGCACTCAAACGAAAATCTAATTTCATTTTGCTTCGCCAATAATCTTTAGCAAATAATTAACACAATAAAGGGCGGCATAACAAAACAATCTAAACATCATAAAATTTAACTATTTACATACATAGTACAAGCATTCGTACAAACATTGGTGGCTATAAAAATCATTAGAAAAGAGCAAAAAGAAGACCAACAAATGCGAGTCAAAAGAAATCATTGCAATTAACGACATAAAAC
This sequence comes from Urophora cardui, assembly GCA_960531455.1. Taxonomy (NCBI): domain Eukaryota; kingdom Metazoa; phylum Arthropoda; class Insecta; order Diptera; family Tephritidae; genus Urophora; species Urophora cardui. The sequence continues at coordinate 5,260,177 of OY482674.1, forward strand.
GACAACGATATAACGCGAAAACAATGTAAATTTAACGCACAACATTAATTGAAACATTAAATGTTACAATTTTATTACTTAATTTACATGGAAATTAACTGAAACACGCTGACAAAGCAACAAAACAACAACACAAAACGAACACAAACAAGGACTTACGCACAACGCAGCGCATAAATAACGCGCTAGCAAGGATAACAGGCGCGAACAACAACAACAACAAAAACAACAGCAAATGGCAAATAGCATCTTTAACAACAACTTAAATAACAAATTAAAATGTAAAATAGCATTGGGAAAATTGGGTAGAGTCGGTCAAAAATCACTGAAATGCGGAATGCGACCCTAAAATACTTGTTAAATCAAAGTCTATCGCCCATGCCATTCCAATTCCCTCACTCTGCAGCGCTGCCAGCGCGTACGCCTTTTTGCGAAATGGGTCCGATGGGTTAGGATGAAAATAAATACCCAGTTGCAGAAGTTCGTTATATTCAAGTATACATATATCACATTGCTGCAGCCAGATGCTCGTGGTATGCCAACAGGCTATACATAAATATGTATTTTTTGCATACAAATACATTTACTACTTACACTTCGCCATAAGTACATACATACGTACATAACTAACTAAATAAGTATTTGTAATGTTTGTGAGACGTTTTAATTCTCAATTTCACACCCTGAGCTGGCTGACTGATACTTCATGCGCCCTCGACACACCGCACCCGCACATCCCTTCAAGCTTTGGTCCTTGCGCTTTTTGTGCTGTCCCATTCGCGCCTGCAAAACCATGACCGACTACGGCGGCTTTTGCGTGGGTTTTCGAAAATTTTTAACATTTGGCTTACGCGATTTTCACGCCCGAAACTTTTTTGGTGCAGACACCCCAGCACATCCCTCTTTGAATAACGACCCCCCTTAGTGTCCTTCTGTGCTCGCGGTTCTGCTACAGTGAGCTGTCAATTTTTGCTTTATGACCTTTTTTTACATCTTTGGATTGTCTATTTCTTTCCTCCGTTGAATGTTTTTTTTCTTTCGTTTTTTAATTTTTGGTCTGCTGCGCTTTTTTGGCGTAAATTCACAGTTTTTCGCGTTGCTTTTTTCGCCTGCTTACCCCTCCCCTTCGTTTTTAATGGCGCTCCATTTTATGCCGTTAAGGCTCATTAGATTTGCAAAATGTTTTGACACTGTGACGGCATTCTTGACGTTAATGTTATTGCATTAGCGGCTTTATTCTAGGGCCAAGCGGCGCAGGCCAAATAGCTCTTTTTCCTCCATTCCCATTACCATTTTTTCGATTCTCTTCATTTTATTTCATTACGCTTTTTGCAATTGGATTAATAAATGCCATTAAATTTCGAGTGTTAATATTTATTATGCACATTTCATCCAATTCTGAAAGTTTTTGCTTCGAGGAAAATGTCCTCTTAATCGAATAAATTTTTTTTAGTTACTTTGTTTTATTATTTTTATTATTTCATTCAGTGATTTGACGGTACATTTAACACGTATTAGTGGATATCTGTTTTGTTTAAAATTGTATGTATGTGTATTTATTATAATCAGAAAATAGTAGGGTGTGTCGTAGATCTATATATCAAAAGCCAGTTTTTATAATAAGAACAAAAATTCATCGTCTATTGAAATCACTTCTTCAAACATATAAGAGTATATAGGTAGAAGGGTTGTTTGATAAGTCCGTGGCTTTTTGAATAAGGAATAACTTCTTCAAATTTTTTCACGCTTAGTCCAGCAGTTTTCCAATTTTTTTTATTCCGTATAAAAATTGGATTTTTGAAGGCTCCCAAAAAAGGCATTCTGTTATGACCTCTTCATTTGACCCCAATCTCTTACCACTCAGCCACTTCTTCTTGGAAACAGGAAATAATCGGAGGGGCTAAATCTGGAGAATATGGTGGGTGAAGTAGCAATTCGTAACCCAATTTATGAACTTTTGCCATGGTGACTACACACGTGTGTGACCGTGCATTGTCTTGATAAAAGAGATTTTGTTTCTGCCAAATGCCGTCCTTTTGTTTCAAATCAAGATCAAATCTGGCCACAAGCTCTCAGTAATATTCGCCGGTAATTGTTTTACCCTCGTGAATCTGAAAAACTAAGCAACCCACTGGTGTGGTGTGATGGATCCAAGTTTCATCTACTGTAACAAAACGGCCCAAAACCTCGTTTCGGATTGCGCCAAACACTCCTTTGAAGTTGCCACCCGTCTGCGCTTATTATAGAGCATAAGCAATAAGGGCCTAGCAAATTTTCTATAAATCCAACGAATATTTAAACAGCTGGTTGGACGCAGCTAATACTATGATAGGCAGCCTTGCTATTGCCGAGAAAGCGAGAAATTAAATGATAGTTAAAACTATCTAACTGTCCCAAATATTTCTATTGAGCTTTCTTCTGGGCACGGTAGAGCAACATCATGCGCATTAAACTCCATCTGTTTTTTATGAATGTTTCAATGTGGCCACTCTGATCTGTTTTACCCGTTTAAGATAGGCACGCCAACAGGTGGCGTGGCGGATTGTATCAAAACCACCCCTGTACCAAAGAAAGGCGAACTAAAGCCTATTAAATTTCGGAATTACTTTAAAAATAATTTATTCTCAACAAAATTGCGCACAAAATACCACCAAAACGTTTCATATCTATTAGCTGGCGGCAGCAGCTGTGTGCAACAAAATGATGAGGCCAAAAGTCATTGCGGTAATATTCATGGTAATTGTACAAAATATTCAATGCAGTTGTAAAACTGGCAAAGCAAGCAACAATGGTAACATAAAAATTTGTTCACAAAAAGGCATAAAAAGCTAAAAAAAAAAAGAAATGCTAAGAATGACAATAAAAATGTAATGATACAACCAACCACGAGGCCGGCGATGATGAACAAAAAAAATGAAAAAAACGACAAACCAGCTGTTTCCAGGACAACACAAATCAGGAATTTAAATAATGCCTAGGCAAATAGGCAAAATCTTGATGGGGGTGGAGACAAGAAAGCAAAGTCAAAAAAGCAAATCAGCAAGCCAAGCGCGAGTGGGTTTGGTGTTGGAGGTAACATTTAAAAGTAACTGTAAATGCAAGGTAATGAACTGATGGACGTGAAGCAAGGAATCAGCAAAACTTGCGACTCGCTGTCGATGAGTCGACACGCAGCAGGATCCATGCGAACATCAAGTTATGAGTGTAAATCCCGTTAAAAGCTGCCAAAGCGCTTCATAGAAAAAAAAAACCAAAAAAAAGTGGCAGAGGGTGTGAGTAACAGTAAATGAGCGCGTCGCGTCGTGCGTAACGAATTGTTGGAATTAGAATTTTCCTGCTACTACTTAAGAAATAAAAGAATATTCGAAAAAAATAAACATATTTAAAAAGAAGAAAAAATACGAAAAGAACAAAATAATGTTATAGATACTTTGCACCCTACCACCCCACTTTGCAAACACATACACAAAAGTCCTAATGACAGCTTATTAGCATGTCGCCGCAGCAGGCAAGTGCAATCAAGGTGGGCAGAGCAAGGTGTTGGCGGCGAAGTGAGAGTTGGAGAAATAAGGTAGGCTTAACAGTTTTGCATTAGGGGCGGCGCGTGCCACGGCCTAACTTTCGCTGCGTAATAATGCTTGGCTTTACGAATCCGATACAGGAATGAATGAAAACAGGCTGCTTTGAAAGCGGTGAGTTGACAGAAAGTTGTTGTTTTTTTTGTTTCTTTTTTTGCGAAAACAAGAAATCTTATTATGACCATGAAAATGAGATTTCTAATGTTAATTTTATATGCGTAACTAAATAAAAATGTTTGTACGGTTGTCTCATGGCATGAAATGATATCAAAATGCTTGCTGAGAATGACGGTAGACATCATTTTATAATGATAATCGACTGAAATAAAGTAGCAAAAATGGTACAAATTTTAATGATAATGTTTATAAAATAACAAAATTGAATAAAAAACTGCCTTAAATACTAAACTATAAATTCGTTGAAACTGCAAGACTGTCAACCACTATCTGCTTAGTATGTGTGCAGCTGGAGTTGCAGTCTATGGTTGAATGTAAAAGGCCGGGTGGCTTCAGTGCGCAGCTACTTCCTCGGCTTTAAAAATTTTGCTTCTCTAAACAAATTCACACTTTTTTAATTATAACTTTCCATTTGCAACCACTTTAAAGCAGAGATGCTTAACGAACGAACGGATTCTATTTCGTTTTGTTAATTCACAATGCTAAATTATCAAAATGGTTTTGTTTCGTTAATTCGCAACGCTAAATTATCAAAACCATTTCGTTTCGATAATTCACAAAACTAAATTATCAAAATCTAACCGGTAACGTTGAAACGAAGTAAATCAACAAAAAGATTGCCTGGACGAGGCGCATACATACACAGCTGTCACTCAAATCGTAGCATTCGTGTGCATATGCATATATGTATGTACATATATGTATGCGAGTACTCGGCCGATTGTTCGCGACGGCATTACGAGCGTACTAAGCATTTCAACGATATAAATTTGGTTATGATAACGCTAATCAACGAAATGAAATCATTTTGATAATTTCTTTTCGCTAATCAACGAAATGGTATTATTTAGATAATTTCATTATCGTTATTTTGCGACTATAAATTATTTTGATAATTGTGTAAACGGTAAAAACCTGAATAGTTTCAACGGGAACGATTGCTTTTTTTCGGTAAGCGATAATATTAACGTTACGATGCATCCTTGCTTTCCTCATTACCAAGGATGCTCAACAAACTATCAAAATATTTTTCCGTTTGTTAACATGCTATGTTAACGCAACTAAAATGCAAGCGTTAACGTTTTAAACGACAAAATCAACAAAAAGGAAATCGTTTTCGTTGAAGCGAAAATTAACGTTGAAATTATCATTGAAATGAGCGTTTTTTTGGTTCTCACAATAAGTTGAGAGTGCTTAGTAGCAGCGTAGAGTAACAATGCTCTCAATGATAAACATAGAGCGCTTTGATGGTTCGTTTGAGTGACAATTCTCTCAGTAATATAGAGTGCTCAACTTTTCAACGTTTCAGCGTTAACGCTTGAGTTTCGTTGACGTTGATAACGAAGCAGAAATTATTTTGATAATTTTTATAACGTTGAAATCTGAGTCGTTTCAACAGAAACGACTTTAACATTTCGGTTATCGTTATTATTAACGTTGCGATGCATCCTTGCTTTAAAGTAAATGTCTCAGAACGTAAACAAATAGTTTAAATAGAAATATGCTTTTGTTAATCAAAAAAGTATTTAGTTTCAACCTTTTTTTGGGGGAACGTACGAAAACATTATTGAATGTAAACTATTTCCTTTGATTCAATCTTCATTTTTTGTCACATACGGAAACATTGTATGAATATGTATGGATGTGTGTTCTGGAATGGAGCTCAAAATGTAACCACTATCATACAAAATGTGAGGGACACATGTGGCTAAGCAGCTCTTAAGCTTACTAGCACGTCCTTTATACAAATAATGTTCAAACAACACCTCACCTAAGGATGGCTGTAATTACAAGTTGATATAGCTGAGCAAATTAATATGTGTATACATGTATGTGTGTGCATGTGTGTAAGTAGAGAAAACTATAAAAATTGTGCAAACTAAATACTCGCTTTTTGTAGATGAAAAATGTTGTAAGTATAACCCAAAAATTGGACAACAAAACAAAGTGACTGGCTTGACTCTGAGAAAATGTATGCAAAAAGGCGGCTGCTGAAGAACCAACTGACCACTAACGATTTTCCTTTGAAAAATGACATTTTGTGGCACGCCATTTTTGTGCTAACTATTCTCAGAAAAACAAAATATGTACATATACTATATAGGTACATATGTATATACATATATATTAGAAAGGCTTTCAAATAGTTTTTATGCACACACATATCTATGGATTTTTTTGTAAGCTAATATTTGGTGTATACCTTTGGGCGGTGGCAGAGTGTGACTGAACCAAAAATTGCTAACTATACAATAAAGCAAAGTATAAACTGATTTACGGCTGCAGTTGTTGCCAAATCATGGTAAGGGGTATTTGGGAGGAATGGTGCAGACGATTTCAGAAGCTTTACAGCAGTGAAATTTCAGATATTTCGTATTTAGCGTAGAGTGGGTTGGAGTTGGTGTATACTTTTAGGGTTATAGTGTAATTAAATTTTCATGTATACATAAAAAAGTAGAAGAATGAAATCAAAGCATGGTTTATGTTGAGCTTCAAATCGAAAAAGAAGAAGAAAAAGAAAACGAGCAGGTAAATAACTGTAAATCTAATACGCCATGCAACTGACAAAAAATATTTTACAGCATTACATCAACAGCATGTCATTTGACATTTGAGCGGATGATGTAAGTAGATTTCACACATACTCCTAGCACATACAGAGACTTTTACAAGGATGATTACGACTATACATGAAGAAAAAATATCCCTGCCAGCCATCGGTGGGTACAAACCTCGGTTTTATACGGTTAACACACACTTACACAGACGGTAAAGTTGCTGGTCATTATGAATAGAGTAGTGTCGATTTTACCGACATAGATGTTAACTACCTCGCACTCTCTCTCTCTCTCTCTCTCTCTCTGTTAGTAACTTAGATATCGGTGATTTCTTGCATACTTTTAGACGGAGTTTTTTGTTACTGTTCACCATGCCCGTTTTATTTCTTTTGGCGCAATTCTGCTTACATTTACGAGGGCACAATTAATTTAAATTTTCATAATCATTTGGAAACATATTCCGTATATTTGTGAAAATATGCTGGAAATTAGAGTCACTTAGATCATTATCAAGCATTCATAATTGTGACGGTGTTATACGTATACATATACTATGGTGCTGTTATTGGCGTTGTGGTTGCGCCATTTTACACTAGCGCTATATTGGTGCTGGTGTTAGCGCACGAAATTGGGTCGGTTTTATATTACAAAATTGAGTTGGCGCTATATTGGGGTGGCGCTATATTGAGTTGGCGCTATATTGAGTTGGCGCATTTCCCAAATCGGAGTTAGCGCAATAACGGCAGGGTTGGTGTTAGCGCAATTGCGCCGCGCAGCGCAGTGTTACCCATGCCTAGAACCAACTCAAAGAGGTATGTTTATTTATTTTTATCTTAATCTTGTAGATCAGAGTAAGGCAAATTTGTGTGAGAGCGGACCGATTTGCACTACATTGGTTAAATGTGTGTGATGCTTCTCTTTTGCAACTAAGCAATATTTATAATAAACTCATTTCCTAGCAATATTTCTCTCAGTGTCGTAGTGGTTGTACAACGTTGATGCTGCTGCTGCTGCTGCATAAAACTAATGAAAACAATTAATTTTTTGTTTGTGCAACTAAATACTGTTGAGGCACTCACACAGCCACTCGAATAATGAATGAGGGTAGTACTTACGTAGTATTTGATATATTTTACACCTTTTTTGGCACGCTTAGTTTAGTTTTGGAAAATTTAACAAAAATTTAATTATTGAACAAAATTTTAATGGGAAAACGTGCTGAAGTAGAGAAGAGGAGCAAAGAAAAAAAAACTCAATAATGCGATAATATGCTGCTATAAAAATTGAAATTTCACACTTGAAAGTAACGATTTATAACTATGTAAATCTAAACCCAAAGAGATTTATACATAACATTTTTTTTGACTTGGACTTTGACTTTCATTGCTTCCACAAAGTTATTTAACACGATGACTAAAATACTACTAAACGCATCGCAACATACTATTTCGCTACGCTCGTTAGTCTATAAAGAGTGATACATATATAGAAGATTCAAACAAACTAAATACTTGGGTAATTAAGTTAAATCTGTTTTCAATAACCTAATAAAATACCAAATATTAAATAGCCCCTTCTGATATATGTAAGTACGTATCTACGTATATTTAGCATACAACTGGCTATTTAAAATATGATTTCATGTAACCTCAAAGGTTTTACTTCTTTTCATTTCTACTCATTAAATTTGCAGATTAGTTTATTATTCAATTATCGCAGATAACCTAAAATAAATTGATTTTTGTTATGCATGTGCATATGAAAATAAACACACAAACGCACCAAAAAATAATAAAATTTGAATTTTAATAAAATTTTTGTAAAATCATCTGCTCGCTATTAATTGCTTATTTACATGCCCCATTCTAGTATGTACATATTTATGTATTGTAAATATATACATAGATATATGTTAGCATACATATATGGATATGTGTGGCCGGATAATTTTAATTGCTTTAGTTCCATATTCGATCAAATTGAATTATGTTTTATTAAATCAATCTGGCAAACAGTTTTTGTCAGTCTGCAATTAATTGGCGTTCGCCCTTACTCCATCATTGAACATCTTGTACATATGTATGAAATTAGAAAGCGCTTGATTGTGGAAATGTGCTGTCATGAATGTATACAATATGTGCATTGTATATGCATGTATGTATGTCTATCCATTTATATTAGTTCTACCTAGTTTTGCTATTTTACTCCTTCTTTTTGCTGTTACGGTGCGCTGTGGGTGGTGATTCGCACACCCTGCGGTTGTTATCTCTATTATCTCGCTTCGAAGGTGTGAATTCGATAAATAATTGTATTATGTTTCCGCCAAACAATCAAACACACACAAACATCACTTTTGTCACTTTGATATTAAGTTTAAATAAACGTAGGCTGTTCTAAATTCCAAAAAAATCTCTAAAGCCTGCATGATGACTACGTGAAATACTTGAAATATCTGCTTCCGACTAAACTTCCAACAAAAACACAATACACAATGGTTAGATATAAAAGAAATAGCGCTCCAAAATCAACATCGCATTGCTAAGAATCCAAATCCACAATAAATATGAAAAGGAATTTAAACGAAATTAAAATGCAACATAAAAGCCGCATTTCTTTCAGCCTCTTTCTCTCCGCAGGACAAGGGAATCAACATTTGCAAGTGTGTGTGAGTAAGCTTCAAAAAAATTAAAGCAATAATTTGCAAACTCCAAAGAATATGTAGATTTGTATGTATTTAAAAAGGTAGGAGAATACTTATGTATATGGAAATATGGTTAATATTATTGACGCTGCTCTTGGTTTTTTTTGTGGCTTTGGCGGTCGCAAATATTTATTCTTCTTTTGTCAGCATTATTTTCAATAACTTTTAACATTCTAATCCCAAATCCGCACAACAATAGCGAAAGGGACCGATAAACATACATACATACAAGTGTAAGGAGCACAGCAGCAAAAAGAAATTTATAAAAAAGTATAAAGATTGAAGAAAAAGAAGAAGAAGAAGAAGAAGAAGAAGAAGAAGAAGAAGAAGAAGAAGAAGAAGAAGAAGAAGAAGAAGAAGAAGAAATACGTTGAATGTAAAGAGGCAGAGGTTGTTGGCTGATTATGCAAGTATTCATATATTCAAGTATTTCATAGAAAACAAAAAAAAAAAGAATAAGTAGAAGTGGAAGTGGTTCGGCGGAAATCAAAAGCGTAGATAATGCAGAAATCCACGAGCAGTCTAAAAGTGCAATATTTCTCATGTGAAGTGTAGATGTGCCCACCCCACCCACAACAAAAGAATTCACATACGAGTGCGCTGCCAACAACTTTGTGCTATATCTGCGACCATAAAATTGGCATCACACGCATACAGAAGGGCAGGGGGGTGAGTGTTTGGGTTTTAAAAAACTGCTCATATTTCGACAACGAATTGAATGTAATGAATGACTGCATAGACCGACCGCACTTATCTGCGATTATGGCTTTTTTTTTTAAATTTCCAACAACAAACAAACACACAAAAAATAAAAGCGCTAAAAATTGCCAAGAATTTAGAACATAAAAATTGTTAGCGCAAAAAAATGAAAAAAAAAAAAAATAAAAATATTGAAAATAATGAAAAAGCCGATGATATGTGTGCTTAAGAGTCACATAATCAAATGATAGCTAAAAAATATGTGTTTTCTTGGGGGGTTGGAAAGTTCTAAATGTTGGCAATTTAAAACAGGAAATTCCTCTTACACACACACACACACACACTCGCGGCAAGGTACTTTAGCGCTTTACTTTCAACTTGATTGCCCTCCACATATGACTTTCTAGAGGACTGTTGTGTAGATGGAGTGGAGTGCCTTTTCTCATGCTTACATATATGTATTTCTTGGTCGTCCTTTGTGATTTTGATTTACTTTTATTGGCAGCTTAAGCGCACTGATCTGCTCTTTTATTATTATTACAACGATTACACCGGGGGCCGACCGATACAGGCACACATGCATACGTTTTTTTTTTCTTTGTCATTTTCTTTTTCCTTTTCATTTTTTCTTTATTTTGTGATATTATTTCATATTACTTTTGTGGTAAATTTTCTTCTTTATAAAAAATGACACATGAGTGCTTGTGTGCATATGTCCTTCTTATGCATAATGCTTATTGAAGTGCACAATTTTTGAATTATCTTTATTAAAAAGTAAACTTTTCTTTTGGTGTGTATGTATAAGGGCAAATAGCCTTTAGGAAACGTAAGCTTGGTTTTGGCTTGGTTATGGCTTTGACGTAATTTGATGCATGGACAATACGACTGCTGCAAGAATACAGCCAAAGCTCATGCTTAACTTCGAGTGAGTGGCGAAGACATTGGGCCTAATCCATACAAATCTAGCTATAGTAGCTCAGACTCATTTTTTTTTTGTAAAATGTGGATTTTGTACGCAATAAAATTATTAAAAGTGTTTGATTTTATTAAACAAATTGGGTTGATCTCATAAAAAAATAGAAGATAATAAAACTGCATCCAATAAATTTAAATTATTTGGTTATTTCTCGAAATAAAGTTGGAGTTGAGTCTCCCGAGAAAGAGTTCAGTTTTTATGCATAAGGGCCATTGCTTTTTTGACAATCTCACTTTGTTGCGCATGTTTCCAGTTTTCTGCATATGTGTAATATTTCCTACATGGTAATTCTCCTTTTGATTGTTCACACATGCACATTATATCTACTCATGCTCATTCAACTCCATAATAGCGGGAAATTGATAGGTTATCAGCCGGCGTTTGGCAATAAATATGTTGCCTATCTGCAGGCGCAAAAAAGCGTTTTTAGGAAAAACTAATGCTGCCGAAAATATAGATATAACGCTAAAAACTTTACGCATACCATAATTTTGTATACTTAAAATCATAAAAAATCAGCCACCCCTTGCATATTTACACGTATATTTATGACAGCTTTCGCACCCTTCGCATGTGCGTCCGTGTTTTTTTTTTGTCTTTTCTGCACTTTTAGCTTTCCATATCTGCTGTTCGTTGTTGCCAATTGCATTTGTCCATTTATCTACATACGAATATGCGTGTTATCTCCCCCAAAACCGTAAAAACTTGCAATATTTCATTTAGAAATCAATTGCGTTGCGCGGTATAAGCAAAGGTATATTTTTTATTGTTCTTTTCTTTATTCTTTTTGTTCAGTTATAATCTCTTGGAATATTAGCTACGAAAAATGATGTTTTAAGTATTTTTAATCCTCTATAACTGTATTAATATTCCCCTCACTTTCAATAATCTTGTATTTATTTGACTTTCACTTCATTCCAAGCCATTTTCCCTTTTATCTTTTCTTTAATGATGTGCGCTATTTGCTTAGATTTTGCTGATTTTACGCTCAAGTGTTTGCATTTATGATTTAGCAGCGTGCTGAGACCGCTTTGAAGTTAAGCAGAATTAAGTGTTTAATCGATGGTAAAAAAAGGAAGATATTGAGTGTATTGAGTGAAATGATAATATCCATTGATATACATACATACACATGAGCATTTTATGTACATATCGACGCTTCCAAACAATACTGTACTAAGTCGACTTAGAACATTTTCCTGTTTTTGGCGTTTTCAGTATTACGTGTCTTAATTTAGATGCTGTCTAATCTTGGTATCAATCGGACAATCCAATCAAAAGTTATAAGCAAAAGTGTACACTGTACATATAAGCGTACCCTAACTTTGATATTGTCGAGTTTTGGTGTTGATCGTTCAATCCAAACAGAAGTAACAAGTGAAAATATACTTAGCGCATAACTGAAGTTTCATATCAAATTTAAACTTTAAGAGCTTCTCCTGCAAAACACAGTTTTCAGACTTAGTACAGTTTTGTTTGGAAGCGTCGATATGTACATAAATATATATATATTTATATAACAGACGATTTGGAAAATGCAGTTTACTTCAGAACTAGTTCAAAAAGAGACAGGGCTGGTTCTCATTCTATTTATATTTTTCTTCACCACTGTCTACAACTATGACCAAACAACTTCAAACACGCTGGTGACAAACAAAAAAATGGCACTCAACATGCCATTCCGCAACCAAGAAAAAAAAGCGAAACTCTTATATATGTATGAAACCCTCCAAAAAAATATGCACATGTACCTTTTATACGATGCGTAAAAGCTAAACAACGGTGACCGAGAGCGTTGACAGAAAATTTGCTGTGACATGTCAGCGCTATTTACACACATGGGGTTAATTTTTTGATGATGTCACAGAGACAATAACAACAACAAGCAAAAAAACAAGCTCAAGCCACATTACAAGCGAGTCAGACAGTCAATCATGTGGCAGATGAGGAGCACCTGGTATACACGCATACCACTGATGACAAAGTAACTGCACACACACAAACATACTTATACTTAAAATAACTCAAAAACAGCAAAACAAGTAAGGAAGCCTAAGTTCGAGTGGAATCGAACATTAGATACTCAGCTGTATGTTTTCATTGTTTGTTTGCGTTTGATGGATTTTATATAAAGCGAGTGCTGCATAAAGTGGGCGTAGCCACGCCCATTTTGAAAATTTTTATCAGTCATCCAACTAAGCATATGAATATTATTCTTTGTGCAAAATTTCATTCCTTTATGACTTCCAGTTACAAAGATGTCACGTTACAAACTTCCAAAGCGTGTTCCAGAAATACCTTTGCTAAAAAGTAGGCGTGGTCATAAACCGATTTCAATAAATTTTTGCGTGTCTATTAGTACAAGTTATAAAAGTGTATAAACCAAGTTTCATCATAATATCTCAATTATTTGTCGAGTTATGGGCTTCGAAATCTCGTAGATTCCTTTGTCTAAAAGGAGGCGGTGCCACGCCCATTTTCCAAAATTTTTCTACTTTTTGTTTCCGGTCTATTGTAGAAATCATACCACAAATTTCAATGAATTATCTTTACATTCGACAAAGATATCGCTTAAAATGTTTTTATTAGGCCACTTTATAGTTCCCATGTATAAAAGTGGGCGTGGCCGTCAACCGGTTTCTCTAAAATTTTGAACATGTATTACCACAAGTAATAAAAGTGTACACACCAAGTTTCTTCATTATATATATGTACATTATTTGTCGAGTTATAGGATAAGAAATCTCGTATATTCCTTCTTCTAAAAAGAGGCGTTGCCACGCCCATTTTCCAAAATTTTTACGGTTTTTGTGTTCGTAGTTAGACTCCTGCCATAAAATTTTAATGATATATCTTTATATTTGACAGAGATATCGCTTAAAATGTTTTTATTAGGTCACTTTATAAGACCCATATATAAAAGTGGGCGTGGTCGTCAACCGATTTTGGAAATTTTTCGTCCAACAATTTGCCTAAGTAAGTATATCACGCGTACTAAATTTCATTGATATATCTTCAATGGTTTCTGAATTATGACACATAAAACTTTCAATATTTGCCCCTTAATAAGTGGGCGTGGCACCGCCCATTTTCCAAAATTTTTGTGTTTTTTGTTTTATGTCCATAGTTGGACCCATGCCACAAAATTTCAGTGATAGATATTTATATTTGACAGAGATATCGCTTAAAATGTTTTTATTAGGTCACTTTATAAGACCCATATATAAAAGTGGGCGTGGCCGTCAACCGATTTTAACAATTTTTCGTCCAAACATTTGCCTAAGTAAGTATATCACGCGTTCCAAATTTCATCGATATATCTTCAATGGTTTCTGAGTTATGGCTTATAAAACCCTCAATGTATGACCCTTAATAAGTGGGCGTGGCACCGCCCATTTTCCAAAATTTCACCAAATTTCTTCATAGGGTCCTGAGCTCAACACGTGGGTAAAATTTCATCGCTCTAGCTATATTACTGGCTGAGATACCAAATTACCGATTTTTTCTATATAGGAAAAGTGGGCGTGGTCATGGTCCGATTTCACCCATTTTCAATACCAACCGGCCCAGTCTCGATACCAACTTGCATTCCAAATTTCATCAAAATATCTCAATTTTTGCGCGAGTTAGAGTATTTACAGACGGACAGACGGACAGACGGACGGACGGACGGACGGACGGACGGACGGACGGACGGACGGACATGGCTCAATCGATTTCTCTTTTCACCCTGATCATTTTGATATATATAAGTCTATATCTATCTCGATTATTTCATTCTGTTACAATCCACCGTTATGTGATTAAAACTATAATACTATGTGTACTAGTACAGCTGAGTATAAAAAAGAAATATTTTTTATGCGTTTAAGGACGTCACCCGCCAAACTGCCGTGACACGCGTAAGTGTTTTGTCGCCAGCACACAGCACATTTTAAAAAGGTGCAAACCCACAAAAACACCGTTTTCCGCCTAAATGTATGCTTTACAAAAACATACGTATAAAAGCGTGCGCAAACGTCGCTGGCGGGGGAGGAGTAAAAAATATTTCGTAACAAAAGTACTATATTCATTGCGTTGTTTTTTTTTTCAATTATGCTTGTATGTTTGCATTCAGATATATACATAATGTATGTATTTGTATACATATGTATGTCGTTTCCGCGACCTGAAATTACGCGTAGGTGTGGCATGTCAATTTTTAATATCATCTCGCAACCACAAAGTCGCTTCTTATTTGTTCAGCGACAAATAATATTTTTGAAAATATATTCGCCAACGCACACACGCATGTACACGTGCATAAAAGGTTACAGTAAAAAAACCGCGCGTCGTCACATAATGAAAGGTAAATATTTGAATAGAAGAAAAAAATCTCATTTGAAAGCAGTACATACTCCATCTTATCAGGGTTTATTTTTTATTTATTGTGGCATAAAAAGTCACCTTCCGATTTTTAGTCATACAAAAAAGAAATTGTGTCAATTCGTTTATCACGTTTTTGCTACTCGAATCACTTCTCACTTGTTTGTTGAATTACCCGCGTATAGATTCTACATTTTCAGACTTGTCCACGAAACAATTAATATAAATTTATTTGTACAAAAAAATAACTGCAGCTTTTGATAAACGAAACCCATTTTGACAAATTAATATACATATGTATGTTTCACAGCTGCCTCTTAAATACATTAGTTCCACATATCAACTTATATATTTCTGCCCGCCGCTGGTCAAACCCACACGTGATGACACGCAGAGCCGTGAAACAAGTGTTTTTGACACCTCAAAGGATCAAAGGTTGAAACTTCCACGACAGCCCTTCAACTTTTTTTTTGGTTCTGACACTTAAAATTGATAAAAAGTGCAAAAATTCAAGAGTTATACATACATATGTACATATGTAATAATAATAATAATACAATGGCGCTATTATAACTCTGACGAGTTTTATGGCCGAGCTTCTCTCCCAATTCGAGGTGTGCTCATTTTTGTTTTTCCTACTAATTGGGTGGACCTACTGTTTTTTTTATGCCGGCTCCGAACGGCGAATGCATTTTATGTGAGAAGCTTTTTCATGGCAGAAATACTCTCGGAGGGTATGCCGCCCACTGCCGAGAGGTGACCGCTGCTCTTAAAAAACCCAATAATTGGATTTTTACTAATTAGAAAAATTTGTTTGGCTCGGGCCGTGGTTTGAACCCGAGACCTCTGGCATAGCAGGCGAGCACTCTACCCACTGCACCACAGCGGCCACATACATACATATGTATTAACCCGAAATCATTAGCACGTTGCTGAAGCGCAAGAAAAGTCAAGCATGTGTACCCGGCCAAGCTTTGCTTTAGCCCACTTGCTATGTTGCTTAGAAACATTCCGTTGTATCGGGATCCACTCCTTTCCCCATAACTGGGCATCCGGCCTAAGCTGTGTAGCAGCCATAATCAACACTTTTCATTTGATAACAGTATTGCTCAGCAGTATCCTGGGGTCATACCGGTCCACGTATCGACTCAAATCTGGGGACCCGTCCTAGGAATCATAATGAGTTTATCTCAAAATCATGTTTTAAACATCGTGAAATTTAGAAAAAATGTTGCTGTTCTATGTGTAAAGATCAATCGTGTTAATTTTACGTGAATCGTAATTTTTTTTTCTGGGTGTAGAGTTGATGGGTTTAATGAACTACAGTAGCTTTTTTAAATGAGTTCAGAGTCAATAAGTGAAAGAGCGCCTTAATATTTGGTCCAGAAGAGACCAAATTGTCCTTACTTTATACCCTCAAATAACTTTTACACAGCTGGTACACCCATGTCATAGTTGATATACTTTTTTCTTATTCATGCATACTTATATACACCTATCGGCACGCTAAAAAAACAGAAAATCACAACAAAACTGCTAAAGCTCACCAAAAAGTAAATAACACTGCTCTACAGCCAAAAAATACTCTGAACGCAACCATCCTTTCTATATGTAAAATCGGTCGCTGATTCCGAAAATCGGGTTCATTTTTAATTCTATGGGAAGGTTTTTGAGATATCGGCAATTTACCGTTATTTGGCCAATGTGTCCACTTAATCCTGTATATCTCTTTAACAGTGAGTTATATTCCTTAGGGTGACACCAAACGAAAGAAAATTAAATTTCCTTTTCACGGCTCCTATAACATTTTTCTCTAACTCTTATAGTTTCTGAAATATTGACGATTAAATTTTAATTTTTTCGATTTTTTACGATTTTTTGAAGAAAAAATTGACTTTGTCAGGCAATATCTTTAAAACCAATATTTTTACCTTCGGTTTTACTCCTTTTCATGAAGCTCCATTCTATTACCAAAAAAATAAGCTATCAACGATGAAAATCCATTGTAAAATGGAAAAGTTATAGGCGATCAAGTAAATACAGCCAGGTCGCGCAATGCCTCTGCACGCGTACATTCTATGCATATTGTACCAATACCTACACATCTGCAGTAGCAGCATATTGGCAGCGCGGTAGATACAAGCCCATTTACGGGTATAACATGCATAAAATATACCCGTGTAGAGGCATTGTGCGACTTGGCTGTATTTACTTGATCGCCTATAACTTTTCCATTTTACCATGGATTTTCTTCGTTGATAGCTTATTTTTTTGCTAATGGAATGGAGCTTCACGTAAAAGATTAAAACCGAATGTGAAGACATTGGTTTTAAAGATATTGTCTGACAAAGTCAATTTTTTCTTCAAAAAATCGTAAAAAATTTAATCGTCAATATTTCAGAAACTATAAGAGCTAGAGAAAAATGTTATAGGAGCCGTGAAAAGAAAATTTAATTTTCTTTCGTATGGTGTCACCCCAAAGAAGATAACTCACTGTGTTAAAGAGCTATACTGGATTAAGTGTACCCATTGGTCAAATAACGGTAAATTGCCGATATCTCAAAAACCTTCCCATAGAATTAAAAATGAACCCGATTTTCGGAATCAGCGACCGATTTTACATATAGATAGGATAGTCACGTCCAAAGTACAGACAAAAATTTCATTTTGTGATCCAGTGTAATCAAGGAAAAAGGGATAACAAGACGGCCACCCTAAATGCGCTTTAATTAAAAATTAAATCCTTTACATTTGTAATTATGAAGTTCGCACATGAACGTCAGAAACCAAGGCAGAGGGAGAGCATGGGGAGCAAGTCAGTACAGTACAAATAAGCAAATAAGCGCTTCAAGGAACTAAAGGAAGAATGCTCGTACTGCATCGCCTATTTTTCGCGCAGAGTCTACAAACCCTTCCCCAACCCGCTGCAGCCGGCAAAGGCAAATTATGGAGTGTGGCATGTAATCTGTGAATAATTCAGTTATAAGAAAATAATTTTCTGTTAAATATAAACACACGCTTCCCACAACCAAAATGCTTTACCCCCACACCCCATTCGCCTGCTCAAAACAGCAGTAAACGAGTAAGAGTAAAAAAAAATCAAAAATAATCCTTTCGTATTTCTTGTACTTCCTTTAAAATGCTAAAAAGTAAATACATAACTGCATAACTACACAAGAAATGTGAAGATGTTAAAAAGAGTAAAACAAATGAAACAGGAAAAGATGCAAAAATAATAAACAACAAGCGAAATCTTAGCAAGAAAAACATCGTTTGCAGTTAAAAGAAAATACGGGGGCCAATGAAGCTGTGAACTTTTAAGCAGCAGAAAACAACGAAAAGCGCAATGTCGAAGCATAGCAACAACAACACCAGTGCCGGCATGTAAATAAGAATTATGAAAATAATAATGGAAAAAGGATTAAGATACAAACACACACACAGGAGCAGACAGGCACACAGCGGCTATGCCACGTCAAAAACACAGACCCACAAAACTCCATCCCCAACATTTAAAGTGCATACTTACATACATACATACTACATACATATGTATGTACGTAATATTGCTTTCTGGTATTGCCTTCCTTGGGCCAAATTGCCATTTTCGCAGTAGAAGGAAACAGCCAAAGTATGTTGGTACATAAGTACGTAAGGTGTTTTACTGGAGAGGTGACAATTAGGCGGGGTAAGGGGAGAAATACAAGCAATAGCTAACTGAACATTATGTTTCCAAGATTCGAAGATTTATTTTCATCATGAAACGCGTTCTAGCCCGTAAGCACAGCACCCGGATGCCAGAAATCGCTATAGGTAAAAGCTCTCGCCAAAAATCTCCAACAATTTCTAACCAAATTTATAATGTACATTTCGACTTTTATAAGTGCCTTCTGTGCAGACCAGCAGCTTTCAATCCAATTATTATAACATTTGCAATCGCCGTTTCATGTAAGAAATCATCTCGATAATTTCGAACTGAACCTTCTACATACGAGTATATAATTTTTAGAATTTTCATGATTCCAAATACCAAAATATAACACTGTACTTACATTAAATATGCGCACATAGAGATATTAACTTTTCCAAATAATGTCAAAAAAATAATACTGTCTCCAA
This sequence comes from Urophora cardui, assembly GCA_960531455.1. Taxonomy (NCBI): domain Eukaryota; kingdom Metazoa; phylum Arthropoda; class Insecta; order Diptera; family Tephritidae; genus Urophora; species Urophora cardui. The sequence continues at coordinate 5,279,350 of OY482674.1, forward strand.
AAAAGGCAGTAAAGCCGCAACATTGTTTTTAAGGCTTTTGTTTTAGGGGTGAGTTTTTCAAGTCTAGCTAGAGCTTAACATGACGTCGCTTACAATTATGGAATTTCTCAATGATGCTAGTTTTTGAATTTAATTACATTTTACCGCTAGAAAAAACCATCAACGCTGTTTAATGACGCAACCGAGCAAAGCACTCAGGTGATATAAAAACGAAGAGGAGAATGAGGATGAAGAAAGGAGAAAGGCAGAGAGGCAGCTAAAAAGACGTAAGTGTTTTCGTTGAATTAATATCGCATTTTGATTATTATCTTAAGGCTGGTAACTTTGAATATGTGTTTGTGCTAAGTACTATGGATTGTGCATATAAATGTAGGCAAGTATACTCTTCATGGCTGTCGCCACAGCTCCTATGAAATTTCATGAGTTAAGCAAGATCAACGTTGTCACAACCTCTGCCTCTTCACAACCAGCCAGCCACAAGCCTCAGGCCAAACACCAAGAAAAAACCAACTTGATTTATCATCTCACATAGTTTGCTGTTTCAACGCGTCGCTGCTCCACCTCGCTTCCCAGTCAAAGTTATCATTTTCTTTGCACTTTTTAATTTTAATTTTATTTTGAGCGAAATTATTTTTTATTCTTCTTTTTTTTATTTCTCTCCTCCACCTTTGCTGGTTTAAGTCGCGCCATTACCACTTCTTAAATTATTTAACACCTCAACAAGAATGACACCTACGTACAGTGGCGGATCCACGGGGGGGTTTTGGGGGTTTAAACCCCCCCTTGTGGTTTATCATAGATCCCAAATTAATGCCTTTATAGATTCTGCGCCCAAATTTCCCAAAGTGATCAAGGAAAACTCTATGATTCCAAAAGCAATGGTTGGACCACATAACATCCAAAATATGTACCTACATGCGAAAAAAGTTCATGTAGGTACCTTTGGACGCACGTGCATAAAATCAAATTTGTCAAATGCTATTCGCAAATTGCCAAATCGCAAATTTATTTTCTTTTCTTTCTTATCCCTATTTTTATCGGGATTGTACAGAATTAATTTGGTTAGAAATGTCTGGATCGTTGGAGAAATTGCTTTTTCAGAGGCATTTCGCAATTCTTGTTTAAATTTATCTTTTAAAAATTTGAGTATATAAACACAAGAACTTCAATAAAGTAAACATTCTATGTATTAAAAATATAAATATAACCAAAAGTACTAGATACATATATTCTTATTTATTTTGGCTTTAAATGCAAGGGTAAGTGAAATTGATGATCAATTTGCCACCAATACGATACGATACTCATTCGCAAGTACCAATGCAAAAATATATATACATTAAGCCGTATCACGTTATATGGACAAAAAAAAAGTTTAGTGTGTGTCAGTTTTATTTGAACACTTATGTCGAAAAAATATTTTAGGTGTAAAAATCTTTTTTTTAGGCCCGCGTTAAAAACAGCTAAATCGCGTTTTTTGTAATAACTTCCTTATTTGATGTCGGATCTCTATGATCTTAATGTTGCAGAAAAGGTCTCGCTCTGCACTATATTTGGCCCATATAAAGTTTCGTCCTCAAAGGTTGTCTTGAGTTTTACCTTTAAAAATTTAGGAGTTACTATCCGTAGATTTTTTTATTTTTATGACTAATACAAAGCTCTCAAAAAATCATAAAGCTTCCCCCAAAAAATGCTTGCTTTTATTCACAACCAAAAAAGTTATAACGTTGTAAAATGAAACACTTGTTTTTTTTTATAAAAAGTTACCACAGGGAAACGGCGAAACATGTCAGCTTAATTTTTGGCTCCAGATTACGATGGTGTTTTTAGAAAATCCGGATTAGCTCCCATTTTCGAGATATTTAAGAAATCATTTTCAGTTTTCACATACAAAGCGATCCGATGGGGGGCGTATGAGTAACTATTGTTGAGGTAATAAAAATAAAGAAAAGGGGAAAAAACTATACGTACATATATGTATATAAAATGCATATTAGAGGAAAGAGAATACCCTGCACATAAATTCCAATTTGTTTTAAACGTTCGAAACCTGAATGTTTTAAAGAAAATTGTATTCAAAACAATGAAAATATGACTTTAGCGGCGAATCATTCCAATTTTTCCATAATCTGAGTAATTTTTTTTTTTGAGTGTGAGCAAAGTAATAAAAGCGACGAAGAACTCACTTTCAGAGCTCTGAAACTTCTTTCATAAATATCTCAAAATTTGGAGGACATCGTCATATTCGGTCCCGGTTATCATAGATAAGAAGATGTTTTCGGGATTAAAGTAAAGTGCGTTGTTTTCAATTGTAGGCTGAATAATTAACTGCATTTCTAGGGGCAGACGATGCATCCAACGCAAGTATTGATAATATATTTAGACTTCCATTGTCTCTTTAGGCGCGTATAATTTTACACCGAACTCTAGCAGTTTTTCTAAACAACTTGCATGATTTTACGATACGCACGGATGCAGAAATCGTGAAGCCGTTGCAAGCCAGCGCGCTGTGCTTAAAGGTCCCACTTGAATACTTACCAAATCTCCACTACAGCCATTATCATTCAATATAAATAACGTTGATCAGCACGAATAGTCCAATCATCAATAATTTTTGGCATATCATGTGTCCAGTATTGGTAGCTGTTCCATCGCGGTACACCATTCTCAAGTCAAGCGAGGACTTAGAATACTTTTTAATCAAAAACTCATACTATATGGCGTTACTGCCTCATATAAATAAGAACTTGGGATAATTTTTCAAAAAACAGGTTCTCTGATTTTAAAACGGTATAACTTTTTTGTTTGTGAATAAAGGCTAGAATTTTTTTGGGGGATTCCTAATGGTTTTTTGAGAGCTTTGTATCAGTGATAAAAATAAAAAAATCTAGGGATAGTAACTCCAAAATTTTTAAAGGTAAAACTCAGAACAACCTTTGAGATCGAAACTTTATATGGGCCAAATATAGTGCAGAGCGAGACCTTTTCTGCGACATTAAGATCATAGAGATCCGACATCAAATAAGGAAGTTATTACAAAAAACGCGATTTAGCTGTTTTTAACGCGGTCCTAAAAAAGAAAATTTTACACCAAAAATATTTTTTCGACGTAAGTGTTCAAATAAAACTGACACACGCAAACTTTATTTTCGTGATACGGCTTAATATACATACGTTATACATGTTATTTAGAACTACAATTGAAATCTCCTGCACTTTATGTGATGACATACATATTGTTAATTTGGAGGGTTTTGAGTTTGGTGTTTTTAAGGTGCGGGAAATGGCGCAACTAGTATATAGAATAATAATAGTAGGTGGTATTAGTCCATATTTTCACCAGCGCACATAGGTAGATTTTCAAGTTTTATGCGGCCAAAAATATTTTATTTTCTACATCTATTTCAAATTGCTTGTTTAATGCAAAATTTTAATAATTTGAGTTAAAAGTCGATTTTATTGAAAAATATATACAGTGACTCAAAAAAAAAAACATACGCCAAAGTTTTTAAATTTATTTCAAAGAGTTCTGTCGAAAATTTTACTTTCTTATTTTAGTTTAAAAATATAGAAAATTTTTCAATAAAAATCGTTTTAAGCAGGATTTCTGAGCTTATGGAAAATATCTGAAAAATCGTAGAAATTTCTGAAAGTGGATTAAAAATTTCAAAGCAAGGCCATAATTTATAGAAGATTTTGAGGAGATTTCTAAGTGTACTGTTATGTAGCCAACCAATTTTAGTGTAAAAAGTTAAATTCTCAATGCTGTGAAAAATTCCGTCAATTTTAGGAGGTTTTTTCAGTAGGGTGTTTGCGTTATATGTACGTGAGACCGTTCCAATTAAAATTTCCGAAAAGCCAATGAAAATTTTCAAAAAGTTGAATGTTGCATATTGTTATATTAAAATTGAATGAGCTGCAAAATTGCATACTCAAAACTCTTCTAAAAAATGTAGCTTTAGGATTCTTAGCCCCTTTTTATGATAAGTACTTCCTTGACTTTGAAAAATTGGAAATACTAAAAATACGAAAGCAGGTAATTTTCCAAATAGGCCAATTTTTAATCCATTGTTGATAATTTCTGGCTTTGCATTTTTCCGTAGAGAAATTGACGGGTAATCGATCGGAGGCGATAATATAATTAAAATGCTTTTGAATTAAAAAATTAACAATATTTTTTCAAGAAAGGCCAATATGCTTAAAAGCTTCAATATGGTGGGTCTTTTATTATGCTAGGTTGACGATTTCTTCAATAAATAATGATATTTACCTGAAGCACTCGAATCCATGATGTTTACTTTGATAACTGTCTTAAAACTGAAAATATTGACGTCTAAAAATGGGTTACTTAAAATACGTAAAAAATAAAAAATCGAAAAAGTGGGAGAATAATAAGTTTCGACTAGGGACACCCCCGTTGTCTATAAAAGCCGAGAAGACCGGTTTATTATCGCCCGGTCTATTATAAACGTAGAGCGATTTTGGATTTTGTATTTGCACCAATTTTAAAATTTTCAATTTTGGCCGCATAAATTCGTAAAATCTACCTATGTGCAGCGTCTGCCCTTAAAAGACATCTTCCAAAAAAAGAAATTTTCAAAACCCCCCCTTGCCGAAATCCTGGATCCGCGCCTGCCTACGTATGTATGCATATGCTACGTACAAGAAATCTCCCCCTTCCCTCCTACAAACTCATAATTCAATTCTTCTGCTCTTTGGTTTCTTCCTTAGAGGTTCATGGGATTATCTTGCTTTATTTGCTAACTCAGCTGCTTTTTGCTCGCGCTGCTTATACTCTCTTGTTGTTGTTGTAGTTATTTGTTGAAACGCGTGCACAATTACACAATTGCAATTAAGCAATTATTTTAAATAATTTATTACTTCTTTGGCTTTTATTTATTTTTATTGCGCTCAGCTTTGTTCTACTACGAGTTTGCTTGCTTCGAGATCAGCACATTTTGATTTTTAATTAAAAGTTTTTCTTTGGAAAATGTGAAAATTACATTCGTGTTGTATTTAAAACATAACAGCGAATATTTTTGAAATATATGTAGGTATGTATGTATGTGTGTCTTATAGGGTCTATACACGATGAGTCTAATTCAAGAGTCAGTTTAGGTGTATTAGTGAAAATTTGCATGTAGTAGTTACACCGACATGACTCTAGCATTGACTCAAGAAAATCAAAATTAGTTTGATATTTTGCTGTGACACGGCGAGTCAACACGTACACAGATGACTCGCGAGTCAGACGCAATTTGTATAGATCCCATAAGCTAGGGAAGGAAAAGAAGGAAAGTTATGACTCATGAGACAGTACTTATAAGAAAATATTGCCAACTACTCTTAATGGTTGTGAGTTTGCTAAAAACACAGACGGGCTCCTTCATTAGAAGGATGTTAACTCATTTATTAGGGAATCCCTTCCTAGATCGAAGAGCTCCTTCCTCTTTCCTTTCTTTCCTTTCTCCCTTTTCCTCCCTTTTCCTCCCTTCTTCTCCCTTCTCCTAATCAATTCCTAATATCTTTCTATCTCTTCATGGAATAATTCACGCTAATTTCCACTTCGGTAGATTGCACTCTCATAAAGACTATCAGTATGCATTAATATTTGAATTACTCAGTCCTGGACATTTCTGAAAATTTAGAACTTTTATGCACTGCTGAATGACCATTGGCAAACCAACGCCACAATCGCGCAAATTCATATTTCTACTCATACAACGAAGATAATAACTGTAACCGCATGCAAATGATGTTTAACAGTCCTTTAGTCCTTCAGTCCGGCATTCACAGTCACTTAACTGACCGGCATTGCAGTAACTGTTTATTTTAATTACTGAAATTGCATTCGAGTGCATTCATATGCTATTTTCATAACCCATTCTCTTCTGCAGAAATGCGCATTCGATAGCTATTCAGCCAGCTCTTCCGGTGAGCAAGCCAAACTGTGTTAAGGTCTTCTTGTCCATCAACAATCATGAATTGAGTTGATTTGCTTTGGGTTGGAGCTGTTTTAGTGCTGGTACTTATAGCCAGCTGTGCATATACAGAGAATGAAGCTAGAAGGTAGAGATTTGTCTTTGCATTTCACATTTCACATTTAACAAAATTCTGCTAGAGAATCTGCATTGGGGTATATAACTCTCAGCAGTACATAACTGAAATTAGACTTTATGGCTTGTCATATCAAAGTTGATTCAGGTGAATGCGTGTTAAGTGGCTTTGTCATTTGTGGTAATGGGTGTTTTGAAACTGCAATAACTACAACAATAATTGCAACAACCATGCGGTCAGTGATGTTTAAAGCAAACATTGGCATTGCATTTGCAAATGAAATGATAATATTGGAATCAAATGCATTGCCAAAGGAAACACACAAATGTAGTTTGAATGCATACACATGGTGTTTTTATAAAGGACACTCATGACGCATCTGAATGCAAGTTTATATGTACATACATATGAGCATTAAAGCATTAGGGTAATTAAACTTTGGTTTGCAACACCGTAATTAGTGATCGTTTGCAATTAAAAAGTCATTTTCGTATATGAATTTTTGAAACAAAAGTTGGGAAAGTTGTTTGAGTCTTTGACTGAATTTTTCGCCTTACGTTGTCTGCTCTTAGGCATATATATCGCACCCTAAATCATAAAGTGGCACAACTCAAAATTCAAAAATTTTCAGGAGAGCCAAAAAACTTTTTCATTAAAAGCAATCATATGGCAAAAGACCACGTAGCTATAATGAAAAATTTTGGTACCCCGAAATAAGTCCCAAATGAAATAAGTCCCAAAAAAAAAATGAAATAACTCCCAAATATTTTCCATACAAATTGGGACTTATTTCATAATATTTTGTTGGGACTTATTTCATAATGAAATAACTCCCAAATGAAATAACTCCCAACCAAATTCCGTTGGGAGTTATTTCATTATTTTCCAGCTTTGGGAGTTATTTCATATTTGTTGGGACTTATTTCATTTCTCTTAAAAATGCATTGGGAGTTATTTCATATTTCTTGGGAGTTATTTCATTTCTCTTAAAATTGCAATTTAACAAGCTTCGACGTTTTTGTAACGTTATAAAGTAACCGAAAGCCGGGATCCGTACGATAAATCGAAAAAAATGTCGAATCTTAAAAGACCGAATTGAAAAAAGCCTTATTATACATTTTTGACCGAATTAAAAACTGTCGAAATGAGGAAAATGACTGAAAAAGGCCGAAATTTGTATACTTACATTTTTATCGCCGCCGCTGAAGGGTGTACCACGCAGAAGGACATCACCGTGGCGGTAGCCACGGTTAGGGCACACGTCCGGACGGATGGCGTAGCCCAGGGTTATTTTTTATAAGCGCAGCCGAAGGCCGCCAACGCAGAAAAGTGTTCGGTGCAGTGAAATAACGCCCGTGGAAATAACGCCCGCGGGCCAAACCCCATATTAAAAAAAAACGAAAAATTGGAATTAAAAATCGCGCGATTTTTTATTCCAATTTTTCGCCTGCGGCGCTTTTTCCAATAAAACAAACCATATTTAAAAAAACGAAAAATTGGAATTAAAAATCGCGCGATTTTTTATTCCAATTTTTCGCCTGCGGCGCTTTTTCCAATAAAACAAACACCATATTTAAAAAAACGAAAAATTGGAATTAAAAATCGCGCGATTTTTTATTCCAATTTTTCGCCTGCGGCGCTTTTTCCAATAAAACAAACACCATATTTAAAAAAAACGAAAAATTGGAATTAAAAATCGCGCGATTTTTTATTTCAATTTTTCGCCTGCGGCGCCTTTTCCAATAAAAAAACACCATATTTAAAAAAGCCAAAAATTGGAATTAAAAATCGCGCGATAGATGTCCTTCTGCGTAGTACTTTTTGGGAGATATTTCATATTTCTTGGAAGTTATTTCATTTGGGAGTTATTTCATATTTCTGGGACTTATTTCATTGGGGAGTTATTTCATATTTTTTGGGATTTGGGGCCTCATTATGAAATTAGCCCCAAATATTGGGACTTATTTCATTTCCTTCTTTGGGAGTTATTTCATTTCTAAAAGTTGGGAGTTATTTCATTTTTATTGGGACTTATTTCATTGGGAGTTATTTCATTGGGACTTATTTCATTTGGGACTTATTTCGGGGTACCAAAAATTTTTCGGCCAAAGAGACACTGATTCAAGTTTTTTTTTGGCAATCGCTAGAGATATGTTCTGTGTACCAGTTTACGAAAAAAAGTGGATTTGAAAAAAATTTGAGTTGTGTCACTTTATGATTTAGGGTGCGATATGTACATACATAATTCAGAATTATTTCTCTTTGTTAATATTTACATATGTACATATGTATAATTTCGCTGTTAGATTTTTTTCTTGGAACTTCTCCTCGAAACTTTTCTGCCTATTATTGAGCATCTCCCTGAAAGAACTATTAATTTACTCTGAAATATATTCCATTCTCTGATAAGGAAACCATGCTTCCAACCATCTATTATTCCACAACCACCTAGCCCTTTCTTCACCACTTCCTACATATGCCAAGGCCCTTTTTATACTCAGCTGTACTAGTACACAGAGTATTATAATTTTGATTTCATAACGGTGGATTGTAACATAATGAAATAATCGAGATAGATATGGACTTATATATATCAAAATGATCAGGGTGAAAAGAGAAATCGATTGAGCCATGTCCGTCCGTCCGTCCGTCCGTCCGTCCGTACGCAGGATAACTCGCGTAAAAATTGAGATATTTTGATGAAATTTGAAATGCAAGTTGGTATCGAGACTGGGACGGTTGGTATTGAAAATGGGCGAAATCGGACCATGACCACGCCCACTTTTCCTATATAGAAAAAATCGGAAATTTGGTATCTCAGCCACTAATATAGCTAGAGTGATAAAATTTTACCCACGTATTGAACTCAGGCCGTTATGAAGAAATTTGATAAAGTTTTGGAAAATGGGCGGTGCCACGCCCACTTATTAAGGGTCAAACATTGAAAGTTTTATATGTCATAACTCAGAAACCGTTGAAGATATATCGATGAAATTTGGTATGCGTAATTTGCTTACCTAGACAAATGTTTTGGCGAAAAATTATCAAAATCGGTTGACGGCCACGCCCACTTTTATATATGGGAACTATAAAGGGGCCTAATAAAAACATTTTAAGCGATATCTCTGTCAAATATAAAGATCTATCACTGAATTTTTGTGGCAGGAGTCCAACTACGGACATAAAACAAAAAGTACAAAAATTTTGGAAAATGGGCGGTGCCACGCCCACTTATTAAGGGGCAAACATTGAAAGTTTTATATGTCATAACTCAGAAACCGTTGAAGATATATCGATGAAATTTGTTTTGCGTAATTTTCTTACTTAGACAAATGTTTTGGCGAAAAATTATTAAAATCGGTTGACGGCCACGCCCACTTTTATAAATGGGAACTATAAAGGGGCCTAATAAAAACATTTTAAGCGATATCTCTGTCAAATATAAAGATCTATCACTGAAATTTTGTGGCAGGAGACCAACTAGGGACATAAAACAAAAAATATAAAAATTTTGGAAAATGGACGGTGCCACGCCCACTTATTAAGGGGAAAATATTGAAAGTTTTATAAGCCATAACTCAGAAACCGTTACAGATATATCGATGAAATTTGGTACGCGTGATATATTTACTTAGCCAAATGTGTGGACGAAAGATTACCAAAATCGGTTGACGACCACGCCCACTTTTATATATGGGTATTATAAAGTGACCTAATAAAAACATTTTAAGCGATATCTCTGTCAAATATAAAGATCTATCACTGAAATTTTGTGACATGAGTTCTACAATAGACCGGAAACAAAAAATAAAAAAGTTTGGAAAATGGGCGTGGCACCGCCTCTTTTTATACAAAGGAATCTACGTGCCTATTACTCGACAAATAACTGAGATATTATGACGAAACTTGGTTTATACACTTTTATAACATGTGTTAATAGACACGCAAAAATGTATTGAAATCGGTTTATGACCACGCCTACTTTTTAACAAAGATATTTCTGGAACACCCTTTTGGAATTTGTAACGTGAAGTCTTTGTAACTAAAAGTCATAGAGGGATGCAATTTTGCGCTAACAATAATATTTATATGCTTATTTGGATGATTGATACAAATTTTGAAAATGGGCGTGGCTGCGCCCTGTTTATGCAGCACTCGTGTCATATAAAATACACCCTATATCGAACAAACGCAAACAAACAATGAAAGCATACAGCTGAGTATCTAATGTTCGATTCCACTCGAACTTAGGCTTCCTTACTTGTTGAAAATGCCTTTTATGTGACCACAAAATAGCGCCTTTTAATTTTAACGTGACGTTTACTTGGATATTTGATTTCATTTGTAAATAGATTGTTCTACGGCCGCAACAACAACAAGGACAACAACAATAGTACTGCGCGCAGGACATTTTTGTTGTTGCTGTATGTCATTTAATGTTGTATATGCTGCCAATGAGCATTTAACGTTCCACACGCGCTTAATTAAATTCACTTTAACTACTCAACGATAGTATGTGACATGTGTATGTGTGAAGAGGTGTAATACACACAAACCCATTCGCACATATTTTAGTGACAAAGGTGTGAGTTGTGTTTATTTATCAACCCAAGCCAAATGAGCTCACACTCAATCACACACAAGAACTCACATCACCATACACATATGTTCGTATGTATCACCTCACATTTGCGCACTTCATAAAATTGTCTCTATCTTCTTTTTGCTCAATTCGTTGCGCTTTTCATTGTCCTCTTAATGTTTATGTAATTGCGTATCTCTGCTTATTTATGATTTAATTAAATGCGTTGCAATGGCAAACAGAAAGGCAATCACACACACACATGTTCATGTAAAATTATTGCATTTATGCAAGGACACTAGCTAGGACACGAACAGTACCTCATTACACATTAAAACAACGACAGCGAAGTGCAGCAATATATGCATTCACCTCACCTTCAACGATGGGGAAGGATGCTGGTATGAAAGTTTTGTCGGCATACAAAATCACATATGAAATCCCACTGTACACTTTTTACATACATACATAAATAGATATGTCTTTGTGATTTTAAATGTTTTTCCATTCATTCAATTGCCAATTGGCCAGACTAAAGTGTGTTTATTTTGATTTTATAAACGTTATTGAGTACTCAATGGAAAAGCATTAATTTTGCGCGAATCATTACCACTGGCCATAAAATCTCATTAAGGCATTGACGGCAACGCGCATTTAATAAGTTGAGCAAAAATTAAAGTAAGAAAATGAAGCCAATTTATTGAAAGAGAACAAAATTTAATTAGAACGCAATAAACTTATACTACTTAAATCTATTTAAGCTGTATTAATTATTATTAGTAGTATATTAATTAAAATTAAATAACATTTAACTAAATACATATATGCAACTGCTATTAAATGCGAATAAGTCAAAATTAACTAACTAAGCTATTCTGGCAACGGGCTTTCCAAAGACAATAAACTTTCAAAAGCAACATACACATTTTTTCCTCTTTAAAAATAGTTGCCTTTGGAAAGACCGTTGCCAGAATATCCCTTTAAGTTTCATAATTTCGATCTGCAAAATTCAATTACAAAATTCCACTACCACTACTGACAATGACTGTTCAGGCTAATCTTACAAAATATTCTACTTTCCTTTCTTTTTCTACCTTCTAATACGATGAGTGGACTCCCTGCGCCATATTTAAGCATTCATCGTATTCGATGGGAAGAAGTGCTTCAGTAATGCTTTTGTATGCTGGACCGGAAATTAAGTTACGGCCACAAACCCACCTTTCCTTCCATCCTTTGCCCTTCCTTTCCATTACAAATACTAGTATGTATGGAGAATACCACTTGTTCACTTTGCAACATAGATATGTACATTTATATGCACATTCAACCGCGCGCCTTCCTTTCTGTTTTTTTTATCATACCTTCGATCCATTGATATTCAATTTTGTACTTCTACTTGACGTATTTCATCGATTCGTAAATCAATTTGCCAAAGTAGAAGCAAAAACAACAAAAAGCAAATGCACATGATCGCCTATCTCGCTATGAACATCACTTCCTAATGCTGAGAAACGCCCAACCAAACCTTAAATTAAGGACCTTTTACTCTTTCCCATCTTCCCGGCTTTTGGAACGGAAAGTGGAGTGTCAAAACTGCATTTATAGATATCAGCAATTGCAATTTTTTAAAAATACATATAGGAATTTTTAATTTGTGTGTTCTCTGTACGAATTTGCTAGAATATTTTAGCTGTTTAAAAAAACTTTGCTACAAATAACACAATCTTATTTTACCTAGTCAAAAAAGATGTCTTTGTGAGTACTTTTATAAGGGCTTTTTCGCTAAACAATGAGAATTTTATATTGCACACAGGTGGATTTATATGTACATGTGTTTTTATTGGTACATACATATGCACATATTCATCTATATATTACCTTTTTCACCATAACATATAATAACACCAACCAACATGTGTATACATAAATTTCATAATATTTTATTAAAATTAGTTAAATGAGCACTCATTGTGCGTGTGTGTGTGCGTGTGTCTGTTTGTGGGAGAAGCACAGCTGAAAAGCTACATGACTCCATTTATATTTATACATACATACGTACGTTGCAAGAATTTATTAAAAATTCAAGTATTTTGCCATTTCGCTGACAACGACAAAACATAATGAGATACACGCACTTCTTCGACTGCGCTACTGTGACTTTGAGTATTGTTAAATACAATTCTTGCTTACCAACTTGCCACTTTGCTCATAACGCATCTATAGAATATTTGTGGCGACAGGGAATATATTGTATAGCCAACAATAACAAAGACAGTCTAACAATAGCGCAGTCGCTGTAAAGGTAACACAACAACAATATAGATGATTTTTGCATAATTTATTCGATGATTATTATGTTATGTTCAGACACAACCTTAATTGAACATTAAGAGCCTTCATTCAATTTTCAAGCCTAATGATTCTCAATTTACCATACAAAAATTTACCAAGCTAATGCTTCAATAGAAATTAATGAGTTCTTAATGAAGAACAATTCTGCATGCCACCCTGTTAAAAAGCTTGTTTCATAAGCAAAATGAAATGTCATGAGCAGAGGAATGTCATTAGCGTCAGGGTCCACTAAACAGGTTGGCTCGTCAGATCAGCTGAATTCTTGTTCTTCCTCATCACCTATCAAATTTGTTTTTATTTATGCTTATTCTATACATGCATTCGTGTTTACGATTGGTAAAAGTTGTGAGCTGAATGTCAACTTATTTCGTCCTCCTTGCAGTTTTGAAATTTAGGTCACGAGAGTTTGATATTCAACTCACGGCGTGTATGTGTGTATTTATCTTGAGCCGACCTGTTAAATGGGCCAAGTAAATTAAATATGTCTGAACACCAAACCTAAAGATGTTCAATCAACGCCAATTGACTTAATTAATTTTTATGTCTGAACATGATATTACAAACGATGCCAATACTGAGACATCACAAAAATATGTATGTACACGGATGCGCTTGTTGGCGGTTACTTACTCGTACATTTTATTGTTGGTGGTGATCCTTTTACGAAATTATGTTGTTATGCTAAGGCAGGTACATTTGTATGTATATACATATTTCATGTGCAGAAGCAGAATGTTAGCTTAATATACCCAGTTGCAGATATATAATATCCTTTAAAAAAAGTGTCAAAAATTATCTGGAACAAAAAAAAAGCTATCCTAAACAAAATGTGTAAACTATCCTTCCATTTTGGCTTCTTCCTAAACACATAATTATTTTCTGAACGCCGACTTCTTTATAAAAAATTTTTATGCAAAAAAGATATATAAATACTCTTACTAATGCCATTGGGTATAGGTATTCCCTTCTACACGATACTCCTGTGAGTATGCGCCTCCAATGAGACTAAAGCGGCCCTTTTTTATTGCAATTACACGCTTTCAAATGTTATGGAACGTTTGCTATATTAACTTACTTGCCAACGGCGCGCCTAAGGGTAGACTACAGAGGACGCACATGCATACATACATACATACGTCCCAAAAAAGGAGCATCAAATGTAAATTGTGAATATTACTTGGATTTAATTTTGTTTTGCTTGCCACCCACTCATTTAAATGCTGCTGGATGCTTTTTTTTGTGGCAGCTGCTCACGCGTATGTAAAATGATTATGATAACTCAGGAGTTCACGTGTACTTACGTACATACAAACATTTATCCCTTAGATATTATATTGGCCATTATAACATTACATTGTTGTTTGAACTTGCTACGTCTCCTTTGACAAAAATTATAATTGTGCTATTTTCAAATATTCTTTCTATTTTACATTTGTACTCGTATGTATTTATGTATGTATATATTTATGTTTATATTCTGCCTAGCACAAGTATTGTACTTAAGCACTTTAGCATGATTTCAGCTGAGACTTTTCAATGTCTCGTCACATTGTTATTAGGCTTTTGCACACGCTCAGCTTGGCAGTTTTAGAGCTTTGCCGGCAAATGTTGGTCCCTTGCGATTTGAGATTTCTGAGGTGAAATGTCACCAGAGAGTAAACAGGGTGCTGCAGGCTTTTTTTTTTTTTTGGAAAATGTCAAAGTTGCGATACATAAATATAAGTGTGTATTCATTTCTAAAAAAAAACGTGTTTGTATATGTCTTCTACTCAGCACGTTGTAGATTAAGAGGGTATAGATTTCTGATATATTTCCATAGAAAACCTTACCTTACATGCTTTTTCCCCAGCAGTCTTATAAGAGACCTCTTAACGCTGCTTTCTCTTACCCGACTATTGTGTAACATTAAGAGAATTTCGGACGGCATTTGGGGGTAAATTTTTTTTACCGGTGTAAAAAGGAACTCTACTCAATTGAAATTCCTCAAATGACTGATAATAAATATTTCTACCATAGATGATCAAATGTGCGTTCCATCATGAGATTACGATAAAACTAAACTCTGCATCTCTTTATATAGCCCTAACACCCTGTATATTCACAATTACAGTCATATACCTTTCGTCGTGTGGTTTAACCGAGGGCGTTGACAATTTCCTTTCGCTCATTTCATTCATTTCATCTTTCATCACTCAGTACACTCAGCTACAGTTTCATTTCACTTTATGCCACTTATGCATTATTGCATATCATATTAGCTTAGCTTAGCTTAGCTTAACTTTGGCTGTTACGCTCAAATCCAAATCCATATAGACTCCTTTTTTTAATCATATTTCTAAGGCACTTGTTGTCGCCTTGTAATGCTCTTTTTATTATTAACGTTGTTGTTGTTGTGTTGTTGTTGTTGTTGTTGCTCTCGTCTCCTTGCCATCTTACAAAGGTACATATATTTTATGATTATTATATTTTCACGAGTTGTGTTCCTTTTTATATTCTTCATATATTTTATACATGTACTTGTTTGTTGTTTGTGAATTGGCTGTTGTTGACATGTTGTTGCGCAGACATAATCAAAAAGGTAATCAACATAAAGCTACACTTGTCACAATAATAAATGAGTTAAGTGTTTTTAGGTACACAATCATAGAAAGGTGTTTAGCATGTGGATTTATATATGTATGTACATATGTATGTGTGTATGTGTGTATATTTTCTGGCCGAATCCAAAATAAAGATTCTGGTAAAACAGCGATTTGACAGGTAGCTAATCTCTCTTTTCGGGGAATGGCGTCAGCAATTAAGAGATTCATAGGGCTATTCTGGCAACTGACTTTCCAAAGACAACTATCTTTCGATACGATTTTTTTCCTTTCGAAAGATAGTTGTCTTTGGAAACACAGTTGCCATATTTCGGCAAAGTTGCTCTAGAGTTCAATAGTACCGAAGGCTTTGTGCTCGTTGCAAACGGCTTTCCCTATCACACCATAAGAGTTGAATGTTCAAAAACCCATAGATTTGAATCACTAAGATAAATCCAAGTTTTCTATATTTTATACTTGTATTTATGCGCCTTTAAATATGCAACAAAAATAAAATGCAATTTAAGCTAAAAAAAAGTGTGACTTCTCTAGTTCCAAACTTGTCTACATTTGCATGTTTATTTTTCTCTTAACCTCAAGATAATAAATCATCGGTTTTCCACCTCAAAAAATGCCAAGCTAACAGCTGTGACCATAAAATCAACCGTAAAAGTCATTACATTTATTTTTTCACGAACATATTTCCAAAAAAAAAGAAATAAATTGACTCTAAACAAATAAGCAAACAAAATTTTTCACGGTTACGCAAAGGAAAAAGGCAAAGTTGATACGAAAAAAAAGAATGAAAAAATATAATTCAAAATTTTACAAAATGCATAAGCACTTGCGCCTAATGGTATGCAAAATATGACGCGACGCACCCAATCGCAGCAATGCCCAGCCCTTCGCGTCCATCCGTCGCGCACGTATTCGCTCATCAAATGTAATTTGAATCCATTTGTCTAACTTGTCTGCGCGCGTCCTTTGATGGGGCAACAAATGGCTGGCACACAAGAATACATAACTTTCGTTTAAAAGGCAAGAAACGAAAAAAATCGCATAGACAGAGAAACAAATGTTCTAAGTACCACATTTTGTTGTGGAAATCATAAATTGGCTGTTTTGTATGTCATTTATTATCATTATTTGTACAAAATTACGCTATCAAGACAAACAAACAAACAAATAAAAACAAAAAAAAAAACGCAAAAAAAAAAGTGAATTTTAAAGTAAAAGGTTGTTTTCGTCCTTTTTTGTTTTTGTTTGAGTGTAAAAACTGAAAATTTATAACTTAAGGGCGAAATGCGAGAAGCCAAATGATATAAAAGAAAGGCAGCCAATTTCAGAACTAATGGAAAATTTTATTTACTATTGCTTAAATTTGGTGAGCTAAAAGCAAAAAGCATAACTTTCGCGAGGTTTCGAGCAGATAAAAGGGAGAAACTGAGAGAAAACTTTCACGAGTAACAGAATTGTTGAATATATTGAGTTTTTAGTGCTATTGCGGAAGGATAGTGTGGACTTCATTGATGGCAAGCCTGAGTAAAATTAATCTAACTTCAACTACTTCCGCCTGAAATATGCAACGGCTTAATTAAAGCTGAAAAAAATCAATAGCCAATTGTTTGGCTATTATTGTACAGCAGTATTAGTCTGGCATTTAAATATAAGTAGTCCTTGCTGAACTGTCCGAACTGCACTTCCTTTAAGACAGTGTCGACAATTTTATCCTAAGCGACTACATCGCTGCACAGCAAATATATGTACATATGTATCAGAAGAATAGTAAATAAGAATTTGGGTGGGTGTGATTGTGGGGGTGTGCGAAAAAAGCGTTTCTATTACACGAGGCTGCCCACCCACTAAGCCAACTTGGCGGGTGATTTTTTGATGGCAGCAACATGGGTAATATTCTCATTTTACGCTATTTATGTTGTGCGTTGTATGAATTACAGATATTATTAGGTACACTTGTATGTTTTTTTGTAAGTTATAGAACAACAACAAAGCCAATAATAACCATTTAATAACCAGCATGCAGCATTGACGAGGAAATTGAGAAAAGAAAAAATATATTAAGACATATCGTCAGCCTCCTGCCAAAACCACGAATGTGCTAAAATGAAAATGTTGGGAAATCGAGTTTTAAAGTTTATTCTTCTCGCAAAATTTGAAAAATTTGTTTCTAATATAAAAGTATATCTGCAAATTAGAACCATGTTTAGCTCGATGTCCTGATATAGTTTTTATGCTTCTATTCTTCTAATCTTCGAGATTTGGCTCATTCGTGTTTCTGGCGCAACAAAAATCAAAAAAATTCCTTGAAAATAAATTTCCAAAAGTAAGTAAAACAAATACATTCAATTCAAACACATATTTTATTTGTGGAACTATTCCTAATCTTCAAAATCAGAGTCTTCTGAAAGCTCGGGCTCAGGTAGAGCATCGCGAACTCCGCTGTTAGCCTTCAAATTTTTATAAAAATTGTGGTATTCCTTTGGAATCACCAAGGTTTCGCAAATTTTATTTAAACCTTTTGCTTTCGCGTCAGAGATAGGCTATGTCTCCGAATAAACGGGCGTGGGTTTTATCGCGGAGGGCCATTAATGTTCAATGGCAAATAAGCTACTAAAAATTTTGTTTCAGAATAATTTTTTTTTGTAAAAAATGTTGTAGAGTTAATCTTTTATATACCGTCGTACCATACGAAAACTAGCACATGATTTTTTGTGGCTGACGAAATTTAAAAATTTTGTTTAAACAACAACAATTTTAATGTATAAACAGTATATAATTAGTCAAATGTGCTACTTTTCGTACAGAATTGTTTAATTGTGTTTTCGTATAGTTCGACGATATGCACCTCGACCAGCAAATATTTCGAAAGGGTAGTTGAAATAAAGGAAGTTTAATAAATCGTCGTGTAGTTGCGTATGAACTTGAAAGTGTTTTGGAGAGTTACATGCCCCTCTGATGATTTGCGTTGTACATCACCATTTTCTATGGTATACATATACATACCCACAGTTTTCGAAGGTAAATATTTGCTCACAAGGTCCTTTTGGCGTATTTAGCACTGATTGCTACTAAAATAATTAGTTTACGGAATAGCTTTGTCTTCATCGCGCAATCGGCGAGCTAATATTTTCCGTTCAAGGTGCATTTCATGATTACCTCTTTGCCACTATTTTTATAACAATTTGAAGACTAGCAGCGAGGTTCGGAAGAGCATAATCCTGAGCCTAACTTTTCAGAAGACTGCTATATTGAAGATTAGAAATAGTTCCACAAATAAATATGAATTTGAATTGAATGTGTTTGTATTACTAACTTTAGGAAATTTATTTTCAAGGAATTTTTTACATTTTTTGTTAGGCCAGAAACACGAATGTGCCACATTCGTTTTTCTGGCACAACTTTTTATAACTGATCTACACATTCGTGTAACTGGCATTGAAAATTTTGGTGGCACAAAAGAACTGGAGGTTTTACTAAAATGTAGAGCATACACAGATTAATCAGGAAAACCACTTAACTCAAAATTGGAAAAATTGCACATTCGTGGTTCTGGCAGGGGGCCGACGATATTATTTTTATACGCGTCTGGGGAAGCTGTGAGTTTTCTATGTACATATTACTTTTTTAGCAATTTCTTTTTTTACGCATTTGTACTTATGTATGTATGTAGATTTGCTTGCCAATGGTTAATTTCCATTTCCTGAATGTATATACATACATACATACATATATTAAAGTTGGTGTGTGTGTGTAAAAAATCCAAAAATATTGATTTCATTTATTGGCGCGTTTTGTTTTGTTTATTTTATTCATTTTTCTATTTTCGCGCCCACCCCTGCCAAAGCGATATTATTAATGGGGCGAAATCCCAGCGAGCTTTAAGTGTAACTTAAGTATTTTGTCGGCTTTGTGGCAGTGAGATTTTTCAGATAAAATTTTTTATATCCTTTTCTTTTTTGTTTTGCTTTATTGTGTTATCTGATGTTCTGGCTTTCTTTACAAAGACTTTATTTGAGCAAACGATATGGCTATTGATGAAGAAGCTTAGCTGTTTATCGTAAGCAAATTGTGGGATTAGTACTGGAGTATTTGGTGAAATTAAAAAAAAGAAGAAAATTGAATGAAATTGAAGGGAATGAAAGATTGCTTTTTATATACATAAATACTTTCCTCTAACGTCCATATTCAAGGAATTTGAGTGCGAAAGTAGACGAAATCGCAATTCAAGACAAGTTACTCTCTTTCAAAAAAAACAGTGTTGCTGAAATTAAAAGCATCTCCACTCGCATAACAGCCAATTGCAAAGCTAAATCGCCTTAAAATATACTACAAAATTTCATTTAATACTTCAATATCTTCAAAACACCATTTGACTGCCATTTGTTGTAAATGTTTTCAAATGCAACGTGAAACTGCAGTGCAACAACGAACAAGCAAAAAAAATATCCAAAAGTCCAAATTACTCCATGCAACGGCTGCAACAAAATTTTATATACCACTAAAATGCATTTTCACAATTTACTAAAAATCCTCTTTTACTTTTTTCCAAAAAGATATTTAAATTTTACGTACCAAAAATGCCATTCGATTTTATAACCAGCAGCAAAAAATAAATGAGAGTGAATTTTCAGTGAGGGAAAGGAAAGCATAAAAAATGCAATGCTTCGCTGCCTCGGTCACTCTTCCTCTACTCTTATGGTTTTCATCGCTTTTCACTCTCAACCATTTATGTATGTATGTATGTCGGTACCATTTGCCATTTTTCGGTCGCTTGAAATGTTTATTAATTTTATTGAACAATTAATTAAATGCGGCAAATGTGTTGCAACCGTAAAATGCAACTGCACTTGTGCTGGAATAAAATTCAAGCAAAGCCAATGAGAGTCATAAAAACAGAGACAACTTCATTGGTCGAGTAGAAGGTTGAGTGGAATAGGAATGATAAACCCGGAAACAGAAAGAAAAAAACTCATTGGGAGAAGTCTTTTGATGGTAGATATACTCGTACATATTTTCATAACAGTCACAATTTTCCATATTTATAACATAAAATCCCGAACTGCATGTACATCACTAGCGTGGAAATGGGTGACGCTTGGTTATGATGTTGTTGTTGTTAAAAATATATGAAAGCAATGACTGCATAAATTGCATTTTCATGCACTGCATACCACCAGCCAACCACTCAGCTCAATCAGCCACAAAGTATGCAACGTTTCCCTACACAATCAAAGCCAAGCCAACCAGCCAGCCATTCCACTGGCATGATGCATGCAACAAAGTTATTTTGAGCACACATTCGTGTGTATTTTTGTTTCCGGTCAGTGCGGGCATGCATATGAATGAATTTATGTTGAAATTAAAATACCACAAAAAGGACGACACATTGCAATTGTCCGAATGGGAGGGAGGGAGGGATGCCACAGTGATAACGACATTGCTCATATATTTCATAAATGTCATCGGTTGTGTACTTTTTTAGGAAAGAGCTCCATAGGTGCAGGTGGGTTTTGCGGGGTTATGACAATGCAAGTGTAAATGCAATTGTTAATTGTTATTTTTTGGTGCTAAAAACACACATACATACATAGCAGTGGCGGATCTAGTGTAAGTTGGCTGGGCAAGCCTATGTATGCAGTATAGCCCTTAGCGATTTATTTAATTTTCTTTGCTGCATTATCTGAAAGTCTGATTATGTGCTATCAATGACTTTAATTAAATTCGTTTTGCATATTTGGTTTGTTATTTGTATTCATACCGTATGAAACTGAATGCATTGGAATAAATCGAAAAAACGCAGAGGTAATTTTAGTTTCCTTATACCGACGGAAATTTCAACGGTAGCAAGTGGATTTGCTTATTATAGCACAATAAGAGAATATCTAAAAAATGGTTGATTTAGCTTAACTATTAAGCAGTGTTTGAAAAATTTAAATCGAAGTAGCAAGCGATCGTGAAATGTTTGATTTTATTTTGATTTTGATTTTCGTCCGTTTTTAAATTACGTTTTTGCTTGATTTTGATATTCTGCTGATTACATATCACACAAAATTTACAATTTGCCAAATAGCAAAATCAACGCGCTATTTCCCTAGAGGGTTTTTTGCGCAAGTTGTCGAATATTTCAGAGGGGCTATAATACTGTGACGCTACGTTACGACGTGAATGTTTTAGTGGTCTTAAATAGTAACCACATTTCAAGCATAAAATGACCAGATTTTAAAGAAATTCGTAAAATGAAATGAACGAAAACATTTAGGCAAACCGGGCTTCTTGGCTTATATGAAGCGTCCGCCACTGATATATACATATGTACATATATATGTTTATATATGCTTCCTCGATCTACATAGATGTTTTATCGTTTGGTTTTGCCATTTATTTTTTGTGTGCCTCTCATTTCTGTGCAAGTATGACCTTTCAACAGCTGGCAGCATTTACATGTTCATGTTCCACTTTTGCTCCTCCACTGTGTTGTTACCCCACTTTAACGTTTTTGCATCGTCCTTTGGTAGCTTTTTCACCAAGTTGCATATTGTATGCATCCTTTGGAATATCTTGTTTGTGAAATGCACTCAATTAAATTACAATTGCATCTTTTTGCATTTACAAATTTCCATTTTTTGTGTGGTTTGAAATGAGGGCATTGTGAGTGCATCCAAAGAGCATGTAAAACAAATTGCTAATGTTCGCCATAACAGTTAACTGTCTGTTTTAACGATGATTTTCTAGTAGAAGTTAATAATAACATATGTATGTACATATTTGCATAAAGTGCTATTGGATATGTTGAATTTTGTGTATAGGAATAGGTTTCAATCGAATTTTAAGTCGTTGATGTGCTTGGGAAGCTATAAAGGGCAGAATTTTTGGTTTCATTTTTGCTTCAATTCGTAAATATGTAAAAGTATATGAAAAACGCTTTCTTTCTAATTTTCTAAAAAGAACAAGATTCGATAATTTTAAAACAAATTCTTTTCTCAACCCATATGCAAGAATGATTTCACAAACATATTTTTGTGGCGAGTGGCTTTCGAGTGGGCGATTGCACTTGACGATAAGTGATCGAAAGTGTGTGTGCACGAGAGCGTACGCTGTTTTTTATTGAAAACTGTTGTTGCTTTTTGTTATGTTGCCAGAAAAATATTATGTTGATATTTGAGTAAAAGCAGTGAACAAGTGAGGACCATAAAAAATCACCCTTAAAGGATAAGCAAATATCATGTAATATATGAGCCCACGAAGTACAAGCACGAGTACCATTGCCCAAAGTTTGCAAACTTCACGCCCTTTCAAGAGTTAATGTCGGTAGCGACATTGTGAATTCATACAAAATAAATAAATAACAGAAAAAATAAACAGAAAATATTTGCAAAATAAATAGAAATTTACATTTCGCTGCCATAAACAGTTTTAAATTTGAATTTCTCAAAGACAAAAACACATGGACAAACCAGGAGTGTGTGTGATGAAAATGGTAAATATCTACAATATGACATTAAAAAAAAGAGGATTGCAAAAAAAATATGCTCCAACGCAAATTGAAATTGATGCTTAAGTAAACAGTTATGGGGACCGTATGGGTACGTAGCGTACTTTGAGAGGTTTGAGTTATAGCAATGGAAGTGATGGCTGGTGTGTATTTTATGTACTAAAAACGCACTGATTTAAAAAGTCTTATTATTCTACTTGTGGTCAAAGGTATAAAGGGAGCTTTTCCGGTGGACTCAAAGCAAGCATAGATAACCATCTCAGTCAGTTGTCCCACGATTCCGGCTCTAACGTAAAAATTTTCGTTTGAGTCTCTTTTTTGTTGTTTGCTTTTCCGACAGGGTAGGATTGCGATGTATTGTGGAACGAATTTCCGTCATCTCTTGTCAAGTTTGATCTGGTTATAAACCGGTTTCGGCTATGTGCCATCTTCATAGGAATATATAGGTAAAGCAAATATTGTCGAACCGTTTTAGATAATTTTTCAGTCACATTCTCGATACCAAAAGGGATAAAAATTACATCCGTTTACTATCAGTTTCAGCCACGAAAAACAGTCGTAAATTGAATCGCAAACGAATATCGAGAAAGTGAGCCCTGCTGCCACAAACTGAGCGCAAGGTAATTTATTTACGATAGTTTTACGGAACCCGTTTACGATAGTTGCTAAAATTGCGAAAACTTACACATTCTCGTGAGCATTGGTCGCGTGGCTATCCATTTGTTGATTCAATGTACTCTTACTTTCACATCCAGGCTCTTCTCTCTTTGCTCCAGCTCTCACACCACTTAATTTCATGGCGCCGTGAGCATTCTTCGTGTTTATTCCTCCGTATAGGTTTTCAACTTTCTCAGTAAAAATTTAGAAAATTTCTCCTACTTCTACATTTTTTAAATATTTCCAACATTCTTGCCAATTCCAATTGTTCTTTTGCCTAAAACTTCTTCTTTTTTATGTTGCTGTCGACAGCAGCTATTCCTTTTGAATGGTGACAATTTAAATGCTAACTGCCCAGGGTTGCATGTCAACTAAGCAAAAAAAAGACAGAAGACAACAAAAGCAACACCATAAAAACAGACAAAAAAAAACAAACTAGAAAAGCCCAACTCCCGCCTTCAACCAACAGGACCCCAACAATAAACCGCTACAAATACCAACTTCCGTTTGTGACTTCCGATTCGTCGTTCGTCGCTTTCTTCTGCATACACTCCATAACACAGCTTTTAGCCTTTTTGATTTGTAATTTTTGCATTTGTTTTCCTTTCCAAATTCTCACACAATTCCTTGTTTTTGTAGTGCAGGTTCTTAGATTGGGTGTATGCAGGGCCGTGCGCAGGAATTAGCCTTGGGGGGGGTTTTTAATTTTGGTTTGCATTCGCATACATTTTTCGCTAAGATAAACATACATATTTGCTGAAACAGATATCCAGACCCATACACCATAAATTTAAATGTTCTCTAACTTTTCTGAAACTCATTATGATTCATCAAAACCTAGTTAACCAGGTCCTGAATAGTACACGGAAAGAATTTTTGACTAGAATCAATGCCGAGACAAGAAAAATTAGACTTGATTTTGAACTTAGAAAATAATTTCTTAATATCAAGAAAATCCAAGAAAATTGGATTCTAAATAAATAAGTAAAAATTTTCTTGCTTCAAGTGAAATTGGATTTTAAATAAATAAGAAAACATTTTCTTGCTTCAAGTAAAATTGGATTTTAAATAAATAAGAAATAATTTACTTAGGGTGAGTGTTTTTTCTTGTTTTTTGAAATAAATTAAGAAATTATTCTTTTGTTGCAAGTAAAACTTTTCTTATACGAGCTTAAGTAAGTAATGCGAGAGACACACATCGTACTATAGTAATAATATTTCGATCTATACCACATATGTGTCACCCTCATATTGTAGTTTAATTGAAAATTTTCATAGCATAGCCAAATCATAATATTGATATTCTAATATTCATACCACATGTGTGTCTGAGGCATAAGAAAATACTAAATATTAAATAAAGCAAATATTTTCTAAAAATATTAAAAACGTAAAAAATAAGGAAAATGAAAACTAATCACGAGGGATTAGAAAACCATAATTAGTCAACTAGTATTTTCCTAGGACTTGTTTATTGAAATGATAGCATTTTATTTAATATAAATGAAGATGCAAATAGTGAACTCCTTATACCAAATGCTTCACTAACAATCTGAGAATTGCAAAAATATTCAGAAATATGCAAAGCGGATGGCAAATGAAAAAAAATACATGTAACTTTGGAAATGCAAATTCAGCAAGAAAAATTTTACTTCGCTCAAGAAAACGTTTTCTTATTCATTTTACATTTTTTTTCGCTGTATTTTGTTGTTCCAATTCGTCGAAACACAATTTTCTTAAATTCTTCTTGATATTAGCAAAAAGATTTTCTTCATTTAAGTAAATTTAAGAAAAGATGTTCTTATGTATTTAAACATTTTTTTCAACATTTTTTTTCTATAGATTTTGTTAGTGTTCTTGAATAAGAAAATAATTGTCTCATTTTTGGAAAACTCAATTTCTTATTTCCAGTAATAATTAAGTCAATTTTTCTTATTTCCCTAAAACTTTTCTAAATTGAGTTCAAGAAAGCATTTTTCTTGATTCAAGTATACAAATTTCTTTCCGTGTACTGTTTACACTACTTGTTAATTGAAACTGCTCACTGTTTTCACAAAATGAACATTTCTTGTTATCAGTACAATTTTTTTAAAAATGCCAAACGAACACATGCTACACAACTTTGTAATTTCGGAAAGCTCCAAGTGCAATTCAAAGTGCCGAACTTATGTATTGGCCAACCTTATTTTTTGCAACTTTTACCGATTCTTCTTCCGTAAAATTATTGTAACTAATATTGTCAAAAATTATGAGTCAAAATTCAATGCAAAATTTATAAACTGTATTTTGAAAATTTTTGCCAAATCATTGCAACTTAGATTTGGTCATGGGGGGGTTTTAACCCCCAAACCCCCCCGTGCGCACGGCCCTGGGTGTATGTATTATTTCTGCTTCCTTTTTTTCCCAGTTTTACTGTTATTCTTTCGCTAGAATTAGATTTTAGTTATGAATACTTGTTGAATACTTTTGTATGTAAATATAACGAGCTCAGAGCAAAACTGCAACATATTATTTCTCAGAGCAAAAACGAACTAAATTTTTGCTGGCACTCGCGCTGTGAGTTCAGTATGTCCGTATGTGCTCGATTTTATCCCATATGTTTCCTAAACAAACAAACAACAGTCAAAAATTTATTTAAA
The DNA here is from genome assembly GCA_960531455.1 of Urophora cardui. NCBI lineage: Eukaryota > Metazoa > Arthropoda > Insecta > Diptera > Tephritidae > Urophora > Urophora cardui. Next base: position 5,305,726 of record OY482674.1, read on the forward strand.
TTTTGCCACTGACAATGAACCTTAAATCTCAACGCGAACTCTAAGCGCAAAAACGTGCCAGCAAAAATTTTAGCTCGTTTTTGCCCTGAAAAAAATATGTTGCATTTTTGCTCGGAACTAGTCATATATTTTTTTAAGCACTTTCATGTGGAATGAAACCTACAAGGCAAAGCCCAACAAACAAAAATACGATGGGTGGGTTGCCCTAAACTCAGCCTCATTTCGGTCGGGCTAAGTGGGTGAGATTTGCGTTGACAAAAAATATTGAGTGGAAGATGTGAAGTAAGAGGCTTTCAATTCACTTATGTACATACATGTGTAAGTGTATGTCAATCGCTTAATAGTTTTTGTTGCTGTTTGCGAAAAAGGTCCATAAATTGTGGTTGTTTTTATTGTATTTAGTTGACTATTTCACCCACAATTTCACTTCCTCCCCCAACAAAGCGAACGCAGTTTTCTTTTTCGTTTTCTTTCTCTATATCGTGAATACACTTGTTTCCCTTCCCTTCCCTTCTGCTTTTTGTGTGTTTTTTTTTATTTTTTTTTTCTCTGTTGTTTTTGTTAAATTTTGCAGAAGTAACGCTCACCGACTGTGAGTTTGTTTTATGCTTTTCAATTGCCAAACTTTTTCCGCACATTTTTGTTTTGAATTATTGTCGAGTTAAGAGGATTTATGTGTGTAAGGTCGTACGTTCGTTCGCTCGGTTGGCTGCCTTGCCTGGTGCCCGCTGCCTGTTGCCTGGTTAGCCGCTTGTCGTTTTGTAAAGGTGTTAAGTGGCTTTGACACTTTCCCAGGCGGATAACACTTTGAGGGCTGTTTATTTGGGCTTTTGAGCAAAACTGTTTTAGTGTTTTTTCTGTGTTATTATTCAATTGGTATTATTTGTTGTTTTCTTCTTTTTTTTGTTTGTTTGTTAACTCCTTTTTTGTATTTGATCGCTTTGTTGTGGTTTAGAGGTTATTTGTTATTTTGGTAGAAGTTTACTTTATATTAGTTTCTGAAAATGTTTAGCCTTTTTCTTTGTGATTGTTTTTGGTGTAGTGATAGCTCTTGAGTAAAAAATTTATGTGGAAGCACACTATCAGTCGTCTGTTCTGTCAGCGAGCACACCTAGACTGTATTCCTTGATTCTTCAATAGATGATGGATTTGAGGAACTGCGTGTTTATTAAAACGTGGATTAATATAGAATAAATTGCCGTTATTCCAAGCCTGGTGCTTGAGCTAAATAGTGTGACCTAAGCTTACTTCACCTTCCATAGCACTTTACTGTTCTCTTTCATTCTTCCTATCCGATGCCCAATGCAATTTTACCAGACTTGAAAAGACAAAGTAAAGATCTCAGCAACTAGCAAAAATAAAATATTCGACACTTCTAAATAAAAGCCTCTTTTAATTGCACTGCCACAACAAAGCCCCTTAAATAATTCCACACAACTCATGCGAAAAATAATTAACTCGCACAAATGAGTATGATTAAGCGCATCCATGAAATCCAAACAAATCATATAAACGGGTGAACCCTTTCGTGCGCGCCAAACACTCCACTATTACAAAAAAAAAAAATTAACAGAAAAACATCACCTGCCAGCGCGTGTCGGCGCGCGAACCCATTCACCCGCCTTGCCGAGCAGCAACGTTATCACAACTCAGCGGCAACCGCTCTGCTAATGCTCTTCTCATGTGATAAATGACCGGTGTTATCCAAATTAATTGATCAAATCCGAATGTCGGTTCCGAATTGCGAGAAATTGCCAAATTAAGGCAGATGAATTAAGTCCCCGGGGCGATGTAAGCGTTATTATTGGGGGAGTATCGGATAACAAGCACAGCATTAGTTGATGGTCGGCTGGTTGGAGATGCTGGAACGAATCGTTCAACGAATGATTTCAGCGATGGTTGTGTGTGTGAATGTTTATACCCTGCAGTAAATTTGTTTCACTGCTGAAGGATCAGTGATGATTCTTTGTTGAATATTCATCACTGTCGTCATAACTCAGTATATTTTTATTTATTTTTGTTTTTTTGTCTGAGGAAAGCAAGCCATTTATATGAAAAATTCAGCAGTCCTTATATGAAAATATTCACTGATGCCTCCTCGTCATAGGTGAATTGCATCAGTGATTCATTAAGGATTCACTGCGGATTTTTACTGCAGGGTATATATGTGCAAATGTATGTATGTAAAGTGGGTTTATATATCATAAGTGTATATATGTTTGTATGTAAGTTGGAAAATTTGCATGTGTCACGGAAGTGTCCATGCGGGTGTTTTATTGCTGCCACATGTGGCTGACCCGCCAGCAATACCGGCACATAAACAACTGTACATACAAAAGCTCTCCCCAAAACCAAATTGCTCTCGTATATTATATTTACTACAGGGTGCAGCAGGTTGATGGACTTTAAAAACTTCAGCGGCAATAATAGCTTCAAAGCTCTTTCGTAACGAAAGTTGCTTGGACGTAATTTACACAAAATACCTTTCGATTGGCTGCTCCTCCCCCAATTTTTAGTCTACTGCTTCTCATTTTCCCCAATACAATTCTACTAAATTGTTTCTGCTGGAAATAAATAACACATACTCAACTTTATTCTAATTCCTGAAACACCCTGTATGTGTATTTTTCACTCCAACTCCAGCTCTCAATGGAAGTTAACTTTACAATTTCACACAGAATCAACACTCCGCCTTCACACCCCTCACAATATACTTATATGTATGTATATTACGTTCATACCTCAATTGATGACCAGTCGTATGTGTGTCATCCGGAATACCTTCCGGTTGAATGATTGGACAAATGGATGGACACACAATTGAATGAGCAAAGCAAAGCAAAACAGACATTTAACAAGTACGACAGACAGACAGACAACAGATGGACATACATAGATAGCGATGGAGATGGATAGCTCGCTCATCAGCCAAGTGAAACTAGTTAGAAGGCATGGAATAGGCAGTTGGGGAATAGAAACGCCCAAACCTCAATTACTCGCCAATGTATCCTAAGCTTATAGGCTCACACGAGCCCAAGTCCAAAAAAAAAAACAGCTCTCACAATGTAATTTTAGTAAATGCTTCATTGAAAATCGTTCAATGGCACCAATTGCTATTTGAGTGACTGCCCAGTTGATTTGGTGTGTGTAGGAAGAGGAATCACATCTTGATGGGTGGGTGACTGTTCGTCCGCTATATGATTGAGTGGAAGCTTAAGCACTTTCAGAGTGTATGTATATTTGGCTGCATTTGTGGTTACCGGGATTTTTGTGGTCGCTAGCAAACATGTATGTGAGTCTATTTTCAACTCACACCGGCTAACAACTTCCTTTCATACTCCTTGCTTGCCACCCGCTGTGCGGACTTATGTGTAGCTAAAGTATGTTCTTGGTTTATAAGTGAAATTGTGAAATTGAAATCGGAATTGCAAATTAACCCGATGTGCTAAATTTATTTCAAGGATACGTTTTGCTTGATAATCAGAGTGGCGCAAATAGACACACATACATACGTACGTATCAGAGGCGGTCGCTTCATACAAGCCGAGAAGCCCGGCTTGCGTACACATTTTCGTTCATTTCATACGAAATTCTTTAAAATCTGGTTATTTTACGCTTTAAATGTGCTTACTATTTAAGTTCTTAATAATATAGCCCCCACTGTAACATGCGCCTAAAAGCCTGCTAAGAAAATAGCGCAAATACACCACCAATCCACCTCACAATGTGTATTTTGTTTGTATAGCCAATCACAGCACAGTGAGCATGCTTCAACGTTTCCACACATTAGCTTTTACGTTGCTTTCAAAACAGAATAACATAGCTTGTTTTCTCGCTTTCGCTAAGGAGAAACCAATTGCTTATTTTCAGACTTAAATTGAAAAAAAACTAGCAAAGCACTTTTTTTTTATTTTTCACATCAAACTTGTATGCGAATGTGAAGCTGGCTTCGGCTTCAGTATTCACAGCCATATGCATATTTGATTTGATTTTCGTTTGCATGTACATACTTATGCACATAATTTCTTACATCTGCATGTGCATGCAAACATAAATATCAAATACCAGATTATAAAAGGGTCGATTGTGATTTTTGGCGACTATTGGCACAATATCAAGATAATTTTAAAAAGCGGTGGAAATCAAATTGGACCTCAGTTTTTCAAACACTAAAGCACCCATTTTTTAGGTATTAGACAATAAGCAAATACACTTGCTACTGCTGAAATTTCCGTCTGTATAAGGAAACTAAAAATACCTCTGCGCTTCCGTGTAAGATTTCCCTAGCGCACGTTTTTATATTTAAGAATTATGTAAATACGAAATTTTTTTATTTTAAAAATGTTCAGAGTAAAATTGCAAAATCAAGAAAAAACAATTTTAATTTAAAAATGTTTATTTTTATCTTAAGAACTATGAGATTTTGAAGGAATAACTTTCGTTTTTATTCCATTAATTTTAATTTTTAATTTAAACATGTTTCTTTTTAAATCCTAAATACATTTTAATTTAAAAATTTAAATTTTAATTTAAAAATTATAAAAATAAAAATTTTATTTTTGATTCCTTTTCTCTGAGTATACAGACAAAAAAATGTGTATCAGGAAAACAAAAATAAAAAATACATATGAAAAAACAAAAAAAAAAAAAAATAAACGAGAAAAGACGATCTTCAAATACCGAATTGTTCAAATGCCCGTACAAACATACGCGTAATAAACAAACAAACGAGTGTTCGAGCATTGAAAAGCATTTATTCGGGCCACTCGAAAATGTTAAAAAGAAATCGAGAACTCTAAATCAAAGTCAATGACGGAACGCAATCAGACTTTCAAATAATACAGCAAAGGAAATTACATAAATGGCTAACGGTTATGCTTCACACATAGGCTTGCCCAGGCAATTTATGCTAGGTCCGCCACTGGTACGTATGCCCATTTATCCATGTAAACACATAGATTTACCAGCCAGGAGTCTACACACGTCACCATCAATATGTTGGCAGTCATTTGAGTTGGATTAATTGCTTGCGCTAAATGATTAATTTCCGAGATTTCAATTTGAGGCTTAAAATTTTTGTATATTTGCATGTCGACTTTTGGGCTCCTCCTGGCTTCTGTTGCTGTTTGCTGTGATGGTGGGTTGCGTATTTCAATGGATGATGCTACTTTGCTGGTGGCTATAAGCTATAGAGTTGCTGGTGTTGTTTTTTAATGGCAATGATGATTACAATCTGCGTGTAAAATTACATACATATACAAGGTGCGCCAGAAAAATCGGATAGCTTGGAAATTCACGAATATTTCGCTATGCCGTTGAATTCATTCAACAGAATTTCAAATTTAAAACATGGGATGACGGAAAATCTTTCCACAATACCTCAAAAGAAACAAGTAAGGAAGCCTAAGTTCGAGTGGAATCGAACATTAGATACTCAGCTGTATGCGTTCATTGTTTGTTTTCGTTTGATGGAAACTCGGTGTATTTTATATAAAGCCAGTGCTGCACATTTTTATCAGTCATCCAACTAAGCATATGAATATTATTCTTTGTGCAACATTTCATTCCTTTATGACTTCTAGTTACAAAGATGTCACGTTACAAATTCCCAAAGGGTGTTCCAGAAATATCTTTGTTAAAAAGTAGGCGTGGTCATAAACCGATTTGAATAAATTTTTGCGTGTCTATTAACACAAGTTGTAAAAGTTTATAAACCAAGTTTCGTCATAATATCTCAATTATTTGTCGAGTTATAGGCTAAGAAATCTCGTATATTCCTTTGTCTAAAAAGAGGCGGTGCCACGCCCATTTTCCAAAATTTTTCTATTTTTTGTTTCCGGTCTATTGTGGAACTCATGCCACAAAATTTCAATGAATTATCTTTATATTTGACAAAGATATCGTTTAAAATGTTTTTATTAGGCCATTTTATAATACCCATATATAAAAGTGGGCGGGGTCGTCAACTGATTTCGCTAAAATTTTGAACATGTGTTACCACAAGTAATAAAAGTGTACACACCAAGTTTCGTCATAATATATAAATTATTTGTCGAGTTATGGGCTCAGAAATCTCGTATATTCCTGCTTCTAAAAAGAGGCGGTGGCACGTCCATTTTTCAATATTTTTGTGTTTTTAGTTTTATGCCCGCAGTTGGACCCCTGCCATAAAATTTCAATGATATATCTTTATATTTGACAGAGATATAGCTTAAAATGTTTTTATTGGGCCACTTTATAATACCCATATATAAAAGTGGGCGTGGCCGTCAACCGATTTTAACAATTTTCCATCCAAATGTTTGCCTAAGTAAGTAAATCACGCATACCAAATTTCATCGATATATCTTAAATGGTTTCTGAGTTATGACATATAAAACTTTCCATGTTTGACCCTTAATAAGTGGGCGTGGCACCGCCCATTTTCCAAAATTTCATCAAATTTCTTCATAGGGGCCTGACCTCAACACGTGGGTAAAATTTCATCGCTCCTGCTATATTAGTGACTGAGATACCAAATTTCCGATTTTTTCTATATAGGAAAAGTGGGCGTGGTCATAGTCCGATTTCGCCCATTTTCAATACCAACCGTCCCAGTATCGATACCAACTTGCATTTCAAATTTCATCAAAATATCTCAAGTTTTGCGCGAGTTAGAGTGTTTACAGACGGACGGACAGACGGACGGACATGGCTCAATCGATTTCTCTTTTCACCCTGATCATTTTGATATATATAAGTCTATATCTATCTCGATTATTTCATTCTGTTACAATCCACCGTTATGTGATTAAAACTATAATACTCTGTGTACTAGTACAGCTGAGTATAAAAAAATCTCTTATGCGGCCTTTACACGGGTCGATTTCCTAATCGATTTTTGTCGTTCAACCAAAATCGACCCGTGTAAATGCCGCATTACTCACATGAAGAGTTGAACAATTGTCTACAAGAAAAAGTTTTCGCTCTTGTATTAGTAAGGAGATAAAAGATATCATACCGTGTTTGAGAAGATCGTAATATCATAATAATAAACTGCTCGCTGACTTGTTACTTGACATATAGCCTTGAGCTTCTGAAATACATTTCATCTTAAGATACATATATTCATACATCGCAGTGTTAATGGAAGACCCTTTTTACATGCCCTTAGATATTTACTTACATACATATTATGTTCGTAAATGTGTTACGAATCGTACTGATATGATTTATCTGAAGATTTACTAACATAATTGTCGTAAGTAAAAAATAAATTTTTTTCGACTTTATCCAAAGTTAGGGGTTGTAGCTCTTCATCGAGATTACTTAATGTGCAAGCTTAAAATGGTAGAAAAGCATTTAAACGATGAAATTTAGCAGAATAAAAGAGTTTATGAATGAGTTGAAGCTTCATTTGGAAGGATTCTTCTATGTATGTATGTAGAGAAACACCACCCTGTAAAAAAGTGTGCGACGAGTCTCTAAAAAGATTTGTCCGGGAGCGCTCTCTTTCGGGTACAATTAGTCTACAATTGTTCCCAATTGTACCCGAACGGGTACATATGTATACTAATTGTAGACGAATTGTACCCGAAAGGGTATCAAACGGGTACAATTAGTCGCACAAATGGATGTGTCGCATTTGCTACCTGTTCGGGTACAAAACGGGTACAATTGTGCGCTTTTGCTACCCGTTCGGGTACAAACTGGGTACAATTAGTCTCTTCATAGGACATGCTCAAACAAAAGAGAACACTTCAACCCATATAAAGAGATACAAATGGGTAGTAATCGCATGCTCCCTTGCGAGTTGTCCCGGATGTATCCCGGAGTGATCGCATTTTTTGCAGGGCAGTGAACCTTTATACTAGATAAGTACCTAGTATGTATTAGGATTAGAGGAAGAATAAGCTATGTGTTTGCCAAAGACGGAAGTGTGTGGGATATATGTACATATTTTTCATAGCGGAAAACTTTGATTGAATTTGTTTTAAAAAATACTGAGTTCAATTAGGATTCAGTCTATCACATTCAGATATTGTTATCGGAATCACTTAACAGAAGGCCCAAAAAAACATGCTGCTTCCTCGAGTTTGTATGAAAAAGAGAGTATATATCGTCGTACCATACGAAAACTAACATACGTTTTTTTGTGACTGACGAAAAGTAACAAGTTCGACTTTTGGCCGACGAAAAATAACAAGATCGACTTTTGGTGGACGAAAACTATCAATTTCGTTTAAACAACAACAATTTTAATGTAAAAACAATATATAATTACTGATACTTTTCGTCAGCCAAAAGTCGATTTTGTTATTTTTCGTCGGCCAAAAGTCGAACTTGTTACTTTTCGTACAGAATTTTTTTATTGATAGCTTTCGCCAGAAATTTTAAATATGCTCGTTTTCGTATGGTACGACGATATGTATGTATTACTGAATTAATACATATATCCATATGTATATGTATAAAGTACATCCATAGTCTCATTTCACTACTACAATAAATAACAAGAACTGAGAGGTTCCGGTGATCTGACCGTCCATGGATTCTGCTACTTACAGTTGAATCGAACACTATCATTGTCAGGATATAAATACATAAGTATGTATGTACATATATACAGACACATTTGTTTTTTATATGCCCCACATTAAATGGCTACTTATATTTTGATTCCTTTCCACTTTACTGGTATTTATTTAAAATTTTAAGTTGCTCAATGGCTTATCGCACCCGCAGCATATTTGCACAGGCAAAAATATATATTTATACAATAACAACAACAACAATAGCAGGAAGACAGCATGTTGTAAAACCAATCAGCGTAAAATTAAACCAGTAAAAGGAAATAAAATAAAACGAAAATACAATCCGCTAACAGGACACAAAAGCAAAAATGTGCAGGAGGCAGAAGTCAGAGGGCAGAAGGCATGAGGATTCATGCAAATCAAACAGATGCCATGGAAAAAAAATAAACCAAATAAAAGTAGGCAGTTTGACTGGCAGATAATCAGAAAAAAGACGAAAGTCGAAAAATAATCGAAGGAAAACAAATAAAAATTTGTAACGCCGCTGTTTGTAACGCGACAGCAACAGCAACTATTTCCATGGCAGTTAAACGAAATTTGAATATGAAATGTGCGGGGAGAATATGAATTTACAATTTAAACAAAAGGCAAACACACTCAGCCACAAGACAGCAGACGGCATAGGGAGTTGCTGTGTGTCCGGGTGTCGAGGTGTCGGAAATTGCGTATTGATTAGTTTGGCAAGCACAATTTGATGTGTCACAAGGTGGCGGAATATTGCGCGTGCAAACCGCAAAGTCGACCGAGTCAAGGGAGGATTTACCAAACATAATCGCTTCCGGATGAATGCTGGATGAGCTGAATGAGCGAGAAGGATGTAATTGGCAGTTGGTTGGTTGGCGAAGAAAAGTGGAAGCTTTTTGTTTTTGGCAAAAAGTCACGATTGAATGAGCTATGCTAATTTGCTTAGTTTTGTGTACACTATACCCAAATGTGTTTTTGTAGGCAGAGTACAATTTATATGGGTCAGCTTTCCATTAAGAAAGCACGCCCAGAGAAAAATCACTTTTTCATGGGGGTAGAGGCGCTTTCACAGATCTCAAAACTGAAATGAAAACTTGCTGGAAGCTTACAGTTTACGAGATATTTTTTGTTGGAAAATTTTCCCATACCTTTTGGCATTTATAAATTCGCATCTGGCTATCTAGTGTCTAGCTCGAATCAAACTGTTTTGCAAACTTTTGCTATTTTTTTCTCGCGTGTTGCATAATGACAAATTTACTTCACCATTGGGCGTACTTACTTATACGAGTATGAATCTAACTGTACGCTTGTGGCATGTGGCACTTACGCACTTAGAGCAATTGTAGCAACGCGCATTTAATGTCTCGCCGTGCAATCGTTTAACATTTACTAACACTTTAACGTATGCAAATTTTTCTTATTACAATTTTTTTATTTGCCTGCTTTACTTTTTTTTCTTTTTGCAAGTTTCGTGACTTGAAGCGTGAAATTTGTTTTTCTTTTATTTCGTTTGGGTGTTGTTCTAATTTTTATTTTTCAATTTTTTTTTTATTTACATTAACATTTTTATTTTGTTTTTTGTTTGGTTGGTTGTCTCTTGATGGCATTGACAGTTGCATTAATGTTTTGTGTGTGCAAATCGAATTTTATCATTCATCCCCATGCAGTTTGTGTCACACCACAGAGGTTAACAAGTGGAAAAGCGGCAAGAAATGATTTCCCAATTCGAAACCCCCGAGAAGAGAAGATACCATCCATCCTTGTCTGCGTATGTGTTGTTGGTGTGTTGTTTTTGTTGTTCGTAAGTTAATGGCTTAACGCAAGTGCTTTTTGGAAAATTATGTAAAATAAATATGCAAATAAGATTTTGCAGTTAATAAAATTTTCGATATTTTCAGTCTGTGCAATATTTGTTTTTTCTTTGTTTTTCTTTTGTTTTTTTTTATGTATTTTGTTTTTGCATTTCCAAATTATGCATAGATAAGACTTTTTGGTTGATAACCTATCTGTGGGGAGAAATTAAAGCAGATTTTAATTGTATTGCTTGTATGTACCTACATATGTAGTTACGAAGATGACTGATGTTTTGTGGCTTTGATTCCATAAAAAAGAATCCTCTCCCCTTACAAGTTGGACTCTCTTTCATTATAAATCTAGTCCAAAACGCGATTTGTAGCACGATTTGGAAGCCAAGTTGAAGGTGGTGAACTCTCCTTCTTCTCTGCTTTGCGGTTTACATACCAGGGATGGGCGGCTTTCAATGAATTTTTATTCAAATGAAAAACAAATTTTTATTCTCCATTCAGAAAATTTTGAATAAAGAATAAATGTGTGGACCCGAATGAAACCGTTATGTTTCTGAGTAATATTGGTATCAAATGAAATATATTGAGCAGAGCTTTTACATTGAGATGTACTCATTATGATTCAAGGGCCAGGTCCACACATATGGGTCAGAACGTGGACCCGAATGACTCCGCAATATTTCTCAGGGATATTGGTTTCAAATGAAAGGTGTATAGCAGGGCTTTTACATGGAGTTGTAGTCATTATGATTCCTAATATGGGTTAGAGTGCGTACAGACAGACAGACGGACGAACATGGTTCAATCGATTTCCCTTTTCACCCTGATCATTTATATATATGTACACTAGCAAATACCCGTTGCTTCGCAATGACGAATAATAGTTAATCTAAATCAAGTCAAGTCAAGTCAAGTCAAGTCAAGTCAAGTCAATCAAGTCAAGTCAAGTCAAGTTTTTTTTCTTTAGTCTCTAGGCGCTATCCGCGCTTAGAGTGGCGTATATTTCATTCTTTGTTTCATATATATGTATGTATATACGTACATGCATGTAAAATTACATGGTTGCGAGATATTTAAAATGTCAGTGCTTAAAGTTTGAGCAAGTCTTAAATTTTTATGTTATTGAAATGATACTGTCTGCAAATGGATACAGAGTGAAGTGAAGTTAAGTTAAGTTAAGTTAAGTTAAGTTAAGTTAAGTTAAGTTAAGTTAAGTTAAGTTAATTTAAGTTAAGTTAAGTTAAGTTAAGTTAAGTTAAGTTAAGTTAAGTTAAGTTAAGTTAAGTTAAGTTGAGTTAAGTTAAGTTAAGTTAAGTTAAGTTAAGTTAAGTTAAGTTAAGTTAAGTTAAGTTAAGTTAAGTTAAGTTAAGTTAAGTTAAGTTAAGTTAAGTTAAGTTAAGTTAAGTTAAGTTAAGTTAAGTTAAGTTAAGTTAAGTTAAGTTAAGTTATTACGGAGTTATCTGGGTCCACTTGATGATCCGGTCTAGGCATCACAATGAAAATAGCTCTATGTTGAAGCCGTTCTCAACACCTTTCATTTGATTCCAATATCTCACAAAAACATCCGGTTCCGTATTCTGACCCATATCTGCGGACCCGGCGTAGGAATCACAATTAAAAGAGTTTTGTGTTGAAGTCCTGATCAAGGCCTTTCATTCGATACCAAGATCGCTCAGAAATATTCCAGGCCATCCGGTTCCACGTTTTGACCTACATATATGGGGGGACCCGGCCTAGGGCATTACTATAAAAAGAATTCTGCGCTGAATTCCTGATCAAGATCTTTCATTTGATAGTATCAAATTGATACCCATATCGCTCAGAAACATTCGATGGTCAGCCGAGTCTACGTTTTGATCCATATCTTGGGAATCGGCCTGGGAATCACTATTAAAACACATCTATGTTGAAGTCCACATCAAGACCTTTCATTCGATACCAGACACATCTCGGGGTCATCCAGATCCACGTTTTGACCCATATCAGGAGATCCGGCATGGAAATAACGATGAAAATACATAGGTCTGTGTTAAAGCCCTGCTCAATACATTTAATTTGATACCAATATCGTTCAAAAACATTCCGTAGTCATCCGGGTCCACATTTTTACCCATATCTGGGGAGGATATCTAGGCATCACAATGAAAAGAATTCTATGTTGAAGTCCTGTGCAACACCTTTCATTTGATACCAATATCGCAGGTGTAGGTGCAGGCGTTCTTGAGTTATAGCATAGTATGCCTGTGTAACATAGATGGGCATTTTTAAGTACCAGTAGTAATTCATTATTTTTGCCTTTTTTACTGCCAACTTAGAATTTTTTACAGTAATAAGTAGCGCTTTACTTGTTACTTAAAAAATTTTACAGTAATAAGTATGTCTTTACTTATTACTTAAAATTTTTTACAGTAATAAGTACCGCTTTACTTATTACTGTAAAAAATTTCAAGTATTAAGTAAAGCGTTACTTATTACTTTAAAAATTTTACAGTAATAAGTAATCTTTACTCGTTACTCTAAAAATTTTACAGTAATAAGTAATATTTACTTGTTACTCTAAGACTACTTAAGTATCGAGGATAAAGTAGCCTAAGTATTGGCATACATACACACGCTCACTGAATGAGCACAAGCGCATGCGTTAACGAGCATATGAGGTATGATGCCCAATAAACATAATAGAAAAAATTTCGAACGTTGAAAACAACTAAACGTATTCTCAATTTTTTCTCAAATATACCGAGGTACGTACCTAGGTATGTATAAATTAAGAACATGCAAATAAAAACTATATTTTTAGAACAATGCTCGGTAAAACTTGGGAAGCAAAAATTTATTTAAAAATCAATTGTAAATTACATGTAAATTTATCTTAAAAACAAAAGCATATATTTATTTTATATTAAATAAAATTGATCTTCACGAATGGTACAAGCCTTTTAAGTTGAGAACATTTGAGATGCATTTGGGTCTTGGTATACATATGTATGTATATACAGTTGCTTACAAATACATCTCAAATTGAGAATTAAGAAAAATGTGTATTGGGTAATTTAGTAGGAGGAACAGTAGGTAAGGAGCAGCGTTACCACTGTGATAAAATTCTGTCAGCATTGTGGATCAATTTCTCGCTCGGTAGGTATAAGGATTTTTCTTCAGGTATGTATTTCGAGTAAGCAAATAACTGGAAGAAGAAAGTTTTCATCTGCTTTACTTAAAAATACAAGTTCATCGATTTTTCGTTGAAGTTTCGATTGTGAGCACATAGAATATAGGTATGTATATCCTTGCAGGAAGAAAAAAATGAAATGCTAAAAGTAGTTGACTTTTAATTGGCTATTTTGAGACAATTGAAAAAAATCAATATGTATCACACAGTAAGAAACCCATTTTTAGTTAGTTCATTGACAAAAGCTTTCAAATTCCTGATGAAAATATTTTTATTCAAGAATATTTTAACTGATTTTGCTGTGAAAAATCCTCTTTTTTAGATTTGAAAAGCGAATCAATGGAAATACATATGTATAGCGAAATGCTTGTGAATTCCATGATTCTAAACTTGTATGCATGTAGCAGTTACATATGCAACCATTTCCCTTGTATTTTTGTATAATTTTATAAACATTAATAATGTTATATTTTGGGACTAACTATTTTTCTCCCAAAAAAAAGTTAGTTTATAATTACCTTCCAAGTAATGCAGAAGTACACATGATTGACTTCTTTATCGCCATTCCCATACAAAAGTAGTTAGCCTTTTTCAAAGAAAATATACCATTAACAGTTACCACTAGTGTCTGTGTAAACTGTTTAAAGTTAGTTTTAAGTTAGATGCCCTTCCTGCAGGGGTATAAATGTAACAGTTTTGAGAATTGGTTAAATTTCGAAACCCGTATTTTTTCATTCTTCATGTTATCCCAATCGCTTTTAAACAAAGTATCTCTTATCAAAACATGTAGGTACTTACATATTTAAGTATTTATTACTAATACGTGTAGAAAGAGATAATGGTAATTTTTCCCCCAAAATTGGTAGATTTTTTCAAGTAGATGGTTATTTTTTTGTTCTGAGTGGCAGGTAGTAAAGACCAAGTTAGATGCAAATGCGTACATATATGTATATATACATACACATGGATTTGCGCTACATTGGTACAAAGGGGTGTGAAATTTGTGATGCCATGATGTAGATACCCTACATAGCCATACAGATACCCTACAAAGAAATTCACATTAATCGGGAATTATTTCGGGATCGCGCGCAATGGAACATGCGACTGCTCGTAATTATATCTGAACGACGTTGGTCATAATAAATAATTTTTATTAAATTGTGTGCATGTAAAATCATTTATACATATGTATGTATATGTACATATGCAGGTAAGTATTGGCTGGCCTAAAATTTGACATGACCGTAAATTATTGGTTTCTTTTGAAATTCAAACAATACTTTTTGTAAGCTTGCTTAGGTAGCCGACTGTGCAGTTTTGTTTTCAGAGAGAAATTACATTGAATTTCGTTACAGATACTTAGTTATTAGCCTAAAACTGGGGGTTTCCGCGCGTTAACGCTCGTTAATGTAAATCATCGTATTTTTTGCAACTCAAACAATCGTTTTTGTATGCTTAGGTAGCTGTTAAGTTTTTATTTTTCAGAGAGAAATTGAATAGAATTTCTTTATAGATCTTTAGTATTTAAGCAGAATCTGGGATTTCCCGCTAATGGGAATGCACGATTTTCTTGCTTTGAAACTCTATCTTTCGATAAGCTTAGAGGAATTGAACCTAAAATTTATGTTCGTATCTAACTAAATAATAAGGCACTCTTTTATTTCTATTCTTTTCAACATTTTATTACACACATTTTTTTACATAGTTTTTATTCCTTTATTCTAAATGGTTAGCTTTTTTCAAAACAAGCATTTCAAAATTTTCATCGCTAAGCCTTTGTCTTCTGGAGCGATTTACAATCCCAGCGAATGAAAACAATCTTTCTACAGGCGCAGATGATGGTAACGCGGTATTATATTTCAGAAACACGTTCTTAATCGCTGAATATTTTTCTAGACAGTTCATTGTTCTATCGCGCTCTATTAAATACAAATATGCTTCCTGACAAACTCCCGATTCAGCAGAAACACATTGCTGGCTTGTATCCTCTTCGAAATCGAAGTATTTTTCCTGGGGTGTTTGTGGCGAATTTGGAGCTTGGTGTGTTCGACTGTTTTACCATACTGCATTACATAAGTATTGAACACTTTCCTGACATCTTCTTCTGTTTGCGTTGTTGCTGTTTCCAAAAGGACTTTGACAAATCGCATTTTTATAGAAGGAATGGTGATTGCAGCAATGATGGCATCCCAAGCATCAGTTTGAATTAGGAAATACTTCTCGAACCTTTTCAGCAAAGCATCGTGCATTTTTCCACTAACCTCAGTCAAATATTTAAAGCTAGCGAGCTCTAAACGACGTATTTTTACCCTCAATGATACTATAGTCGGAATAAAGTGGCCAAAATATATAGTATTTTCCCCTTGTAGGAAATCGATCGCTTCTGCAATTGGTTCCATGAGTTTGATGTATTCCTCCAAGTACTCAACTTCTTCACTCATAAGGGTGGGAATTTCTAAGCGGAAACACAATTCGGCTAAGTGTGTCTTGAACCGTAGCAACTTCTTTACCGAATCGTACAATGAGTTCCACCTAGTTATGCATGGTGTTAATAAACTAGAATGTATTACATCTGTTATTGTTTCTGCAGACTTTGGCCTATTACTTTTGCTCCAAATTTGACTGCATCTAAAAAAAAAAAAACAAAATATACATACATATGTAGATAAACTCATATAAGAAAAAATTATGTATGAGTTTTAAGCTCAAAAGGTTAAAATTTGTAGGCCCTTACTTATCGAACGACGTCCTATGCATATTTTTTATTTCAACGATGGACGACTCTAAAATTTTATTGAAATCGCTTGTAGCCAGAAGATTTAAGGTGTGGCTCGCACAGCGAAAATGTTTTGACAGTGCAGGAGATATTTCCTCAAAATGTAGGGATAATGGATCCATCGAAACATCTGGATCCAAGTCAATATCAGCTTCCTCGTCGCTTTCATTTATTTTTGTACATTCTGAATTAAAAAAATATACACATATAGTATTATAATAGAAACAAAATATTACATTTTATACCAGTTACCTGATCTTACACCAAATTCCTCAAAGGCTTTAACGAAGTTCGAGCCATTGTCTGTAATTGTATATATGATCTTTTCTCTCGGTATCTGGTATTCATTATTAATCGCGCATACCATTTGTTTAATTTTATCAAACGAGTGCGTGCCTGTAAACCTGCGGCAAGCCAGTGCTGCAGACTTCCTTTCAAAACTGCTAGGATCTAGCCAATGGCAGGTATATCCGAAAAAGGATTTTTTCCCTCCTGACCATATATCGGCAGCTGCGCACACGTATTCAATACCGCTTATTTCACTTGCAATTTGGTGGACGTTATTATTTTGGTTATCCATAAGTAATCTCGTTATTGATCGCCTACTCGGAATAGTTTTCCCAGGAAATAATTCCTTAAAATTGGTGTTTTCAACAATGGATAATGGCGACATACTGCTACAAATGAATTTCAAAATCTTTTTACTGAAAGTATCCCCATGGCATTGGCGCTTCATATTCAACGATGCATAAGTTGAGTATTTCTCGGGATGCTCGCTTCTTAAATGTTTAACGAAATTCGAAGAAACATACAGTGATCCCTTAATTTTTTTGCCACAAGTTTGACAAACTGCAATCAAGCCGCCCATTTTCTTTTTATGGGGAGTATCGTTCATCTGTGTTGATTAAATAGCATTACAGAACGTCACAATATAGTGAAATGTATGCTTTTCTTCATTTGCATACCTTTTCAGTGATTTGGAAATATTCACTCAACAGAACTTTTTGCTTCCCACTCAATTTATCACTCCCTACATCTAATGAACTGTTGATGGTTTGGCTTATGCTACTTATTGGTAGGTGTCGGTCGCTTGAACATGATGAAAGATTTTGTTCGGTTACAAAATCTTGACGGTAGTCGGGACATTCATCATCGGAATTTAAATTATTCATATTTTAATTTTTAGATTTAGATAACTGCGATTGTTGAACTAATTATTACGATAATACCCGTATAACTAAAATTTATTTAACTTAAATACTTTATTTATAGACCAAAATAACACAAACCGCATTTCTCTCTCTCTCTCTCTCTATCGCTCTCCGAAAACGAAACTTACCAAAAAGGATAGTTTTTGTTTCAAAACAAGAAAATCGTGCATTCCCATTAGCGGGAAATCCCAGATTCTGCTTAAATACTAAAGATCTATAAAGAAATTCTATTCAATTTCTCTCTGAAAAATAAAAACTTAACAGCTACCTAAGCATACAAAAACGATTGTTTGAGTTGCAAAAAATACGATGATTTACATTAACGAGCGTTAACGCGCGGAAACCCCCAGTTTTAGGCTAATAACTAAGTATCTGTAACGAAATTCAATGTAATTTCTCTCTGAAAACAAAACTGCACAGTCGGCTACCTAAGCAAGCTTACAAAAAGTATTGTTTGAATTTCAAAAGAAACCAATAATTTACGGTCATGTCAAATTTTAGGCCAGCCAATACTTACCTGCATATGTACATATACATACATATGTATAAATGATTTTACATGCATACAATTTAATAAAAATTATTTATTATGACCAACGTCGTTCAGATATAATTACGAGCAGTCGCATGTTCCATTGCGCGCGATCCCGAAATAATTCCCGATTAATGTGAATTTCTTTGTAGGGTATCTGTATGGCTATGTAGGGTGTCTACATCATGGCATCACAAATTTCACACCCCTTTGTACCAATGTAGCGCAAATCCATGTGTATGTATATATACATATATGTACGCATTTGCATCTAACTTGGTCTTTACTACCTGCCACTCAGAACAAAAAAATAACCATCTACTTGAAAAAATCTACCAATTTTGGGGGAAAAATTACCATTATCTCTTTCTACACGTATTAGTAATAAATACTTAAATATGTAAGTACCTACATGTTTTGATAAGAGATACTTTGTTTAAAAGCGATTGGGATAACATGAAGAATGAAAAAATACGGGTTTCGAAATTTAACCAATTCTCAAAACTGTTACATTTATACCCCTGCAGGAAGGGCATCTAACTTAAAACTAACTTTAAACAGTTTACACAGACACTAGTGGTAACTGTTAATGGTATATTTTCTTTGAAAAAGGCTAACTACTTTTGTATGGGAATGGCGATAAAGAAGTCAATCATGTGTACTTCTGCATTACTTGGAAGGTAATTATAAACTAACTTTTTTTTGGGTGAAAAATAGTTAGTCCCAAAATATAACATTATTAATGTTTATAAAATTATACAAAAATACAAGGGAAATGGTTGCATATGTAACTGCTACATGCATACAAGTTTAGAATCATGGAATTCACAAGCATTTCGCTATACATATGTATTTCCATTGCTTCGCTTTTCAAATCTAAAAAAGAGGATTTTTCACAGCAAAATCAGTTAAAATATTCTTGAATAAAAATATTTTCATCAGGAATTTGAAAGCTTTTGTCAATGAACTAACTAAAAATGGGTTTCTTGCTGTGTGATACATATTGATTTTTTTCAATTGTCTCAAAATAGCCAATTAAAAGTCAACTACTTTTAGCATTTCATTTTTTTCTTCCTGCAAGGATATACATACCTATATTCTATGTGCTCACAATCGATAATAGATTTTCATCTTATTAAAAAAACTTCAACGAAAAATCGATGAACTTGTATTTTTAAGTAAAGCAGATGAAAACTTTCTTCTTCCAGTTATTTGCTTACTCGAAATACATACCTAAAGAAAAATCCTTATACCTACCGAGCGAGAAATTGATCCACAATGCTGACAGAATTTTATCACAGTGGTAACGCTGCTCCTTACCTACTGTTCCTCCTACTAAATTACCCAATACACATTTTTCTTAATTCTCAATTTGAGATGTATTTGTAAGCAACTGTATATACATACATATGTATACCAAAACCCAAATGCATCTCAAATGTTCTCAACTTAAAAGGCTTGTACCATTCGTGAAGATCAATTTTATTTAATATAAAATAAATATATGCTTTTGTTTTTAAGATAAATTTACATGTAATTTACAATTGATTTTTAAATAAATTTTTGCTTCCCAAGTTTTACCGAGCATTGTTCTAAAAATATAGTTTTTATTTGCATGTTCTTAATTTATACATACCTAGGTACGTACCTCGGTATATTTGAGAAAAAATTGAGAATACGTTTAGTTGTTTTCAACGTTCGAGATTTTTTCTATTATGTTTATTGGGCATCATACCTCATATGCTCGTTAACGCATGCGCTTGTGCTCATTCAGTGAGCGTGTGTATGTATGCCAATACTTAGGCTACTTTATCCTCGATACTTAAGTAGTCTTAGAGTAACAAGTAAATATTACTTATTACTGTAAAATTTTTAGAGTAACGAGTAAAGATTACTTATTACTGTAAAATTTTTAAAGTAATAAGTAACGCTTTACTTAATACTTGAAATTTTTTACAGTAATAAGTAAAGCGGTACTTATTACTGTAAAAAATTTTAAGTAATAAGTAAAGCGATACTTATTACTGTAAAATTTTTTAAGTAACAAGTGAAGCGTTACTTATTACTGTAAAAAATTGTAAGTAAGGAATATTCTTTTACTGCTTACTGTTTGCTTTACTGAATTACAATAATACTTCAGTATGCCCATCTATGCTGTGTAAACAGGTTTTTGATTGCCACCGAGACAAACAACAAACTGTGCAAAAACAAACATATGAGTCGCCTGCACTGCGCTGCCTGGCACGACTGCGACGCTTCCACTGAACACGGCAAACGACCAAACGAATCTATCTATGCTTGCCCTTTTTTGAGTTTTTTTAAATTTAAAACCGGGAAAAAGGTATTAAAGTCTCAGAAATGCGCAAAAAAGTACATGGTTGTCGAGAATTCACAATTTATGACATTTTAAAAAAAGAATTATTAAAATTGGTCCAGTACTTTTCGAGTTATCGCGTTACATACATTTTCCATACAATGAATTTTATATAATTGGTATAGAAATAGATATATAACTCCATATCTATCTCGATTATTTCATGGCGTTACAATCCACCGTTATGTGATTAAAACTATAATACTTTGTGTCTAATACAGCTGAGTATAAAAGTTAATTGAATTAAGCATATCGTCGCTTGAATAATTAAACAGCGTATAATGATAAACTGGAGTGCTGCCTACTGTCGAAACTCGACAGTTTTTCTAGATGTTTTCTTATGACTAAGGTGCAACTATAGTGTTTGTATAATTTTTTGTTGTTATTGCCACTGCTACTATTTTTTTGTAGTTGTTGTTTGTTCTCCTACCTACGTGTTTCTTTCAATTTCTGCTCTTTTCTTTCCTCAATTTCTTTCCTACTTATTCTTTCTTATCCTTCTTATTACTTGACTTTGTGTTTTTGTTGTAGTGCTTTAGCTAATTTTTTATGTTTCTACCTACTTTGAAACTACACACCACTTCCAGCCAAACATTTGCATGGTAAGTTTGGTGAGAACGCACAAACTCACATATGCATGCGCATTGACACAGCTCTGATGTGTGCAAAAGCATGCAACAACAACCACACGGGAATTTTCCAACGACGATTGTGGGCGAATTTTCCAACCAATTTCAATGAAACTTGGCGCAGTTCTATTTGAGAGCAATACCTTTCTAATGGTGTTCTTAGTTTGAAAATCGGTTCAGTAGTTTCGACGGAGAAGATGGAACAAAATTTATGTTAGCGTATTAATAATATAGATATACATACATATGTAGTTTCAACAAAAACGAGTTTAAAGATTTTGTAAACATAGAAAGCAACTTCAAGTTTAAAGCTTACGCTTTTCATTGCAAATATTGTAATTTGTTCTCTGGTAATTTTAAATACATATATCATACCTTTCACTGATTCATTCGTTGTTTATAAAAGTATATCTGTGTGTATCACCAACGCCGTCGGCGGCACCGAAATGCCGAAAGCCACGGCGCCGAACTCATCGAAAATGGCATCAGCAACCCCGACGGTTCGAAGTTCAGTGTAGCCAAATATGTGAACAGTGTTCGAATCAGTGTTTCCAAGTACTGATGCGAAATTCAAGACAGGTAGGCGCAGCGGCGAATTCAGAAACTACTTTTTTTATTTAGAAAGGTACAGTGTAATGTCAAAATCAAAGCAAATTCACACTATGGCCAACAGGAATGGGCAACTCCCAAGCGAATACAGATTTTAACCAAGGCGAAACATTATTTTGACATTAAACTATACCAATTACAATATTAAAGTTCTGAATTCACGTATGCGCCTACCTTTCTAAATCTGGCTGGCAGAATTGAGCGGGATTTTCTGACGTTTCTTA
Organism: Urophora cardui; assembly: GCA_960531455.1. Classification (NCBI taxonomy): domain Eukaryota; kingdom Metazoa; phylum Arthropoda; class Insecta; order Diptera; family Tephritidae; genus Urophora; species Urophora cardui. The sequence goes on from OY482674.1 coordinate 5,327,595, forward strand.
CCTTTTTGATACATCGTTAATTTATTTTACTAAAAACTATTTATTTAAATAATAAAATAATGGATTCTATTGCGATAGCAGGAGGAAGAAGAGCAAAGGAATCTGATAAACGAGAGAAAGTTTTTAAAGGATCATAGCAATCCTTTTACTTTAAGTAAACAAGCGTAAATTTAATTAGAGGCTGAAAATAAAAATAATAGTCTTAATTTTGCGTGAAAAAAAAACCTTTACCTTGTCCTTTTTTCTGTTTTTCATAGAATTATTTTGAACTACATAAAAGCAAATTGTATGCAAAAACAGGGGAAAATTTCAATAACAATGTACCCGGCACCGGAATTTTTCGTTTCTTTTTTTGGCGATAGATCACTAAAATGCGAAAAACGGCATACCATAGTCGAATAGAGCGTAAAAAAGTATGAACCCCATTATTTTTTTTTTTGCGAAATTGCAAAAAAGTTTCCGCGCAAAACGAAATTACTTTTTTATCAGAACTTCTGAAAAAAAAAAACAAAAAGTTTTGTACAGTGTACACGTTTTTCTTCATAATAATAGATATTTATTTAACTAATAATCTTCCTATTATTCCTTTTAATGCACCTAAGGGAAGTGCCCCACCCACCCCAAACTAATTTTTCTTCAGAAAATTCTGATTCAATATAATAATAACACAGCTGTGCGCGGAACGTTTTTGAACCGAAAACACCTAAAAAAGTGATATTCATTACTTGTACAATATTTGCCACCACGTGGTGGTATGCCAAATTTTTCGTCAACATTTGTTATATGCCTAGTGTACATATATATGTATATTTTCTCATTTCTTTATTTTTTATTACCACAGATATATATGTACATACATCCACAAAGTTATGTGGGTCATTATTTTACAAATCGTACACCTTTTGGGATTTCATATTTCTGATTCGGCTCAAACTTTTTTTTAAGTTACTTCCACAAAATTAGCAAACACCTATATCAGGATTTTGGCAAATTTTTTTTTTTCAGAGATCTGCATGTGTAACTATTCGATGGTTAAGCAAACATGCCCACATTCAAAATTCCATATCTTTGGTTCGGCTCGACGTATCTTGTTCATTTTTTTATTTGGAAGGTTAGAATATTTACTTTATAACTGCGTTAAAGAAATATTTAATTTTACAAAACCAAAATAATGAATTCAAACTAAATTTTTTAAAGCGTTATTACATACTGATCGGGTCAACGAATATTTTCGAAAAAATATATATAATATGCGCTGAACTTTCATCTAAAAAACCCATTTTATTTTAAGGTGGAGACTTTTGTAGTTCAAAGGATATTAACTCATTTCTGACATGACCTCGAGCAACTTGCCTACGTGCCACTAAGGGTGTACCGCCAACGTGTGCCTGTGCGCATGCATGGTGATGTTAACCACATATATGTATGTACATATGTGCATGTAATTCAACGTGCTAATCACTTAGTAGGTACCCTGTAGGAAATTCATTACTTTTAAATCACTTTATAAACTACTTTATTTTCAATAACATCTAATTGAAACTGTGACTTTTTCCTTTGCAATGAACTGACTTTTTTAACACGGCGATGTCATAGCAAGCAATCAATTGCCCTATCCTGCATTTGTTTTCAACTACATACTTTACTAGTAGCTTAAAATAAATAACTTAATCTTGAGTTTCTTTTCAACTACTTTACTTGTAGTTTAATATAAATAACTTAATCCTGCATTTGATATGTCGAAATTCAATAAATTGCAAAAATGCGAAACAAATTTTCCTCAAATTTCGCAAATTGTTCTTAAGTTGATAAACAATATTTGAAAAACAATTGAATTTATGTTAATTTTGAAATGATAAATATGAAACAATAGTGGTGTTCATCTAAACTGATAAAGTAATAAATTGTTAAAGTTTATCAGTTTATCCGCATTTTTACATGAACGCACCTTGGTAAATAATTGTTTAAACTCTTGTCAGCTGTCAATGTTAACTTGATTAATAAATAAAAACCCCAAGGAAATAAACAAAAAATGCTTATAAAATTTTTGTAAAAATTATTTTAATAATTCGTGCTAAAATGCCCAAAGAAAGCACAATTTCTTCTTTTGAATTGAAAAAGTAAAACTGACAATGTGTCAGACTTGAATTTTACCGAAATTTATAAATTTACGCAACATAATCGTTCGGTAAAGTGATAAACTTTGCTTAAATATATTTTCATACAAATTTTGACAGATAATTTATCACAATTATTATTTTATCACCTTACTCCGTTTACCAGTAGTTTATCACTTTAGATGAAGACCCTTAATATTTTCTCCGTTTGATAATTACGTTTTCAGTGTTTAATGGGAAGTAAAGCTGAAAAACGGTAACCAAAAAAGGAAAAAACAATCTTGGCATACTTAGATCTGAAAACATGTGTTTACATATACATATGTACCTACATATAAACAAGAAACTCTCCCGCGCTGCATTTGTTTTAAGCTACTTTAAAATTAGTTGAATATAAATCACTTTTTAAAATATAATTTTTTTTGCAACTAACTTTTTTTTTCCGTGAGGGTAGCTAGTAGTTATATTTTACCAAATCATTATTGTAGCACAATAATAGATAATGCAACTATTTATGTACTATGTATGTATGTATGTATACCTGCAGCAAGCAATATGTGGAGGGGTGTGCGCGACGTTCTTGTAAATTTCGTGAGGCTGTAGTGTGATCAAAGATGCTAGTATATATATATATATATATATATACAAATAAGTAAATAAATGTTTTCTATTATTTTAATGCTTTTATAAATTTTACTTTCATTGAGAAATGTAATAGGGATGTACACTTCAAAACCGTCGTTATAAAATAAGTATATCTAATATTACTAAAAATTTACAGCCAGTTTCACGAAAATATTTAAGTGAAAATTTAATTTTTTCCCTGTCAGATTTCATATTTAGAATCTAATATCTACTTATACTAAAGGTACTGGCTCGCAGGCATAACATATAATATGTGTATAACATAATATATTCATCTCAATGATCGTCCTTGGTCCTAAACACATAAATGGTTGTATTATCTATTTTACCACACTAATGATTTGGTAAAATATAACTACTAGCTACCTAGGTATGTATGCGGTGATTAACATCACCATGCATGCGCACAGGCACACGTTGGCGGTACACCCTTAGTGGCACGTAGGCAAGCTGCTCGAGGTCATGTCAGAAATGAGTTAATATCTTTTGATGTATTGTGGAACGATCTTCCGTCATCCCTTGTCAAGTTTGGTTTGGAGACAAACCGGTTTCGGCTAATATGCGCCATCTTCAGTGTCTTTTTTCGTTCTGAGTTATTTTGTGTAAGTTCGATAGTATTTATAGTAACTGACTAACATCGTTTGGTCACGTACTTCGTGTTCGTGTGATGTGTTCGTGTATTCGTGCGTTCGGGCGACGTGCATGCGTGCGTGCGTGCGAGTCTGTGCGTTTAGGTATGCAAATCTATTTTTGTACCCTCATTATCCCGGTAGGTAAAAGTCCGTTATCGTCCGCTTGTGTGTTGTTTTGTTTATGTCGGTTTTAGGCCTTTTGTCCTCTTTTGGGTATAGTAGTTTAAGCGGTTCAAATAATGTATCTGATGCGGTGTTTATTTGTTCATTTATTATTTTACCTACGAATGTCTTCTGTTTGTATATCTCCATATTTTCTAATACGTTAAGTCGTTTTCCCTTATGTTGTATGTGGAGAATTTTAGCTGTTTTTCCTATTTTCATGGGTGTACACTTGTTTTCTGCCATGTGGTTGGCGAAATTTGATTCCACTGTTGTTGATGATTTCCTTATTTTCTTATTGTAATCTCTTACGTGTTCTCGATATCTCGTCTTGATTTGGCGTCCTGTTTGTCCTATATAACTATTTTGACATTCGCAAGTCAATTTGTATACGCCTTGTTTGTCAAAGGGGTCTTCCTTGTTAGTGTTGTTTCGTAGAAGTTTTTCCATGTTGTTTCTTGTTTTAAATGCTGCATTAATGTTATACTTTTGGAAAACTTTAGCCAACTTGTAAGATGTTGCTCCGGTATATGATAAGACTGCCCATTTCTTCTCTACCTTTTCTTTGTTTTCCGATTTCCTTGAAGTTATGTTTTTCTGTATTTTCTTCACCAAACTTTTTTGGTATCCGTTGTTCTCCGCGATTGTGTATATTGTGCTGAGTTCCTTGTTGTAAGCTTCCTTTTCTAACGGGGTCCGTTCAAGTCGTGTTAATAAATGTCTGAAAGCGGCGTTCTTGTGTTGTTGAGGATGGCTAGATTTATTGTGTATTACTGTATCCGTTGCTGTGGGTTTTCTGTATATTTCGTAAGTGAATGTGTTAGTCTCTTTGTTTATTTTAATTGTGAGGTCTAAGAAGTTGATTTTTCCATTTTTCTCTGCGTCCATGGTGAATTTTATATTTTTGTGTTGGCCGTTGAGGTATTCCAAAATTTTTTCTTCTTTATTTTCCGTTATGAGGCAGATGATGTCGTCTACATACCTGGCATAAAAATTTACCCCCAGATTTTTCGCCAGTTCTTCCATATAACTTTCCTCCAAATGTTGCACGAATACTTCCATAAGGATGGCTGATGTGGGGTTACCCATTCCCAGTCCGTGAGTTTGTCTGTATATTTTATTGTCAAATTTGAAATAATTCTGGTCCAGGGTTACTTTCAGTGTGTTTACGATCTCTGTTGCAATGTCTCTGTTCGATTTTTCTGTCAATATTTTAGTTAGAGTTTTTAGTGTTTCTGTCAGTGGTATCGAAGGGTATAGGTCTTTCACGTCAAACGATACCAGTTTCGAGTCCTTAGGTACGTTCAGGTTGTTCAGTTTTTCGACTAGTTCCGTCGTGTTTTTGATTGTGTATTTATTGGACAGGTCCAGTGTCTCGGTTAGTAGCTTATTCAGATGTTTTGATAGTCTATATCCTGGTGCCGATTTATGGTTTACTATTGGTCGCATAGGTGTTCCTGCTTTGTGGATTTTAGGTAGTGCGATCAGTGACGGGGCCGATGGATTCATTGTCGTAAGAGTGTAGGCTATCTTGTTGTCTACTATATTTTTTGCCTGTTTTATTGCACGCTTTATTGCCATTTGGTATTCCTCCGTTGGGTCCTTTCTCATCACTCGGCAGCCCATTTCTTTGATGAGTTGGCTTGTTTTTGTGGTGTATTCCCCTTCGTCCATTAGCACCGTTGTATTTCCTTTGTCTGCTTTTGTTGCTATTATTTTATTTTCTCTTAGTTTTTTCCTCAATTCTTTTACCGTTTTATATTCATTTGCTACCATTTTCTTTTCATCAGCTTTTATGCTCTTTTCGATTATGCGTCTGCATAGATGCCTTGCGTGCTCCTGTTCCTCGTTTGGTATTAGTGATATGGCCACCTCTGTGTCCGCAATGGTGTTCTCCACGTCTTTTTTCCTATCGTAGCTTTCGATGTTGTATTTTAAACCTTTTTGTAGTAGCTGTGTTTCCTTGGCGTTGATTGGAAGATTTGTTAAGTTGACAAATCTTGGATGGAAAGATGTTTTTTCCTGCTGTGGGCCTTTTTTGTTGCTGTTTTGTTTTGTGTCAAGGCCGTCCAGTTTTTTGTTGAGTTTTTTATACTTGTTTTCCATGGCTCCTTTGATCTCTTCCTTTATCGCATCTAATGTTTCCAGAAGGGAACTGACAGGAATAATTCCCATCAGCTCCAGATGGATGCGTAGTAGTTCCTGATTCATGCGCTCTTTCTTTGCGTGTTGGTTCCTGATCTCGCATCTAATGAAGCTGTTCTCTGCTTTCCTTATGATTTTGCGTTTATCCTCGTTTTTCATTTTGTGTCCTATTTGCGCGTATTTTGGAATGAGTTTGCTCATTAAACATTGTTTATTAAACCATATGCTGGCTTTGGTGTTGTGTATTTTTTGTAGTCGCCTTTTGTATGCTATCAGTAGAATATTCGTCCGGATTTGATGTGCCTGACTGGCATTATTAAATATTTTCTGGTTGCTTGTTTTTCCGACTGGGTATGAATACGATGTATTGTGGAACGATCTTCCGTCATTCCGAATTATTCCTGTCAGTTCCCTTCTGGAAACATTAGATGCGATAAAGGAAGAGATCAAAGGAGCCATGGAAAACAAGTATAAAAAACTCAACAAAAAACTGGACGGCCTTGACACAAAACAAAACAGCAACAAAAAAGGCCCACAGCAGGAAAAAACATCTTTCCATCCAAGATTTGTCAACTTAACAAATCTTCCAATCAACGCCAAGGAAACACAGCTACTACAAAAAGGTTTAAAATACAACATCGAAAGCTACGATAGGAAAAAAGACGTGGAGAACACCATTGCGGAAACAGAGGTGGCCATATCACTAATACCAAACGAGGAACAGGAGCACGCAAGGCATCTATGCAGACGCATAATCGAAAAGAGCATAAAAGCTGATGAAAAGAAAATGGTAGCAAATGAATATAAAACGGTAAAAGAATTGAGGAAAAAACTAAGAGAAAATAAAATAATAGCAACAAAAGCAGACAAAGGAAATACAACGGTGCTAATGGACGAAGGGGAATACACCACAAAAACAAGCCAACTCATCAAAGAAATGGGCTGCCGAGTGATGAGAAAGGACCCAACGGAGGAATACCAAATGGCAATAAAGCGTGCAATAAAACAGGCAAAAAATATAGTAGACAACAAGATAGCCTACACTCTTACGACAATGAATCCATCGGCCCCGTCACTGATCGCACTACCTAAAATCCACAAAGCAGGAACACCTATGCGACCAATAGTAAACCATAAATCGGCACCAGGATATAGACTATCAAAACATCTGAATAAGCTACTAACCGAGACACTGGACCTGTCCAATAAATACACAATCAAAAACACGACGGAACTAGTCGAAAAACTGAACAACCTGAACGTACCTAAGGACTCGAAACTGGTATCGTTTGACGTGAAAGACCTATACCCTTCGATACCACTGACAGAAACACTAAAAACTCTAACTAAAATATTGACAGAAAAATCGAACAGAGACATTGCAACAGAGATCGTAAACACACTGAAAGTAACCCTGGACCAGAATTATTTCAAATTTGACAATAAAATATACAGACAAACTCACGGACTGGGAATGGGTAACCCCACATCAGCCATCCTTATGGAAGTATTCATGCAACATTTGGAGGAAAGTTATATGGAAGAACTGGCGAAAAATCTGGGGGTAAATTTTTATGCCAGGTATGTAGACGACATCATCTGCCTCATAACGGAAAATAAAGAAGAAAAAATTTTGGAATACCTCAACGGCCAACACAAAAATATAAAATTCACCATGGACGCAGAGAAAAATGGAAAAATCAACTTCTTAGACCTCACAATTAAAATAAACAAAGAGACTAACACATTCACTTACGAAATATACAGAAAACCCACAGCAACGGATACAGTAATACACAATAAATCTAGCCATCCTCAACAACACAAGAACGCCGCTTTCAGACATTTATTAACACGACTTGAACGGACCCCGTTAGAAAAGGAAGCTTACAACAAGGAACTCAGCACAATATACACAATCGCGGAGAACAACGGATACCAAAAAAGTTTGGTGAAGAAAATACAGAAAAACATAACTTCAAGGAAATCGGAAAACAAAGAAAAGGTAGAGAAGAAATGGGCAGTCTTATCATATACCGGAGCAACATCTTACAAGTTGGCTAAAGTTTTCCAAAAGTATAACATTAATGCAGCATTTAAAACAAGAAACAACATGGAAAAACTTCTACGAAACAACACTAACAAGGAAGACCCCTTTGACAAACAAGGCGTATACAAATTGACTTGCGAATGTCAAAATAGTTATATAGGACAAACAGGACGCCAAATCAAGACGAGATATCGAGAACACGTAAGAGATTACAATAAGAAAATAAGGAAATCATCAACAACAGTGGAATCAAATTTCGCCAACCACATGGCAGAAAACAAGTGTACACCCATGAAAATAGGAAAAACAGCTAAAATTCTCCACATACAACATAAGGGAAAACGACTTAACGTATTAGAAAATATGGAGATATACAAACAGAAGACATTCGTAGGTAAAATAATAAATGAACAAATAAACACCGCATCAGATACATTATTTGAACCGCTTAAACTACTATACCCAAAAGAGGACAAAAGGCCTAAAACCGACATAAACAAAACAACACACAAGCGGACGATAACGGACTTTTACCTACCGGGATAATGAGGGTACAAAAATAGATTTGCATACCTAAACGCACAGACTCGCACGCACGCACGCATGCACGTCGCCCGAACGCACGAATACACGAACACATCACACGAACACGAAGTACGTGACCAAACGATGTTAGTCAGTTACTATAAATACTATCGAACTTACACAAAATAACTCAAAACGAAAAAAGACACTGAAGATGGCGCATATTAGCCGAAACCGGTTTGTCTCCAAACCAAACTTGACAAGGGATGACGGAAGATCGTTCCACAATACATCGTATTCATACCCAGTCGGAAAAACAAGCAACCAGAAAATATTTAATATCTTTTGAACCATAAAAGTCTCCACCTTGAAATAAAATGGGGTTTTTAGATGAAAGTTCAGCGCATATTATATATATTTTTTCGAAAATATTCGTTGACCCGATCAGTATGTAATAATGCTTTAAAGAATTTAGTTTGAATTCATTATTTTGATTTTGTAAAATTAAATATTTGTTTAACGCAGTTATAAAGTAAATATTCTTACCTTCAAAATAAAAAAAAAATGAACAAGATACGACGAGCCAAAACAAAGATATGGAATTTTGAATGTGGGCATGTATGCTTAACCATCGAATTTTACACATGCAGATCTCTGAAAAAAAAAAAATAGGTGTTTACTTAAATTGCGAAAAGATTCCAAGAAATAAATTTGGTGTCTTTTAAAAATGTGAAATTTTTTTTTTTCAACAAATCCGTACGATTTGTAAAATAATGACCCATGTACATATCACGTGTAAGTTAGAGCAAATGTTTTCCTTCAGGAACAGATAAATCATTTCCCTTTCGAAGAGAATCTAAACAGGAGAAGGAAACCAAAACATTTTAGTTCTATGAAGTCCTAGAACATTTTAAGAGAACTTACCAACATTTTTAGCAAGAAAAACACCAAATGAAATTTTGAAGAACATGGTTTTCTTTAGGATTTCTTTCAGGGATTGCAAATAATCGTTATTTTTTAAATTTTGACTAAAAAAATCATACTGAAGGAGAAATGCTAAACGCAAAAGAAGTACACAGATGTAATCACCGTAACGCAGACTATCTCTAGGTGCATTAACTTTTATTTTTTCGATTTTTATAAAAAATTGATTTTTAATCATTATTTTCTGAGTTTTATTTTCTGCTCAGAAAATAAAAGTTATTTCTTGAGTTTTATTTTTCCCTCAGAAAATAAAAGTTATTTCTTGAGTTTTATTTTTCCATCAGAAAATAAAAGATATTTTTTGAGTTTTATTTTTCGATCAGAAAATAAAAGTTATTTTTTGTGTTTTATTTTTCCCTCAGAAAATAAAAGTTATTTTTTGAGTTTTATTTTTCGATCAGAAAATAAAAGTTATTTCTTGAGTTTTATTTTTCCATCAGAAAATAAAAGTTATTTTTTGAGTTTTATTTTTCGATCAGAAAATAAAAGTTATTTTTTGAGTTTTATTTTTCCCTCAGAAAATAAAAGTTATTTTTTGAGTTTTATTTTTCGATCAGAAAATAAAAGTTATTTTCTGAGTTTTATCTTTTTGCTCAAAGAATAAAAGTTTCTTGAGTTTAATTTTAGCTGCAGCTGACGATTTTGCCACATTAAAACGTAGGTAAAGTTTATAAGTAAAAAAAATTAAAAATTTATTTAATTACTTTACCTATTTATATGGCAAAATCTACAATTGCAGCCAAAATTAAACTGAAAAACTTTTATCCTCTGAGCAAAAAAATAACTTATTTTCTGATCGAAAAGTAAAACTCAAAAAATAACTTTTATTTTCTGAGGGAAAAATAAAACTCAAAAAATAACTTATTTTCTGATCGCAAAATAAAACTCAAAAAAATAACTTTTATTTTCTGATGGAAAAATAAGGTGCCGTGATTTAATCCCAAGTGGCACAATCCCAAATTTTTTATTTGGGATTATGTCACTCCCCCTAGGGTGACATAAGCCCAACTTTTTTACTTGGGATTATGTCACCTATGTGGGAGTGACATAATCCCAAATAAAAGGGAGCCAGAACTCCAAATCACTCGAGTAGGTACTAGTGCGAAGCAAAATCGCGATTTTTGCTTCCAAATTTTTATTTTTTATAGACATATGTACATATGTATATACCTATCGATCTATTAAAAAAAAAGCGCCGCAGGCGAAAATTTGGAATCAAAAATCGCGCGATTTTTTCTTCCAAATTTTAATCTTTTTATAGACATATAAAAAAATGTTGTAAAAGTCCGCCCCTAAATTTGAAGCTTATGTTGAGAGGGTTAAGGGACACAAAAAAAAATTTTTTTGGACCCCGCGAAATACCGCCGAAATTGTTTTTTTCTTGTAACTTTGTTATTTATCATCCGATTTTTAAAATTGATACGTCATTAGTTTCGTACTTTGAAACTCTACATTTCCTTCTAATTTGAGCTCTGAAGTCGTTTTCACATAGTTGGGTCAGCTAACTTATTTGTATGTCCATGAATTGTCCTCTTTGTATTGCAAAATGAAAGTGCCTCAAAATTCATGACAATGTTGCCTTGAAACGGTTTTACGGTTTAATTTAGGGGCGGACTTTTACAACTTTTTTTTTCGTATGGGGACCAACCCTATCTAATATGTATATACCTATCGATCTATTTGAAAAAAGCGCTGCAGGCGAAAATTTGGAATCAAAATCGCGCAATTTTTTTTTCCAAATTTTCATCTTTTTATAGACATATGTACATACATATGTATACACCTATCGATCTATTAAAAAAAAAAGCGCCGCAGGCGAAAATTTGGAATCAAAAATCGCGCGATTTTTTCTTCCAAATTTTCAACTTTTTATAGACATATGTACATACATATGTATACACCTATCGATCTATTAGAAAAAAAGCGCCCCAGGCGAAAATTTGGAATCAAAATCGCGCGATTTTTTCTTCCAAATTTTCATCTTTTTATAGACATATATACAATGTACACAAATATTTATATACCTATCGTTTTATTGAAAAAATTCTGTATATATGTAAATATATTTAATTTTAATGTAATTTTTTAGTTTTAAAGTAATTTTTTGAGAACATGTGTATTTAAGTACATATGTACATATTTCATCTTATACATATACTCAATGTATTATTGTATAACAACATTAACTTTATTGTCAGCTTTAATTTTTTTGCTTAATGTAATAAAATCTAAGAAAAATCTGAAATGTTTTTTTGGGCTTGAAAATGACATTATCCCAATTGGGATTATTTCACTACGCCTAGGGTGACATAAGCCCAAGTAAAAAAGTTGGGATTATGTCACCCTAGGGGGAGTGACATAATCCCAAATAAAAAATTTGGGATTATGCCCCTTGGGATTATGTCAGGGTACCGAAAAATAAAACTCAAGAAATAACTTTTATTTTCTGATCGAAAAATAAAACTCAAAAAATAACTTTTATTTTCTGAGGGGAAAATAAAACTCAAAAAATAACTTTTATTTTCTGATCGAAAAATAAAACTCAAAAAAAAACTTTTATTTTCTGATGGAAAAATAAAACTCAAGAAATAACTTTTATTCTCTGAGGGAAAAATAAAACTCAATAAATAACTTTTATTTTCTGATGGAAAAATAAAACTCAGCAAATAATGATTAAAAATCAACTTTTTGGATATAACTCATAACCGTTACAGTCCCTGATTTCTTTGAATTTCGTTTATTTTATAAATTTCAAATTTGTTAAAAAAAAATTGTTTTGACTTTGTTTTGGTTGTCAATGAAATTTGTTTTTGTACAAAAAGACTCTATTTAATAGAGACTATCTGTCGAATAACGCCTAGAAGTGCCCCAGACGTTACTTAATTGAGATAGACGATAAACCGCTCTCCCAAATGCTAGCAGGGCATAAGCTTTTTATTTGTATCGATAATTTAACGTGATTTTAAAAATTTCATAGAAATAAAGCAAAGTAGGAAGCTTATACATCATTTTACTTTTATAATTATTCTTATTGTACGAAGTTAACTTCTATGACGTGTACTGTGCTACACGCGCTGTTTTTTATTTGCTTTTTCGGAACAAATTGTTATGTACATATCTATGCATATATGTATATATGTATGTATTAGGGATTCCAATCCCGGGATCCCGGGATCCCGCCCTTTTTGACTCCCCGAAAATCCCGGGATAGCTAGAATTTTATCCCGGGATTTTCGGGATAAGGTAAAGAGAGAATATTCCGCTATTATAGCAAAGAAAAGTTATATTTTATATAATTTTTATTGGTCTCAGATCTGTATACTAATAGCATTTCCTATTCTGAATGAAAATGTTGCATTATTACATTGCAGCATTATAAACATGTGTCCTGTGCCCTATTAAAGTGGTGCATTTTTCATGTGATGAATTAAACAAAAATAATGCAACCTTTTACTTGTGCTAAGAGCAGAAAATGTTGCCCGTAGTCGGGCCAGTTTTATATTTTGTCAATAGCACAAACATACCTAAAAAAAGTGTTGAGTCTGTGTGGAAGAGAACAAAAAAATGTGACAGCAGCTAGAATAAAAAAGTCCATTAGTCAAAGTAAGGATTAAAATTTTTGATTTTTTTAATAATTAAATTTTTTGGTGTTGAAGTACGCGTTGTAAGGAAACGTACGTTAGGTATTTTTAAAGCTTTTAGCTTGTGGCAAAATTCATTTCATAATATCTATTTCCTGATTTTTGGTCATTTATTTCTCAAATGTTTTTTGGAATTTTCCCACATGGAAAGTAAATAATGGAAGAAAATTGAAACAAAATTTTAATTAGACTTAATCGTCTTACAACACTGTACTAAAATTAAATACGCAGCTGCATACTCGGAATTCATATCAAAATTTTGCCTCCGATATTTATCTATCCAGAAGTTGCATTAATTTTCTGGATTTTTCGGCAAGCTTGGAAATATTCGCTTAAACAAAGTACGTCGTTAAATTCTAAAATTTTTATATCTTAAAAGTACCAACTGCAAAGGCAAATGTATGTAATTTTCGTTGTTGGTTGTGCTTTTTAAAGTAACTCTTAGGTATTATTAGATAATGCGCATGATTTTACATTCCTATTTTATTTTGTTACTAATGAAATAATAAAAAATGGCAATAAAAATCTATTTTTTCTTTGCATTTTAAAGTTGTAACGTTTCTCTAAAAATATATTTACTTTTTTCAACCCCAAATATAAAATAATAATGGTGGAAATTTTTTTGTAACAGAAAAAAAATTCTACGTTTCAAAAGGATTTCGATGTAGTTTTTGAGATATTCATGTTCAAAGAGGCGAAAAACGTAGTTTGTGGCCATATTCACTCCTCAATATTTTTAAAATTACTCACTTTCATTAAAAACTGATTACATCTATTGAAAGCACGATCATTTCTTTTGAAGACAACGTAGATATCTGAATAAGATACCCAAAACAGCAAAGCGCTGTTTTCAAGAGAAATGATCGTTCTTTCAATAGATGTAATCAGTTTTTAATGAAAGTGAGTAATTTTAAAAATATTGAGGAGTGAATATAGCAGGGACCGTAATCATTATGAGTTTTAGTATAAAAATCGCCATTTAATCATTATATGTTGAGTTTTTTTATATTTAATCAAAAATAATCATTATTTTTTGAGTTTTATTTTTTTATCAGAAATAACACTTATTCCTTGAGCGATATTTAATCTTTCAGAAATAATCATTATTGTGTGAGTTTTATTTTTTTGATCGGAAATAACACTTATTCCTTGAGTGATATATTTATCGTTCAGAAATAATCATTATTGTGTGAGTTTAATTTTTTTCGATCAAAAATATCACTCAGTCACGAAGTTATATCGATGGGAATTTTTTTGTAATTATGTTCTAGAGCACTTCAGAGAAAATTTGAGTTTTTCGACCTAAGCAAAAAAATAAAACTCAAAGAATAATTTTTATTTATCAGCGATAAATATATCACTCAAGGAATAAGTGTTATTTTCGATCCAAAAAATAAAACTCAAAACATAATGATTATTTCTGAGCGATAAATATATCACTCAAGGAATAAGTTTTATTTTTGATCAAAAAAATAAAACTAAAAAAATAATGATTATTTTTGATTTTTATGGATATCGCTTAAAATTTTTCGATCATAGTGGATTCGGATAGTGCTCTTTCAGACATGCACACACACAAACTCAATACTCTTCTACGATGTTTGCAAGTATTTAATTTTTTTCACTGAAAATATAACGAATAATGATTATTATGGGTCCCTGGAATTTTTCGTCTCTTTGGACATGAATATCTCAAAACCTACACGTATTACCGAAAATCCGACTTCAGATTCAGAATCAGCGCACCGAAATCCTTTAGAAAAGTAGAATTTTATTTGAGTTAGAAAATTTTTTGGAAATTTTGTCGGCCTGTTGTAATTAAAGTCCAAATCCCGGGATAAATCCCGGGATCCCGGGATTATAAAAACAAATCTCGAAAATCCCGGGATCGTAAAAATCGGAAACATTGGAATCCCTAGTATGTATGTATGTATGTATGTGGAAACATATCCAAATTTGCAAACACAGGTGTTTTATTTCAACGAATAAAACAGTACTTCCTTGTTTAAGAGGTTGCTAAACGAGTCATTGACCAAATACTTAAAAAAGACTGTTTTCGAGTTTCAAAGAATTGTTTGTTTACTTTGCCTAATTGTAGGTAAATAAAAACTTGTTTTTCATAAATATTTTGAGAGCAATTTTTGGGTATAAAAGGGGCTAGCTGCTTAGAGGTTCTACAATTAAAGTTTTTTATTTCGCAATTAAAATGAAAGTTCTAACAATTTTGCTAACTGTCCTTGTGGCTGCATTGGTACTGTTGGGCCAAAAAGCTTCCGCTACTAAGGACAATGCAAATACTGCAGAAGTAAGTCCATCCACTGCCAAGGCTTTTGACAAGGCGTTGAATGCTTCAAATAAACAAAAAAAATCCGACATCGTTGATGAAACCAGGTATCGTCTCAAGCGACCTCCATCACCTGAACACGGCGGAGGAGCTCAAAATGGTGGTGGTAGAGGAGCTGGAAATGGACGTGGTGGAGGAGCTGGGCAGGGCGGACAAGGTGGACGAGGTGGAGGAGATGGACGTGGCGGAGCTATACGTGGCGGACAAGGCAAACGTGGAGGAAATGAGCCACCAGTTTATTTTAACGGCAACTTTTAAAAAAAAAAAAGTAAAGTAAAATTATATAATTTGTCGTACAATAGTTATGACTGAAGATCACTTTGGGTAAAAGGAAAGTAAAATTATACTATTTATCCATATACATTCAAACATATGTATACATATATGTATGTACATACATATATATGTATCTAATAAAGAATATTGCAAAATCATTTGCCGACTGTATTATTTCATTAAGGCTAATTAGTTACGTTATCCCGTAAATAACTAAAATACATGGCAATCCTATTCGTTGGTTTTTCAGTTATATTCAGCTACGCATTTGCAGTTACTCATTATCGAAAAGTAATTGGAGCATTCCATGGGAAATGGTAAATTTGTCCCGTACAAACATTTCGATTTCTCACACATGTACCAATTTTTCAAATGCAAGCTTCTCCTTTTGGTTTGTCTGTAAATTGTAAACATTTATACCATTTGTCCCGCACAAACCATGTAAAAACTACATTACAGCATTTTTAATTCTTTTGGAATAACCTTATTTCTAATATTTTTTCTGTTTGAATAAACCTTAATATTAGTGCTACCACATCTACTTTTTTATTTTTTTCTAATACAATTAATTTTCCAAAAATTGCTCCTGGTTCGCACAAACCAAGGATCATGGTAGACCAGCCCTGTCCCGTACAAACACACAACGTTTTTAAGATTTTTGACACATACACGAATATTTCAAAAGCAAGTTTCTGCTTTTAATAAGAGTTTTATCAGACAGTAATAATGCACCAGATATTTTGTTGGTTAACAATTTCGTGTGCCTTTAATTCAAATCGAAAACTGTAAAAATTCGTACAATTTGTCCCGTACAAACCATGGAATGCTCCAATTGTTTCATAAAATAAATCAAAAGGTGCTGTCAACTTGTGCCGCTGTCGGCCAGAAAGCGGTAGTATGACTGTGTATTCCTAATCTGTATCATAATAATTTTTGCACAAGCACAAAAACAGCACAATTTTCATTAAGCAGAAGACGTGGATCGTATGTATGAATATGCAACACACCGATCCACAACCAATCGCGGACAAGTTCGAGGGCAAGCCGTTTGACTTTGACAGACATCGTTGGACGAGTCAGTTCAGATTATCATATGTGGCCCATGTGCGACACCCCCTTAATCCTCTCCGATCGGTACCAAATTTTATATTTCTTACAGTCGAGTACAGGACTATCGACTTTGGGCATTAGATATACATACATAAAAAATTTACCGCTGCCACCGACACGACAGAAAGATCGGAAAGAAATAACGCCGCCAACAGGGCTACATTGTGTGCGGGCACAATGCGAAGGGTATGGGAGCGCTATCGAACGGCTAGGAGAGAAGAGAGGCGTCTTTTTCGAAAGAAGAAAAGAGAGGCTGAAAGCAGGGGGCGGATTTACCTCTAGAAGCGCCCTGGGCAAACAAATCAAGCCGCGCCCCAATATTTCCAAAAACAAACCGTACTTGCCTTCGTGTGGTGACATTTCATTACTGATATATTTTACGGATTGAAAAAATTTGATTCGATTCTTATATACATAGGTACCACATTTTTTGAATTTTCTAACCTTCAAAATGATCTGATCTTAAACCCTCATTATTAGGTGGCACAGATTTTGCAATATCATTAAATTGCAGTTCATCATACGAATATGAAAAACAATTTTATAGTGAAAATGTTTCGTCCTGAAACTAAACCCACAATTTTTGACAGTAGGGATCCTCCCAGGTAGCGAAATCTAGCTTTCTGGCCCAGAATCTACCTAGGGCTAACCTAACTGTCGATCAATTGACTTATGCATTTTTACCTTTTTGGTTATGATCAACAACGGAGTCATTTTCTTTTCGAGGAGTTTGAAAAAAAAAAAAAACAATCAAGTTTAGGGATTGTCGACAGTACATCTTTTTCTTTCTGCACCTTCTCGGCTGCACGTTTTTTGTATGCAGCGCCGCTTAACTTTTTCATATTTGCACTGATTCTTCTATTTTTCACAAAAACATTAATTCACTGACACTTTTTTGATGTTTTTAACTCGGAACGACTTTTAAGATTACATAAAATATACGCAGCTCATTGTATAGAGGCGCGAACTATTCAAATTAACCAGAAACAGAAAATATTCAGATCTTAGTTTCCTTTGAAAAAGTGAGCTCGCGCATTTCTCCGAAAAAATACTTCAATGCCTACTTAATTTTTAAATTTGAAATTTCAATTAAATTGAATCTTTCACGTCATTTACTGCACATAAGCTGCTAAAACTTGGTGTTTACATATCGCTCATTTGCTGCAGGACCGGCATAAATCAAAAAACGTGATTTTTGAGTTAATGCTGCAGAATAGTTAGTTACATCATACTTCATTTGAGTAAAAAATTCTTTATGATTTGTTGAAAACTAAGCGCTTCAGATACAAACTAAATGTTACATTTACTTGCGCACCATATGGCGGTTGAATCTCAAAATTGCCCTTTCTGAAAATTTGTGTATTTTGAAAAGTGCA
Source organism: Urophora cardui (assembly GCA_960531455.1). Lineage (NCBI taxonomy): Eukaryota > Metazoa > Arthropoda > Insecta > Diptera > Tephritidae > Urophora > Urophora cardui. The sequence continues at coordinate 5,345,602 of OY482674.1, forward strand.
AATGCAGCAAATGAGCGATACAAGTATATAAGTCCCACTGGGGCGAAGGTTAAGAACTGTACCAATGCACTGTGGTTCAAAATCGAAATATTGAGGAATTAAACCGAATTATCGACTTTTGATTTGCCCAAAAAAAATAATTACCTTTTATTACACATTACTGTAGTAAATAAAAAATAAATAAAAATAAAATCAGCTAGCCATCACTTGTTTGGCAGAAAGCTTTCAAAGTCTTGATTTTGATTTTTGTATTCGTAAAAAATATTTTATAGGGGCGTCAGAATGAATACTTTTCCGTCAATCCAGCAATCCATTTAACTGACAGCAGAGTGGAATTACATGTATTTGAATGAAGATCGACACAATCAGTACTTCAACTTTGCCGTAACAAATATATGAAATTGAAGTATGTGTCAGTTAAACGCTGCTGGATTGCCGGAAAAGTATTCATTCTGACGGGCCCATTACTCAAATTATATAAAAATCTCAAGTGGTGATAAAAAGCTAACGAATTTGAATAAGGTGTGTTTATAAAATGGAAAATATTAATAAACGTATGTAAAATCAAGAACAATAAACTTTTTTATGAAACAATAATAATCATTAATGTGGTTATTTAATTCATTTGTTTATTTATGTATTTATAATAAATAACGTGTGTATTTACATTTAGATATGTATTGAAATTAATTTAAGTATTTATATATATTAATTATTACAATTAAGCTTAGATATGCGTAACTGTCTGTTCGAGTCGTTAAAGCGAACTGAACTCAAAACCTCTGCTAACGTCTTGCGACGTCCGTTGTATTGTGACGTCCGTTGTGTAGGTATATCAGGTATATCCCTGACTGAGATAGATGTATCCTACATTAATATAATTTTGAGTTTAAATAAGTCGTGTTGTATTTTGATTTTTGTGAGTTTTTTCTGTGTTAAATAGAATATAAATAAGTTGGATCAAATAGGATCAATAAAAATTATATATGTAGTTACAGCTAATAGTGTCCTTTTTAATGCAAATGTTATTTTATCTGCGGGAGTTTGCAAGCGAGGCTACAATTTCACTTTTTTCAGAGCAAAGTAAACTTCGAAAATGGCGATACTTTACAATTTTATATTGATAATAAAGATATAAAACTCACTTATATATAGGGTTTAAAAACCTAATAATTTCCCTTGAAAATAACGTTACACTTTTTCGGGTATCTTCTTTACTACCTGAAATATTGTTATTTTAATTTCATTAACTTGCTAAAAAAAATAATATAATATAATACAATGGCGCTATTATAACTCTGACGAGTTTTATGGCCGAGCTTCTCTCCCAATTCGAGGTGTGCTCCTTTTTGTTTTTCCTACTAATTGGGTGGACCTATAGTTTTATGCCGGCTCCGAACGGCGAATGCATTATTTGTGAGAAGCTTTTTTCATGGCAGAAATACTCTCGGAGGGTATGCCGCCCACTGCCGAGAGGTGACCGCTGCTCTTAAAAAACCCAATAATTGGATTTTTACTAATTAGAAAATTTTGTTTGGCTCGGACCGTGGTTTGAACCCGAGACCTCTGGCATAGCAGGCGAGCACTCTACCCACTGCACCACAGCGGCAAAAAAAATAAAAAACTTTAAAATTTACTATCGCAAAGTTAATGAGCTTAAAATAACAATATCTCTAAAACTACACGTAGCCTCGAAAATCTGACTTCAGATTCAGATTCAGCGTATCGGAAACCTTTAGAAAAGTAAAGTTTTATCTCTATTTGAAATTCAACCTAAATTTACAGTTTCCACTATGTATGGGAGCAGCAGCAAAAAATGGGCGTGGCTCGCCCATTTTCGTCATGAGAGATTACTTTTACCTTTAAATACCCTATGAAACCGATATCTTAACTCTAACTATTTTATTCCTCAAAAACTGAATTTTGAACCATAGTGCAATGTTCTGAAATGTACTTTGATTAATTTTTTCTCTGTAAAAAATTGAAAAAATTTTTAATTCTTGTTGTAATATTGAAAAAAAAAAAACTTGTTTTGGTAAATAAAATTTTTTTTTCTTTGTCTTAGTTTTGGCGCCTCTATTGAAACGGCGCCCTGGGCAGCTGCCCATGTTGCCCCTATGTAAATCCGCTCCTGGCTGAAAGGGGCGAGTGTGAAGAGCTTGAGATGCTGGCGAGTAGGAATGTTGCTGGAGAATTTTATCAAAAAGTCAGGCGGATGACTGAAGGTTTAAAGACCTGGGAAACTTCAACTTGATGCTGGAAAAGATACTACGAGCTGCAGAACTCCACCGTACAGGAAGCGTTTTATACCACAAGAGTGTGCAACTGCTGGTGTACGCCGATGATATCGACATGTTTGCCACTAACACTCGCGCCGTGTGTTCTGCCTTCGACAAGCTGGATAAAATGGATAAGAAAATGGGTTCGAAGTACCTCCTGCCATCACATAACGAAACAGCACGCCTTGGCAGCGACGTCACTGTTGACAGCTACAAATTCGAAACTGTTAAGGACTTCGTCTATTTGGAAACCAGCATTAACACCAAGAATGATGTCAGCACCGAGATCCAACGAAGAATCACTCTTGCCAATAAATGCTACTTTAGACTAAGTGGACAACTGAAAAGAAAAGTCCTCCTTCGACGAACACACACCACACTTCACAGGACGCTCATCATTCCAGTCCTAATGTACGGCGCAGAAGCATGGACAATGTCAAAATCAGATTAGATGCTACTTTTAGTATTCGAGAGGAAAGTTCATCGGAAGATTTATGGATCTTTGCTCGTTGGCGAGCTCTAAGAGCTTTACAAAGTCATCAACATTGTTCAGCAAATAAAGATCCAGCGGCTGTGTAGGGCAGGTCATGTCGTGAGAATGGATGAAGGCGCTCCGGCCAAGAAAGTATCTCTATCGAAACCCGCTGAACGCAAAAGAAAACCTCCAGATGTCCCACAAACCCCCACTGAATAAGAACACTATATTTAAGTGCTAAGGTCGAACACACACAAGGCCGGGGTATTTAGAGAACAGCAGCTTTTCGTAACGAAAGTGTGAGACGGGAGAAGGAGAGGCTTATAGACGAGGAAGGGGTGGCTGGCGGCAGCTGGTATCGCAGATTCTGGGAGGAGGTTGAGCGTCGATGGATGCAGGGATCTCAGAGCAGCTAGCGGTCGTAGCAGCAGAGAGCAGCAGGATCAGAGGGAAGCTGTACCAACCGTCTGCCAGCATAGAGGCGGTGTTGGTGACGGCGTACTCCTATAATCTGCGGGTATAACCTACGGGGAAATTAAGGTTAGTAATTACCTCTCGTCCTGAACACCACATCCATGACTTCACACTACCGCAAGCTGCTGAACCAGCCTTAGCCTGTAGGCCAGTTGGAGGACTGAGGGGAGGTGTGTCCGACCGGCGCAAAGATTTCTGCTTGATCATCCAAACTGATTCACTGCCATGGGCAGGGCCAAGTGGAGCAGGAGGTTATACGCCTTAGAGACGTCCACTCCCGCTGGCCTTCCTACGGAGACGGATTCGGAACTGGCTACTTCGGCCCTTTTATATGTCAGCAGTGATAAAACGAACGAGAACTGCTGTGCTCATTTCCTATCGGTAGTCAATGAAATGTTGTTGGTGGTTTTATTGCTCTATATTCCTAGAGGGCTTTTAGGAGCAAGTTGCCGGATATTACAGTGGCGACGGTGTTATTGTAACGCTACGTTACAAACCCTAAATAAAAATATAACATACACTAATTCATATTTACCTCATGCATACAAATTCAAATAAAAAAGCGCAACATTGACGGTAATAAAAAAAAGAACTTGAATGAAAATGAAAAAAGTGATAACAAATTTAATTTGTGTTCAAGTGCCCGAAAAATGTTCTAGAACTTTTCCATTTAACATTTAAATGCCCTCTCAGTGAAAATGGTAATAGGAAAAAAAAAAGTCAAAAGCAAATTGGTTATTCCTTGAAGCTAAATTCGTACGCACATTTGTATATATGTTTATACGTATTATGTATGTGAATATGTTTGTTAAATTAAATGAGTATGAGCTCCTGTAACACGAGGGATTATCTTGCCCTCCAAACCAAATTACATGCAATCATGCACTCATGCGTTCACTTACTTTTTTAACTTACACATTTCGTTCGTTCATTCAAACATTAATTTAACTTTATTTTCATGCATTTTTGGGTGCGTCAGTACGATTTTCAGTGGCAAAGGGAATGGAGTTGAAAGGTGAATATACACATGTACACAAAATCGGGTCATATGAAATGAAATTGAATTCAAATTCAATTTGAACTTTTCAATTTGTTGGTCCAACAACCGAAGTGATTGCTGAGAGGCGAGCATTGAAGTGAAAATAAAAGATGAAAATAAATTACAAGTATTATTATTATTATTATTATTATTATTATTATTATTATTATTATTATTATTATTATTATTATTATTATTATTATTATTATTATTATTATTATTATTATTATTATTATTATTATTATTATTATTATTATTATTATTATTATTATTATTATTATTATTATTATTATTATTATTATTATTATTATTATTATTATTATTATTATTATTATTATTATTATTATTATTATTATTATTATTATTATTATTATTATTATTATTATTATTATTATTATTATTATTATTATTATTATTATTATTATTATTATTATTATTATTATTATTATTATTATTATTATTATTATTATTATTATTATAATTTTTATTATTATTATTATTATTATTATTATTATTATTATTATTATTATTATTAATATTTTTTTTTTAAATTATGTTTTTTTGCGATGAATTTGAAGGTAAGGAAATGAAAAAAGATTACAATAATTTTGAAAAGTTTCGACAATGAAATAAAATAGCATTTATAAATGTCACACGCCTAAAAGCAGACTACATCTACGAATGTACAACTACATGCAGCGCAATAAACACTTGTTTCTACGCGAAGTTTTATTTAGCTCATCATAAAATATGAATATTGACATGCTTGATGAGTTTCAGTGCCCGAGGGCGTCCACAAAAATTGAAGTGGGCGCCGCATTACGTTGAACGAGTCACTTATTGTTATTGCTTTAGCTGTTGCTGTTATTGTGTCTACCTTTTGTCGACTTTGTGTCAATTGAATATGACAATTGAAGTGCCAGTTTTGTCACAACTCCATCCCTCTGAGCCAGAAAAAAACAAACAGCAAAGCAGCAAATTTCTTTGCTCTTTGATGGTCGGACAATGTTTTAGTTTTTTATTGTTGTTGTTGTTGTTGTTGTTGTTGTACCATCAAATTGTTGTCAAATGTTTCAGTTCTAGTTGTCGCCCTTCACAATCACATTAAAATTAGCCCAAAAGGCATTTGAATTTCCGGTGCACTGGTCGTTTGTTATTTTGAAGTGTGAAATTGAATTGTGTTTGCCAAATGTATTTAAAATTTGAATTTTGGATTTGACATACATACATACATAAGTGTTAAATTTAATTTTGGAAAAACGCTTCATAATTGTATTAGTTTGGATTGCTTGCAGCGTGATGACAGTAGATACATACAAATGTATGTACATATTTTGTATTTTGGAATAGTGGATAATTATATACATATAGTTATGTGTTAGGAAATTAATTTCCAGTTAATTGCACACATGTCATATGCTTGAATAAAGCGCCTTTAGAAATCGCATGGTACTGATATATGTATATGTACGTGGCCCGGGGGCCTTACTAAATACTACAACACCTCGACTTCTTCGGAATTATTTATCCAGACAAAAATATCCAACTGAGTTGACATCACCACAGGTTAGATACCGAGAGCAATCGACGATGAGAGCATAAACCTTCCTAGAGTCCTTTCAAACCATTAATTTTCAGGAAATAGATAAAGTAAATTCATAAGTCGACACATTCTCATATTCCGGCAAATTTTACCTGACATTCGATCATCTCTATTCAATTCATAACAATTTCGCTTTTAGCAAAATACTTTACAAAACATGCACGAAAGCAAAGTTTATGTGAGCGAATGTCATCTAACATCAAACAGCGGTAAGTACTTCTGGAAATTTACGATATTTTTATTGTTCCAAACAAACATATGTACATAGTATGTACTACATACATATGTACATATTTACAAGAACAACTGTGCACATGAATGTATCGAGTAAGTACTCGTACTACCAACGAAATGCAACGCTGATTTTGAGTGTCGAATATTTCCATTGTTTATGACTGGCTTTTGTACACCAAATACCTACCGATGACAGCAATTTTGGCTGTTGGCTTAATTGTGGTCATCAAAAATGCTAACGGCTGAATTGTAGACATCACGTAGTCATCACAGATGCATGCAACTCTGTGTAAGTGCTTACAGTAGTGTTCGAAATTAAAATGACGCATTTTAAAGTTGCCAAACAAACAAGGTCGGACGAAAAGACGAGATTGGAAAGCACTCGCATCTACAATCTCCGTGTGAAATAATTTCAAAGACACAATGTGTCTGGAATAAATTTGGTTGTTGTCATTATTTTGCTCAGCACTGTATATGAACAGAGATGCATTTTAGTAAATGTTAAAGGGTTTACAGAATTTAATATTGGCCACATTTCTCTGATGTTGATGACGTTTGCAATATACGAAACTATAGAATAAGTATATACCTTCGTCCTTTTACCATACAAACGTAAACAGAATACAATAAAAACTACAACAACAACAGCATTCTAAACTATACTATTACAAACAAAAATAACAACAACACACCGAAAGCAGCAAATCTGTAGCATTTACTCGTACAACAAGTTGAACACAAAGGTACGAAGTATTCACCGTTAATGAGTACAGGGAGAGGTTGTACTGCAAAAGCAGCATAGCCAGCACAAGATGCTTAATATTGCTGATTTTTTGTTGTTATGCGAACAACACCAAAACAACAGCAGCAGTTAAAGGCCGCTTAAGCAAAAAAAACTCGGCAACTGTGTGATATCGCTGAAGGACAACACAACGCGTTACGCGTTGTTTAACGAATATAAAGGAAAATATGGGAAAATATGCAGTTAACATAAATGGAAATTATGACAACAGCCAAACGTGCACATTGCACAAAGTTGACAGAACACAAAGCAGTAAATATGGACATCATCATCATCATCATGATCGAACAAGTGACGAACTTGTCAAGCGCGCCTTCCCATACACGGGCTAATAATGAGATTGAAATGAAATTTGTGAGCAGCCCTACAGGACAAAATCTATTAGCAGTGGTGCGGAGTACAAATATGTTTATCCAAGTCGAGAGTCCAGTGACTACAATTTAAGTATTTTCTCTAGTTAAGATAAGTCCTTTAAAAAGTAAGTAAAAAAATTCTACAAAATTTGTAACGCTAAAACCAACAAAACTATGTATGGAACACAAGCGTTAACATTTATATAAAGCATCTAAAAAATACTAAACACAAGTTAGTCCTACAAGGTTATTCAGGGTGCAGTGAAATAACGCCCGTGGAATTAACGCCCGCGGGCGTTATTTCCCAAAAAGGAAATAACACCCGCGGGCGTTTTTTCTTTTCTTGAAAAAGAAATAGCGCCTGCGAATAAAACGAAATTAAACCCGTGGGTATTATTTCCACTCAGAAAGGGAAAGAACGCCCGCGCGCCCTATTCGGCGATGTGGGCTTTATTTCCCTTTCGAAAGGGCAATTAAGCCCGCAGACGGGGTTTTTTTTTTAAATATGGTGTATTAGTGGGAAAAGCGCCGCAGGCGAAAAATTGGAATAAAAAATCGCGCGATATTTTATTTCAATTTTTCGTTTTTTTAAATATGGTGTTTGTTTTATTGGAAAAGCGCCGCAGATATATTTATTTTAAATAATATCCATTTAACTAAGCCTCTCTCAGTAATAACCCTGAGCCTCTCTGTCTCAGTAATTACTCGTAGGTATTATTTCTATTAAGCGGCGGAGTTGACACATATGTACATAATATTTGAATATTTAGAAGGGATTTAAAAAAAATTTAAAGAATCGAAAAATTGGAATTAAAAATCGCGCGATTTTTTATTCCAATTTTTCGCCTGCGGCGCGTTTTCCAATTATAATACACCATACTCAGAAAACACGAAAAATTGGAATTAAAAATCGCGCGATTTTTTATTCCAATTTTTCGCTTGCGGCGCTTTTTCCCTAATACACCATATTTAAAAAAACCCGTCTGCGGGCTTAATTGCCCTTCCGAAAGAGAAATAAAGCCCATGGATCAAACGAAATAACGCCCGCGGGAATTATTTCTTTTTCAAGAAAAGAAGAAACGCCCGCGGGCGTTATTTCCTTTTTTTTTTTTTTTTTTGGAAATAACGCCCGCGGGCGTTAATTCCACGGGCGTCATTTCACTGCACCGTTATTCAGCTGTAAACCAGCAAAAGATTGTCTCGTACAGGTAATCACGCTGATTGAAAATTACAGAATTGCGCCGATGAGCCACACAAATTCACTTACCGATGTATTGCTCTCGTGTTTACTTTACGCCTTTGCTGAAGCTCTTATACCATGTCTCCACATAACGTGTTTCGCTCTTTTTTTCTGCATTTTCTCTCTCAATCTTGTTTCGACATGGCAACCAGTGCCGAAACTCGCCAATTTCCATACAAATTTCTGAGAGCGAGTGAAGATTGAAACACTGTTTCATTCTGAATCATCTTGCCAACCTCGATGATATCGATGTCTTCTCTAATTTTGTATCGAAAATCTATCGAAATCTCACACAGACCAAAACAAAGACGCAAAAATAAGCAAACATACAAACATTTAAGAAGAACAAGAAAGAGAAATGTCAAACTGAATCACGTTTAGCCACGTGGAGACGGGTTATTGAGCGAGATGTTTTGCTACATGTTTCTCTGGTGAATCAAGTTATGTGGAGACGGGCTTTTACACTCTAGTGAATGGCCAGCAACTGGCAACAGCGAATTGTCACGAAAAATAGAGGAAGTAAAATTGAACACACATGAAAATCGTTGGGCGCATAAAGGAGGGTAGGTACCTACCTCACACACTTCTTCATCCTGATGTTGCCCTTCGAACAGGTTATGCTTGGTCTGGCGCCTAACGGACATAAATCGCAAATGTGTTTCAATCATCATGAAAATAGCGCAATGAGTTGTTTGACAACGTAAAAACGTAAGCAAAAATTTAACTTTATGACCAAAGGGTGGTAATAATATATCAACACCTGGTTGTAAGATCATCCCAGTTCGGACAAGTTTTTACAAATGTCCCTGTTTAGAGAAAAATGTACATATGCAAACAATGGGGTGTTCTTGAAACGAATTTTGAACTGGGTAATCTTAGGCCGAGGCCACGCAATGAGCGGAAAATGGCTTATTACTGAGCGTCATTTATGAGCGGTTAGTGCGGTTGGTTGTTACAATGCCATTGTCAAGAGAGGTTTGTTTAATGTTTTTAAGCGAAAATAGAATTCATATTTACAAGAAAAAAAAAATATTTGATATTCATTCTATGAATCAAGCAAGGCGGCATTATGGCGAATTTAACCATTTATATACAAATCTACGCAAATTTACAGACAGATTTTGGCAATACTGCCGTATGTTCCTGCAATCCTTTGATTTGCTGTTATAAAAATAGATGAAATTGTAAGCTCCGCATTCGCTTTTGCCATACATATACTTCGCCGCTTAGAAATCAACTAAAAATTAGAACAATTTCTATTCCTGAGTGGCGCCATATGCTCTAATTTTTCGCAGCTCACCGCTTTGCCGCTCATTGCGTGGCCTCGGCCTTACACTCAGCTGCGGATATGGCTATGGGTTATGGAACGATGTTTAGATAAACCCCCAAAATACAAAGGATAGTTGATTTGAAAAAAAAAAGCCAAAGACAAATGAGTAAACTAGAATGCTTTAGAGAACCTTGCTGGTGACAAAATCCATTTCTGAGTTCATTTTAACCCACATTTTTAAACCACAGACATTAACATATAGTTTATATGTCATCCACTGTACAAAATTCAGAATACGCCCGAAATATATTGAGTTTAGTGTATTTCGGTATATTCACTAAATGCTCCTCAAGGATTAATTTCAATTGTTACATTTTCCAAAACATAACTGAAAAATTGCGTTAGCATCACCAAAGGGACATCAAAATTTGCCAGTTCAACAGACTAAACAACTAAACTTTCAACTTCTCACCGCCCACAACGGGGAGCAACAAAATTGACGCCAACAAATCTCTAAACAATTGGGGATTTGTAATACAACTAACTGAATTTCTAACTAGCTGGCCAACAAGAAAAAACATAATTTTATTTATGTAACGATAAAAAATAATGTTAACTGCAAAAAGTTAGCAAAAAAAAAAAACAAAAACAAGAAAAATGAATAATCGTCGAGCAACAAAGCCATTAAACGACAACATTTGAATTGGTAGGCAGAGGGGCATGAGATATATTCCCAGAAACATGCCACACAAAAAACAACATGCTGTTGACATTAAAAATGAAGCTAAAAAACAGCAGCGAGGAAGTCGATTAGAAAAAAAGAAATCAGCTACATTTCCGCGACGTTGTGCTCCTCAACCGCATCAAAAATAAAAAAGAAAAACACTCTCCGTCTTAGGAGGTGGCGGCGCCTGGTGCAGACGAAAAAAAACAACTTCAGCGCCAAATATGCCCCACAATCAGCCGCACAATCACTGAACACCGAACACCGAAAGTCCTGTTGCTCCAAGGGGTGACATTATTTTTCATGTCAACTCGTCGGCAGCAGCAGTTTAGTGAAATGTGGGGACGTTGGGCGGTGGGAGGTCGGAAAGCGCCGCTTGCAAATATCTTACGCACGCAATTGTTTATTCTGTTGATTGTCTTCGGCTTGTCGCCGAGTGCATCTTCGTGTCTCCGCAAACAATCAGCGTGGCCTAAACAAATACGCAGCTACTTTTTGGTTTGTTTGTTTTTGCATTTGTTTCCTAGCTGCTGGCCAGGCAGGTGGTGAGCTTAGGCGAGGAGAGGTGGCGGCTTTTCTTAAGGTGTTTCCACGTGAGTGCCAACTTTTTGCGTTTGCTGTTGATTATTTTTTTGACTTCGCTCCTCTGTGGATCGCTTGACATCTACACACAATTCAAATTGTAATATCTTGTAATATTATCTTCTTTTTGTTAATATCCCTTCCCTTCTCTTACTTTTTCTTTCTTTTTGCATGTACACCACTTCATTCTTTTGTCATCAGCTGGAATTGGTTTTTAATGTTTCCGCTGAGATGCGTTAAGAATAATTGTTTTGCCTTTGCTCTTCTTGTTTTTTATATATAGCTATTTATTGTTGTTGTCCTCGTTTTTCTTAGCATATTTAAGTGTAAATGTAGCTAAATTCAATGATAAATAGAAACTTCCCCTGAACAAAATGTCCTTGCTGTGGCTTTTTTGTATGGCCCACAGGTATTCTTGCTACTTTGTCCCCATTATTTTATTTGATTTTCAGACGCGATTTTAATTTCTTCTTTTCGTTCTTTTAAATATTTTAAGAGCTCACTGTCCATATTGTTTTTTACTATCAAAAAGTTGTCAAGAAGAAGTGTTTGTCTTTTAATTGGTCTAAGTTGGAGTTTCTGTGGCGTTTTTTATTAGCTGGAATATTTTTTTCAGTAATTGGTTTGAAAGTAAAAAGTACAAAAAATTTTTGTCGCAACTCACGAGTAATAACAAATGAATCATTATTCCACTATGAGGTATGTTTTTTTTCGAAGGCTGAGATAGCGCTCAGTCTGTCCAAGGTTGAGTAGAGGCCCTACAAACCCGAATAAGAACACTATATTTAAGTGGTAAGGTCGAACACACAAACGCTCACACGGACTGTGATATTAAGGGGGCAGCAGCTTTCCGTAACGAAAGAGTGATATTGTGAGAGGAGAAGGTTATAGACATAGGGTGGCTAGTATCAGAGATTCTCGTAAGAGCTTGAGCGGCAATGTACACGTATCCCAGAGCGGCCAGCGGTCGCAGTAGCATAAGGCGACTAGCGTGGATGAGGGGGAGCGGTACCAGGTTTGTGGCAGCGAAGAGGCGGTGTTGGTGTCACCGTAACTCCTAGTCTACGAGTATAACTTAGGGAGACTCCGGTTGGTAACTGGCTCTCGTACTGGACATCCCCTTCCCCAATGGATGCACACTACTGGAAGGTGCGGAGTGGAGGACGGATCTGTACCAGCCTTAGCCCGTAGGCCAGCTGGCGGACTAAGGGGAGGTGTGCCCGACCGGCACGACGATTTCCCCTTCGTCATCCAAACTGATAAACAGCCAGAGTCAGAGGCAAGTGGAGCAGGATCGGATGTCATGAAGGTAAGGTTGGGGTAAATGCCAAAAAGGCTTCTCTTCATTGCCCTTGCTAAGCCATGGTTGACTAGCGCCATGACCACCTTCTACACCAGGCCAGCTAGCGGATTTACCTACGCAGGCTCATTCGAAACTGATTGCTTCGGCCCTTTTATATGTATGATAGCAGTGATAAAACGAACGAATAGAATGATCGACTCACACAACTAATTGAACCAAATTCTGATAAAGCCTCAACTGACCAAATCAGTATTTCGCATTCCGAAGGGTTGATAAAAATAAGATTTGTTATGTGTGAAATTATTCTAATTATTTTCCCTTCAAAGGGTTTTTAGTGCTTAGCACGAAATTTTTATTTTTAATTCAATTTTTAATTGTTGGGGTAAGTGGAAAAAAATTCAACAACTATTTACAGCGAAGGTTGAGTGTATAGCTATTTCACGAAAAACCATTTTCGATCATCAGCACTCTTTTCGGAAGTGGATGCACCGGGGATTGAACCCGAGTCCATTCCAACTTCAGCCGCAATGACCCAACGGATAAACACACTCGGCCATTGAGACTCTGTGCAAGCTGTTGGATTTTCCCCACTTTTGCCTTTTTCATTTTCAACATTAACGTTAGTGTGTATATGCTTTTGCATATATTCTCCACAAACGTGCTGAATTTTTGTTGTAGGCAGTTCGCAATGAACATTGTTGTTGGTATTTATTTTATGTATATACCAAACAACGTTAACAATTTTACTTGAAAGGGTTTTTAGTGCTTAGCACGAAATTTTTATTTTTAATTCAATTTTTAATTGTTGGGGTAAGTGGAAAAAAATTCAACAACTATTTACAGCGAAGGTTGAGTGTATAGCTATTTCACTTCCGAAAAGAGTGCTGATGATCGAAAATGGTTTTTCGTGAAATAGCTATACACTCAACCTTCGCTGTAAATAGTTGTTGAATTTTTTTTCCACTTACCCCAACAATATTCCCTTCACTTTCTTAAGGACACAATTTTCGATGCATTTGATTTATTAGCCTAATTTGCAGCAACAACTCCCAAAGGGAAGCAGAGAAAATTAATGCGTTGGCAAAAACCAAAGGAAATACGGTCTTCTAAGTCTACTCCACCGCGCTGTTATTAACAATAACTAGGTCATATTTTTGGTTTGCTTGCGGCTAAAGCCAAAAGAATTACCACATACACACAAGACCAACTGGACAAAAGAAGATTGTCAGCTTTTAATTGCCACAAGAAACAAAAAACTCCAGCAAAGAAGGGGAAAAAGTAAAAGTTAAACAAACAAACATTAAAGGCCAACAAAAGCCCAAAAAAGCCGAGTGGGCTGGGCGGGGCTGGACCGAATCCTTTCGATGTTTATTGCAGCCATTCATCTGACAATGAGCTCATAAATTGTTAAATATTAAATAATACGTATACGTATTTGCAAACATAAACAGCATGGAAAAAATGTAATACTCTGGTTTCCTTTTTGTTTGGGGGTTGTGGATTCCGAAATGGGTTAAGCCGCAAATATGAACTGCGTAACCACATTTATTTACGTAAGTACATATCTACTTTTTATATTCCCATATGAAGCTGGAGTATTACATATGTATGTACATATGAAAATGTGTGTACCCAGATAAGCGAATGTTCATATGCATATGTATGTATAAAACTTCCCAGCAGGGCTTTCTCTTACATGTAATGGGGAAAATCATCGAGAAATCTTGATTCATCGCTTACACTTTCGAATACGGATTGCATTACTTTAACATAGGCATGTCATTGGCGGTATTGTCTTACAATATTGTAGATAATAATGCATTATATAATCGCTACTAATATTGGAAAAAATAAGCTGTTACAAGTAATAAGTTCTTTCACTGGTATAAGTAATTGCATATATCACACAATCCAATATACTTAGTAATCATTAATTTTAAAACTGTCGCATTACAAGTAATGAGCAAAGTAAGCGAAGGAGTGTTTCTTAGCTATTCGTAATGCGTTATTTCATTGAATACAAGTTCAAGCCATTACCAGAATATGAAAAAACCCTGCTGGGTTGCTGGGTAGGCTTATGCGATTTGGGTGTAAAAAACCGGTTTTTAATTAAGATTAAATAAGGAAAATGGAAGGCGCATACACATGCACTCGCACGCTTGGATTTGCTGCGTGAAAATTGCTATATGGTAATGTGTTTGTGCCTTAAAAAATATTTATATACCCAACTTAACTTGATGCAGTTGGAAACTTATGCACAAAATGGCGCATGGCCTTAACATACGGAATAATCAATTCTCGTTCTAGTCAAAGTAAGTATCCCGATGTCTCTGTTTCCACATTGGGGTATATAAGACTGCAGAACTCAAACCTTTTTACTCCCCTGTATTGTATGTCATACTAAAAATGCGTACAATTGTTGTAATGCCGATTTGTGAAGTTAACTGTAAAAGGATATGAATATGAAATTTGGAAATTATAAATCTTGGCAAAGGACATGCACGCACACAGACACACACGAAAAGAGCAGCCAGCCAACCAAACTCAATGCAAACTCATGCCGTTACATGGAAATTAAGGTTGTGGTGATGTGGCTCATTAAAATTTCAAAGGTGTTGAAATATTAATTTATATTTAAAATGGAAAATGAAACGCAAAGTTGTGAATGCAATGGAAAATGTGTATTTTGCTTCCTTTTTTTTTTGTTTTTTTTTTTGAAAATTAAAAATATGGGTCGCTTTGAGCATATTCACATACATACATACATACATACATATGTATATAAAAATGTGTAAGCTGGCATTAGCATATATTTGTATGCACATCGAAACCCGCAAAAGTTTAACTCCTCATGATTTTAATTTAAATTCAAATTTGATTTCTCTCTCGTTCTTTTTAACCCTTCACTGCCTTGCACGCACACGCTTGTTGCTTTCATCGCAGTTCAACATTACTTAAACAAAATTTAACACTTTGATATTCAAATTCGTTTTTCATAAATTTGTTGAAGCTTAAAATTAATAATAATGAATAAATAAATGTATTTTTGAAAAGCGTAGCTAAAAACAATCGTTGACCAAAGTAAATAAAATATGAAAGTCTTCTAAACATATGGTTTGTGCTTGTGTGCTGTGAATTCTAAAAAGGGGCTCATAAAAAGTTGTTTGTAATACTTTAGTGATATCTATCAGTTTGTGAGCATCATTATAATTGCGCGCCCCAAGCCAAAATGTTGCGTGCGCCTTGCAGTGTGAACTTTGAAAATTTGCTTTAACCGTATTTGCATATAAATTGCTTTTTAGATAAGTTCAATTGCAACATTTTAGATAATTTGTTATAATTGCAAACGTAAATATGTAAATATATACACACACACATAAATAAATGAAAATTGGTAATAAACTTGTTTCTGCGCCTAAAAATGTGCTACATCAATATTTTTTCAACTTCAATTGTAACAAGTTGCTGCTGAAAAAATAGATTTCTTCGCTGCAAACAACACACATAAATCACGTTCTGTCATTTTAGAAAAGAACTGGAAATCATACTATTTTATTCACATCGCAATTTAATAAAAAGAAAGCACACCCTTCCCTAGCCAGAAGCGAGCCAGAAAAAGGCCAAATTGGCATTCCAAATATTACTCTAACGAAATTTACCAATTTATAAATTCCTTTAATTTCATGCTAAATTAAAATTTCAAACAAACGCAAACAATTACATACATACTCGTACTTTCGTTTTCAAATGGAAAAAAGGCCAACCAAATATAAAAAAATATCGAAAACAAATATTGTAAAATTAGGTATTTGTAATATGC
The DNA here is from genome assembly GCA_960531455.1 of Urophora cardui. Taxonomy (NCBI): domain Eukaryota; kingdom Metazoa; phylum Arthropoda; class Insecta; order Diptera; family Tephritidae; genus Urophora; species Urophora cardui. The sequence continues at coordinate 5,361,800 of OY482674.1, forward strand.
GTAACAAAAGCGACTCCCGAAAAAAAAAATGAAATCAAATTAAATATGGCACCACCAAACACGGACTTATACGCCCATAATCCCATATCCCAATATCGCTTGCGCAAAGCACAAACAACCATAAGAAAAACAAAAATCTTTCCAACTCATTGATTGCCATATTTTTAAGCGCTGATGGCTTGATGATTACTCCGCTATAAATATCTCTTTGTAACGCACATAGCGCTGTATATTACTGATTATGCCTAAAAGTATGCAAACAAATGGAACAATACACAGTACATTTTGGGGAAGGGGGGGAGGGGTCCAACAGCAAGCAAATGTAGGTACAATAAAGAAAATACAGCATAAAAATAACAAAATTAAAAAAGGAAAAAGAAAAAAAATAAACTGTGCCGTATGAAATAACGAACGCATGAATGATTACCCGCCCTCTGGCTGTTTTTGTTATTACTATTGTGTGTGCAGTGGCATAAATACAATGCGAAGCACACTTCTAGGCGCGCGCACGCACACAATCACAATCACCATATACACAAAGGCTGCAGCGAATATCACACCGGCGGCAACGCTTACGGCACTTATTTATTTACTGCTTTGGCTTGGCTTCGATTTCATGCGCAACTTGTTGTGCCTTTTTTTGGTTGTATGCTGATGCTGTGAGGGCGCAAATCGAATCCCACTAAGCCCTCTGCCCACTTCCAGTCTTAAATCGATTCTCATGTAGATAATTTTCTTTTTCTCACTTGCTTACAGCTGCGCTTACAACCAGTTGCGCTGTAGCAGTGGTAATATTTAATCGCTTTGCTGAGCTTTTCACAATCTGGCACATAACTACCCGCATTTGGGTATATAATATTGCTTTCTAGGAGCACTTTTGTACACCCTTTTTTAAATGTTCTATTTTTTATGATTGGCTTTATGAAAAATACCAACGAAATCGGTTAATGTTTATTGAAAAAGCATAAAATTCGTTCTACCAGAATGAAAATATGCTTTTGATACAAAATAATTGTCCATATCACAATACACAGACACATGCGCACACACCCACTCACAATAGCCAAGCTAACAGAGAAAATCTATTTTAGCCACCCCCATTCCCATTTTTCAGCTAAACGCTTACTTTTTAAGCTCACTTACACGTGTATGGATGTAGATGAGTGTGTGCTTTTTTATACTCAGCTGTACTAGTACACAGAGTATTATAATTTTGATTTCATAACGGTGGATTGTAACATAATGAAATAATCGAGATAGATATAGACTTATATATATCAAAATGATCAGGGTGAAAAGAGAAATCGATTGAGCCATGTCCGTCCGTCCGTCCGTCCGTCCGTCCGTCCGTCCGTACGCAGGATAACTCGCGTAAAAATTGAGATATTTTGATGAAATTTGAAATGCAAGTTGGTATCGGGACTGGGACGGTTGGTATTGAAAATGGGCGAAATCGGACCATGACCACGCCCACTTTTCCTATATAGAAAAAATCGGAAATTTGGTATCTCAGCCACTAATATAGCTAGAGTGATAAAATTTTACCCACGTATTGAGCTCAGGCCCTTATGAAGAAATTTGATGAAGTTTTGGAAAATGGGCGGTGCCACGCCCACTTATTAAGGGTCAAACATTGAAAGTTTTATATGTCATAACTCAGAAACCGTTGAAGATATATCGATGAAATTTGGTATGCGTAATTTGCTTACCTAGACAAATGTTTTGGCGAAAAATTATCAAAATCGGTTGACGGCCACGCCCACTTTTATATATGGGAACTATAAAGGGGCCTAATAAAAACATTTTAAGCGATATCTCTGTCAACTATAAAGATCTATCACTGAAATTTTGTGGCAGGAGTCCAACTACGGACATAAAACAAAAAGTACAAAAATTTTGGAAAATGGGCGGTGCCACGCCCACTTATTAAGGGGCAAACATTGAAAGTTTTATATGTCATAACTCAGAAACCGTTGAAGATATATCGATGAAATTTGGTGTCCGTAATTTGCTTACTTAGACAAATGTTTTGACGAAAAATTATCAAAATCGGTGGACGGCCACGCCCACTTTTATATATGGGTATTATAAAGTGACCTAATAAAATTATTTTAAGCGATATCTCTGTCAAATATAAAGATCTATCACTGAAATTTTGTGGCAGGAGTCCAACGACGGACATAAAACAAAAAGTACAAAAATTTTGGAAAATGGGCGGTGCCACGCCCACTTATTAAGGGGCAAACATTGAAAGTTTTATATGTCATAACTCAGAAACCGTTGAAGATATATCGATGAAATTTGATATGCGTAATTTTCTTACTTAGGCAAATGTTTTGGCGAAAAATTATCAAAATCGGTTGACGGCCACGCCCACTTTTATATATGGGAACTATAAAGGGGCCTAATAAAAACATTTTAAGCGATATCTCTGTCAAATATAAAGATCTATCACTGAAATTTTGTGGCAGGAGTCCAACTAGGGACATAAAACAAAAACTATAAAAATTTTGGGAAAATGGGCGGTGCCACGCCCACTTATTAAGGGGCAAATATTGAAAGTTTTATAAGCCATAACTCAGAACCGTTAAAGATATATCGATGAAATTTGGTACGCGTGATATATTTACTCAGCCAAATGTGTGGACGAAAGATTACCAAAATCGGTTGACGACCACGCCCACTTTTATATATGGGTATTATAAAGTGACCTAATAAAAACATTTTAAGCGATATCTCTGTCAAATATAAAGATCTATCACTGAAATTTTGTGACATGAGTTCTACAATAGACCGGAAACAAAAAATAAAAAAGTTTGGAAAATGGGCGTGGCACCGCCTCTTTTTATACAAAGGAATCTACGAGCCTATTACTCGACAAATAACTGAGATATTATGACGAAACTTGGTTTATACACTTTTATAACATGTGTTAATAGACACGCAAAAATGTATTGAAATCGGTTTATGACCACGCCTACTTTTTAACAAAGATATTTCTGGAACACCCTTTTGGAATTTGTAACGTGAAGTCTTTGTAACTAAAAGTCATAGAGGGATGCAATTTTGCACTAACAATAATATTTATATGCTTATTTAGATGATTGATACAAATTTTGAAAATGGGCGTGGCTGCGCCCTGTTTATGCAGCACTCGTGTCATATAAAATACACCCTATATCGAACAAACGCAAACAAACAATGAAAGCATACAGCTGAGTATCTAATGTTCGATTCCACTCGAACTTAGGCTTCCTTACTTGTTTTTCATTGATCCACACATGCTGACGCTTCTTGTGGTTGCTTGGCTACGTTGGCGTGCGCCTTTTCTTTGCTTCAACTTTTCATTTGCCTTTTATTTCCTTTCATTTCTTTATTACGTTTTTGATTTTTCTTTTCTTTTCTTTTGGTGTATTCAAGTTCATCTCTTTTCTGCTCTTGGGCTATGATTTGCTTACTCGCTGAGAAATTCTTCAAAGTTTTATTTGGCCGTTTTTCGGTTTCGGTTTCGGTTACGAGTTTGTTGTTAGCAAGATAACATAATAAGGAAATCTAAGAATTTGCATGCATATAACCAACAGCAAACCGGAAGTCAGCGAGGAAAGCAATTTAATGGCTATGAAGTGGAAAAATAAGCGAAATATTTAACTTTGTTGTTAGCATACGAAATGGAGTAGACCCTGTGGCTGAATGAGGTGGTTCAGAGAGTAGGAGGTTTGCCCCTCGGCGGTCGTATGTGCATGTGTCTGTAATGATGCTTGTGATGTGCGGATAAGATTTTGCTTTTTCTTTTGTTGAGTATCTTTTTTCTAAATTTCTTTATTGTGTCTAGGTGAATACACATGTATAAACGTGTAGTTGTGTGGCATTATAAGGCGATTAGCAAAATATTTCGGTTCAATAAGATTTTAATTGAAAATATTGGCAGATTTGTATGCTACGGTTATCTACATATATACCATAAGTGTAATTCTTCAAATTCAGAAAGTAGCTCACTGTACATAAAAATAACTAAAAATGGATACTTTTTGGTTGCTTGTTTTTCCGACAGGGTAGGAATATGATGTATTGTGGAACGATCTTCCGTCATCCCTTGTCAATTTTGGTTTGAAGACAAACCGGGTTCGGCTAATATGCGCCATCTTCAGTGAGAACGAAAAAAGACACTGAAGATGGCGCATATTAGCCGAAACCGGTTTGTCTCCAAACCAAAATTGACAAGGGATGACGGAAGATCGTTCCACAATACATCATAAAAAGGGATACGTAGTAAATCTGCTTTTGTATATACTACCCACAGAAATTCTTCGATGCCATCAAAAACGTAGTTTGAGCTGATCGATAAGTCTTCCAAGTTAGAATTCATACAAACATATTTTCTCGTAGTGATAAAACATTAAGGCTTAAGTCCATAAATTTAGTTTAACCTCAAAATTACTATTGCGGACGATATAACACTTAAGAGTTGTATATGCCAAGTACATATTTGAAATAAAAAACTTATTAAACCTTGTAACTAAAATAAGTACATATGCATGTTCATTTGTATGTATGTATGCCTACTTCTTACACTTGTTTATGCTCTCAATTAAATTCATTACATTCATTAGTAGAAATTACCTAAATGTCAAGTGCCAATCTAACTTTGTCCATCGCTTGAATGTGACTGACCCAAGGCAGCATAAGCAATGGCAATGATAGAAGAAAAATAATGTCAAATTTTGGAAACAGAGGAAAAACTGCAAAGCTCAAGCTCATTTCCACGCCCAACACCACACAAACACACAAGTGCTGCTGCTGCCGCTAACATAGCTGAAAGGTCAAGCGAAATAAGAAATGTTGCAGTCATTTGCTTGATGATTATTACATAATATGTTTAAGGAAGTGCGAAAAATCCACACAAACACACTACTTATTTAGTACTGTACCAGCTCACCAAAGAACCCAAAGGACAGCAACTTAGCTGCAATGAAAGAAATGTTGTTGGAAATCTTTGTAGCCGGCAAAACGCGTGCGACGGAAACATATAAAAATAACAAATTTATTCAATTTCATTTCACCCACATTAAACGCAGAAATAGAAAGAAAAAAACAGAAAAATGTATCACAATCATAAGTGTAAATGCGCAAATAAATATGAACTTATCTAAGGCACAAGGACAGTGAGGCGTAAAAGTATGTACATACATATGTATGGAAATGTCCAGTACTAAAGATATGTCTGTAAGCATGTGTGCAATAAAAATTATCACTGCTCGTAAACTTGCATGAATAAAATTGCTTGAAATGTAGATAGGGGAAATTATGATTTTGCGTGAAATTAGAGAAATTGACAGCGTTTTTCGTCTTTCGTTTTTATTTGTATATTTGTAGTACTTATCTTTCGCATTTCGTTAGATAACGTTTTTATTGCAAGTGAGATTGCACTTGATTACTGTGATTATTGCGACGAATTCTTCAGTTTATTACTAATGATTTTTTGTGACGATACATATTAATATTCAACTTTCTTGGCAGATACAGAATTAGTTTATACTGTCTACATTTTTGGGCTAGCAGCTGAAAAGACAGTTTTTGTTTGAATTAATTAGTGAACCAACGCTGAAAAACTTTGATCAAAAACAAGTATGTTCTGGTGAATTTTTTCGCTGGCGGTAAATTTTCGCAAAATTTATATTTTCCTTGATTTTTTATACGGGTATTTGGGTTTTGGCATTTCTCTAACCACTAAGGATAATTTTTGGCAGAGAAAGTTAATGAGATATGACTGGTGTTCAATAACGAAAAAAAATTGTTACGAATTTTTCATAAAAATTTTTATATGGAGAACTGTAATTTTTTAAGAAAAATTCGGAACATTTTTTTGTTATTGAACAGAGCTATGATCTAATTAACTTCTCTCTACTTCTACATATGTCCAAGAAAAGACAACAGAACTTAAATAACAGCGGTTTATCTTGGGTGATCCTTATAATTAACTTTCCGCTGGCTCGCAAAAATATAAAAAAAAAACATATCTTTCTGCTCTTACAAGAAAATTCTATTTGACTTGGTTTATTACAATCGTAATAGAAAGTCAAATTACATACATAAATTTCACGAATATTTATAGCCTTCCAATATTCATCTATAGAGTTAATAAAAACCAATGCATATTACCGATTTTATTGAGTGTCAATCGCGACGGACGCTGCAGAAGGGCATTCGAAGATTTATTAGGGACTATTACAAAGAGAGCGCGCAATGCAATAAAAACTTGTATGTAAGTAATATCGTGCCAAATAAATAGGAAAATCTCATATCAAAATACAAACACGTAAACTTGCAAATAAATAAAAGAGCACATGCAACATTTATACTTATTTACAGTGGCGTAGTAACGGGGGTTTTGGGGACAAACCCCCCCCCCCCCCCCCGAAAGATTCGTTTTGACCATAAAACCATCTTTGACTTTATTAGCATACATTTCTTTTTCAGGAAAAAATCAATGAGAATAGTAATTTTTCGAAATTGGTAATTCGAAATTTAGCGCTTTTTCACGAAGTATTACTTATAATTCTAGCGTTTGTTGAGCCGTAGGAAAGTGCAAGAACCGCAGGAATTTTACCACAATTTACATTCTTTGTACTTATATTCGCTCTTTTGTGGTAAAATTCCTACGGTTCCTGCACTTCCCTACGGCTCAACAAACGCTACAATTATTATACGGTATTGCTGTTATTAACATGCTAATAACAGAAAAGTAACGCCAATTATTTAAATTTCAAGTTTTCTTTCAATTACTTATCATCTTAATCAAATAATATTAGTATAAACTACAATGGGAATAAATATGCAATGTATAAGAGTATCTGAACTTGAGATTTTACTTAATGTCTGTCAAAATGGAATATTAAAAAACTAAATTATATAAGAAAATTATTATTTATAACCGTAGCACATAGGTAGAAATATTTTATTGTGTACATCTATACCAAATTGCTTGTTTAATGCAAAATTTTAATAATTTGTGTTAAGAGTAGAGCTCTCGATTTTTTTTTGAACATTTTCGAGTAGCCCGAACAGTTGTTGTTCAAATGCTCGAAGAGTTGTTTGTTTGTTTATTACCCGCATGTTTATTATTTTTTTTTTTCTTTATATGTAGTTTTTTTATTTTTGTTTTTCCGATACACATTTTTTTTGTTTGTAAGCTCGAATGCTCGAATGTTTGTACGGGCATTTGAACAACAAACGGGCTTCAAACAAAAACGATCAGATCGAATTGCTCGATACCCGGGTATCTAGGGCTCTAGTTAAAAGTCGATTTTATTGAAAAATATATACAGTGACTCAAAAAAAAAATCATACGCCAGAGTTTTTAAATTTATTTCAAACAGTTCTGTCGAAAATTTGACTCTCTTATTTTCGTTTAAAAATGTAAACAATTTTTCAACAAAAATCGCCTTAAGCAGGATTTCTAAGCTTATGGAAAAATCCGAAAAATCGTAGAAATTTCTAAAAGTGGATTAAAAATTTCAAAGCGCGGCCAGAATTTATAGAAGATTTTGAGGAGATTTCTAAGTGTACTGTTATGTAGCCAACCAATTTTAGTGTAAAAAGTGCTATTCTCAATGCTGTAAAAATTTCCGTCGATTTTAGTCATTTTTTTCTGTAGGGTGTTTGCGTTATATGTACGTGAGACCGTTCCAATTAAAATTCCCGAAAAGCCAATAAAATTTTTCAAAAGTTGAATGTTGCATATTATTATATTACAATTGAATGAGCTGCAAAATTGCATACTCAAAAATCTTCTAAAAAATGTAGCCTTATAATTCTTAGCCCCTTTTTATGATAAGTACTTCCTTAACTTTGAAAAATTGGAAATACTAAAAATACTGCCTAAAAAGTTAACAATAATCGCTGCTAAATATCTGGGTTACTTTCGAGCATCACCTACATTAACCAAGATATGCGTTAGAAATATAAACATTAAAATTAAATATAAAGCACAAAAAGAAAATTATTGTAGGTACATATGAAAAACCCTGTATCTAGTAGTGAAGTGTGGCTTTGTGCGACGTAATTTTTTGTCGGCTAACTACTAATTGTACTAGATATCATGTCCGAGGGTTAATTTGACTGAGTCTGACAGAGCAACATAACAAAACGAATTTTTAACATGAAAAAGAGTGATAATTTTTTTTAAATATCCCAACTTTAAAAGCTTAAAACTATAAACTTAGAACTATTGGAAACCAAGGATATTATTGAAAAGTGTTAATAATTACTTGAACCTTTAGGATTCATCACGATTACTTAAATGAAATGCTTTAAATAATAAATATTCAAGTTGAAACTAGCACTTAAAAATATGTAAGAAAAACACAAAAAAATTAACTTCAGATATGCTAAGTTACGACCATCTGGGGCAAGTGCAGAGTATGGGGTCGGGAAAAAAGCGATGAATTATTGTTCCCCATTCTATTTCCAATATGTGGGTATGTTTTTTTTTCTGTAATTGTAACAATTTTACAAAGATTCAATTTTGGGCGCATAAAACTTGAAAATCTACCTATGCGCGTAGATTTCCAGAAGAGAATATGAGACTTACTTTTGAAGTATAGTTAAAGGCCCTTGGCAACTGACAATCTGGTATGTCAAGCAGTGTGTATGTGTGAGTTTTTTTTGTGTGTGTTAGTGCAATCGGCAGTCGTCGTGCTACACGTTCTTGTTCGGGCTCGCGTTGATGAGAATCAAATCTTTTAGATATTTGCGTCAATCACCCGACACTCACACATATGTATACACTTCTTAACATTCCAGATTTTAAGTGGCCAAGGGCATTAAGAGTTTGATATATGTATTATAAGCGATATTTGTGTACTAAAATGTTAAATTATAGTCTGAAAAAATTACATTTCGCTAGCTTAGAGTGCAAACTGTGTAAGTCCACTTTTATGAAAAGTGTATTTTTATGTAGAACGCTAGAAAAATCAAATACGCACCGCGCTAAACAAGTCTGAGATACTTGTCATATTTCTACTCGTTGTTATTCAGTGATACGCAAATTGCGAAAAAAATTGTGTAAGTCCAAAATATTTATATGAACAGAAATTTTTTTTCATTTCGAATTTTTTTTTTTCTTTTTTGTTTTTTGTCTCTCCTACAAAGTTTTAAAAAAGGACTTACACAATTTGCATTCTAAGCTAGCGATTTTTATCATTTGTAAAAAAAATTGTAAAAAAAAAAATTTTTGGTAATTTTAATTTTGGTAAATTTTTTACATTGGCTGTGACCCCCCCCCCCCCCCCGAAAAATTCTCTAGCTACGCCACTGCTTACTTACATGCATGGAAGGCAAAAGCTTGGTTGGCCAAGTCATTGATTTACTACCGCTGCTGCTGCGCTTTCATTGATTTTCCAAGGTTCAACATACAACAACAAAGGAGGGAAGTATCAGTGTGTACGGAGCAAAATTAAGCGACAGAGAAAAATGAAGCGAAGAATAAAAAGTAGTTATTGTTACAATATTGCTTAAAAGATAAAAGTCCATGTACCCCAACTCATCGCAGGCTTTTCCATCACCCTCCTTTAAGAGCCGAGAGCTCGCTTTTGTTTCATGCTGCGTGCACCAGCAAATGAAAGTAATAATTAAAATAATAATTTTCACAACTTAAGTCTTTGTAATTATATTTGACGTTCGTTCGCGTTCGTTCGTTTGTGCTTTGATTATTGGTTAGTGTGTATGTATGTTTGTCTGTCTGCTTGCCTGGGAGTTTTCAACCTCCGCTGCCCCTTTGCTTTCACATCAACATTCGCCATTCGCATAGCGGGGCTGACGCCATTTTCTATGTATTTCCGGTTTTGTTTCAAGAAGTATTATTAACAATTACAAGGTGTCGCATATTCACGTGATTGTGAAAGGCATTACCCAACGTAGAATAATTATGTTTTCAGTGTGAATGGACTATAAGCTTACGATCTATGAGCAATTGACTTCTATAACTTACATGACGGTGTAGAAAAGACTCGTACCAACAACCAAAATCAAAGATTTGCCTTTCTTATTTTAGGAAATATTAACAGGTTGATGTGTTCGCCTGGCCTTTCTTGATAATTCATTATTTTCTATACAATTACAATATGATGCCCACCTAAATTAGCTGAACACTTTTGTGCCACCTTATATGTACAAAATACTACATACATATCTGTATGCGAAGAAACGCTCACGAACACACTAATCATAATACTGTCTCATTAAGTAATATTTTCGAAATTTGAAACCACAAATGCTCACCAAAGTACTATTTTATAATGTAATATTGTACTTAAATGGAAAGCTAACAACAACAACAACAAACACGCTATCGGAGAACGGAAAAGCCAATACTACCACCAGCAGCGCCAGCACAACCGCCAAAGTAGTAAAAACCCTGCAAAAAATGCGATTAATCCGGGACGTGTCCGGGATCAATCGCAAGGGAGCATGCGACTAATACAATTTTACATCCCTTTATATGGAGTGAATTGATCGCATTTGTTCGAGCATGTCCTATGAAGAGACTAATTGTTCAACTTGTATACCCGAACGGGTACCAATGTAGATTAATCGCTTTCATCCCGAACGGGTACGAATGTAGATTAATCGCTTTCATCCCCAACGGGTACAAATGTAGATCAATCGCTTTCAGCACGAACGGGTACAAATGTAGATTTTTCCTTAAAAAATTTTAAATGTTCATGCATATTTAAATAATGTTTTACTTTTGTAAAAAAATCTCAATAAATAAATTAAAAAATTATAAGTTTTGAGTATGCATTATATGAGCGTAATATAAAGGATTTTTTCATAGGATATTTTAGGCAACATTTTGTTAAAATTGTTATTAAAAAAGGGTGTTCAATTCGTTTTATCGGTTGTCCACAATGTTTTAAATACATTGCATATTTTTGTAAAATGTCTACATTTAAGGAATCTAGATTTGTACCCGCTCGGAATGAAAGCGATTAATCTACATTTATACCGTTAGGAAACAATTGGTCTACAATTAGTCTACATTTATACCCGTTCGGGAACAATCGGGGACTAATTGTGGACCGATTGTTCTCAAAAGAGATCAATCGAGGACAAAAATCTCTTTCGGGATTGATCGCACATTTTTTTGCAGGGAACAAAAGCAACCACTACCACTGAATGAAAGCCAAGTATAAATTAAATTTTGTTCTAATTTGGCCATCATGGTCTTGGTGCTTAAGTACCATTTATTTATTTAAAAATGTTTGTATGTTTATACAGAAGTGTATAATTGGATCTCTGAAAATTTAAAGAAAATCTAATTACAACTCAAATGGGACCAAAAACAAAAAAAGTTATTGAGTTTAGGTAATTTCATTTGAAGAGAACAAATGAGCGCACCTATTTTTCATATTTTAGATATTTCTACGCAAAAAAAAAAATAATAATAATTACATGGAACAGAAGACGGTTAAGAGGTGTAAATAGAATTAAAAGCCTCAGGAGAAAATATTTTTAGCTAAAAGCTGGTCAAGCGATAGAAAAGAATGGCATTGCAGCATTATTACAGGCCGCTAATGTGAATACCTATGCCATTTAGAGTACTCAGCATTTAATTAGAATTTATAATTATCTCTACATGAGAGAGCATTTTACTGGTACAGGATACCTGAAGGTCCGTTCTGTAGATGACTTAAAAATATTAAAAGAGCATATCGCACCCTAAATCATAAAGTGACACAACTCAAAATTCAAAAATTTCCACGAGAGCCAAAAAAAACTTATAATAGTTATTTTTCGGTCAAAAGAGACACTTATTGAACAGTTTTTTTTTGTCAATCGCTAGAGTTATGTTCTGTGTACCAGTTTATGACAAAAACTCGATTTCCCTCGAACAACTTTAAACCACACTCTTTCTAAAATTTCAACAAATTGAAAATTCTAAATGTTGTATAGTGCTTTTCCACTCCGAGGAAATATTCACTCCACATTGCATTCTAATTTCATTTTCGAAAATTCATTTCCATAATTTAAATTACAAACGCAACGCTTGAATAGGTCAATTTCATTTGCCAAACGACCAGTAAACACGACAGTACAATAAACCTAACCTAAGCAGTCAAAACTGTCAAACCAATGGACCCAATAAAAATTCAATTTCATATCAATCAATATTTCATACAAAAATTCACTTTACAATATTTTGCCAATTTCATTTCAATTTAAATGCATATATACCACAAAATATGTTGATGGCCTGCAGGCGAAACGCAAAACCAAACGAATACAAATTGTCCCTCTACTACTTACATACACAGACGGACTAACTGGCTGACAGACTGACTATTTAATCGGCTGTTCTGTTACAGTCTCTTGATTGACCACACTCACGCCAGCGCTAAGTAGGTACATGTAAGAGCCCCCTGCCTGGCGCTCGATAACAACCAATCAACATAACATTCGATATGAGTATTTTTGTATATTTTTGCGGTCAATTGCACACAGCTGAATTGAATTATCAGTTTGGCAGCGGCGGCAAAATAATCAAAAAAAAAAAAAATGTGTATATATTTAACAAAAAATGCTATACAACCCCAAATGCAAAAATTGCCTGAGGAGCGTGTTTAGATGGCGCACAGTGGGCTTTCTGGGTTAGTGGAGAGATAAAAAAATTTAGCTTTAAAATTTTGTATAATATTTTTTGTGGCCGCTGTGGTGCAGTGGGTAGAGTGCTCGCCTGCTATGCCAGAGGTCAAAGCCAAACACCAAAACAATTTTTTTAATTAGTAAAAATCCAATTATTGGATTTTTAAGAGCAGCGGTCACCCCTCGGCAGTGGCGACATATCCTCCGAGTGTATTTCTGCCATGAAAAAGCTTCTCACAAAAAATGCATTCGCCGTTCGGAGCCGGCATAACAGTGTAGGCCCACTCAATTAGTAGGAAAAACAAAAAGGAGCACACCTCAAATTGGGAGAGAAGCTCGGCCATAAAACTCGTCAGAGTTATAATAGCGCCATTGTATTATTATAAATTATTTTTTGTTTTACTAATTGAACCAATGATTTATTTGTGAAAAGCTTTTTCATGGCAGATTTGTATGTGTGTGCTCGGAAGGTATGCCGATAACTGTCGAGCAGTCACCATTATTTTCATTGAAAACTCAATAACCCTAAATAGATGACAAAAGATTGATTAGTTGATTTAATACAGCTTTTTAAGAATTTTTTGTCTCATGACATCTCAAAATTGTACACTGTGCGGTGCCTAATGCAATGAATATGCGTATTACATTTTAAACAGTAGATACATCCATATATACATATATACATATGTATGTAATACCTATGTATGTATGTATGTACATACGTATAATGAATGAACGAGTATGTAATTTTCATAATTCCTAAGCTTGCTGACTGTGCAAAAGCCAATCGTGCATGTGAAAGAACATTTCAATTAAACGCCATAACTGACATATCAATTCCACAACTAAATACTTAAGTATGTATGTAATTGTACTGCTAAACTGTCGGCACCACATCAAAAAAAGTAAAATATCATTAAAATAAAACTTTATAAAACAAACTTTATAAAACTCAACCAACTGTAATTTTTCAAAAACTTCAATTTCATTCTCAAACTTCAGTCAGTTGTTGGGTGGGGCTGTTGTTTGGTCGGCTGCTGGTGCTTTTTTTTAATAATAATATATGATGGTACAGTGATGCATCATTTCTTGACAGCCGTCACCACCATCATGACAAGGCGATATTTCTGCACTAAGCGTCTGTTTCCTTTTTTTGCTTTGCTTTTATTTTTTTTTTTTTGTGTAACATTATCCATCACTTTGGTCTCCATCCTTTTATTGGCTGTATATGCGTATTGTATTTGCGCTTTCGGTTTTCAGTGTTGCAACTATAAATTATTTAATTTATTCACTTATCACTTCTTTGCTACACTTTTTTGGTGACTCACTTTATATATTTTTAATTCAATGCGTACATGTGTATGTATTTGTTTTGCAAAAATTGTCTTGTCATTGCCTCAAATCCTTTAATTATCCTTTCAGTTTATGTCTTCATAACATTTGTTCGTGTAATTTACATGTCGCTTCAGGTTTTGATCAGGATACCTTGTTAGCTTTGCTTAAATTAACCATAAGTACTTGCGGTATTGACTTTCATAGCTTGTTTTTGTGAAATTTTAAAGTTTATTAATCATATCGACCCCTTTGTGTGACTTTATCGCAACGGACAAAAGCAAATTTTACAGGAGAGCATTTTTTTCGTTTTTTTACTACTTTTTATTGGAATTTTGAAACGAAATTGAACACGTGATTAGGTAATTAATTAATATACTGAACCTGATAATTTTTTTCTTGAAAAAATGTGCAGTTTGCGAAAAAATCATAATTTTGTCCCTTACGATAATTTTCGCTCTCAATTTTTTATGAGTTTGTTTGAATAAATGTCCCTTACGATAATATTTATAAAAGAGTTTGTATGAACAATTCCATACTTTTGTGTTTTTAATGATGGGATAATGGTAATATAGTGAGTATTGTACTCGTCTTCCATTCTAAAGTTTCCGAGTTCGATTTCCGGCAGACCAGGACCGATCTATTGGGAAAATTGGTTTTTATAATATATAAGTTTGTTGGAAATTTGGTAAATAGGTAGATTATTTTCTGTATTAAATATGACGGAGCAATGGATGAAGTGTGGGGAGTAAGAGAAAGGAGAGAGGTAAATGAGCAGGGAGAAGGAGAGGTAAATGGAAATATAAAATTTTACATTATTCCGATAAATCAAAGGTTGGACAGAGAAACGTCTGTCGGCGTTTCTAGTCTAAAATATAAAACTACAAATCGAACGCGAATTTGAACCAGCGACTCCCAATCAGTAAATGTCAGAAAACCTCCCAAGAACAAATTATATTAGCAGATGCCGTTTAAAAGTGCCACAAGAACAGAGAATAATATTGCAAATTTTTCTAAATAAGTAAGTATTTTTAATCGCTAGTTTTCATTATTTTACATGCAAGTGGGGTATTCTCTTATTTCCATAAATTACTAGTACCTGGGTGGTCGAGCTCAGACGTGATCCCTTTCCTTAGAAAGTATTCTATTTCACCATATAGAAATATACAAATATCTAATCAAGTAACTGAATGAGCCAAAAATGGATGTATAAAATTTCACTCAACTCAGTCAAACCGTTTTCGCGATAGTTTACAAAGGAATTAATAAAATTAGGTTATGTAGAAATTCCACTGAGCAATATTTTAATTGAAATACGTCGTAAAATACCATAAAGTTTTATGTCGGCTCCGAACGGCGAATGCATTTTTTGTGAGAAGCTTTTTCATGGCATAAATACACTCGGAGGGTATGCCGCCCACTGCCGAGAGGTGACCGCTGCTCTTAAAAAACCCAATAATTGGATTTTTACTAATTAGAAACATTTCTTTGGTGTTTTGCTCGGACTGGGGTTTGAACCCGAGACCTCTGGCATAGCAGACGAGCACTCTACCAACTGCACCACAGCGACCATAGGCATACTATCAGTAAAACGAATCTGCAAATCCGTTCAGCCGTTCCCGAGATAGTAGTGGATAATCATGGTACCATGGCTACATTACGCTTACAATCCCCTTCATATTCTATTTTAAATTTCAAAATAAATAATACTTAAAATTACTTGCTAGCTATATTCAAAATATTTTTTATATGGGCGATACGATAAATTCGAGCTCAAGAAAAAAGTGTGGATTATCCCTTACGATAAAAAATAAAGCCAATTTTTGGCACAACTATAAGGATTTCAGCTATAATATTTTACCAGGTGATGCGCTGACGAATGTAGATTAAATTTGCATCAAAAAGTGAAATTCGAGAAAATGACCCTTACGATAAAATCGTGCAAAGGGGTCGATATGTGGCTTTTAAGGAGGAGCAGCTCTAATCAGTGCTATTTTGTTTGGCAAGTCATCATGATTCATGTTTATTATACTCACATGTTTATTTGCTGATTTGTTAGGAAATCTGGACGGCAAACGTGTGGGAATTTTTTGTATTCGAAGCTAATGAACTATAACCCCTTGTTTGTCTGAATCCTTTTGGCTTAATACCGTAGCTTAGGGAAGTGGCTAAAAAGGCGCTTCAAAACGAATCATGACCAAAATTCAAGGATTCAAGTTCGATGACCTTTGAAGCCCTTTTCTACCATTGTACCCAGTACCTTTACCGCAAACTGGTAAATAGAGGCTCTCCCAAGCCTCGTGAGTTAGAAGTATTATTTAAGCTCTAGCTGGACTTTTCAACGAAACTAAATTTTCGTATCCTATAATAAAAAAAAAATTATTATCAAACAAGATACACTACTTAACTAACTACTCTTTCTAACATTTATTATTTTTCATTAAGTTTACATACATTAGTTTTCTTCTTCTCATTATCATTCTATGAAGATAAAGTGCACTTGCCCGCTGAAATGGAAATTATTTATTAAAATTCTTTACATTCAACGAGTATCCTAACGAAAGGACATCGGACATTTGGTTGGGCAGATGGGCAGATGGGCTTGAGGTATATGTATTTACGTACAGATGTGCAACTATGCTTCCAAATAGTGAGACGTCATTGAGCAAAAACAAAAGCAAAAACGAGCGTAATAAAGTAGGAAAACTCGTTAGTGGTGAATTTTTAATAAAACATGAAATTATTTGTCATTATTGTCTGTGGTTATACTCGTACATGCAGAAGTTGAGCACCTATGGCAGCGTTGCGGCCTGTTTGCTATTCAACCAAAACCCGACATTTGCGTACATGTGTACCTACCTCTACGTGTGTATATGCATACATGTAAATTTGTGTGTTTGAGTGTGTTTCAGCTAGTTTTCCTAATTAAGTTATGCCCTGGACATCATCGTTGAAGCTGAAAAATTATCAGGTTAGTTGAAGAACAAAAAAAGTCTATCAAACTTGTGGGTGCGTGTGTGCTAGACATATACGCCGACAGTGATTCCGGCGGCGGCGGCGCCATTCCAAAATAATTTCGGCGGCGGCGGCGACGCCGGCGTGCTTTTTCGCGCCGGCGCGCCTGCCCCAAATCTACAAATCACAATCCTCATTCAAATCAATTTTATTTAGTTACCTTAATAGCGCTGGCTGAATGGAATAAATAATCTAATTTCCACCTTAAATTGTTGAAACTTTTTTATTTACAGCAAAAAACAATTGTTACATAAACTAAAATTTAAAATAAAGAAAATAAATATTAAAGAATATACACAAATCCATATGTAAGGGTAAATTTAAATTCATTTGCTTATTTTGTATGATAATAAACATGCATACATATATGTATTTACATACATATTTATATATATATATAAGGCACTTTAAAATAAATATATGTATATACAGTGTTGGAAAAAATAATAGGGACAAAATTTTGCAATTCTCCATTTATTTCAAGACCAAATAATAATTACCATATATTGATGCTTACACGGAGAGGACATGCTTCAATGACTCTGGGGTGGTTTTGTATAATAATTTAATTTTTATGAATAAAAATAATGAAATGTATAATTTAAGTTGGAAATAATAATAGGGACAAACTTTAAATTCGATTGCTTTTTCAAATAAACTACAATATTACTGCTGCAGCTAGATTTATTTTTTATAACTTCCTTACTTCTTCGTGGCATAGGGTTGACCAAATCAGCGCAATTTGCAACTGGTATTAAGTACCAAGCTTCTTTAATTTTTTTCCATAACTCTTGCTTATTTTTCCATTTTTGATCCCCCATCGTCTTCTTTAATATTCGCTATAGGGCTGAGGTTCGACAACTGTGAGGGTTACTCCAAAAAAGAAACTTTCTTACGTTCAAACCATGAGTTTTCGATTTGGGATCATTTGCATACATAAATCGCCATCTAATGATATCAAGGAGGGTTTAAATTATTCAATTTTGAGTAGAAAAATTAGCAAGAGGACCTCGAGAAGTAGGACTAAATGGAAGAGATCCCAGAAAAGTTCCGTATCTGAGAAAAAATTATGTAACATGTTTTTGTTAATAACTTTTAACGGGCAAACAATAAAACATTTCCGCATTCAGGTTCGTGTTCCTGAGGTCAAAACACGTCGATTGGTTCCTTTTTTTTAATTTTGAAGAACTTTAGCAGTTAGCAAAACTAGGAAAATATGTACACATCTCGCTCCATACGGGTATGGCGCGCCAGCGAACGCCGCCGCGCCGATACGCCGATTTCACGGATTATGGCGGCGGCGGCCGATTATGAAGGTAATCGGCGCGGCGGCGGCGGCGTATATGTCTAGTGTGTGCTTACACTCACCTCTAGTTAGCCAAATGTGTTGAGGAGAGTGGTGCAGCGTTGATGGGCTTAACCGCAAACGACTGTGGTAGTGGAGGAGTTCTAAACGAAGAGGGTTGTGTTTTTCGAGGACATTGTAAAGTTTCATTATATACACTTTGCATATTCCATAAAGCAAATCTAATTTTATTATCAAAATATTTTTTATATTCCCTTTTTGGTCATTTAGTTTTTTCAACTATTTTCCTTTGCAAAAAAATTAATTTGTTTTTATGTAGTGAAATTGTAATTAATATTAAAATTAACTTTTTGTTGTTGAGCTGTTTGTTATTTTATTTTACTGCTTCGAATGCCACATTCATACATATGTATGTACATACAATTTATGTACTTTATTTATAAAAGTAGTGAATTTTAAGCTTTGAATGAAGAGGAGGCAGTTTTTATCACTTTAGGACCATGTCACACCATAAAAGTAATTAAAAGAGTTCAAACACATTAAACAATATATTTTTTTTTGATCTGAAGTCAACATTTTTTAATGAAAAAACGCCATTGAATTTGCATATTTATTGAAAAAAGTTACAGCATTTATTTACACAAAGTCAGGCAAGCTGAAGGAAAATTTTGCTGAACGTGTAGCTGCACGTCAAACCGCGAACTTCAATAATATTGCTTTCAGCAAGGCATATACATATGTATGTATGTATCTATGTACATACATTTGTTTATTTGTGGGCAACTAATTTCATCAAAGTAAATAAAACACCCACAAATAGCAAAGATACATGTGATGTGCTCATATGTGATGTGTCTATGGGTATACGCATACTTACTGACTGACCAACATCAACATTACGCACCGAAATTGTCGAGAAGGACTAACTAAGCAACTAAAGCGCTCCATCGCCACCTGCACCCATTTCCGTGTGTTACTCGCTGTACCACCGCAATACATCACCATCACCATCATATCATGATATCACATCACTCGTATGTTCTGTAGCAGCAGAACGTGCCCGACCAATGGCCAAACGGCATTTGCATACGCAATCAAATCGAAAACATTGTCGAATATAAACATATAAACTCCAACACAAAAGGGAAACACAAATCGAACAAATATTCATACATACATAAATGGCGCGCAAGTCAAAGGCGTGATTATGTGATTTCGATTGAAAGGTGATGGGTGGGTTGGTGGGTTGGTGGGTTGGTGGGTCGGTGGGCGCGCAATGTGTTTACATACATATATGTATAGTTGCCTCCAAATCTTAGTACATTGGATTTAATAAAGTGACCGCGTTTTATGGGCGGTTATCCTTGTGCCATTGTACATACATACATACATATGTGTGTGTTGATGGTCAGTGAGGTACGCTTGTGGTCATATCACCGCTCACACCTGATGCCATTTACATAAATATTTGCGTATTTACTGATGACGCGCCCACACCCGACAACCAAAAAAAAAGGTTTTGCTCACATTCACATTCATCTTCATTTGATGTTCACTTTATATACGCTGCACAGTGGCTTCTCTTCGTTTATTTGTAACAAAATTATAAAATTCTCTTATTCTTATTCTTTTTAGGATAAAGTGTGAGAGCAAATCGACGCCTGAGTAAAAGATCACCCTATTTCAAAAACGCCCTATTTCAGAATTTGTTTTGAAGAACGCCCTATTTCAGAATTTTCTTTAATAACACCCTATTTCAGAAATTCATGGAATAAAATCATTCTAATGAGCTCCCGAACGGTTCGTTTACGAATTGTAGATTTTTAGCTCTGCAGAATCGGTAAAATATATATATGTTTTCTGTTATTTTTTTAGGCAGCTTACCATTTTGTAACACACCGTGCACCATCACATCGCATCGCATCACGCGCCGCAACGAATTGAAATGAATTTTCGCTGACTTTGAGCTGTTTCTCAATTTCAAATTGCGTTGCATCAGCATAAACTTTGATTTCATAAAAGCATAAGGGCATAGGGCAGCAGCGCAGTGCAGATGAGGAGAGGTAAAACTGCACTTAAATGTAATTGGTATTACGCGATGCGACGCGACGCGACGCGGCGCAGCAACAATGGCAGCGATGGCGTTTTATCGTACATATGTATGTGTTGATATATTTTACTTCCCTTTTTATTACTTTTACTCTTAGTTGTTGTTTTTGTTAATTCATATGTATCACGTATGTATGTACATATGTATTTTTTGTCATTGGTTTTACTTTGATTTCCGCCGGACATGGCATCCATTTGCATAACCCATCAACCATCAACGCGCTGACATTTTAAATGTGCATACGAGTACTTTATTTTATTGAACGTTGGTCACGTGATCGCTTGTTTGGTTGGCCAAATGGACTTTCAATATTCATAGCACATGTTGGTATGTACGTATGTAATTTTGGTTATTGGTGTTTCCGATACGCGACGTGTGGCCTTCATTTGCATGTTTCGAAAAGTTATTATTTCGTTTTTGGTTCACACCTTACTTTTTTGTTTGTTTTTGCTGTTTTATTTGTTGATCGAAGTGAAATAGCAAATTAAAAGCAAAAACAAATTAAAAGCGTATGCTTTGATGTTGTCACAATACAATTAACACTAAAAAAAATATCATTGAGGGGGAAAAATTGAATACGAATATGCTCTTAGTGAGAGTTTTTTGTCAAACAACCTCTCCATATGATAGGTGGAGCCAGCCGGAATACACTCAAATCAGAAGAACAATTTCTTTTGCGTGATTTGAAGAGCTAGAGGCCCCAAACTATGCGTTTTGGAACTCAACTTCTTTTGCTTATAACTTCATTATTTAAAAGCTAGATCCGCAAAAATTGGCTCAAATGAAAGTTCATTGAAAAACGAAGAAATATTCTCCAAATGCATTATGATACGACCACCGGTACATATTCAAATCAGAAGAGCAACTTCTTTTGCGAAATATGGAATATGCATGATTGTTAGATCACTCTAATCTAGAGATAGTTACTCTCAACAGTACAGTGCCTTGGCTTTGCTAGTCATTTCACTCGACATTCACCATTAACCAGATTCGTTACCCAAAAAATCAACTCAATTACAAACTATTTCAACTACTCTACTAGTAAAAGTACTGCTACACTCACAAAATCCTTTTAATTACATACATTTTTAATATGTTTTCCCCGCCAAATTATCTTCAACTCCAATATATATTTTTAAGCAAAAAATTACAGAAAAATGTTTATGGCACACGCAGCTAATTAACTCGAAAATGCAACAACAACCACAAAAATTAGGACACAAATTTCTCTTCATTAACAAATAAGAATGAAAATGAATGATTTTTTTTTTTCATTTGACTGCCAAAGGGAAAATGATAAAAACAACAAAAAGAAAATTCCAAGCAGTGAAAATGGTGAAATCTCCAAGGACTTGAATGGGCGCAGGAAATCAAAAGGCATATAAACGTGAGTGTTGTATTACACATTGGCAACACTGACTGATGGAAAACGGGTTATATTTTTTTCTGTGCTTCAAATAAAACTTTCCCTTTATGTCTGCTCATTTAATACACATTTATAACCGTCTACACATAGTCAAATGAAATAGCTAAATCAAAGCATATCCGTCAAGCGTTTTGTTCATCACACCGCAGCAGCTGGGTATATAAAATTTATTTCCACACGAGCTTCAAATACCTTTGCAAGTGTTTATACGCAAGTAGACCTACACACATATTTGAATATCTCATTACAACTGTTACCTTTTGGTTAACTTTAATTTCATTTTATTATTTTCATCTTTTTTTTTTAACTGCTGCACACCTGCCATCAGCATCAGCAGCGTCGTTTGAAAAACGGACTTCACGCCAAATGGCTCAAGTTCAATTAAATCCTTTTGCAGCCTTTTGACGCACTTAAGTACCACTTGGGCAAAGGCAACAACACCAAATACATACAAAAAAACAAAAGTTCACCGCTGTTAGCTGTTGAAAGTTTCAACCAAAATTTCCCTTCAATATTTTGTTAATTCTTTGTGACTTACAAGGCAACTACTCTTAGGTAAATACTATGTGTATGTATGTATGTTTGTGCGTTTCTGTCCTTTTGATAACTTCCGTGTGCTTTTTGGCTAAATTTGAAAAGTTGCTTTGTTTCGTTGTTGCTGTTTTGCTTTATATTGTCCGTGTCCAAACACAGCAACTCTGCCGCGAAATTATCCAACGATTCTCTTTTGTGCCGCTGTTCTGTCTTCCATTTGTCCAAACACATCAACTCGTCGCTGGCCAACTTTCGTTCATTATGTTTTGTTCTGGCATTCTTCGAACGCTCTGATTGGTCACTGGCGATAAGAATTGCTGCACAAAGCGTGTTGTCCGAGCACCGACGACTTGGTGCCCCCCTCCTTTCCTCGTCGCCTTCTCACCAACAAACGAACAAAAGCAGCGGGTTGCTCAACTTCGTGTCTCCGTGTTTGGACGTCGACATTCGAGCCGAGCTCATTGGTTCGAGTGCTGCTGTTTTGTTTGAGGTGTTTCACTTCAAACCAAAATCTTTATGTAATCGGATAAGGTAATTGGAGGCTTTGTCTAGACATTAAATGGACAAATAAATATTTTTCCTATTCAATTGTTGCAGAGCATACCTACTAAATAAATGAACGAAGGAAGGGCTGTGTGGGATGATGTACATGGAAATTTATAACTGAGTGAGGTACGCAGTTGCTTGGCACAGCTGACTATGGCAATAAGTATCTTTTTCTGTATTCTAAAGAAGCGCAAGAGAATTTATGTGTCAGAAAGCATAATTTAACAAATTCAATGGCTGACTGTTTAATATCGTGAAAGAAAATCTTTAAATAAGCTGTTAAGTAATATTTTTTTTCTTTTCTATGAACTTTTGCGTTGATTGGATGAAAGTTTCATCTTATACATAGATCCCAAACGTTGGTGTACTTCGATTCCTCATTCATTCATTCGTTCATTCTACTTTACCAAAATACTTTGAAATGCTTTTTTTCCAATATAAAATTTTTAATTGCTCTATTTTCTAATATATACTTTGAAAGTAATTTCCATAAACCTTACACATACATACATACAAATAGTTATCTCTAAATGTGTACGTACGAATATGAGTGCAATAAGATTTTTGCCAAAAATACTTGCGGCCGACTTTGAGGTCGTTTTAAACTAACCGCAGGTGTTGCATTCATTTGGGGCTTTGCATTAATTATGATATTGCTAGAAGTGGTAGAAGGAATACATATGTATGTACATACTCACATACATACATATCTATACCTCTTAGCATAAGCAATAATACATAATGGCACACTATACCATAGTTTAACCTGTTTGCATAGGAAAACTATTTGCCACACTTGCGACCAAAACACCAAGTGAACTTACAAAGTATATATGATACATATGTATGTACATTAGACCGTATCGCAAAAAATAAAGTTCGCCGTACGCCCCCGCATATGATGTCTTTTTGGAAAACATTTCCGGAAAAGTTTTTAATTTTTTTTTTGGACGCCGCTAGATGTCGCTAAAATTTATTTTTCTCATATCTTCGGTATTTATAGTCCGATCTCTGAGTTTAATACATCAATGTCTTTGGCTTGAAAGGGCGGCTTATACTATGGAATATTATTAAACCTATGTGCGCCATTGGGGTCACTACCACCCAGTACTTAGTTTATACCACCCTAATGTACCTTTTTTATGTCTACATGATAAACGTAGTCAAAAATCATTAACCTTTTGCAAAATAAGTATTTCGATCGCTTGAGCGGAACCCGAAATAAAACACGTTCAACACTCCAAGGAATATAGGTTTTTCGGTTCCTTTGGTCTTTTAGGTTAATTTTACAGAAAAATTTTCTGAGGAGACCCCTAGTAAAATTTTATGCCAAGTAATTTTCTAGAACATTTTAAGCCTCTAGCGACCTTAAAAATACTATTTTTCCTGATTTTCTAAAAAAAAGGGGTCAAAATAACACTTTATTGGCGGTGCTAGAGGGTTAAAATGTTCAAGAAAATTATTCCCCATACAATTTCAGTATGGGTCTCCTCAGAAGAAATCTTTGTAAAATGAACCCAAAGGACCAAAGGAAGCGAACAACCTATATTCCTCTGAATGTTGAACCTGTTTTATTTCGGGTTCTACTGAAGCGATCGAGATACTTCTTTTACAAAAGATTAATGATTTTAGACTAGGTTTAACATGCAGGCATAAAAATTGCATTAGGGTGGTATAAAATAAGTAATGGGTGGTAGTGACCCCAATGACGCACATAGGGTTAATAATATTCTATAGTATAAGCCGCCCTTTGAAGCCAAAGACATTGATGTATTAAACTCAGATATCGGACTATAAATACCGAAGATATGAGAAAAATAAATTTTAGCGACATCTAGCGGCGTCCAAAAAAAAAATTAAAAACTTTTCCGGAAATGTTTTCCAAAAAGACATCTTATGCGGGGGCGTACGGCGAACTTTATTTTTGCGTCCCTATAAGGCGAGACGGCCTAATGTACATACCGTACCGATGCATAGCTGGTATACATGTATGTATGTATGTATGTGCTAAAATGTATGTGCTTACATTGTTATTTTTAGTGTAAGTCGGTTGCAATGTTGGCAAATGCCATTAGACGAAGCCGTTACTGTCCAGTTCATTTCGGGACGTCTTTGGTCGATTGCAGCGCACACCTCTTCCTTTATCGGTGGCTATGCACGTGTTGAGCGTGAGCTGCATAGTAGGCAAAACCGTACAATCGCGATATACATATGTAGATATGTATGTACACATGAATTTACATATCTAGAAGAGCACATAAGTATAAAGCCATTGCTATATACATACTCGTACAACCGACGCTAAATATTCAGTTTTCAAGTCTATACACTTATATAGTGTGTACATACAAATATGCTCCAAAATACCTGCACTTGCCTGTAACTGAAGCAGATTTTGTTGCATACTTACAGGCGTACAAACAGTAACGTTTGCTGGAATATTCATATTTAAAGAAAAATAAGATGTATTTATACCCCATAGTGCCACAGGCTTAATACAGATAACGAATGCTTGTAATTCTGCTTAGTATGTATGTATATTTATATGCCAAGCCGTCTTCTTCTTAAAACATATGTACATATATATTTATCTGAGTGTTTTTCTAATAAATTTGATTACCCGAAATTACTTCCAATATTCACTACTGGTTATTGCCAAATTTTCAATTGCCTTCACACATGCCATTTTCTCATTTGTCTTTTTGTATTTAACTTTGTAGTAGGTATACCGGCAGCGGATGTGGCTAGTTTCGTGCTTTTAACATTTCATTGGTTGGTATTCGATTTGGAATTCAAGCAAAATTCAAATGTAAATATTCGAAAATTCTGATATGGGAATAAAACAATATCAAAATGTATGTTTGTATGAGGAGAATGTAGAAATCCTAAGGGAAATTTCATTACCAACTAACGCTAAATATTGATGTACATATGGTATATACATAGTACATACCTACATAAATGGTAGAAACATACGAGTACTTACACGCCAACTAAAATTGCCAAACTATTAAATTTCTCTTGAGATATGTGCCTTATTTATAACACATACACACGTATGTACATATGAAATATAAAATTGATTTATTAAAACTTGTTTCGTGTCCATTTTTTAAAGGCAGTGGCAGGGGAATTGGAAATGGATTTGGCTGTGTGACTTAGATATAATATCTAAGGGTTGAATTGGACAATTTTCACAGCATGAGCTTTGGACAAAAAGACAAGCGAAATCGGCCAACAAAATATTGTTGCTGCTTCAAATCAGAAGGGGTCTGAATTGGTAATCAATCAATATACGATTATTTATAAGGAATATATATGTACATATATATGTATTATTTCAAGCAAATTGCTATCTTATGTATACGCACGCTATTGAAATGCAATTAATATTCTATATTCTGGAAGACTATATTTAAAAGCTTTCCTTTCAGCTCTACTGTCGATTTTATCCTATCAATGGAAGATTTGAACACACACAAAGCGAAAGAGTTTCCTCACGGCATATACTAAAAGCGGGGTGATTGATGTGAAATATTTTTCGCCAAAACATGTTCGTATGAATTATCAAACAACTCAGCGCTTGTCCTTGGTAGCCACATTACAAAACTAAAAAGCGTAATAAGAACTTGCAACTTTTATCAAGAACTACTTGAGCTGCATTCATCGTTCGGAGCCGGCATAAAACTGTAGGTCCACCCAATTAGTAGGAAAAAAAAGGAGCACACCTAGAATTGGAAGGGAAGCTTGGCCATAAAACTCGTCAGAGTTATAATAGCGTCATTGTATTATTATATTACTTGAGATTTATTCCCTCAGATAGACTATAGTCTATGTCAAAATCCGCATTACATTCTTCAGTGATATCGCCCTTCCATCAAGCCATCAAGCCCCACATCAAACATGTGTATGTACATATCGCACACTAAATCATAAAGTGACACAACTCAAAATTCCAAAATTTTAAGGAGAACCAAAAAACTTTTTTTCTTTACAAGCAAACGTATGGCAAACGGCTACGTAAAATGATAATTTTTCGGTCAAAAGAGACACTTTTTGAACAGTTTTTTTTTGTCAATCACTTGAGATATGTTCTGTGCACCCGTTTATGCAAAAAACTCGATTTCAAAAAATTTTGAGTTGTGTCAGTTTATGGTTTAGGGTGCGATATGAAGAATGTATGATGGCATTAACAATTCTGCTTTATTGAATGTTGCTTTTCAAAGTGCTGCACTGCCAAGCTGACGTAAATATGCATTTACACTCAAAAAAAAAAATTTCTCTCGATCAAAGACATAATTTTCCTTATTTTGAACACGCGTTCCAATACAAAATTTTCTTTGTTTTGTGTAAATTTTCTCAAAAATGTGGAAAAAACATAAAAAAACATTCAAACAAATTCGTTGCCATGGGGATTTGTATGGGAATTTAATTTCTCAAAATTAAAGAAATCAAGTCTTCAAAACAAGGAAAGTTGGGAATGAAATGGCGCTTAAGAAATTTTTCATTATTTTAATGTATGAATTTTTTCAAAACAAGTATATGAAACCATGGTAACGCATGTAACAACAATATTTTATAAACCTTTTAACATGTTTTAAGGAAAATTTACTCAAAACAAAGAAAGTAGTGTTCAAAATAGGTAAACAATTTTTTTGACCCCTCCATATATTTTTTTTCTCTCAGTGTATGTATGTATTTCGCTGTTAATATTCATTCGACGCTTCTAACGCTAATAGCGTCATTGTATTATTATATTACTTGAGATTTATTCCCTCAGATAGACTATAGTCTATGTCAAAATCCGCATTACATTCTTCAGTGATATCGCCCTTCCATCAAGCCATCAAGCCCCACATCAAACATGTGTATGTACATATCGCACACTAAATCATAAAGTGACACAACTCAAAATTCCAAAATTTTAAGGAGAACCAAAAAACTTTTTTTCATTACAAGCAAACGTATGGCAAACGGCTACGTAAAATGATAATTTTTCGGTCAAAAGAGACACTTTTTGAACAGTTTTTTTTTGTCAATCACTTGAGATATGTTCTGTGCACCCGTTTATGCAAAAAACTCGATTTCAAAAAATTTTGAGTTGTGTCAGTTTATGGTTTAGGGTGCGATATGAAGAATGTATGATGGCATTAACAATTCTGCTTTATTGAATGTTGCTTTTCAAAGTGCTGCACTGCCAAGCTGACGTAAATATGCATTTACACTCAAAAAAAAAAATTTCTCTCGATCAAAGACATAATTTTCCTTATTTTGAACACGCGTTCCAATACAAAATTTTCTTTGTTTTGTGTAAATTTTCTCAAAAATGTGGAAAAAACATAAAAAAACATTCAAACAAATTCGTTGCCATGGGGATTTGTATGGGAATTTAATTTCTCAAAATTAAAGAAATCAAGTCTTCAAAACAAGGAAAGTTGGGAATGAAATGGCGCTTAAGAAATTTTTCATTATTTTAATGTATGAATTTTTTCAAAACAAGTATATGAAACCATGGTAACGCATGTAACAACAATATTTTATAAACCTTTTAACATGTTTTAAGGAAAATTTACTCAAAACAAAGAAAGTAGTGTTCAAAATAGGTAAACAATTTTTTTGACCCCTCCATATATTTTTTTTCTCTCAGTGTATGTATGTATTTCGCTGTTAATATTCATTCGACGCTTCTTTGGCCACCCCCTTCCCCCCTCTAGTTGAAGAATAATTGCTGATTTTGACATAACTAATTATTGAAAAAGTGACTGCAAAATGGCGCGCCCCAAAAAGTGGAGGCCAAAAAAAAGAAAAAAGAAAACAATAAAGCGCCAAAATATCGTCTCTGTTGCGAAATGGCACATGATTTATTCCCCATTAACATCACCCTCTCGTCTTTTCTATTCGATTCCCCCATCCATCATCGGCCAATCTGCCGACGATTCGCTCGACAAATTTTTTAAGTGCACATGAAAATTAAAAGCTTGTAGAGAGTTCTTAGCGGCGAGGGAAGGCAGAAGAGGCTGCTGAACGTTGAAATTAAAATTATGATTTTCCAATACATACATACAAACGAAATAACTTTGACAGACTGGTGCAAAAACGTCGAAGCAGCGGCGAAAAATTCATTAAACGACAAAATAGTCGCAAAGATTGATTGTGAGTGGTGGGAATCGACTAAGGCACGTGGTGGAACGCGAGAGGAACAAACGACAGGAACTCCATTGACGGAAGGATTGAATGTGGCAACAACAACAAGTAAACAGATTTTGAAAGTTGCTTCTTTTGTTTTTTGTGTTTTTGCAATTTCTGTGCTCCATGTGCTCGCGTAAACGGTTGGTGGTATTAATATGTTTGTATGTACATATGTACAGAGTAAAGGGTTGAAGGTTAGAAACGTGGAATTGGTATATTATGCGCGGGTTGAGGTGCGAGTAAGGGTATGTATGTATTTGTGGACGTTATGATATTACTTCGCATACTTAGCATAGAGTCGATCGAAATCAGGACAACGGCGAGATGCTTATGTGAAGATAAAGTAGATATAGTACATAATTTCAGCTGTGTAGAGTTCGCGGAATTATTGTAATTATTTGTCAGCTGGTTTGGTTGGAGTGAATACAATTTATGGTTAAGCGTACACTGTAAAATTTTTATTTGATTATAGAAAGCATTTTGTAGTCTTATTATCCTTGTTTAAAGGAACACAATACCATTACTTTAAGACCAGGCCTTCTGTAATAACCAGTTGATCTTTCAACCGCTGTAAGCGTCTCTCCCTCAACAAATTTCACGAACATTTCGCGCTTGAAACTTATAGATATATATATATATATAGACCTCCTTAAAGAAGAGATGTCTTCGTAGTGGCCTACTAAAGCAATTCTTCACAATAGATTTTCTACGTTGGGTTCACAAGTGGAGCTAATAATTAAGAAATTTTTATTACAATTTATGTGGCTAAGTATTCTTAAGTGTACATATGTACATATAAATATCACCGTGTGTGCATGTAAAAATTTTAATTGTTTTCGAAAATGTTGCGGCGGAATTTCAAAATGAGTTATTATCGCTAAGCGATATGCAAATTTTCGACAATTGCGATTTAACAACACAAAGTGTTGGAAGCAAAGTTTATCGTACATATGTATATTATTAGGGTTGCCCAAAAGTAGGAAAAAAATTGTGTATATACTAGGTACATAATGGTTGTACAAAACTTCATAATTCTTCTTCTTCTCTTCTTAATTGGCGCGTAACCGTCTAGATGAGTCCCGAGAGAGGCCGAGTCCAATAAAACGCGCCAGTCGTGTCTATTACGTGCTGACTGGCGCCAATTGGAAATACCAAGGGAGAACGGGTCAGTCTTCACCTGATCTTCCCAACGCAGTGGAGGTCTCCCTTTTCTTCTGCCTCTAGCGCGTTTCGATAGAAATACTTTCTGGGCCAGAGCATCTTCATCCATTCCCACGACATGACCCGCCCAACGCATGCTGGATCTTAATTCGCTAAACAATATCGATAACTGCGTAAAGCTCTTACGGTTCATCATTAAATCTCCGTCGATAGTCGCCCTCGCTAACGCGCAAAGGTCCATAAAACTTGCGAAGGTCTTTTTTCTCGAATACTCGCGAACTTCATAATTCGCATTCATTTAAACGAAAGAGCCACAAACGGTGTCATAAATCAAGTTTTTGTGTGAAACCCTAGAACTAGGGCTGCAGTTACACGTCACTTGCTTTTCGATTTTTGAAAGGAAGACATTCAGTTGTTTTTCGTACGTCCCTAATAAATGTACATGTAAGGGTTGCATGGCTGCTGTAGTTGCCAAAAAGCTTAACCCCAGCATGAGTGGCTTAACCAAACCACGTCAACATTCAAATACAACAACAAAAATTTTGACAGTACATTTCAATGTTGATGGAAATCTTTGGAGAAATCAACAGTAACAACAAATAGCAAAACAATTGCCGAGTTTTCTTTATCAGATGTGAGCATGTCATTTATTATACGCTTGCTGTATTTAATTCGCAGCGCTACTCACGCCCGGAACGAAAACAAAAACAGACGCAAGCCCTTGGAACGTGTGATGGCATACAAGCAATCCAATGAATTGCCCAAACTCAATCCAAGACTCAAACTTTCGCTATTTATATATTTGTATGTATGTACATACACATGCAGTTGTATGAGAATTTTTGAGGGGGTGTGAGAGGTTAAAACTAATGTTTGTCTTAATCTTTGATTTGTTCTTCAAATGTAAACGACAGGAATTAATTTAGATAAATGATTTTTGAAGATACTCGCTGCCACTTGAAGGCACAACAACACAGCAGCAGATAGCTGTTGCGGAGAAGAGGAAGAGCGAAAGGAAAACATGGGCGGCGGGTGGGGTGTTTATTGCAATGTCAATAAGGAATTGTTTGGGTAGTGAAAGGAAGCAGGCCATGCCATTCCACCGCTGGTATTCCACGCCTCTCAGCCTACACATCAACAACGATGGAGTAAGTCAATCATTCGGGAGTTTGGAGAGAGTTGAAGACGCGCTTTTCAGCCATATAATTTAACTTCTCAGCCTGCCCCAGCCGCTGATGTTTGGATTAATTGCTGTCTGCCGCCATTCAGCTCAGCTCATTGCGGAATGTGCTGGGATTGCTTTGCTGCTGCTGCTGCTGCTGCTGCTGCTGCTCCTTAGGACTAATAGTCCTTAAAAATTTGTAAAATTATTTGAGTAAACAATTTTCGTATTGAAATTTGATTTATTTGCTAATTTGTTTGTAATGAATTTTCACTGCTCCACCACCACAGATGCACAGTGGGTCGGTTATGGAAAGAACTCGAACTGTAAAAATTAAATTAAGTTAAACTGGCAATTTTTCGTATACCGTCCATTTCTTCCGTCCCTTCATTTCTTATGGCTCCCACGTGTGATTTGTTGATCCTTCTAGGGAGCCGTAACAAAGAATAGCACGTCCAGACTACAGAAGCAAATGCAGAGTACACTTTAGTTTAACGGCATTGTGGAAATATTGGTTACACTACGAAATTAATCACTGTACACAGCCATTTCTAGACCGCACAAAGTTTTTCTTCGAAAGAGCTTTCACTTTCGGTTTCTTAAGCATTTAATTGGCCAATAGTCGTTTGGTAGCACCGTTATCTATACGGAAGTTGGAATTTGTTTATTCGTTTGTTTCATTTCCGCGTCATTGCCTGCTGCCTTATAGCTAATTTCCTAAGCTCACCACCCGCCCTCCTTAGAATTCTTTTGGCCGCTACTTGCCATTGGCAATTGCTTTCTTTTCGTTTTCTTTTACTTTAATTTTGTTGCTTTCGATTTTCTTTATCATTTGCTAATTTCAATTACTATGAGATACTAAATTCATGTTGTTAAATTGAAAAATTGATTTTGGAAACTAAAGCGAATTGTTGGCTTCTGTTGGCGATTGGGCGGCCGGGCGACTGGGTGGCTTATGCCAGCCGCAGCAGCGCTTTGATGTGTGACGAAGTGATGAAAAATTGCTCGAGACGACACAACAACAACAACAAAGACATTGAAGTTCTTTAAATACTCATTTTGATTATGAACTAATTGCTTTTTAGTTTTTAATTACATTTTAAATTCGATATCTTCTTAGCGGGCTACTCATCTTTGTACAGAGGATATTCATGCATTCGGGTGCTCTTTCGGGAATTTTTTTATTGACTTTAAAGCTTTGAATGATAAAGTTAGGGAATGAATGAACAACAAGTGCATGATAACCGAGTACTATAATGAATTCCAGTCTTCTAAAGATACTGGCACGTACCTCCATTTTACTAGAATATGATGGCTATTGAAAGAAGCAACTGCTGCAGATTCCTGCAAGTCCTGTCATATTTACATTAATTAGTACAAAGTGAAAAGCCTGGGTAAGCTCTTGATTAACAAAAAAAAAATAAAACAATAAGTAGAAAGATATGAAATTATTCTCTGATAATATTAAGTATTCTAAATAATGAATATATGTATGTATTTATCAGATAAGTCCATTCGCCAATCGCTCCGCCTCATCAAATATGCTGCTCAAAAGACCACTCGGCTTTCGCGCATACACCACGACCAACTTGTAAGGTGCAACAAATTTCAGATCGCTGGAGTTGTATTCGCCATCACATAACTTCAT
Source organism: Urophora cardui (assembly GCA_960531455.1). Lineage (NCBI taxonomy): Eukaryota > Metazoa > Arthropoda > Insecta > Diptera > Tephritidae > Urophora > Urophora cardui. Next base: position 5,394,871 of record OY482674.1, read on the forward strand.
ATTTATCACAGCCTTGACAATATCATTTAGAAATTCCTCATGCTGATCGACAGGCATGCGCTCCAGAAATGGGCAAACTGCCTCGACGTTATCTGCAATGATTATATTAAGTTAAGATAAAGAAATGCCTTTTTCATCCCATTTTAATTTCTATTTACCTTTCAGCTTTTGCGTGCCATCGTAAACGAAAATCTCATTACGTATCTCGACGGTGAAATCCACAAAACCTGTTTCCCGCAACAATTTTTCATATTCGGCACATGGATCGCTACTATTATGCAAAGGTGAAATAAATTCCGTCACATCCAGCATAAATCTTCCCCATTTAGCTGTTTGCGAAAGCTCCAAATAAACATCGAAGATGGGATTGTTTGCCAGGAACACGAGCAGGCAATCACCGCCGCTGTGACGCAACAATTGATGAATATTTTGTAGAGCAAGTCTGAAATGGAACGAAAGATATTTCTTGTCACTCAAAAGCACTCATCCAGCAACCACAACTCGTAATACTCACTTTTGATTTTGCACCCAATGCAGGCAGTAAAACGAAGTAACATGATCAAATTGACCGCACAAACGCGTTGGCAGCTGCGCGCAAGTGATATCCAACACCTCAAAATGGGCACGTTCGTAGTCGCCATAACTTTTGCGTGCAAAATCCACCATACGCTCGGACACATCGGTCGCCAGGATGGCATCGAATTGTGACGGTAGCATGGGATATACAAATTCCATAAGAACATTGCCCGAACCCGAACCGATATCGATCAACGTGTCACGTCCATCGATGCGCCATTGCATCACTTGCATATATTCCTGAAAGATTTGCTTGGAATCGCGACGCTGCACAGCACTGGCACGATGATAAAGTGAAGCCTTGTTCATGATGTCTATGTATGTATGTATGTGTTTCCTTGTGCAGTTACTTGGTGGCGTTGGTTTACTCTAAATTCAGAAGTGGATTTTTGTAGTTGTGCAAGCAGTGAACGCGGAAATCGATCTGAAGTGGAACTCGGCTGGGCACCTTCTACACAAACACTTGACTTTGAACATTTGAAATGCATACGCCTTGGAGCGCGTCTCTTTATACCGATCGAGAGGTTCAAAGTAGTTGATCTTTCATTCTCTAAAGCCGCGCAGCCATACGAATACATACATACATATCTAAATATGTATCGTATGTATGGATATCTAATCCCAATAAACCGCAAACGAAAAAATCTCAAATGTTTGAGAAAATCTTAATTCTCAATTTGAGTTTCAGCGTAATTCTGAAATATTTTTCGAACATTGAGAAAAAATTAGTCTTTTAGTTTGCGAAAGCTATAAATAGTTATTTGAGATACATTTGGGAACTAACTTATGAGAATACTCTTAGTTCTCAAATGCATCTCAAGTGGAGAATTAAGAAAAGTGTTTATTGGGAATACGTGCACCACAGAGCAGCACTTATCTCAAGTCATTCAAAATATATGTACATATGTATTTATTTTTGTATATTTTTCACATTTGCATGAGAAAACCAAAATCTCAAAAGAAAACAGCGCGACGCACAAACTAAATTCAAATGAGTGGAAAATTAGTTTTAGAGAAAGAACAAATGTTGTAAGAGGTGTGACGCATTTAATTTGTAGGCTTGTCGCGCCAAATTCTAGTCTGTGCGACGTTTAGAACAAATGTTGCGAAATCGGATATGACTTGATGCCGTCTGACTCAGGTGATGTATCAACGTGTTTATTTGCATATGATGGTGCCACTTGTATGGGCGTCAGTTTGTAGATAAACACATACATATATGTATCTATGCTCTGAAAATTTCTTTCAAAAATCCAGATTTTCTATTCGAATCATGCGGCTAAAAATAGCAGCCATTGTCTATTTATTGTTTTTGTTTGTAGCTTACTTTGAGCTCAATGTAAGTACTAGGTAGGTCTTATGACGTTTGAGCAATAGCTCAAGGAAAAACCAAAGTTATTTGAGCAAAACTCATAGAATATGGACAGCAATGAGACAGCATTCTATAGAGGAGCAGCGAAAGCAGTTAAGCCGCAGCTAATTACCAAAGGATCACGAGTCGGATCAGAAAATGCTTTGCGACTTGGCATCTTACAGTGTTTATCTAAATCATTTGAGGCATAGATATATGTATGTATTAATTACTAATTTTTTACTGTTTTGATGATTTTTAATGAATTTACATATCTACACAGCATGACAATATACAAAAGATGTACACACATACATATAAGCTAATAGAAATGCATTACCGTATAACCACGTAAATGTTGTTAAGAATGACTTGTTATTGTTCTTGTAATTTTATGGTGTGCCAAAACCTTTGCATATATTAAATTAAAATTAAAGTTTGTAAACAAACGGATTCACATGTGCTTGGCGTAAGAAAAACAAAGGCCAACCCCAAAAGTAGGCAACACAAAAATAATCATTAAAAAACTGTATTGGCATACATATGTATAATAGCCTGGATCGTCAAATTTGTTTGAAATGTTTGAGAAAACAAAATTTTGTATTTCCAAAAGCATTGGGAAGGAAGAGCAGTCCAAACTTTCACACAAGACTTCTAGAGAAAGCCCTTCGCCACTTCAATTGAGCGCAACGTAGATTGCCATTGAGTATAACAAAAACTAAAGCATGAGCCACCCTTATGTGCATACCTTATACATATGTATGTATGTATGTATGTACGTAAATGTACTTTATCACATGTGAGTGTATCTGCGCGTTTAAAATGGGATTTTAATGTCCCAAAAGGGAATATTCAAGTGTCTTAAAAGTAGCTGATGAAACAACAACTTGACATCAACAGGGTGGGGGTGTGTATGCAGCACATTTACATACATACAGTGGCGGATCCACGGGGGGGTTTTGGGGGTTCAAACCCCCCCTTGTGGTTTATCATAGATCCCAAATTAATGCATTTATAGCTTCTGCGCCCAAATTTCCCAAACTGATCAAGGAAAACTCTATCATTCCAAAAGCAATGGTTGGGTGGGTTTAGCTGTCCAAAGAAAAAACTTGCCATTTATTTTCATTTATTTTCAGATTATATTTTATATGCACATATATATATGTGTGAAAAGACAATTTCGCACTTGTCGTCCATCGAAAAAGATGCGAGCATAGTAGGTAGTTGAAAGAAATACAATTAAAGTACAGCGTTTGACATGCACAATGTAAATGGCTCGTTGGCGTAGCTGTAGCGCCTTTGATTCACATTTTGTCGATCGCGGTTCGAATCCTGCCTGCGGTTGGTATTTTTTTTTTGTTTTTTTTTTTTATTTATTTAAAAATAAAAAAAATATTTAAAAATGAATAAAAAAATATATATTTTATTCATGTATACTGGGCACACCACATAACATCCAAAATATGTACCTACATGCGAAAAAAGTTCATGTAGGTACCTTTGGACGCACGTGCATAAAATAAAATTTGTCAAATGCTATTCGTAAATTGCCAAAGCGCAAATTTATTTTCTTTTCTTTCTTAAGCCCATATGACACTAGATACGTTTTTTTTTTTTCTGGTATTCTACCAGGTTTTTTGTGTGAAGGAGATGGTCAAATAGAGTTTTGCGTTGGTGCAAGCGAGCAAGCTATATTGAAAAAAACCAAGGTAGGTTTTTTGGCATTCGGTCATTTTTTCTTACAATTGTTTCAATTTGACAACTAGAAAATAAATTATATTTAAAATAAAAAATATGTATATGGAAAAATCAAATTTTAAATTTGCCACTTGTAAGCTTCTGCTTTGGCCGCAAGGGTAAAGAAGAAGTCCGGAAGAAAAATTATATTGCGTACTGGCTTCCCTTTATAACATGGAATACACAGCTATACTTCCCTTTGGGTTTCATAACTTTTTTATTTCAGTAATTTAAATTCAAATTTCCAAAAAAATTAATTTTGAAATAAATATTATTTTGATTTATGCCTCAGACACACATGTGGTATGAATATCATAATATCAATACTATGATTTGGATATACTATGAAAATTTTCAATTAAACTACAATATGAGGTTGACATATATGTGGTATAGATCGTAATATTATTACTATACTACGATGTGTGTCTATAGCATTAGTTTGAAGTTTAATGTCAATCAAATTGCTTTTGAGTGAGTATTTGTCTCTTTTCAACCTACAGGAGAATTGTTTTTGTATTTTGACTTCAGGTGGGTTTTCCAAACCAAAAAAACCAAGGAAAAAATGTAGTGTCATATAGGCATTATCCCTATTTTTATCGGGATTGTACAGAATTAATTTGGTCAGAAATGTCTGAATCGTTGGAGAAATTGCCTTTTTCAGAGGCATTTCGCAATTCTTGTTTAATTTAATCTTTTAAAAATTTGAGTATATAAACACAAGAACTTCAATAAAGTTAAAATTCTATTAAAAATATAAATATAACCAAAAAGTACTACATACATATATTCTTATTTATTTTGGCTTTAAATGCAAGGGTAAGTGAAATTGATGATCAATTTCCCACCAATACCATACGATACTCATTCGCACGTACCAATGCAAAAATATACATACATACGTTAGACATGTTATTTAGAACTTCAATTGAAATCTCCTGCACTTTATGTGATGACATACATATTGTTAATTTGGAGGGTTTTGAGTTTGGTGTTTTTAAGGTCTGGGAAAGGCGCAACTGGTATATAGAATAATAATAGTAGGTGGTATTAGTCCATATTTTCCCCAGCGTCTGCCCTTAAAAAACATCTTCCAAAAAAAGAAATTTTCAAAACCCCCCCCTTGCCGAAATCCTGGATCCGCGCCTGCATACATACATAAGTCCATGTATAAGAAGAGCAAGCAGAAAACCAACCGTGTTTATGTGCGTTGCTGAGCTGGTTAACTAGCAGACGGATTTTGTAAATATAAAATTGTATAAACGGTGATTTGTTGTTATTGATTAAAACGGACACATGAATTTCATGCGTGTGTGGATTGAATAAAATCATGCATAAATATTACGTACTATACTCGTACTGTACATACGTAGTCGTAAGCACATAACGCTGCTGAACTCAACTAAGCATAAGAAATGCCAAACATTTTCTTAACTTAACCACCCACCACCTACCGCCTGGCATCTACAATAGGCACACACATGCAAATGAGCAACAACGGCACGACATGCACGTCGATGAAGGGTTAAAGGATTTCCATATGCCGTGACGGTAAACAAAAAACAAAGGTTTGCGCGGCGCCGCGCCGCACCAGCAACCAACCAACGCCAAATCATTATGTTGCTCTGGGAAATCGTAAAGGTTGCAATGTATCTGATGGATGGTAGGGATGAACATGGAGGTGGGGAAACAAGGAAACGAAAAATGCAAGCAGAGATAGAGATGCTATGCTGCCAGCGTTGTGATGTGGTGATGTGTGTATCTACTGCTGTTGAGTACTCAATTTCTTGGCGGGGGTGTTGATGTGAATTTAAAAGTTTTCATTCATCTTCCTTTTGTTTGATGAATATTTAATTAAGCATAAGAAACAAAGGAAGTGGTTAAGAAATGAAAAGAAATTGTAAACGAATTTACATATGTATATGTATATACATTAGGGTGGTCCACAAATGTATGGATACAAATTTTATGCATATTTGCTCAACCTCACCTCCTATATCGATGCTAATATAGTCGATGACACCACATATACATTTTTATCCCGATTGTAAACAGTTAAGGGGTGTCGCACCTGGCTCCCATATGGTTATCTGAACTTTGACGCCTGTGCGACACCCTTTATCAATCTCCGATCGGAACAAAAATTTATATGTTGTATCCTTACCCGTGCTGATACCGATGTAGGGGGTGAGACCGAAGAAAATCGCTACTTTGATTTGTTAAGAACCACCCTAATGTATATTTATGTATAGATACATACGTACATAGTAAGGTGAAAGTTCGAGAGCTAGGGTGAAAATATTTATTTACGTATTAAAAAACAAAAAAAAAAATAAAAAATACTAAACAACGGATAGCAGCAAAAAATTTGAACGGAAGTCGGTGTTTGTAATTCTTGCTAAACATTTGCTTTCTTTTTTCGGAGAAATCCACACCAAACTCCAATAATAAAAAACAATTAAACTTTTTTAAAGTACAAAAAGATACTCGTATTATACAATATGAATGGAAAGTTACAAAATAAAGCGCACAAAAAAAAATCAATTAAAAATTTTCCTTTTCCTGCTTTGTCGTCAATTTTTTCGATCATTCCGAAAAAGGTACATAATTAAATCTACAGCATCCATATAAAATTTGCTATACGTATATTATAAATATGGCTGTAATATACGAGCATGTATGTATGTAGGTATGTGTGTAGGAGTATGAGTTTGAATTAAATCTGCCATTTGCCATTGGCCACCGTTTGTTTGCTTGTTGAGAAACAAAAAGATGAAAACCCTCCAATAATGGGCGTTGACTTGTAGGGGGTGCACGATTTTCGCGAAAACCAATTCATAAGCATATTTTATTTCAATTGCACTGCAGGTGGTAGATGCACATACACACATACATACATAATAGGGTTGCCAAGTGAGAATGAGATTATTCTTTAATATTTGAGCAAACTTAGACGGTGGTAAATAAAAAGCAGATAAAACTAGCTTCTTTTTAAATGCAATAAACGTTATACTCCAGTTTTTTTTTTATTTTTTTGCCCGCATATCGGAGGAATATGCGTTTTTATATTAACCGCGTCGCATTTTATTGATACTTTGAAGCGCAATTTCTTTACAAATATATCTCAAACCACCCCCATACGGTGTCTTGTGTCTATATCTTTACTAGTAGGTATTCACAGTTCGTTGCTATCGCCCCCATCAATTATGCAAATTATTTTATTGCATTATAGTTATTGGCAACCCTGGAACTGCTTCCACTTCCCTTCGCTTTAAGTTTTCCTTTACACTGTTGAATATTTTTTTCTTGCCAATGCGCCACCCTTTTCACTCCAAAATTTTTTTTTTTTTGTAACGTTTTCATTAGTTTTGTTCGTTTACGGATATTTTTTGATGTTTTTCGAAAACTTTTAAAAACAAACACTTTGTCGCCGTTTTTTTACGCCAAATCTCCAACAGAAGAGAACCAACTGGGAGAGAAAACTGACATTTCAGTTTGTGAGAAGCTGTTGAATTCTGTTGGACAAATTTTTGCCAACAGCAACTTTCCAACAGGAAAACAGCTGATCAAACAACAGCTGACTTGAATTTTTGCAAGTAACAAGATTTGCAAAATATACAAATCAATTATAAAATTGGAAAAATACACTAAATTGGCAACAAATATGTATAAACTAAATATGCAAAATAAGTTACATACTTTTTGCGAAGTATTTATATGCATATTATGTACCTTAGTAAATTGTAATCTCCTTTGCGGGAATATATATTAACGGGGCCGCTGTGGTGCAGTGGGGAGTGTTGTGGCCATTGTGGTGTGGCGGACAGTGGCTAGTCTGCCATACCAGAGGTCATGGGTTGGATCCCCAGCCTGGATAGAGGGAAAATTTGTATATAATGATCCACGATCCGATAACAATTAATTTTCCAGAGGGTAGGGGTGGTCTCACAGATCACAAAAAACAAAGTACTACCCTCCGGACGCTTATAGTTCAGGAGACATTCCTTGTTAAATTAATGTATGTATGTGTAGAACATCTTTCTGCGTTGGCGGCTTTTGGCCGCGCTTCAATAAAATTACCCCCAGCCGGCAGAATTCTCTTTCTGGATTAATATCCATGGAGCAATCCACAGTTGTTTTGTATAGAACACCTTTTGCCTTCAGCCGCGCTTTACAAAAATAACCCTCAGCCGGGAGAATTCTATTTCTGGAGAACTTTAATATTATAATTTAATAATAGTTGAAAGTGTTAAGATAAGATGAATTATCATCTACAGAATATTTCCTGAAAGTTTCACTGAGCCTGGATAGACAAAAAATTCTAACTAAAACCCAATTATCGGGATTTTAAAAATAGCAGCCACTCTAGACACACCCTCCGAGAGTAGTTCTGCAGTGGGTCGGCTTCAGTATAATGCGCCCGCCGTATTTATTTTCAAACCACTGGAACTTTCGGGAAATCTTCTATGGATGTTAATTTTACTAATTATAACACTCCCGATCGCTCCGCATATAAAATTCGAGAAAGGAAATTTTGCTGGCTGGGGCTATTTTTTTTAAAGCGCGGCCAAATGCCGCCAACGCAAAAGTTTGTTCTACTCAAAAGTACTGTGGATCGGTCCATAGAGGGTTATTGTTTTAAAGCATTGCCAGGGCCGGGTGCATTAAATTGAAATCTCTTCTGCGGGGCTGCAGACGCGAAGACATACTGCGGTGGAAAACAGTATGGACATGGGTACAAAGAAAAGCAATTGTTAGTGTGATAATTATTACAATGAAATCCTATTTATTAGATAGTAACAGCGAACCCCAGCGGGTTAGGGGGTCTAGAATATACCCGTTGTAAGGAATGCCTGTCGTAAGACGCGACTAAAATCCACCGGCCTAGAAGGTTGATTATGGCCAGAAACAATCGTTCGCACGACAGTCGGGCTAGTTTCAGAAGGGACTAGTACCCGAGCGTGCCGGATTTATCCGGCAAAGGACTGTCACATCCCCTACACTCCCCAAAACCTTCGGGGAGTGTCTTGGTGGCTACAACAACAACAACATGGAGTTAATTGTATTGCAGATACATACATATGTGCATATATCTCCACTGTTTTCAGGCAGAATTGTAACTCCATTACCATTTATATAGAACAAAACGGTGCCGATTTATTGTAAAAGAGAGTTCCGGATGCATTTCCGAACTTCAAAAAACCTTTTGCGAGCCTATGCGAACGATTTTTTAGATTGAGGAGGTTATCGCGAGGTGACAAGACTGACCAAAACGAAACCCAAAAAACTATGTTTTATTTTATTATTTTTATGTTATATGTACATATATACATAATTAACAGCAATAATTTCCACCAATTTTATTATCATTTTAATTTTAATCCTTTTTATCCTTTGAATTTGGGGCTTGTGAATGTAAATAAAAATCAGCTGTTTGCCAAAGCTGTTGAACTCTGCAAATTTTGTGTTCGTTTACCTCTTACGATATTTTTCTCTTGTGAGAGGATAGGTGACATTTTTCTCCAACACCTGGCTGTTGGAGGCTGCTGAGTAAACGCTGTTGGAGAAAGTACGCGAACAAAGCTATTATTTTCACATTTTTACCGTCGTTTTTTGCGCATAATTTTTTTCTTAAACAACATTTTTTTTTCTCGCAAATACCTTCCGCAACTTTTTTCTCTTATTTTTATTTGTATTCATAATTTTCAATTTTCTTTTCAATTAATTTTTTTTGATATCATGGTTTTCCTCATTTTTATATTATACTGCTGATGTTTTTATCATTTTTTTTTTGTTTTTATTGTTGTTTTTGTTTTATTGTTGTTTTTGTTGTTACTATTGTTGGTAAGGTGGTTGAAAATTAATTAAAAATTAAATGAATAACGTGGATAATGAGCCCCTAAGCTGATTTTGTTCTTAACAAAAATTGTTCACATGACATTAATAAAAAATGGGAAAAAATGCGCTAAGAAAAATGTTGTGGAAAAAACGTGTAAATTGTTATTGCTTACTTTATGGCATTTTTCGCGTTACATTTTTTTGAAGGATACCAGCAAGAAAATTATAATTGAAACTCGTTGTATCTGCTGGTGCTTGAGAGAATTTGATTTCAAAGCTTTTAAATTCAAACAAAACTTATAAAATGTTACTAGGATGTAGGGTGCCTAAAACTAAGTATGTGCAAACCGTACCTTCGGCTACTAGAGATCTAAAATCAGTAACTAAAATATGACTAAAGAAACTCTAGCTATTTTCCAAAGCTACGGAATCATTTTTAAGTTAAAATCGAGACATTAAATTAAGGGTCATTAACTTATCACGTAAAGTTCTGGTAACACTACGGACTGACTTAAGCAGTTTATGTGAGGCCATCACCAGCCAGCCAGTTCAACTTAACCTGTGAGAAGTTAAGCCAGGTTGACTGGGATACAGTGATCCCTCACATAGACCACATATGATCCTTAGTGATTGCAACATGTTTTTGGAGGCGTTATACTAAACTAGGAATGCAAGACTTCGAAAGATTTAGTATTTTGTGTATTTCCTGAAGAATATTTTGTTGACCACAATGGTGGTGAGAGTGCTCCGTCTTGCGGGGTGTCCCTATTTGCCCTTCTTGATATCGTCGAAAGGCCTCAATTATCCGACAACGCAAAAGGTCCTCGATCCAGCACTGGATGATTGGGGGTATTCCGATGCATTCAAGCTCCTTCAACAACGCCTCAACAGAGACGTTGCTAAAGGCACCCGAATTATCAAGAAAGACACATTCCCTGTAGTGAAGGGTCTTTTCGATATATTATATAACATTATGATTATTTATCCTGTTCATCCCCCATCACGACAAGATAAATGCGTTTCATGCCTTCCGCCAGGAATCTCGAACCATGACTGAGGCCGTCTCGCACCTCCCCCTCTGGCCGCGCCTTGAGGGGACCTACTGGACCGGACAACAGCCTTTGCTAGCCCTCCGCGGTCTCCCCCCGCAGTCTGCCCTGGCGCAAGCAGCAGGAACAGGCATCGGGGAGGAGAGACGGAGGTTCATTGCCCAGGCAGCAACCTCTTGGCGGATTCAGCCGAGGATATTTGCTGCCCAACCTCTGTGAAAGCGTAATTAAAATTGCCATTGGATGATTCAAGTTGAAACTTTCAATAAACAATAAATTATGAAAACCAATTATTATGTACTTTCCTTTACTCTCTTCAATCCTTCTTCCAACAGCGTCCAAACCAAACAACCAGCCAACCAATGTTTACATACATACATACATATCTACCTAATAAGTTTTGAGTTAACAAAAAACTAATTAGGTACTCAAATAAATATGTATGTGGCGAAGCAATTCCATCATCTTCCACCTTTTGTGCTGTAATGCTTTTAAAAACTATTTTCCAAGAGCTCATTAAAGACAAATTTTCTTCCGGAGAAAATGACAAAAAGATAGTTTACTAAAAATCCACACAAATAGTTAACTAAATAAAAGACATGAAGGGCAAAATAAGCTTCCTATGTAAATACAATACAATAGAAGGTATGTAGGAGGAAGCATAAGAAAAAGGGAGCTCACATTCTTCATTTGTTTGTTTGTGCGTACGATAGTTACCGAACGTGATCACACATAATCAAAAAGGTATACATTACACAAATACTTAATGTTATGGAATCACATACTATTTTTTGTAAAATTAAAATAGAACTTTTGACAATGTATGCACGTTATGAAGGGTAACTTCTATTTTAGAAAACGAGCTTCATGGAAATAATCTTACGAGTTTTCTCAGAATAGAGACTCTCAGGAATGTTTGTATGAACATATAAATATACGGTCAAATTCTATATCGAATACAAACTTCTTTGAAATTTTTCTGAATGCAGCATTACAACACAGCCTAGAAAAAAATAATAATAATAATACAATGGCGCTATTATAACTCTGACGAGTTTTATGGCCGAGCTTCTCTCCCAATTCGAGGTGTGCTCCTTTTGTTTTTCCTACTAATTGGGTGGACCTACAATTTTATTCCGGTTCCGAACGGCGAATGCAATTATTGGATTTTTACGAATTAGAAAAATTATGTTGGTGTTTGCTCGGACTGGGGTTTGAACCCGAGACTCTACCTAATGCACCACAAAAAATATCTATTGATAAACGCAGTTCTTAACCTCGGAAGTTTCAACCATCAATGATGAGTTAGTGCTTTTCTAGATTTCTCATTAAACCCCATTCCAAAAAGAATTAAATTACTTTGATATGATCTAAAATTTTTCTCATTTGCTATCACTAATATCCAATGCATTTAAATACAATCAAACTTTTAATTATTTTCATGGTCGAATGGCAAACTTATTTGTTTGATAAAAAAAAGTAGATGCTTGTGTATATTCCACTAAACAACAACAAACAAGAGGATGGCTAACTAAATCTATTATAAAATCCATTACTCTGCAATTACAAACAACAGCCAATAAGGTTAAGCAAATTAAGAAGAAGAAGATGAATCGGAAAAAGAAGAAGAACAAGCAAATTGAGCAGGAAGTTTAAGTTATTTAATAGTCCAAGGAGATTTTGGTAAGAACTTCTTAGAATGGAATGAGTGCGCTCGCTTGCAAACCAAGAAAAAACATTAATTGAATGGATGAAATTATTTTCGAGTTAACGTCAGCAGGAAAAACACAAAAACGGCACACAAGTATGCACTTACATACTTACCATAGATGGGCACTTTTAAGTACCAGTAGTAACTCATTATTTTTACCCTTTTTACTGCTTACTTAAAATTTTTTACAGTAATAAGTAACGCGTTACTTATTACTTAAAATTTTTTACAGTATTAAGTACCGCGTTACTTATTACTGTAAAAATTTTACAGTAATAAGTAGTCTTCACTTACTACTGTAAAAAGTTTACAGTATTTAAGTATTATTTACTGTTTACTGTAAGACTACTGAAGTAGCGAGGATACAGTAGTCTAAGAATTGCCATACACACACACGTACACTGATGAGCACAAACGCATGGGTTAACGAGCATCTGAGGTATGATACCCAATAAACATAATAGAAAAAAGTCTCGAACGTTGAAAAAACGTTTATACGCATTTCTAATTCCAGAGCATTTTTAAATTCACAATTAAACGTACCCATTCTCAATTTTTTCTCAAATATACCAAGGTAAGTACACAGGTATTTATAAATTAAGGATATAAAAACAAAAACTATATTTTTACCACAATGCTCGGTAAAACGTCGGGAAGCAAAAATTTACTTAATTTTTTTTATAAAATCTTAACCTAGAATAAAATTAAGATATTTGTTGCCACTGCTTCAAATAACATTTGGATGAAAAGCAATTTTATATTTTCAATTGATTTTTAAGTAAATTTTTGCTTCCCGACGTTTTACTGAGCATTGTGGTAAAAATATAGTTTTTATTTTCATATCCTTAATTTATACGTACCTGGGTACTTACCTTGGTATATTTGAGAAAAAATTGAGAATGGGTACGTTTAATTGTGAATTGCAAAATGCTCTGGAATTAGAAATGCGTATAAACGTTTTTTCAACGTTCGAGATTTTTTTCTATTATGTTTATTGGGCATCATACCTCAGATGCTCGTTAACCCATGCGTTTGTGCTCATCAGTGTACGCGCGTGTGTATGGCAATTCTTAGACTACTGTATCCTCGCTACTTCAGTAGTCTTACAGTAAACAGTAAATAATACTTGAATACTGTAAACTTTTTACAGTAGTAAGTAAAGACTACTTATTACTGTAAAATACTTGATACTGTAAAAAATTTTAAGTAATAAGTAACGCGTAAAAAATTTTAAGTAAGCAATATTCTTTTACTGCTTACTGTTTGCTTTACTGAATTACAATTTTACTTCAGTATGCCCATCTATGATACTTACATATGTACATACATATGTACATATATAAAATACAAGCAAGAACTTCCAAAGGCAAAGCAAAAAAGTTAAAGCCACAAGAGGCGGAAAGAGTGTCAAAGTGCGGGTAAAGGTGAAGATCATATCCCTAATGCCTGTAATTTATAAGCTCTTTTTTTCTTTTTTTTACGAGGAGCAAGCACCGAAAGCCTTTACCCCGTCAGTGTGAGACTTTAGCGGCACTAAATCTCCTACTGTCATCGTACCGAACTCTCCGGCACTACCGTCGGGAGGTGGGTTAAGCATCAGGCTCTCAGTCAGTAATGGTCGCGTTATTGCCTTCCCTCGGTCTCGAAAGGCTTCACCCATTTATTTATAAAACGTACTGCGTCCATGATAACCATGGTTATTCATTGCCATTTACATACGCGGTCTGCGGAAGAATAAATTGACGGGTGCAGGAGGCTGGACTCCTGTACGTATCCATTCCAATCGAAGTGATGAATGTCAGGTGGTCTGCGGATATGCTATTATATACGCATGTACGTATATAAATATATATAAAAATCATATAAGCATCTGGGTATACATACATTGATATGCTCAAAAGAACAACAAGCAAATCTTGTGTGACAATAATTTCAAGTTTTTGTTGGTTGTCTACGTGTGGTCGTGGGTGTTGGGCCAACATAAGGCCAACAAAGACAATATTGCCAACATTAGAAGCAACAACAATAATTACAAGCGCGATTACACGTACATTTGTATATACTACAGTTGCTGGATGCTGCAGTGACAACAACCAGGGATGCCACTAAGAAAATTTTTTTCCTACCAAAAACCTACCAAAATGGCTTCGAACCTACCAATTATTATTTTTTAACTGCAGTAACCGGACACTTTTTTACCGCTTAAAATAAAAAAAAAAACTGTTTATTTATTTTTTTTTTATTTTGAAAACTTTAGTGTTAAATTTAATATTATTTGTTTATTTATTTATACACTAAAGTTTACAAATTTCAATTAATTTTACAATGAGTGATAAAAGTGTGAAGGAAAAGAGGTGGAAGCAGCAGTTTCCAGATAAACAAAAATTTGAGTTGGCGTTAAATGATATTCGGACAAGATTGGATTGGGTATTAGTGGCTGCCGCCGCTCGTCCAGTGCGGAGGAAATCAGGATTTACATTTCGTGGAATAACGTTTGAGGAATAATGAGAGCAAGCAACTGATCCTGAAGGAAACGTAAGAAGATTTATCGAGGGAAATAGCGGACATTGTTTCCACTTCATACAGCAAATACATTTACTACCTGGGCAGACCTGATGGCCTGTTGTGAAGAACAACCTTTACTACGTTTATACGGCAGAATTCGTGAACTCCTAATTTCATGAATTCGAAAATGGTCTCGTTTATGCAGCATTTATGAACTCATGAAATTCAGCTTTTTTTAAAAGTGGCAACGTTCTAACGACATCAGCTGTTAAGGCAGATTTACCAGGATGACCCGGTGGCGAATTCTGAAACTACTTTTTTATTTACAAAGATAGTGTGTAATGTCAAAATCTAAGCGAATTCACATCATGGCCAATGGGAATGCGCGAGTCACAATCGAATTCAGAATTTAACCACGGCGAAATATAATTTTGACATTACACTACCAATTACAATAACAAAATACATTGGACATTTCTGAATTCGCCCCCGAGCCTACCTGTTAAATCTGCCTTGACTGAATGAACAGCTGTTGGTTTGGCGTTGCCGGACTTGTACTTCATAATTTCATGAAATGATGGCGATATTCATGAATAATTTTCGTGAACAATTAAAATCATGAAAATTCGTTTATGCAGCGAAAATTCATGAAATGATTTCATGAATTTGGCAACGTATAAACGTAGTACTTGTTTGCTTCATATAGCGTAAAATGTCACGTGCCTTTCTGTTTTCAATCTCCTCCAGTTGTGTCTGTGGGGCAAGTGTACTTGAAGCTCAAAGAAAACGTTTCTATTTAGCAGAGTTTTGTGACAAAACCCAACTGAGAAGACACGTTTTCTCAACAGTGTTGTGGCAAAGGACCAAATGTACAAAATCAGTGATGTTAGTTGAACGAAGGCAAAAACCTACCAAAAATCAAATCGTCCTACCAACCTACCAAAAGGAAAAAAAACCTACCAGTTTTGGTAGGAAAAGCCCAAAAGTGGCATCCCTGACAACAACAATGATATACATTTACACTGCTACAAGTTTTTATGTACATATGTATGTATGTACGTACATATGTATGTAATGTGACAACAACCATGATCCAATTATGTAAAAGGTCATGCCAGTTCGCTGGCCGCCATATTTCTTTGGGTTTTAGAAAAAAGTATCAGGTCCTCATACGTCATTTCCCATTGCAATTGGCACAGCTGTTTGTTTGGTTGTTCGCGGCTTTATTGGTCCTGTGACCAGTATTGCCACTGAAAAAAAATTTTACCGACCAAATTACCGCCCAATTCCGCCAAAAACAGCCCAAAAATCAGAAGTCAACTTAAAATGGAATTAGATATTTATTTTTAAATGCATATGTACATACTAAGTAATCTTGGCTCCCACTCATTCAATTCAGAACTAACACTAGACTGTCGCCGATCTCTAAAGGATATGGCCAAACAGACCTGTCTGCACCTCGTGTAGGTCCCGGGACGTAGGGATATCAATGGCAATTGTAGGGCGGATGAACTTGCGAGGCAGGGCACTACCGAGCAGATTCTTCCTGACAAAGAACGCATAGGTATGCCGTTAGCCACAAACAAGCTAATTCTTAAACAGCATATCTATAAACTAGCAAGTGATAGATGGCAACAGAAGCCAGTATGTCGAACATCAAGGCAAACCTGGCAGAAATGGGTTCACAACGGATCTCATCAGTACTCTAAGGAGAGATGACATCTCGAACCTTGTAGGGGTACTCACAGGACACTGCCTCATCGGGAAACACACAGAGAGGCTAGGTGCACCCTACCGCAGATGCTGCATAAGCTGGAGGCGAGGAGACAATCGAACACCTCATCTGCCACTGCTCGGCTCTTAACAGCGGCAGACGACGCTTTCTTGGGACTTCCTTCCTGGATAGCCTATGCAAAGTCGTGGATGTCGACATAAAGGACCTGGGCC
Organism: Urophora cardui; assembly: GCA_960531455.1. Classification (NCBI taxonomy): domain Eukaryota; kingdom Metazoa; phylum Arthropoda; class Insecta; order Diptera; family Tephritidae; genus Urophora; species Urophora cardui. The sequence continues at coordinate 5,411,585 of OY482674.1, forward strand.
CTCAATCTGTAGTTTAATTCGAAAGAAAATTCGTTCGATTTCGAGTTCTATTCCATATATTCTATGCAATAAGAATGTGCTTTCGAATCGCTTTTCGCTTTTAAATAGAACTACATAGAGGGCCCGGGTGAACTGAATTAAGTTCTCAAATTGGTTCAAAAAGGAGGAGTAATCCGTTTTCTTCTTGTGGTATCACAACGGGCCTGTGCACTGGCCTAAGTGCGACTCTATGGCAGCCACTCCAACCTAACCTATTCGTGGAATAACCCGTATGTTCGCTGGCGCTTTTCAAGTGAAACATAATTTGTGTTAAGTTTCAGCATTTTATTTGCAAAATAAATGTCAGATTGTCTGATTTTGACGTTTTATTATACTTGGCATGCGAGACGAGTCCCAAGCGAATTTAGATATAACAATAAAAGAACTTTACACGGGAAAGATAAAATGTTTAGCGTCAGAGAAATTGCCTCCACTAAAAATATTCATTTACAAATCGGACCAAAATTGATTTTAGCCGCCCAACAGCCCAAAGTAAATTTATCGGACCAGATTTGGTCCGAAAAGCCCAATTTCGGCATCACTGCCTGTGACGTAAGCAGTATTTGACATTTCCGCCTACTGGCATTACCGTCTCAATATATATACCGTGGACAACAACTTGCAAGAAAAGTTTAAGCGTAATGATAGCGCCTTTAGTTGTTGATACGATTTTCCACTCGCCTCGCTGCGACCACATACGTACATATGTACACCCCAGTGCAAAAATGCGTTATATTATTTTCTAGCGCAAAAACGAACTTTCGTACAAATAAAAGACGCAAAAACTCGAAGCACAAAAACATGCCGGCAAAGCTTTTTAGTTCGTTTTTGCCCTTTTATCTTAGGGGAAAAACGAACTAAAAAGTTTTGTCAGCATGTTTTTGCGCTTCGAGTTTTCGCGTCTTTTGTTTGTACGAAAGTTCGTTTTTGCGCTAGAAAATAATATAACTAGGGACACGAATTTCGATACGATACGATACCAAATCGATATTTTTTGCATTTGATACCGATACTTTTTACTCGATTCTTTTGCAACGATATTTTTTGGTATCGAGTACTTCAACCACGGTATCGAACAAATGAGTACATTCAGTGATGGAAAATTAAAATTGTGTCATATTTGTCTAAAAAATTGTGCAATGCAAAATAGTGCCGAAAATCGGTCGAGTGTGCAGAAGTGACAAGCTGCTTCCTAAAGGGCCGAAAAATAGGTCTGATCCACGTGCTGAAATAATTGCAGGCTTGGGCTACTTCGTAAGGTTTTTTATATGAAGGTATATGAAGTTACCCAAATCTGTTTATTGATTTTCACATTTAACGAGGCGCACTCTTGCCACCGAAACTTGCTTACAATTTGCAATTACCATGCGATAGAAATAATGATAACTGGAGATATAAGATTATATATTTTTCATTTTCATACGATAATTTGACGTTTGCAAATAAAAAATCGTCATATCAGCGAAGGAATCGTCAATATCTTTTTTATACTCAGCTGTACTAGTACACATAGTATTATAGTTTTAATCACATAACGGTGGATTGTAACAGAATGAAATAATCGAGATAGATATAGACTTATATATATCAAAATGATCAGGGTGAAAAGAGAAATCGATTGAGCCATGTCCGTCCGTCCGTCCGTCCGTCTGTCCGTCCGTCTGTAAACACTCTAACTCGCGCAAAAATTGAGATATTTTGATGAAATTTGAAATGCAAGTTGGTATCGAGACTGGGACGGTTGGTATTGAAAATAGGCGAAATCGGACCATGACCACGCCCACTTTTCCTATATAGAAAAAATCGGAAATTTGGTATCTCAGTCACTAATATAGCTGGAGCGATGAAATTTTACTCACGTGTTGAGCTCAGGCCCATATGAAGAAATTTGGTGAAGTTTTGGAAAATGGGCGGTGCCACGCCCACTTATTAAGGGGCAAACATTGACAGTTTTATGAGTCATAACTCAGAAACCGTTGAAGATATAACGATGAAATTTGGTGTGCGTAATATACTTACTTAGGCAAATGTTTGGACTAAAAATTGCCAAAATCGGTTTACGACCACGCCCACTTTTATATATGGGTGTTATAAAGTGGCCCAATAAAAAAATTTTAAGCTATATCTCTGTCAAATATAAAGATATATCACAGAAATTTTATGGCAGGAGTCCACCTATGGACATAAAACGAAAAACACAAAAATTTTGGAAAATGGGCGTGGCACCGCCTCTTTTTAGAAGCAGGAATATACTAGATTTCTGAGCCCATAACTCGACAAATAATTGATATATAATGACGAACCTTGGTGCGTACACTTTTGTTACTTGTGGTAATATATGTACAAAATTTTAGCGAAATCGGTTGACGACCACGCCCACTTTTATAAATGGGTATTATAAAGTGGCCTAATAAAAACATTTTAAGTGATATCTTTGTCAAATATAAAGGTCATTCATTGAAATTTTATGGCAGGAGTCCAACTATGGACATAAAACGAAAAACATAAAAATTTTGGAAAATGGGCGTGGCACCGCCTCTTTTTAGACAAAGGAATATACGAGATTTCTTAGCCTATAACTCGACAAATAATTGAGATATTATGACGAAACTTGGTTTATACACTTTTATAACTTGTGTTAATAGACATGCAAAAATTTATTCAAATCGGTTTATGACCACGCCCACTTTTTATCAAAGATATTTCTGGAATACCCTTTGGGAATTTGTAACGTGACATCTTTGAACTAGAAATCATAAAGGAATGAAATTTGGGCAAAGAATAATATTCATATGCTTAGTGGGATGACTGATAAAAATGTTGAAAATAGGCTTGGTTACGCCCACTTTATGCAGCACTCGCTTTATATAAATCACACCGTATTTCCATCAAACGCTAATAAACAATGAAGGCATACAGCTGAGTTCGATTCTAATGTTCGATTCCACTCGAACTTAGGCTTCCTTACTTGTTCTTTCTCATTTTACTAAAAACACGTAAACAAAAAAGGGTCCGTTTTCCATTAATGACCCTATGACACTACGTTTTTTCCTGGTATTCTACAAGGTTTTTTGTGTGAAAGAGGTGGTCAAATACAGTTTTGTGTTAGTGAAAGGGAGTAAGCTATGTTGGAAAAAACCAACGAAATACCATCTAGGCGGTTAAAAACCAATGAGCCAGCTTGTATTTCGATAGGTTTTTTGACATTGTTTCAATTTGACAACTATAAAATAAATTATTTTTAAAATATAAAATATATGGAAATACAAATTTTAAATTTGCCTCTTGTAAGCTTCTGCTTTGGCCGTAAGGGGAAAGAAGTCCGGAAGAAAAATCATACTGCGCAATGGCTTCTCTTTATAACATGGAATGCACTTCTGACACTCAATCTCAATGAAAATGAATTGTTAATGTTATTTAAGATGTTTATTTTTTAAAATACTAAATATTTTGCAAATATCTTTTTACAACTGTGATTGCATTAAATACACCTGTTGTTTTGTAAAAGCTGTTGGTTTGTAAAAAATGTTTTTAAGAACTTAATAAACTTGTATAATTTTTTTAATCAGCTTGAACTATTCTTATGAGTTAGAAAAGGATTTACGTCAAAATCAAAACTTTGGAACCAGCCATGGCATACTATGACATGGAATTAGCACTAATGGCGTTTTCGATTCTGGCAAAAATGCCGCACTTATTCTGCATTTTTATCGGGCTGTCAAATTTGTTTTTTCTATTCCACATAGATTCCACACATTTTTTCAGGGTTGCTTGTTCTATTGACAAAAATGTCACCCTCTTCCCGACCACAGGGCAGCATTTTCTGCCCTTAATATGACCAAGGGGTTGCATTATTTTTGTTTCATACATCACATGAAAAGTGCAACATTTTCTTAGGGCTCAGGGCGCATGTTGATAATGTTGCCTTGTAATAATGCAGCATTCTGGTTCAGAATCGAAAACGCTATAATACAGCGATATGCGTATGCCTCAGGGTGCAGTTTTATTGCGTTTTTGGTAACTTTCTAGAAGACGGTGCAACTTTAAACCGTTTTAATAAATATCTTTAAAATGTAGAATATTTTATTTCCGCGTTCGAATTCATAATCTAGAGGCCAGAACGCGTCGATTGATACCTCTTTTAACTATTTTAGAGGAAATTTTAAGGTTGCACCTTCTAAAAAATTACCGCTTTCGATACCGATACTTTGAGTATCGAGTAGTTTAGTTTCGATATTATCGGGTTCGCGATTCTTTTTAACCGATATTTTAAATGAGTACCAGATCGATGCTTTTGATTCGATATCGTGTCCCTAAATATAACGCATTTTTGCACTGGGGTGTACATATGTACATGCATCGATGGACGCACGTTAATAGAAAAGAAAACTTCAACGAAGAGACCGGGCAGTGGTGGGAAAGGCAGTAAGTAGGCAGTCAATTTTATTGTTTTTGTGCAATGAAAATCATCCAACAAAAAGAACAACAGCACAAATACAAAATGATGCGAACGCTTGTGGCGCGACTGGTTGTATTAAACAATAAGGCGAAATAACAACAACAACAACAACAACAATAACAAAAATAACCACAAACTTTAGCTAATATAACAAAATAACATTAAAATAGTGACAAAGTCTTAGGTAATAACCCACAATCCCTGCCAAATGCTTACCTCCCATGGAACGCCCACAATTACGTTTGTGCCTGAACACACACACACAACTATTTCTTACAAAGCACAGTGGTGCGTTTCGAAATTATCAAGTACAAGAATAAAAATATGAAAATTAAAAAATTTTCAAGAATATTGTCAAAAATGAGGAAAGGCAATTTATTGCTGAGCGAATCAGATTTGAAAATTTGCCTTTAAAACTGACATCACAGAGCATTTAAAATTTAAATTTTAAAGTACTCAACTCAAGTCCAAACATCAAGCACCCAGTTTGAACATTTCCGCCACCAATCTATACCACTGTCAACTTACATTTATTGTACTTATACAATGAACATACATCCATGCATACATACATACATATGCAAGCACATCCCTGCAGCGAAACAGCTAACTAGTATGCCAAAATTGTAGTATATTAACTGGTATGCGTATGACAATACCATACCTGTTTATTTTGTCTAGTATTATACCAGTTAAATACAGTTGAACCACAAACCAGTTATGAAAATACTAGTTTATCAACTGGTATCCAAAAGGCAGCATCATACAAGTTTATTTTATCCAGTATAAAGAAATTTGATGAAGTCCAGCTAGGAAAAGCATTGCAATTGAAGGAGTATTTCAAAAAAAAGCAAAGGAATTGAAAAAACAGAGTTCCTGAATTTTTATACAATGAGTTTTTTTTTTTAATCACTGAATATGTGACTTAAGCTTTTTGTTTTTAAACTGAAATGGTTCCTACCTTATTAGTTATTTAATTTAAAAAATATTTTTAAGATTCCTGAGTGCCTGAATTTTTATACAATGTGTCTGTTTTTGTTTTTTAATTACTAAATATGTATCTTACGTTTTGTTTGTGCTTATAAAACTGAACTGTCACCTATGTATGTATATCTAAGCAATATTTATTTTTATTGAATGGATGAATATAATGAATTACATTTGAAATAAATAGACTTCAAAATTTATTTTTTTTTTGCATACCTAAACTGGTATTCGCTGATGTAGATGCTACTAGTATTTTTCTGACCCATACAAACTGGTATTTAACTGGTATGAGCTTATGCAGAGGAAGACAATTGCCATTTCGTAGGACATTAACAGACGAAAAATACCAGATGTTTACATGGGAAATTTACAGTCGGGCAAGTAGTTGACTGTACCCTGAAACTGGTATAATTCTAGTTTGCAACTGGTTACCTTCGCTGCAGGGATTTAATCATCTAAGAATGTATGGAACGTGTGAAAGTCTTAAAGGTCGCGCTGATTTTTGGGCGTGTAATCAAATGGAATTGTTGGACATTTTGGTTGCTTGGGCGGCGACAACGAGCGTTTGCCCGGTTTCATACTGCTTCACTACACAATATTTATCAAGTGTTTTATATACATTTTATAGTTATTATCTCTTTGTGGCAGCCCACACACACGCTGGGCGCTTCATTTACTTTACTTGCTTTTGGGAAGATATATGGATGTACATATTTTTGTTTGATCTTCCTTAGTGGCCTAACTATGTAGTATATGTTGAGACAAGAAATTTGCTATGTTTATCGTGGTATGTACATATGTACATACATATGTATGTATATATACATATATTGCGTGCAATGAATGTTGTTTGTTTGTTATGATTTCTTGCCTGCAAAGCAATTAAAAATGTTTCCTTGCCAAATTTTGTTAATTTGGCGTAAATTGGATGTTTTTTATGATATATGTATCATATAAGTAGTTCTAGCAGAGTTAGATGGATGGACTTCTACATTACATATATACATATATACTCATATGTACATATGTATAGATATATAACTGGATTGGAAAACTATTGTGTTAGATAGGGACACGATATCGAATCAAAAGCATCGATCTGGTACTCATTTAAAATATCGGTTAAAAAGAATCGCGAACCCGATAATATCGAAACTAAACTACTCGATACTCAAAGTATCGGTATCGAAAGCGGTAATTTTCTAGAAGGTGCAACCTTAAAATTTCCTCTAAAATAGTTAAAAGAGGTACCAATCGACGCGTTCTGACCTCTAGATTATGAATTCGAAAGCGGAAATAAAAGATTTTTCCACATTTTAAAGATATTTATTAAAACGGTTTAAAGTTGCACCGTCTTCTAGAAAGTTACCAAAAACGCAATAAAACTGCACCCTGAGGCATTCGCATATCCCTGTATTAGTGCTAATTCCATGTCATAGTATGCCATGGCTGATTCCAAAGTTTTGATTTTGACGTAAATCCTTTTCCAACTCATAAGAATAGTTCAAGCTGATTAAAAAAAAATTATACAAGTTTATTAAGTTCTTGAAAACATTTTTTACAAACCAACAGCTTTTACAAAACAACAGGTGTATTTAATGCAATCACAGTTGTAAAAAGATATTTGCAAAATATTTAGTATTTTGAAAAATAAACATCTTAAATAACATTAACAATTCATTTTCATTGAGATTATATCGTCGCTCCCAACGAAGACTAGCACGGTTCAGTTAGCGTGGAAGACTAGCACAGTTCGTTGTTCGCGTGGAAGACTAACAGACTTCGTTGTTCGCGTGGAAGACTAGCACACTTCGTTGTTCGCGTGGAAGACTAGCATGCTTCAGTTCTCTGCGTGGAAGACTAGCATACTTCGTTGTTCGCGTGGAAGACTAGCATGCTTCAGTTCTCTGCGTGGAAGACTAGCATACTTCAGTTCTCTGCGTGGAAGACTAACATGCTTCACTTGTTTTGGGTGGAAACTAACATACTTCTGTTTGTTAGAAATAAGCTTAGGGGTTAAGCACATGAGGAGGATAGTCCGGGGAGTGAAAGATATTTGATAAGTAAGTGCAAGAACAATAATTCATACTGCAATAAAACTTTAAACAGCAACCTTAAGCCAAACTATATGAAAAGTATATGAGTTTCAAATATTCCTAGACTTGTACTAGGCCTACTTTTAAGTATGTGCATAGGTTGTGCAAATAAAACCTGGCTTTCGCATCAAATAAAACACCGCGTTAGTTATTGCTCGGAACTCTATATTTATATATATGTAGATATGACTAGTGCTGAGGTACTACACAAAAGGTGTGCACAGTGTGTATCCTTGTATTTCTAAAATGTTTTTAAAAAAAATAGAACCGTGCTAGTCTTCGTTGGGAGCGACGATATATAAATATAGAGTTCCGAGTAATAACTAACTCGGTGTTTTATTTGATGCGAAAGCCAGGTTTTATTTGCACAACCTATGCACATACTTAAAAGTAGGCCTAGTACAAGTCTAGGAATATTTTAAACTCATATACTTTTCATATAGTTTCGCTGAAGGTTCCTGTTTAAAGTTTTATTGCAGTATGAATTATTGTTCTGCACTTACTTATCAAATATCGTTCACTCCTCGGACTATACTCCTCATGTGCTTAACCCCTAAGCTTATTTCTAACAAACAGAAATATGTTAGTTTCCACCCAAACAAGTGAAGCATGTTAGTCTTCCACGCAGAGAAACGAAGTATGCTAGTTTTCCACGCAAAGAACTGAAGCATGCTAGTCTTCCACGCGAACAACGAAGTATGCTAGTTTTCCACGCAGAGAACTGAAGCATGCTAGTCTTCCACGCGAACAACGAAGTGTGCTAGTCTTCCACGCAGAGAACTGAAGCATGCTAGTCTTCCACGCGAACAACGAAGTGTGTTAGTCTTCCACGCAGAGAACTGAAGCATGCTAGTCTTCCACGCAATCAACGAAGTGTGTTAGTCTTCCACGCGAACAACGAACCGTGCTAGTCTTCGCTGGGAGCGACGATATGTATCCATCATTGAATTTTTTTGGAAATTTGAATTTAAATTATCGAAACAAAAAAATTATGAAACTCAAGTGGCAGAATAGCTGTGCATTCCATGTTATAAAGAGAAGCCATTGCCCAGTATGATTTTTCTTCTTTCCTCTTACGGCCAAAGCAGAAGCTTACAAGAGGCAAATTTAAAATTTGCATTTCCATATATTTTATATTTTAAAAATAATTTATTTTCTATTTTTTTTTATTTTTTAGAAACTAGAAAAAAACTTTTTAAGCATGGATGTAACTACAGCTGTTTCACCTTAGATCCCTCTAAGACTCATCAGGTTACTTTTGCTTCTGCCAAGACTCGAACTTGCGCACCTTGCAGTACAATAACTACAGTTCTAACCGCTGAGCTATTGCCTGCCTTCGACATCTGATAGAAAATTTGTTGCTAGTTTCTTTCCTACTATAATTCGTTTCTAACTTATGCACATACATATGTACATATTTACATATTATTGTATGATTAAACATAAGTAGCGAATAAAGTGTAGGGATGTTCAAATGAACTTAATTTTTTATTTTTATTTATTTAATTTAACGAGCACAGGCCCAGGTTATATTTTATTTTTTTTTATTTTTTAGAAACTAGAAAAAAACTTTTTAAGCATGGATGTAACTACAGCTGTTTCACCTTAGATCCCTCTAAGACTCATCAGGTTACTTTTGCTTCTGCCAAGACTCGAACTTGCGCACCTTGCAGTACAATAACTACAGTTCTAACCGCTGAGCTATTGCCTGCCTTCGACATCTGATAGAAAATTTGTTGCTAGTTTCTTTCCTACTATAATTCGTTTCTAACTTATGCACATACATATGTACATATTTACATATTATTGTATGATTAAACATAAGTAGCGAATAAAGTGTAGGGATGTTCAAATGAACTTAATTTTTTATTTTTATTTATTTAATTTAACGAGCACAGGCCCAGGTTATATTTTATTTTTTTTTATTTTTTAGAAACTAGAAAAAAACTTTTTAAGCATGGATGTAACTACAGCTGTTTCACCTTAGATCCCTCTAAGACTCATCAGGTTACTTTTGCTTCTGCCAAGACTCGAACTTGCGCACCTTGCAGTACAATAACTACAGTTCTAACCGCTGAGCTATTGCCTGCCTTCGACATCTGATAGAAAATTTGTTGCTAGTTTCTTTCCTACTATAATTCGTTTCTAACTTATGCACATACATATGTACATATTTACATATTATTGTATGATTAAACATAAGTAGCGAATAAAGTGTAGGGATGTTCAAATGAACTTAATTTTTTATTTTTATTTATTTAATTTAACGAGCACAGGCCCAGGTTATATTTTATTTTTTTTTATTTTTTAGAAACTAGAAAAAAACTTTTTAAGCATGGATGTAACTACAGCTGTTTCACCTTAGATCCCTCTAAGACTCATCAGGTTACTTTTGCTTCTGCCAAGACTCGAACTTGCGCACCTTGCAGTACAATAACTACAGTTCTAACCGCTGAGCTATTGCCTGCCTTCGACATCTGATAGAAAATTTGTTGCTAGTTTCTTTCCTACTATAATTCGTTTCTAACTTATGCACATACATATGTACATATTTACATATTATTGTATGATTAAACATAAGTAGCGAATAAAGTGTAGGGATGTTCAAATGAACTTAATTTTTTATTTTTATTTATTTAATTTAACGAGCACAGGCCCAGGTTATATTTTATTTTTTTTTATTTTTTAGAAACTAGAAAAAAACTTTTTAAGCATGGATGTAACTACAGCTGTTTCACCTTAGATCCCTCTAAGACTCATCAGGTTACTTTTGCTTCTGCCAAGACTCGAACTTGCGCACCTTGCAGTACAATAACTACAGTTCTAACCGCTGAGCTATTGCCTGCCTTCGACATCTGATAGAAAATTTGTTGCTAGTTTCTTTCCTACTATAATTCGTTTCTAACTTATGCACATACATATGTACATATTTACATATTATTGTATGATTAAACATAAGTAGCGAATAAAGTGTAGGGATGTTCAAATGAACTTAATTTTTTATTTTTATTTATTTAATTTAACGAGCACAGGCCCAGGTTATATTTTATTTTTTTTTATTTTTTAGAAACTAGAAAAAAACTTTTTAAGCATGGATGTAACTACAGCTGTTTCACCTTAGATCCCTCTAAGACTCATCAGGTTACTTTTGCTTCTGCCAAGACTCGAACTTGCGCACCTTGCAGTACAATAACTACAGTTCTAACCGCTGAGCTATTGCCTGCCTTCGACATCTGATAGAAAATTTGTTGCTAGTTTCTTTCCTACTATAATTCGTTTCTAACTTATGCACATACATATGTACATATTTACATATTATTGTATGATTAAACATAAGTAGCGAATAAAGTGTAGGGATGTTCAAATGAACTTAATTTTTTATTTTTATTTATTTAATTTAACGAGCACAGGCCCAGGTTATATTTTATTTTTTTTTATTTTTTAGAAACTAGAAAAAAACTTTTTAAGCATGGATGTAACTACAGCTGTTTCACCTTAGATCCCTCTAAGACTCATCAGGTTACTTTTGCTTCTGCCAAGACTCGAACTTGCGCACCTTGCAGTACAATAACTACAGTTCTAACCGCTGAGCTATTGCCTGCCTTCGACATCTGATAGAAAATTTGTTGCTAGTTTCTTTCCTACTATAATTCGTTTCTAACTTATGCACATACATATGTACATATTTACATATTATTGTATGATTAAACATAAGTAGCGAATAAAGTGTAGGGATGTTCAAATGAACTTAATTTTTTATTTTTATTTATTTAATTTAACGAGCACAGGCCCAGGTTATATTTTAGTTTTTTTTATTTTTTAGAAACTAGAAAAAAACTTTTTAAGCATGGATGTAACTACAGCTGTTTCACCTTAGATCCCTCTAAGACTCATCAGGTTACTTTTGCTTCTGCCAAGACTCGAACTTGCGCACCTTGCAGTACAATAACTACAGTTCTAACCGCTGAGCTATTGCCTGCCTTCGACATCTGATAGAAAATTTGTTGCTAGTTTCTTTCCTACTATAATTCGTTTCTAACTTATGCACATACATATGTACATATTTACATATTATTGTATGATTAAACATAAGTAGCGAATAAAGTGTAGGGATGTTCAAATGAACTTAATTTTTTATTTTTATTTATTTAATTTAACGAGCACAGGCCCAGGTTATATTTTATTTTTTTTATTTTTTAGAAACTAGAAAAAAACTTTTTAAATTAAATAAATAAAAATAAAAAATTAAGTTCATTTGAACATCCCTACACTTTATTCGCTACTTATGTTTAATCATACAATAATATGTAAATATGTACATATGTATGTGCATAAGTTAGAAACGAATTATAGTAGGAAAGAAACTAGCAACAAATTTTCTATCAGATGTCGAAGGCAGGCAATAGCTCAGCGGTTAGAACTGTAGTTATTGTACTGCAAGGTGCGCAAGTTCGAGTCTTGGCAGAAGCAAAAGTAACCTGATGAGTCTTAGAGGGATCTAAGGTGAAACAGCTGTAGTTACATCCATGCTTAAAAAGTTTTTTTCTAGTTTCTAAAAAATAAAAAAAACTAAAATATAACCTGGGCCTGTGCTCGTTAAATTAAATAAATAAAAATAAAAAATTAAGTTCATTTGAACATCCCTACACTTTATTCGCTACTTATGTTTAATCATACAATAATATGTAAATATGTACATATGTATGTGCATAAGTTAGAAACGAATTATAGTAGGAAAGAAACTAGCAACAAATTTTCTATCAGATGTCGAAGGCAGGCAATAGCTCAGCGGTTAGAACTGTAGTTATTGTACTGCAAGGTGCGCAAGTTCGAGTCTTGGCAGAAGCAAAAGTAACCTGATGAGTCTTAGAGGGATCTAAGGTGAAACAGCTGTAGTTACATCCATGCTTAAAAAGTTTTTTTCTAGTTTCTAAAAAATAAAAAAAAATAAAATATAACCTGGGCCTGTGCTCGTTAAATTAAATAAATAAAAATAAAAAATTAAGTTCATTTGAACATCCCTACACTTTATTCGCTACTTATGTTTAATCATACAATAATATGTAAATATGTACATATGTTTGTGCATAAGTTAGAAACGAATTATAGTAGGAAAGAAACTAGCAACAAATTTTCTATCAGATGTCGAAGGCAGGCAATAGCTCAGCGGTTAGAACTGTAGTTATTGTACTGCAAGGTGCGCAAGTTCGAGTCTTGGCAGAAGCAAAAGTAACCTGATGAGTCTTAGAGGGATCTAAGGTGAAACAGCTGTAGTTACATCCATGCTTAAAAGGTTTTTTCTAGTTTCTAAAAAATAAAAAAAATAAAATATAACCTGGGCCTGTGTTCGTTAAATTAAATAAATAATTTATTTTCTAGTTGAAACAATTGTCAGAAAAAAGTGAAGAATGTCAAAAAACCTATCGAAATACAAGCTGGCTCATTGGTTTTTAACCGCCTAGATAGTATTTCGTTGGTTTTTTCCAACATAGCTTATTCCCTTACACCAACACAAAACTGTATTTGACCACCTCTTTCACACAAAAAACCTTGTAGAATACCAGGAAAAAAACGTAGTGTCATAGGGGCATTAATGGAAAACAGACCCTTTTTTGTTTACGTGTTTTTAGTAAAATGAGAAAGAAAAAAAATATTGACGATTCCTTCGCTAAAATGACGATTTTTTATTTGCAAACATCAAATTATCGTATGAAAATGAAAAATATATAATCCTATATCTCCAGTTATCATTATTTCTATCGCATGGTAATTACAAATTGTGAGCAAGTTTCGGTGGTAAGTGTGCGCCTCGTTTAATGTGAGATTTGGGTAACTTCATACAAAAAACCTTACGAAGTAGCCCAAACCTGCAATTATTTCAGCACGTGGATCAGACCTATTTTTCGATATGTACAAGTGAAAATTACTCGTGCTTGTGCATTTTCGGCCCTTTAGGAAGCAGCTTGTCACAATTTTAATTTTCCATCACTGAATGTACTCATTTGTTCGATACCGTGGTTGAAGTACTCGATACCAAAAAATATCGTTGCAAAAGAATCGAGTAAAAAGTATCGGTATCAAATGCAAAAAATATCGATTTGGTATCGTATCGTATCGAAATTCGTGTCCCTAGTGTTAGAGGAGGTTTTGCAGCAAATATAGGTTTCAACTATAAACATTAGCAAGATGCCGTGTATTATATGTACATATGTAAGACGCAAATTTCTTATGAACATTTGTGTTTCCTTCCCAAAGAATGAAAATGAAATAGTGGATACCAACGCCTTTTACAAATCAGCGTTAAAATCAAAATGCTCCTAGCTACAATTACTCATCTTCGGCCGGATGCTTTTTTAATTATGTAATTTAGGTACCTTTTCAAGGAATACTATATATTAACTGTAGGTACACCTTAATAAGACGCATAAAATCATTTATTCGCAAGGCACCTTTTACAAATCAGCTTAATTCCCCGAAGAAATACCAAGTAAAAAGACTTGATGCGATTACATAGTATCTTTGGGTATTCAATTTTATTAAATTACGAAATCCCATAAGTTCATAAAATGGCAATAAATGACACTACAACAAATACCAAATAAAGCCCAACTGAGAAAAAAATGTAAGCAAATACCTACCACTGATAATAATAAAAAAAAAAACAGCAAAAAGAGCATGCAAAGTCGCGTGTCACAACAAATAATGATTTGATAAGAGCAAATCCACTTTGCAATCGCCGCAAATACACATCGAGTGAAAGCACATATGTATGCACACATGTGAACCCACATCCTTCCGTTCAAATCCACATACACACAAGGTAAATATAGACAATAACAAATACATATGTGAAAATATAGGTACGTGGAATTCTAAGTGCAATCGTTCGATTGGCAAACAAAGGAGCAAAGTTCAATGAAATAGAAAAATGGATAACGGAAATGGATATGGAAGTAAGAAAAGAAAAAAATTTCGAAAATAAAAAAGCAAACGGCAGCAAAAAAGCTAAAAATGTACTATAGCGAGTGGGTTCACATATTATGGAAAGTACCTACATACATAAATATACAAATAGATATGCCATCTTTTATGACAAAAAAAATGTAAGAGAAAACTCCGATCAAAAAATGTCATTGAAGGTGTTGACTGTCACAGTATTTTTATCACCGTTACAACACCCGGCATTTAAAACAAAAAAAAATGTGTCCTCATGCATATAAAGGAGACGGTAGATACAGTGAGCGTTAATAGAATGGTTCTAAACTGTTCTTAGAAAATAAGACTTAGCCGCCAATAGAATAACCTGACCAACATTGTCCAAGGTTTTAAATACGGGAGGTACCGTGATAAGAAAGAACGATATAAGCAAAGCTTCTTTGGAGAATGAGGAAAATACATACACATGTATGTACATATATAGCAGACATGGGCATACTCAATTACATTTTGTAATTGATTACACACAACAATTACAATTACTTGTAATTGTAATTGATATTTTTCAATTACAATTAAAAGTAATTGTAATGGAAAATTTTCCAATTACATGTTTGCAATTGTAATTGAAATGCTGCTATTAAAATAACTCAGTAGTGTTCAATTACATGTAATTGAACAGTGAATTAGTTAATTTTTTTGGGTGTTGGCGCATCCCTAAGCTAATACATACCTACATCTAAGAGCATACATAGTTATTTTGAGCATAAAAATCAATCAAAGTGGGTGGATCATAACAGCAGACTTACATGTAATTGATGCATTTCATTCACAATTACCTGTAATTGATACCTTTTCGATGACAATTACATGTAATTGTATCTGAAGTTTTTCAATTACAATTACAAGTAATTGTAATTGGAAATTTTTGAAAGTCCAAACTAGTCAGCCAACCTACCAGTTAACTGACTAGATAAATTATGGGAGTTGCCCAACTAGATTCATAGGGTCAAATTGAGATTAGTTATGAAACAAGAAGTTTTGCTAAAAAAAGGGTTTTAAATTAAAAACGAATGTATCCGGGGTTTCTGGAGGTTGCAATGAACATGTATGCAGTAAAAGTAAAGCAACTTCTTTATTGTTGTTGTAGTATTCGAACCCTGCGTAGTAGGCCCCTTGTAGATTTAGTTGGTTGCAAATTGTTAGATCATTAAATCAGGTGAATGCCACAAATATAACATAGTTTGAGATGTTAATATAGCCCTGTATAATAGATACTACTTCAGCCATACAAAAAAGTACATGATATGTTTGTATAAAGTCAGAAAATCATCAATATAAATGTCAAGCTTAGAATGGTCAACGTGTTACTTATTCACAATGTTAATGTTAATTTACCTAAATATTTAATATGCAAGATACCAATCTAATGTGCCTGAATTCTTTAATTTAAATATCATATTCTAATAACTAAATAAATGTATTAGAAACTTTATTTTGCAATTTTTATTTTCATTGGAGTAGCATGTAAAACTAGTCAGTCAACTGGTATAATTCTGATATCTACACTGACTAGTCAGCAAATTGGTATGATTCTGGTGTGTATACTGACTAGTCAGTCAAGTGGTATGATGCTGGTGTGGATACTGACTAGTCAGTCAAGTGGTATGACTCTGGTGTGGATACTGACAATTGCCATTTCCTAGGTCATCACCGTGTTAAAAATACCAGTTGCTAATATGGAAAAAAGATAGATGGCTGACTAGTTGAGCTGTATGGCCTACTAGTTGTCAATTAGTTTACAACTAGTTGATTTCGCTGCAGGGTATATATACAATGTAGTATTCATACATACATATGTAGTATGTATAGGTATATTCGTTCCTGCAAAAAAAGTCAACCACACACCCACCCAAAACAAGAAACGGAAATCGAACTTCGCCACCAAATCAAACATCACCACCGATGCACCACCCACCGCTACCGCTACTGTGCGACAGCATATCAATGAAACCAATCTGGTGAGACACCCTTCTGTGCATACATACATTCATACATACATATATTATACATACGTTATGTTCGTATATTCTTCGCCTTGATTTGCGTGACATTTTATGCTAAAAGGAGGCATTTTTACGTGCCAATTTTTATGGTGAAAGGATTCTTTACGCGCCACACATATGAATGACAGAAATATAAATATGGAATCGACTACTTACTGGCTATAGAAGCAAGGAGATTTTGAGTGATGGCAGTAAATATTTGCAATCGAAACATTAAGTAAACACAAAACAAAAAAAAACACAAAATACGATCAAATAATGACTTTTTGCACTTTTCAAATGCATTGACTTTTTTTTGGATTAGGTACCTATACATATGTAGTCGTATGTAAGTATTTTTATGTGAGAATAATAATGACAACGCTGATGGTTATGATTTTAAAGGTTGAGACTCCCGTTGGAGGTGGAAACAAAAAAAAATGTTTCATTTGTTTTGTAACCCTTTCAGCCCTTCGCCTTTCTTTACAAAATGCTTGCCGTAGCACTTTTTTCCTTGAGGTGTGTGGGTGTGCTTGGAGATTTGGTTCTCCCCTGCCACCTTTTTTATTGATAGTTAGCCTTTTTTATTTGCGTCTTGTCTTATGGTTATATTTTTTTTATTGAATGTTTATGTTTGTCATTCGATACGCATTATAATTCAATAATAATAAAATAAGAGTATTTACTTTTTGGCTTTATACGTATGTATGTAGATCCATACTAATGCAATATTTAGGCGTTCCCATAAATTATGGTTTATGTACCTACCCACGTGTGTTGAGGTTATTTTTGGTTACTTTGGATTGGGTTTGGAGCTTTGCAGATTTTTGAGAGTCGTGTTGATGATATGTCTATACCTACATACATATATATGTATATACATACACTCAGAGAAAAAGCAAGCTAAATTTAAGCATAGCGGGCTTGAATCGAGCCGAAAACGTTATGAAAGTCTGTTAAGCTTGAAAATGCTAAAATCATGAATATATTCTTAATTTTAGAACGGCATTTTTGAGAAGAAAAAGCTTATATTAAGAACTTTCCGGTTTGAAAAAAGCTTGAATAAATTTCTTTTAAGCATAATTCGTGATTGATTTAAGAATGTACAATCTTATAATAAGAATGCTCAACTTTGTTTTAAGAACAATTATTCTTGATTTTCCACTTTTTCGAAATTCAAAATTCGAAATCATTTAACCCACCTAACAAAAGTAAAAAAGAAAATTTTTTATTTCTTTGTAATGTATTTTATTATTTTTTTTATTTTACCGGATGAGTCATATGTACATTTATATGGAGATGCAATTCTTATTATCACTATATTTTTACATACATACTTATAAATAAGAAAGTTCTACATATCGACGCTTCGAAACAATATTGTACTAAGTCAACTTAGTACATTTTCCCGTTTTTGGCGTTTTCAAGTAGAGCATGCCTTAATTTAGATGCTGTCTAATTTTGGTATCAATCGGACAATCCAATGAAAAGTTGTAAGCAAAAGTGTATATATAATACAACTCGAGATTTTTACAGAATAAAAACTTTGAGAGCTTGCCATGAAAAACCACGTAGCAAAATTTTTATTTATTCTTGCGGTTTTATATAAAGCGTACCCTGACTTTAATATCGTCGAGTTTTGGTGTTGATCGTTCAATCCAAAAAGAAGTTACAAGTGAAAATATACTTAGCATACAATCGAAGTTTCATATCGAGTTTAAACTTTGAGAGCTTCTCCTGCAAAACACAGTTTTCAGACTTAGTACAGTTTTGTTTGGAAGCGTCGATATGTACATATACATACATATCTTATACCGAACTTATTTTATAAAAGTGTATAAATTTTTCCGTAATCTTTTTAACGGTTAAAAAACTCACTCAATACTTCCACTACCAACAAAGATTTCCACCACACAATTTGAATGGTAGTATCCCCATACCCATCCATTTTGAACCGTTTCTTACCAACACCGATGGTCTGGAATCCTACAATTTTGGCCACGATCAAAAAAAGTCAACTCAACGGCTTCCAAATTATACAAGTCTTGCTGTCGCAGTTCATATGTACATGCCCATTTTACTCGTTGGACCACTCCTCCACAGTGCATGTAATTCTTCATCTATGCCAAACTATTAAAAGCCATATTAAAACAAAAGCTAAATTCTAAACAACGCGATAACTCTTACCCATTATTTGTTGCAAGCAAACAATTTCACGCGAAGCTCCATTCACAATCCGAGCAGGGGAATAGCTAAATTTCTATTGTTTTGTTTTATTAAAAAAAATCTTTTTCACACAGAAAGCAACAACAATTGAAAATCTATATATATAAAAATGGTGTAAAAAATGTTACTAACCTCATCAGATGAGAACGGCTGGGCCGATTTCTGTAAAATTTTTTGTTAGTTGTTCGTATTCTCGAGGAGAAGGTTCGTACGGAAGAAAATTTTGGAAAATCCCTCCGGAAAAGTCCGAAAATTGGAAAAATCGGTATGTATGTGTATATGTGTGCATGTGTGCATGTGTGTCCTTTATATACTCACAAAGTAACCAACCGATCTTTATGAAATTTTCACAGCAGATTCATGTGGTGTTAGCGCACATAATAGGGTATATAGAATTCCGAAAAAGGGGAAGCTTCCCGGAAAATATTCCTAAATGTGGACCCAAATCGACCCAGCAAGTCTTCGAACAAAATTGGTATCAAATGAAAGGTGTTGAACAGGCCTTCAACATAAAGTTATTATTCATTGCGATGCCTAGAGCGGGTCTCCAGATATGGGTCAAAACGTGGGACCGAATGACCCTGGAAAGTTTCTGAGCGATATTGGTATGAAATGAAAGCTGTTGAGGAAGACTTCAACAAAGAGCTCTTTAAATAGTGATGCCTAGGCCGGGTTCCAAGATTTGGGTCAAAGCGTGGACCCGGAGAACCTCTAAATGTTTTCGAGCGATATTGGTAGCAAATGAAAGGCGTTGAGCAGGGCTTCCACATACAGCTATTTTCATTGTGATTTCTAAGGCTGTTTCCCAGAGATGGCTAAAGTAGAGGGCCCGGATGGTGGTTGACGGTTCCGGTATGGTAAAGGTAGATAGGTATAGGGATAGGGGTAGGGATAGGGATATGGATAAGGATAGGGATAGGGATAGGGATAGGGATAGGGATAGGGATAGGGATAGGGATAGTGATAGGGATAGGGATAGGGATAGGGATAGGGATAGGGATAGGGATAGGGATAGGGATAGGGATAGGGATAGGGATAGGGATAGGGATAGGGATAGGGATAGGGATAGGGATAGGGATAGGGATAGGGATAGGGATAGGGATAGGGATAGGGATAGGGATAGGGATAGGGATAGGGATAGGGATAGGGATAGGGATAGGGATAGGGATAGGGATAGGGATAGGGATAGGGATAGGGATAGGGATAGGGATAGGGATAGGGATAGGGATAGGGATAGGGATAGGGATAGGGATAGGGATAGGGATAGGGATAGGGATAGGGATAGGGATAGGGATAGGGATAGGGATAGGGATAGGGATAGGGATAGGGATAGGGATAGGGATAGTGATAGTGATAGTGATAGGGATAGGGATAGGCATAGGGATAGGGATAGGGATTGAGATATAGATTGAGATTGAGACTGAGATTGAGATGCAATTGAGATTTAGATTTAGATTTAGATTTAGATTTAGATTTAGATTGAGATTGGGATTGAAATAGAGATAGGGATTGAGATAGAGATCGGGATCGGGGCAGTAGGTTTGTCGCGGCGAATATAACTAACTTTTATTCAGAGAATAGACAATTGTTTTATTATTCGCAGTAATTAAGATGGACTCTAAGATAATGGTTAGCAATACTGTAATCAAAGACTTTTCTTTAGGCTTCATAGGAATAAATTTTAGCAGAACAACGTCTGCCGGGTCAGCTAGTTATATGCATATTTTATGGTTAACATTTGGCTCTGTTGGTCTTGAATTAGGAATTTCATTTTCAAATCAAGAATGTTTTTCTTAAATCAAGACTATTTCAGTTTTTTATCTTTCTTAAAGAACACCGTTCTTGATTCAAAATTGGGGAAACTTAAATTTGATTTATTTTTCATTAATTTCTGTGATTCTTAATTCAAGTACGACACAGCCTGTTTTTAGCACGCAACTTTTCTCTGAGTGTATGTATGTATATGCGTGTTAAATTTTATCGTGACTCATGATGGAGATTTCCGATCCACTATCAGAGACACATAGTAGGATATTGTCTTTCTAAGTTTGAACTGGACAAGAGCCCTCACATTCAAATTAGATTCATGGCAGTGAAGGAATAGGAAAATAAGGCTAAGTATCAAAAATTAGGACATTTTTACAATAAAATTAATATCTTACTACATAGACTAAATGAAGCGAATATTTTCACCTGTGAAATTCACCAGTTGCCCTTGCCTCAAACGCTCGCTTTCAACTTCACACATTCCGTCGCAAACAATACAATACAACTTAAATACAATAAAGGATAACAAGCGTCCTAGCGTTGGAGCTAATGCTTTTGATTTATGTTTTTTCATGGACTTAAATAACTGTGTAAATATATTGCAATACAAAAGGAGACGACGGAGTTAATTGTTCGCACAACCAAAAGAGAAATAGGTAGGTACTTGTATACGCTTGTTAAGGCCGAGATTTATTTACTAGGGTGTATATTAGTGAATCTACACGTACATATGTATGTATGTACGTTTGTGTGGTACTCGGATTTGTACTCGCCGTTAGTACTTAATATTACTGGTGAGCATTTTATATTGGTATTTTTACTTAAGGCGTAACATAAATAGTTTGAAAGGCCTGAAAATCCTTAAACAGTTTGTTTTAAGTATTAAAAAAAAATAAAAAAAAAAATAAACATCATTATAGACATGTATGTATGTAATAAAAATAGAACAATAACCAAAATATTATAAAGAAAAAGTTATATAAAGCTAGGCACGCATTCCGTCCCCTGCGAAGTACATACATATGTTCATACATATTTAGAAATTATATTCAAAAATTATCCTAATAATTTGTTCTTAACTATATCAAAATTAATTTAGACACCACTGTACGGAAACAGCCTAGATATGAACCTGGGTTGTGAATGCACTAAAAAACGCAGACTTGCGAACAGAATAAAAGCAAAAAAAAATATTTACTGGAAAGTTTTAAAGAACTAGTCTGAACATCAAAGAATTAGAGTAATGTTTAATTCTCTGGTTACGGTACGAAAGGTATTTCTGCTGATAAAGTAATGAAACAAGTAGATTCAGTACGTTCACATACCACAATACTAAAGTTGTAAAAATTTAGCACACACTCTGTGGAGGTTTAATTTAATCTGGCAATGCTGTGAAGACAAAGTACTAAAATATCAACCAATCGGAAACGAACAGTTGTTCGAAGAACAGATAAACAACAAAGAGGGAAGTATTTAAGAAAATTTGTGACATTTGTAAATGGAAAATTAAAAGGTTCACTGTTGAAAAGATTCTTGGCATAGAATTAGAAAAATATATATATAAATTTTGCATAAGAATACGCAGTCTTCCATATAAATAAAAAAGGAACAAATAATTTTCCGCACAATAGCGGCAAATATTTAATTACGACCGGATTTCTAAAGCAAACGTAGCTGTCTAGTATCTGCAAAGTGAAGTCGAAACTTTCTTTTCAGATAAAATGAATTTGATTATACGTAAGTTTTAATAGTTTTATTTATATTACAAGAAAAATAAATAACAATTCCTTAATCACACGTATGTACGTACATATATATCCTCTTACAGCAACAATTTTATTGGTCACATTGGCACTAACGCCGCCGCTACCGGCATCCGCTTTGTACACGCCAAGCGATGACGTGGTGGAATTGACGCCCACAAACTTCGACCGTCTCGTCATCAATGATGACGCCATCTGGGTTGTGGAGTTCTTTGCGCCATGGTGTGGTCATTGCAAATCCTTGGTACCGGAATTTAAAAAAGTAGCCACTGCCTTAAAAGGAATTATTAAGGTTGGTGCGGTCAATGCCGATGAACATCGTTCGCTTGGCGGACAATATGGAGTTCAAGGCTTCCCAACCATAAAAATGTTCAGTACCAACAAACGATCGCCCACCAGCTATGATGGCCAACGCACTGCTCAAGCAATTGCAGATGCGGCTTTGGCCGAAGCTAAGAAAAAAGTACAAAATGTGCTTGGTGGTGGTGGTGGCAGTGGCAGCAGCAGCGGTGGTAGCGGTAGTGGAGGCGATGCAGTGATTGAGTTAACTGATGATAATTTTGATAAATTGGTTTTGAATTCGGATGATGTTTGGTTGGTTGAATTCTTTGCGCCATGGTGTGGTCACTGCAAGAATTTAGCACCAGAATGGGCTAAGGCGGCAAAGGATCTGAAGGGCAAAGTGAAGTTGGGTGCATTAGATGCTACTGTACATCAAGTTAAAGCATCGGTAAGTAGCAAAAACTGAATATGCCTTAATGTTATAAAATGTAATAATATTTTATAGCCAAACATCCCTCATACCTTACTTTTGCACCGATTTTGTTAATCGTTCATATTTTAATTCGTTTCACAGGAATATGGCATACGTGGTTATCCAACCATCAAATTCTTCCCAGCCGGTAAGAAGAGCAGCAGCGATGCTAAAGAATATGATGGTGGACGCACCGCATCTGATATTGTCACTTGGGCGCTTGACAAACATGCTGATAGTGTACCTGCACCTGAACTATTGGAAATAATTGATGAAACTTCCTTCGATAAGGCGTGTGAAGGTAAACCACTCTGCGTTGTCTCCGTACTGCCCCATATACTCGATTGCGATGCCAAATGCCGCAACAAGTTCCTGGATACTTTGCGTGAGATGGGCGAAAAATACAAGCAAAAGCTGTGGGGATGGGCATGGGCCGAAGGTGGAGCGCAAAGCAGTTTGGAGGAATCGTTGGAAATTGGCGGTTTCGGTTATCCCGCTATGGCTGTTGTCAATTTCAAGAAAATGAAATTCTCCGTGCTGAAGGGTTCATTCTCTAAGGATGGCATTAACGAATTCCTGCGTGACATATCATATGGTCGTGGACGCACTGCACCTGTGCGTGGCGCCAAGAAACCAGCAATAGTAACTGTACAGCCGTGGGATGGCAAAGATGGTCAGCTGCCACAAGAAGAGGATATAGACTTGTCAGATATTGATTTGGATGATGTTAAGGATGAGTTGTAAAGTGGCTGCGCATGTTATATGAACGTGTGTCAATCTAATTGTGTATTTATGTATGTATGCAGGATAGTACACGTTTTAAAATTATAACGTTTTAACTAAGTAAGAAGAAACTTTATACATGCATACATAAATACCTATAATAATAATAATAATACATAAATAAATAGTACTAAGCGAACTTAATATGTACCACCAAAACGTTTAAAAAAAACTAAGCGCAAATTCAAGTCAAGCTCAGTGTTCTACTTACCTTACCGACATAAATTGACATAAGACATATTATATATGCCAACGGTGAATTTATAGCGACTTGCCTATTACCTATTAAATATAATTTCCAAATTAGTATGAAGTGTTAATTCTTTAATGTATTTACTGATATGTTTATCAATTAAGATCTTGTAACCTGTAGCAATTAATAGCTTATCTGCTCCATATTCTTGTATTTATAATGTTGAATCCTTTTCATATAAAAATGTTTATGCAATTCTTTGAAATTCCTTTTAATACATATAATAAACGTGGGTTTCTGTAACCTTTTTTTTTATAAATTGATTTTTCTTGTTGAGGGGTACAAGGTAACGTTCATCATTAGGGGTAAGCAATTTCTCGTTGTTGTTGTGGCGCCAAAAACATTCGCCAGAAGCTCTGAGAAATGGAGTCCTAGTGGCAATCCGGGACCGCAAATACTTAAATCAGAGTTCTTAATACTTAGACCCGAGTGTCGAGGGAACGACAGTAATTCCGTGCTTATTAAAAACAGAACATCACCGTAAGTGGCATTTATTTATTCTTTATTGATTTATATAAAAATATGTCATATCAAAAGCATTACAAAAAGTTACTTCTAAGTTTGTAGCAATATATAGGTATATATGTATGTATAATAAACAAGTTACTACAACTAAATTTTTATATATTTTCTTAAAAGTCAATAAATTTTGTAGTATAAAAAGTATACAAATGTATGGTATAAATGCAAGTATTTAAAAAGTGTGATTTGCCCATTTTGAAGCTCTCATTGATCAATATTTTTTGTTCTTTTACCTCGAATCTTTTCGGAATCTATGTATTTAATAATGAAATCAAATTACATATTTAAAAATATTCTTCCATTAATTTATAATACTAATTTAACCATAGAAACTAATATTACATACTCCACATATGTACATACTATTGAATATTCGACGGTTATGTATGTATTACATAATTGTTCTTCGGAATACCTTCATCGGAATTTCTTGATCATTTGCTTATTCGAGTTGGATCTCTGAGGGCTTTCAAATTTAAATTCTAAATAAGTACAACTAATATCCAGCTTTGGATGATTTTACAATTAGCTTATAATTATTTGTAGGTATTTATATATGATGTCTATTTCAATAATACATTTTCTATTGATCGTTTTTTAAGTACGTGTTTTCCGTGTACACAACCTAGTACATTATAAAAATAAAACTGTAATTGTGGTGTATAAAGTAGGCAAGATAAAAAGGTAATATTTCTCTTTGTTTTTTTTTAAAGCTTTTCAATCTACGTGGTCTTGATTCAAAGCTGCCGAATATAGATAAAAGATACATAGATAATTGGCACATGTTCATGTTTTCAAGTTTTTTTTTTTTCAGTTTTAGTTCCAAATCAAAATTGCTTGTAACACCGTCGATGACTCATCCCTATTACATATAAGACTGTTGTTGATAAGTAGGTAATTGACCCACAGTTTCTTGGAAGAGCATATTACCAATATTTGCAGTATGTATAAAATTGAAGTATAAAAAATGTCTAATATTTTCTTTTAGTCTTATGTTGCTTAGAATAGCAATAAATAGAAAAAATTTATATATTTAACCACCCACGTAGCGAACGTCCATCCTTATTTTCTTTCTGCCTTTACTCTTCTCGCGTATTCGTCGCTCCTCCTTGTGGCGCGCTAAATCAGTGCTTCTGATCAACCGGATAATTTTCTATAGATTGTATTGAACGTGACGTAGCCGAAGTAATCGTTGAAGATACATCCATGAAGCGATATTTTTTCTCCTCACGACACAAAAATGGATAACATATTATCCCATAATAGAATATGAGACATGCCAAAATTATTAAAAATATTATCGAAATTATGCCGAATGTGGAGAAGCCGGATCTTTTGTCCAAATACTCTTTAGGCGTTTGTGGTGGTTCAGTTGCTTGTGCAGCCGGCGATTGTTGATAGCCACCGCTAGCGCCACCATAATAGCCGCCCCGGCGTCCATTGTAATTACTTGGGCGACCAGCGAGTAGCGTTGAGAAATGGCTGGTCACTGTTTTCAACAAGCAGGTAGGCAGGTAGGAGAGCAGGTTGTGCATACACATACATACAAACATAAAAATGTATTTTAGTGGACTTAAAATCTATACAATAATGTAAAAGGAGTTAAATTACCAATTATAAGCAAGACAATAGCAAAAGTATTTTTATGCATCTCTGTTCTCCTTTTGTCGAGTCGTATCCTTGATATTGCTGTGAATAAAAACCAATTAGTTTAAAAGGCGCTTGTTGGGTAAAACACATACAAACAAGTAAGAACGATGAAAATAATTATAAATTTTTACACCAAAGATAACTTTTACACAATTCCCTTCTGTTTGCTTAATTGTTGCATTAATTGTGTTGGTGCTGCTGCTGCTGCTCTGCCTCAAGGCAAACGCGTTTGGGACGGGATCATGTGGTGTTGCCAGCATGACTTGCTCTAAATAAGTTTTCCAATGCTGCCATTTTTGTTAACAAATTTTAGTTAGGAAAACGACAATTTACTCCAACATTCACAGTCTAAAGACAGTGAAAATTGCACATACGGGCTCTGTAGACGGTTATGAAATCAGCACTTAACAGAGTTACTTAAAAAACCTAAAATTTACAACAAGAGAAAGGTTGAGAAAGGGCCATCTTTTTTGTGCCTATTCAAATTTGCGATTAGGCATGGGTAACACTGCGTTGCGCCGCGCAATTGCGCTGGCGCCAACCCTGGTGTTATTGCGCTAACTCCGATTTGGAAAATGTAGCGCCAACTCAGTATAGCGCCAACTCAGTATAGCGCCAACCCAATATAGCGCCAACCCAATATAGCGCCAACTCAATGATGCGCTATTGTAATATAGCACTGACTCAATTTCGTGCGCTAACACCAGCACCAAAATAGCGCTAGTGTAAAATGGCACCAACACAAAGCCAAAAACAGCACAGCGTATATGACACCGTCACAATTATGTATGTCAATACCGAACCATCGCTAATACGAAAGGGCATTGATATTTTACTTTCACAAATAAAGAAGACAAAATTTACATTATCTGTGAATAGGAGAGAAAAATAGAATACAAAATAAATTAAATAAAATATTTATTAGCATATAGTATATTTTTGTTACGCATGGTAAATGGTAAGGGGAAATTTCGATATAATGCGCCCGGACCCGGAATCTTTCCTTTTAATAGGGTGGAGCTGACCCTCGTATTTCATAATGAAAATGCCGAAAAACGAGATGCCAGCATATTTTCACAAATATACGCAAATTATTTTTATACTCAGCTGTACTAGTACACAGAGTATTATAGTTTTAATCACATAACGGTGGATTGTAACAGAATGAAATAATCGAGATAGATATAGACTTATATATATCAAAATGATCAGGGTGAAAAGAGAAATCGATTGAGCCATGTCCGTCCGTCCGTCCGTCCGTCTGTCCGTCTGTCCGTCCGTCCGTCTGTAAACACTCTAACTCGCGCAAAAATTGAGATATTTTGATGAAATTTGAAATGCAAGTTGGTATCGACACTGGGACGGTTGGTATTGAAAATGGGCGAAATCGGACCATGACCACGCCCACTTTTCCTATATAGAAAAAATCGGAAATTTGGTATCTTAGCCACTAATATAGCTAGAGCGATGAAATTTTATCCACGTGTTGACCTCAGGCCGCTATGAAGAAATTTGATTGAATTTTGGAAAATGGGCGGTGCCACGCCCACTTATTAAGGAGCAAACATTGAAATCTTTATGAGTCATAACTCAGAAACTGTTGAAGATATATCGATGAAATTTGGTACGCGTGATATACTTACTTAGGAAACTGTTTGCACGAAAAATTGTTAAAATCGGTTGACGGCCACGCCCACTTTTATATATGGGAACTATAAAGGGACCTAATAAAAACATTTTAAGCGATATCTCTGTCAAATATAAAGATATATCATTGAAATTTTATGCCAGGAGTCCACCTGCGGACATACAACGAAAAACACAAAAATTTTGGAAAATGGGCGTGGCACCGCCTCTTTTTAGAAGCTGGAATATACGAGATTTCTGAGCCCATAACTCGACAAATAATTGATATATAATGACGAAATTTGGTGTGTACACTTTTATTATTTGTGGTAATACATGTTGAAAATTTTAGCGAAATCGGTTGACGACCACGCCCACTTTTATATATGGGTATTATAAAGTGGCCTAATAAAAACATTTTAAGCGATATCTTTGTCAAATATAAAGATAATTCATTGAAATTTTGTGGCAAGAGTTCCACAATAGACCGGAAACAAAAAATAGAAAAATTTTGGAAAATGGGCGTGGCACCGCCTCTTTTTAGACAAAGGAATATACGAGATTTCTTAGCCTATAACTCGACAAATAATTGAGATATTATGACGAAACTTGGTTTATACACTTTTATAACTTGTGTTAATAGACACGCAAAAATTTATTGAAATCGGTTTATGACCACGCCTACTTTTTAACAAAGATATTTCTGGAACACCCTTTGGGAATTTGTAACGTGACATCTTTGTAACTAGTCATAAAGGAATGAAATTTTGCACAAAGAATAATATTCATATGCTTAGTTGGATGACTGATAAAAATTTAGAAAATGGGCGCGGCTACGCCCACTTTATGCAGCACTTCCTTTATATAAAGTACCTACACCGTGTTTCCATCAAACGCAAACAAACAATGAAAGCATATAGCTGAGTATCTAATGTTCGATGCCACTCGAACTTAGGCTTCCTTACTTGTTAAAATTAAATTTAATCGTGGCACAATTATTCTGCCAGCGTGTATGTAAGCAGAATTTCGCCAAAAGAAATAAAACGGGTATAGTAGACAGTAAGAAGCGAACAAGTGTTATTTATCGATTATTCCATGGCAATTGCGCTAAAGGTGTTATTGCGCCAGAACCTTGCGCGGCGCCACGGTTGGCGCTGGTGTTATTGTATCAGCGCCAAAAAAATTGCGTCATTACCCATGGCTATTTGCGATTAGACAATTTTTAGTACAAAACATATGGCAGCTTTAGTTTTGTTCAACAACTTTACTTGCAAGAAGAGCGTCAGTGACAAATTAAGAGTAAAAACGAGAAAAAGAGAAAATTATCAACCAAAGTTATTGAACACAAAATCGTAAACATTTGCAAGTAAACAGCTGATGCGCTGTTTTCACAATTTGATTTTTAGGTTAGGTTGTAAATGAAATCTTTGAAATTGAAAATGAATGTAAATAACTGAATTAGGAAGACGAAAATCTACTTTGGATATTCCACAACATCGTCAAGATTCCTTTTTGAGCTAATTTATTTAGTATGCAATTAGAAATTTGCGATTAAGAGCGCTTTCACATTACTCGGTGCGGAATCGGATCGACATTTTTGGTTTTTACCGAAAGTATACCGAAACCTTGCCGACCACATGTATTTCAATTGGCACTTTCACATTAGTGTTGCATACATGAAATCGGAGCGGATTGATTTCGGTATACCGCAACGCGGTAAGACCGGTCAGTAAAATTTGAGGAATTACTGCATACATTTTTGCGGCGTAATAAAAGAAGAAGAACAAAGTCAGTAAAAAACTCGTTTCGGCTATAAATGTAGCAAGTTATAATAGCTTTGTTCAATAACTCAAAATTTTTAATTGCTTTTACAAATAGTTGCGAATTTTGTGTTCAATAACCCAAAAAATTTGCAAAAGAGAGTCAAATTGGGAGAGTAAGACTTCGAGAGAGTTGAAAATAGTTGCAAGTAAAATTTTCACTTGCAACTACTTGCAGCTTTAAAAAAAATAGAAGCGTCAAAAACATATGATCACAAAAATTTCAATTGGAAATATGCAAACATTTTAATCGCAAATTTCTAATTGCATACTAAATAAATTAGCGCAAAAAGGAATGTTGACGATGTTGTGGAATATCCAAAGTAGATTTTCGTCTTCCTAATCCAGTTATTTCCATTCATTTTCAATTTCAAAGATTTCAATTACAACCTAACCTAAAAATGAAATTGCGAAAACAGCGCATCAGCTGTTTACTTGCAAATGTTAACGATTTTGCGTTCAATAACTTTGGTTGATCATTTTCTCTTTTTCTCGTTTTTACTCTTAATTTGTCACTGACGCTCTTCTTGCAAGTAAAGTTGTTGAACAAAGCTAATGTCTTCGTCTTCGCTAGAAGACATTATTTTTATTATTGAGTGATTTGTTGAAGTTAAAAATTTTGTTTTGCAAATTTCGATGTTTGTTTTCCTATTTTCTGCCGATTACGCACCGAAAGTATTCCCACAAGTGTGAAAAACACAGCAACGCGGAATCGTTTCGGTAAGCTGAAAATACCGAGCAAAAAATGTCGATCCGATGTCGTACCGAGTAATGTGAAAAGGCCCTAAAATGTTTGCATATTTCCAATTGAAATTTTTGTGATCATATGTTTTTGACGATTCTATTTTTTTTAAAGCTGCAAGTAGTTGCAAGTGAAAATTTTACTTGCAACTATTTTCAACTCTCTCGAAGTTTTACTCTCCCAATTTGGCTCTCTTTTGCAAATTTTTTGGGTTATTGAACATAAAATTCGCAACTATTTGTAAAAGCATTTAAAAATTTTTATACCGTTTTCTTTTCTCGAAAAAATGTTGCCCTTTTTTATTTTCTTAGCTATTTTGCAAGCATGTCTGTTCATTTTACTGAATATTGACCTCTAACTAAGCAAGAGGGCACCATTATCTACAAATTTAGCCATTTTATAGAAAGTTAGGTTACGCAATTCGATAATTGGGATATAGAAGGGCAGCATTTTTTTGCAGAAAAGAAAACGCCATTAGTTATTGAACAAAGCTTTTATGAAATGTCCCAAAATGTACCCAATAGGAAATGTGTATAATGCGTAAACGTGGTACATATTAGTAAGCACTTAACCAGCTCGCCATACAATTTACGTCAAACTAATGGCGTTTTCTTTTCTGACAAAAAATGTTGCCCTTTAATATCTCAATTATCGAATTACGTAACATGACTTTCTATAAAATGGCTGAATTTGTAGTTAATGGTGCCCTCTTACTTAGTCAGAGGACAACATCCGTTGAAATCACCACACAAGCTTACAAAATGGCTAAGAAAATCAAACAGGGCAACATTTTTTCGAGAAATGAAAAAGGCATAACTAACTCACCAGCCATTAAATTAACCGGAGATGGTTAAACTGGATATTTGATTAAGGAATCGATTAATTAGAAACCCAATCATTAGGTATTACAAAAAAAAGCGGTGTGTTACTCGTCTGCTCACAAAAATTCATCCGCATTTCTGAGCACACTTATGAAACCGCTTTTCGGTTATAAAACTTCAAGCCATTTCTCTAAAAAATTATAGAAAATATTTCCCTTCCATGAAGTTTTGTTTATAAAAATTAAGAGCAAACATTTTTTAATGTACATCCTTATCTCGAGTTAGGTCGTTATGATTTGAAACCAAAGATATGTATGTACATACATATCGTCGGTGATACTGCAAAACGTGCTATGTCGCCGTCACAAAATTTTTGAGGAAGGAGAAAGAACTATATATATTTTCACTTTTCGCGGTGTTTTTTACATTTTTATAGTATATATAAAAGCGAAGTTATATATAAAAGCAAAATCTATGTGATTGACAAAAGTGTAAAAAGGTTATTTAGGTGTATTCAGGAAGAAGTGAAAAGTGACATGGAACGTATTGCAGTATCACCGACGATATGTAGGTATGTATCAAACCAAAATCATAATAGCTTAAGAGCCTATACACACTTGCGACTCAATCGATTTAGTCGAATGTTGATTTGCATGGGAATGTATGGAAGCATTCACACTACATTCAATTAGTCGAACAACTGAAACAGTTGGATTTGCAGCCCAATTTCATTCCAACTGAAACAGTCGGACAACTGCTTGATCAGCAAGGCGCCTTTCTACGTATTCACACTAGAGACAATTTAGTCGAACGACTACAACAACGACAACTACAACAACAGTGATATTCGTAGTGGAAAGAGTTGCCATGCTGACAGCACTACTTTTATTTCACTTTTGGTAAATTGCAGAGATTGAATATTTCAATTAATATTTTCAAAATGTTTAAAA
The DNA here is from genome assembly GCA_960531455.1 of Urophora cardui. Taxonomy (NCBI): domain Eukaryota; kingdom Metazoa; phylum Arthropoda; class Insecta; order Diptera; family Tephritidae; genus Urophora; species Urophora cardui. Next base: position 5,443,824 of record OY482674.1, read on the forward strand.
AAAAAAACAAAAGGTTCGTTTCTTATTAACTAGACTTATCTAACAAGGATATTTACTTCCGTTTTCATGTGTTTCTTGATATTGTTGTTCTCTTCAAATATGTCATTAATCGCATTTTAAAATAGAAATAATGAAAATGAAATTGCATGGAAATTATTAATGGCTAATTTTTACTATTTTTCCGTTTCTTGTACTTCTGTTCGTTTCGTTCTTTATGAGCGTAATTCCTTCCGTTTTTCTCTTTTCATTTACTTGACAGCTAGTTGCTAGTTTAATAAGAAAGAAAGCCAAACAATGTATGCACTTTTTGTTTTATTATTTTTTATTTATTAATCAAGTTGACAGATGACAAGAAGGTGCTTTCATGTAAGAATGCAGATAAAGTGATAAAAGCAATTTAATAATTCATTCACTTTATACGAAGACCACTAATGTAAAATTTGCTGTGTAAAATGTGAACATTGGCAACACTATGTCATTGTCAATCACCCGACTATTTAAGCTGAGTTCCCGTGGCAGTGATCCAGATCCGGATACAAATTTTGCAAGCAAATGCGACAACAATTTTGTGATCCTGGTATTTATCTGGATCAAAACAACCTATTACAAGCTATACGGATCCGAAATTGATACAGATAAACGCCAGGATCACAGAATTATTGTTGCATTTGCATGCAAACTTCTTATCCGGATCTGGATCACTGCCACGGGAACTCGCCTTTAGTCTCTAGTGTGAATAGCTGCCACCGATTCGACTAAATAGTTGGCGTAGTGTGAATACAACAGCCCAATTCGACCAAATCGATTGAGTCGCAAGTGTGTATAGGCTCTAAGCAGAATCAGCCATTGTGAATGGATACAAGTGACTTGACTCTGGGATGTGTGTTAAAAATGTCGAACAGCTGTGCTCAGCTGATTTCAGGGTTGCTGTTATGGTCTAATAACGATGGTGAAAGCAATAGAAGTTGCTCTTCTTCTTTCTGTTTTGTAGGTTGTTGATTTTACATTCTTGCACATGTTATTCGTGGAATAGCTGGCGTTTACGCTATCACCGGGAATTGCGTTTTAGGAACTCAGCCTTAAATTCTTTTCGGAATTATGAACTGGTTTTTTCAATTCCCAATTCCGGAATTGCGTTTCTGTCTTGATTGCTACGACCTTGTCATTATGGTCCCTTTTCTTACAACAACCTCATCCGGCCGCCATACCAATCTGTACCCCCGGAAGTCGCCGCCATACCAATCTGTCCCCGATTTTGATATTTTTCGATGATTTATCGTCTTTTTTTTTATCGAATTTCGGCTACGCATCCCAGAGCCATTTCACTGTATGCTATACACTATGGAATCAGCATCGGACGAATTTTCGCCTAGTCGCGGCGTTCTGTCAAAGGATTAAAATACACGGCAGTATATGAGAATGTACTGAACGAAAACGCTGGCGAAAATTCGTCAGAATAGACTTTGGACACTCTCGCCTGTCAAATAAAAGTGAACTGTCAATGTAAGAAGTAGGGAAACTTCGTGATTATAAAAATATGCACATGGCCATTTCGCTTTGATTCTGTTTTACTGAGCGATATTCGGAAACAAATATCATCGCCGCACCACGCGAAAACTCTCCCGGCGATTGATTCTGTTTAAAGCTTAAGAACGTAAATTTCGAGTACCTTCGTTGTTTTAAATTTTTGCTTACGATATGTACATATGTAGTATGTATGTCCTATGTATGTAAAATATACGTCTGGAGAAATTGTCGAGGAAAGCAAAAATATGATATCAAATAAACAAAAGTGCATTGGCCCCGTTGGTCGCCTAGCATTTTTTCGCCAGAGTTTATTATGAAACCTAATCAATGGTAAGTAAAATAAATAATAATACGTATATTTTATTTACATATGTACATTTACGTTCCTTGGTACGTACTGTGTATGCAGCCCAGTTTTTTTTAATTAATATGAGAAGATAATTAAGTTTTTTTAAATAAAAAAGCAAGAACATGGGGAATATTAAAAAACCGTTTAAAAAAAATGCATGAAGAAGCGAACTTTGAGTTCGGATTGAATACTGTAGATGTTCAATATGAAATAACTGATACGATTACTCGCCGATATGTAAGGTCAGTGAATGAGACCTTAAAAAACATTCTTGTAGCGTTGATAAGGAAATACTTGTACAAATATAAATATGTAGAATAACAACAAAATTTAATGTAACGTATGCACATATCGACGTCTGAGCACCCCTGTGTAAAATTTTTTAAATTTTTTTTCAAAAATGCCCTATTTCAAAATAGTATGTAGGTATACATATTTAAGTTTTCGAAACATTAGTCGCTTTAAAAAAGTATCTATCAGAAAATGTAAATTAGTTCAGCGAATAAGCAAACAAAACAAAAACGAAAAAATAAACATTATTATGTAGTACCTATACAAGCAAATATGTATGAAATCATTAATGTACAAAATACATATCGCACCCTAAATCATAAAGTGACATAACTCAAAATTCAAAAATTTTCAGGAGCCTAAAAATTTTTCTTTTTTTAGGCAACGATATGGGAAAAGACTATGTATAATAGTTATTTTACGTTAAAAAGCACTCCGATGGAATATATTTTTTGGCACTCGCTAGAGATATATTCTGTGTACCGATTTATGAAGGAAATCCGATTTCGAAAATTTTTTAGTTCTGTCACTTTATGATTTAGGGTGCGATATGTATGTAAATATGTAGATATGATCAAGGCGGTCAATCGGTCTGCTACCTATTTATTTATAGCAAATTGCAACACTATAAAACAGAAGCAATGTATGTAGTTACATATGTACATACATATATGTATCTAATATGTAATAAATAATAAAAACAAGCAAAATTGTAAAATTTAGCCGAAGAGAAAACTTTTCCGTTTTACAAAGTCATGTACATACATACATATTCCAATATACATGCATACATACATATATGCACATACATATACCTATGTACCTTACGTCGTACCATGCGAAAACTAGCACTTTAAAAATTTCTTCCATAGAATTTCTTTGTAAAAAATTTTGTAAGTGTTAGTTTTCGTATGGTACGGCGATATATACTTATGTAGGTACATACATACTATATATTAATACAGTTTCACGAAAGAATTTAAGTTTAATCTAATTTTTTTAGCTTCAATTTTATGTGAAATCTGGCAAGCAAAATAATTATTTTTTACTTAAATTCTTACGCGAAACTGGCTGTTAAACATGTAAAAGAAATAAACACATTTTCACGTAGCTTGTGAAATTTCAGTTAAACATGATTTATATACATACATATACATACATATATAACTGTCTGTCCTTGATGAAAATAGCACGTTAAAATATTTACAGGAATTCGGAACTATGTACATATGTACCTACCTACATATTTAGAAAAACAATCACGTTAATGAATTTTTAATATCACACCATGTTTTCGTTAATTTAATTTTAAATAAATAACTTTATTAACACATTCGAAATTAAATACCTACCTAAATTGCTTGCTAGAAATTTTCCGAATGTTATTAATAAGTTTTCGTATGTTACATAGCGACATGATACCTACCTAAATATATGTACATTTGTACATGTGCATATGTATGTAAAAATTGGATTTATTTCTCCACATTCCTAGTCTATCCTTATATCCGTAAGTGTTAAAATAAGATTTCGAGATAAATTGATTTTTCTATTCGAAAGCGTTTCTTAACAAAATCATAAAAGTCGATTAAAAACAATGAATGCAAAATCGTTGAGCCATCCACACAATGTTAGGATAAAATTTTGTAAATAAAGGAAAATGTTATGAAGAAATTTCATTAGGTACCTACATATCGCACGTTTTATGCAATAGGGATTTAACTCAAAAAAAATTTTTTTTGGGAAAACGCAAATAAACTTTTATAATTTCAAATAGTTTCCTTCTACGGCTAACTACAAAATCACTTTTATTTCCGCTATTTTTATCCTTTTGAGTATTTTATAAGGCTAGACTCAAAGGCACGACCCAGTTATTGAACAATATGGCAAAATCCCAGAAATCGAAAATTTCGAGTTAAATCCCTATTGCATAAAACGGGCGATATGTATGTATATACATAGGTATATACTATATACATATGTAGTACATACATATATTTTGACCGTTATAACAAGTTTAATATACCTCTTTTTTAAGTTAAGCCTAAATGTTTTTATTAATGTCTTTTGATTGAATTAAGTTAAAAGCATGGGGGTTTGCAGGAATACAGGGTCTTAGGGAGAATAACGTAAATATAACTTAAAATCTTCCTAAGCCAACTTAAGCGTTATTGCAGGGGACCACAGATATGTATGACACTCGAATATACTCACCAGATTAATACCATGAACTGCCCATTCGTACACCCATTCCCTATACCAAAAGAATCCCGTCGAGGATACATACATATGTACATATGTATGTATATACCTTCCATATAGCCACGTCAGAGTGACTGCTATCCATACCTGGGTAATACTGAGTAGTAATTGGACTATTACGTACCTACTTAAATACTTTATATTTTGATCTTGAAGTAATGAGTACGTACCAAGTACTTTCAGAATATTCAAGTACTAGTACAAGTACAAGTACAAAGAATTGAAAAAGAATTGAATTTTTAGCAAATACTTCAAAGTAATTGAAAAGAATTTAATGTACTTGAAAAGAATTGAAAAATGTACTTGAACCGATTTTTCAATTTTTTTCAAGTACATCCGAGCACAACTTGCATACAAGTACTTGAAAGAATTGAAAAGAATTGAAATATCGGTTCAAGTACATTTTTCAATTCTTTTCAAGTACATTCAATTATTTTCAGTTACTTTGAAGTATTTGCTAAAAATTCAATTCTTTTTCAATTCTTTGTACTTGTACTTGTACTAGTACTTGAAAATTTGGGAATGCAAGTCCTAGTACTAGTACAATTCTTTTAACCCTAATCCTCTAAAGTGAGCCTCTCAGTCTCACTTTAAAGTTTAAAATCGAATTATTCCTAAACCAAAAAAGCTTTTTGCCTGAAATTTTGGGTATTCCTCCATTTGTGTTCATAAATTATGAAATAATTATGATCTTTGGGCTATTTATTTATTTTAACCATTTTTTTTGCAATCGTATAAAATTGTAACGAAAAACCGAAAGTGAGCCTCAAAGACTCACCTTAAGTATCTTTATCGTCATAAGCTTACATTTCTAGAATTCAACTATATTTTGAATCCGTTGTTTACAAGGTTTATCTAGTGAGGTTTTTATATTGTGAACTCACCATACTTCCCCCGGATTTTGGTGAATTCGTCGTATTTCACCATAGATCTTTAGATCATATGATGTCATAAAATTAAGGAGAATGGTAAATGCAGCAATTTCAAAACCATTAAAATCTTATCATTTTCTCTTTACTGAGATTCTAAATTACGGAAAAGATGCATTCAGATAGAGAAACGAATGATCGTCTGCTTTTATACGTAAGTAATTTCACCACGAAGGGCGCGTTTTAAAACTTTTCAATTCGATCGCGGAAAATATATATTAGGGGCGATCATATGAAAAATGTATTCATGTTCAGTTGTTTCGTAGTTTTTCTCATTGTGTGCACAAAAACAAATTTATAAAAGATGTAATAAATCCATGTGTAATGAACATTCAACAACTAAAGAAATGTGTGAAAATTGCAGTTCATTAATATGCCCTATTTTATGAAATTACCATTTTTATCTTTATATCTTTATATACTAAAAAAATTGTCATAAACCGTTATAAGAATGTGTAAAAATGCTTCCGCATTCATTACGGCATAAATAAAAGTAAAAAACAAATACCAAAATAATGTGTTTCAAAATTTCCCCATAGGTGAGCCTCAGAGTCTCTCTTTCGGTTTTACGTAACTTTTCAAAATTCGGTGATTAGGGTTAAAATGTACTTGTCACAAGTCGTACTGGTACTTGATATTACCCAGGTCTGCTGCTATCTATAAAGCAAGCAACAACAAAAAGTTCATACACCTCATGCGCTGTGGAAAACCAAAACCTAACCAAATTCCATTAGTGCAAAAGTTTCTAACGGCATATCTGTAAATACATACATTTGTAGGTAGGTATATGGAAAAAAAAAAAGAAAGAAAGAAAAATCACTTCAGTTTTATCTTATACCTTTTTATTAAATATTCATTAGTTTTATTATAATTTAACTGCAGTTTCATATTTGTTAGTCTCAAAATTTAAGAAAATCCAAACATACGTATGAATGTATTCAACTTATACTTGTATGTATATGCATAAAAGATTATAGGATATGTATGCATGTACGTATGTATGATGATGATTTATTATGTATAATACGAATGCCCAATATTAAACTTGTATGTACATATGTACATACATATGTACATAGATTTGTTTGTATATAACTTTTTTAAGGTCATACAAATTTACAACTTACATATGCGCATACATACACACATACAAATTTAATATTATTACACTTAATAAAGCTTAAGTATTACAATGAAACAAAAAGGTCTTAAGTTATAATAATTTTCATATAAAATTCGCGATTTTTCTTTATAATGCACGCCTTTTCCTTGTTTTTTGTATAGTTGGTGTAGTTGTTGTTGTTAAGTGGACAGCCGAGCACAACTTGCATACGCTGCACACGAAAGCGCAGTTTCTGCAAGCTGTTGGCTGTCACTGCAACCCGTTCCTATAACACTCCCTTTATTTTTCTTCCTCCTCCAGACAAAATGCTATACTCTTTGTTGGCGAATTGGTGAAAAAGTAGTGTATGTATCTATACAGTATGTATGGAGCAGCTGCAATAAAGAAAAACGCTTTCTCCTTTTATCTACTTGATTTCAGTTTCCTCTTCTTCGATGATTTTTTCTTTTTATCTCCTTTGTTACGTTTTAGGTTTTATAATTTTATTTTATTTTTTAATTCAATTTCTTCTTCCTATCTTGTTTCGGCTCACCTTCACAAACCACCAATTTGGATAAAAATCAATTTTTTGCAGTGCACACTTTCCGATTGTTGTTGGTGTTCATAAATTTAGTAACTAATTTGCGTGAATGTCCACAAGGATCGAAATGATTGGTATGCTCCTTGGCCTCCCTCTTGCTGCGTTGCTTGCCACTGCGTCCTGAGAACATTTGCTTGTCGTGATCGAAATTGTAGTGTTCGTATTCATCGAAATAAGCCTCAGACATGTTTGTTGTTTTTTTTATTTGTTTAAAAACTTTGGTTTTGTTAAGAAAGTTTTCAAATGAGATCTTGTTGTTTGGTCTTTGGGTTTTTTTCTTCGATCCAAAAATCAATACTTTAGCAATACTTTAGTCTTAATGTATGTATGTATTTATTTTGAAAATTTGCTTTTTCAGCACGTTTATGAACGTTGTGTTTTCGCTAGCACAAAATGTGTTATTCAACTAAACTGGATTTTTGCTGCGCACTTCCCTTTATATACCCAGCAGAGAGCCAATGCAAAATCACCATTTCCTTGTATGTATTTTTGTTGCCCACTTGGCTCTGTATATGTACATATGTAGGTATATTTATATATATGTATATAATGTATATATGTATAATTATTATATACAAATGGCTGTATTATGTTTGTATTTTGGGGCTAGCGCTCCAGCTCTCTGATGAAAATTGTGGAGACCGGTTGGAGAACCAAATCAAACAACTGGCTGTTTCGGTATTTCTTTGTTTTTATTTAATTTCTTATACGCTACATACTGCGCACTTTTTTATTTACACATTTTTATAGTGTGCACTAGGTATGTATGTATGTTTCTATTTTCTTTATGGTTTCTTCTTATTCTAGCTTATAAATGAATGTACATACATATATATTTATTTATGATTATACATTCATATATGTACATATGTATGTATATATGTATTTATGGTTGTAGAAACATTTGTATTCTATTTCGACTGCCACCACCGAAACAACTTGAAATGTGTGCTACCTGAAACCATAAATAAGCATTGTAGCTATTGTACATGCATATATATGTATGTAGATATATGTACATATATGTTCATATATACAACCAAAAAATCAATTAGCCCTGCAAAAAAATGTGCGATTAATACCGAAAGATATTTGTCCCGGATTGATCTCTTTCGAGAACAATAGGTCCACAATTAGTCCCCGATTGTTCCCGTACGGGTATAAATGTAGACTAATTGTAGACCAATTGTTCCCGAACGGGTATAAATGTAGACTAATTGTAGACCAATTGTTCCCTAACGGGTATAAATGTAGATTAATCGCTTTCATCCCGAACGGGTACAAATGTAGATCAATCGCTTTCATCCCGAACGGGTATAAATGTAGATTAATCGCTTTCATTCCGAACAGGTACAAATCTAGATTCCTTAAATGTAGAAATTTTACAAAAATATGCAATGTATTCAAAAAATTGTAGAACAACCGGTAAAACGAATTGAACACCCTTTTTTAATAACAATTTTAACAAAATGTTGCCTAAAATATCCTATGAAAAAATCCTTTACATTACGCTCATATAATGCATACTCAAAACTTACAATTTTTTAAATTTATTTATTGAGATTTTTTTACAAAAGTACATATAATCTTTATTTAAATATGCTTGAACATTTACAATTTTTTAAGGAAAAATCTACATTTGTACCTGTTCGTGCTGAAAGCGATTGATCTACATTTGTACCCGTTGGGGATGAAAGCGATTAATCTACATTCGTACCCGTTCGGGATGAAAGCGATTGATCTACATTTGTACCCGTTCGGTATGTTAGTGATTAATCTACATTGGTACCCGTTCGGGTATACAAGTTGAACAATTAGTCTCTTCATAGGACATGCTCGAACAAATGCGATCAATTCACTCCATATAAAGGGATGTAAAATTGTATTAGTCGCATGCTCCCTTGCGATTGATCCCGGACACGTCCCGGATTAATCGCATTTTTTGCAGGGAGTTTATAATACATACAAATATGTATAGGCATGTATTTAAGTGTTTTTATAAAACTTGCGCACCACCAATTCCATACCAATTCTCTATCATGCTCTCTGTTTACAATTCAGTTTTTCTAGAAAATTAGAGTCTAATCTAGAGTTGTTGAATGTAACTTAAACCGGCAATGACATTGACATAAGCTATTTTAACATACACTAACAACTAATTAAATTTGAATAAAAAACATTAATAGAGGAAAAGCGAAGATTAAAATGAAGAGATGAAGAATTTTCAAACGAAAATGGCACTAAAACAATACGAATAATAAAAATTAAATAAAAATACGTTTAAAATATTATAAAGTAAATTTTTTTTTTAGCAAAACATTTGTGTTTTTAAAAGTATTAATCATACGTTAGAAAAAAAAAACAGTTTTTAAGATGTTTAAGTAGTAAATACATACATTCATACAAAATTATGATTCATGACTATGACTATTTTTTTTTTCTTCTTTGAAAAGACTGAATTTTAACGATTTTCTGTTTTTAAACTACGTTCACATTTGTACTTGAATCCACACCTAAATAAACATAAATATACACGGACTAATTGTGAAATGATAATTCGTTGTCATTAGTCACTTTGTCAATATTTTTTCTGCTCTTCTGCGATGCATGTACATACATACATACATATCTATGTAGATCGTTTGAGCTAGGTTTATGGAAAGTAAAATGAAAGATTTAAACGAAAAAGTGAATAACCAAGCTAACCTTGCATGTGCGTCCTTGCAGATTGTAGCTTGCTTATAATGAAATATGGACTTAACTTAAAACAGAAAACTCACGAAAAATTTCCATACACATGATTACGTTTGTTATGTATGTATGTACATACGTACCTATGTCAATTGTCAGAGATATAAAATCAGTATAAAAATAGATGCACTGGTACAAACGAGATATGCATGCTGGAACTGCAGGAGTACAAGTTCGAAAATCTATAACCATTCTCTATGAGTATGGAGGCTTCCAGATCCTATTTTCTAATCGACGATAGTTCTATAAACTTTTATAAAATAGTTTAAGATTTTATAAATACATGTGAATGTACACACTCACTTATTTATATAAAGATAAAAAATATTTTGCTGTGGTATATATGATACAGATATCCATAATATGTACATATATATATGCATTGAAACATCTCTAAATACACATACATACATACATATGTATTTATGATTTTTGCCGGCATGTGACGAAATGCCTTGACCGCATTGTCCGTGTCCAAACACAGCAACTCTGCCGCGAAATTATCCAACGATTCTCTTTTGTGCCGCTGTTCTGTCTTCCATTTGTCCAAACACATCAACTCGTCGCTGGCCAACTTTTGTTCATTATGTTTTGTTCTGGCATTCTTCGAACGCTCTGATTGGTCACTGGCGATAAGAATTGCTGCACAAAGCGTGTTGTCCGAGCACCGACGACTTGGTGCCCCCCTCCTTTCCTCGTCGCCTTCTCACCCACAAACGAACAAAAGCAGCGGGTTGCTCAACTTCGTGTCTCCGTGTTTGGACGTCGACATTACTTCTGCTATTTTTTGCTTATGTTTTTATTTTCCTATTCGCCGGTTTGTTTATTTTAATCTAAAATAAAAATGAATGCGCAATATACGTATATATTAGAATTGTTATCAGCTGTCGGAAATATAATTACCTTGAAGCAACATCGGATGTCGTACGTCTCTTCAACTTTTCGCCACATCAGTTTTCTGGAACATTATTTTTTTAAAACACTTGTGTTTACTCTTATTTTTGTCTCTTAGGTGTTGTACGGTTCATTTCATCGAATTAATAATTAAAATATCATATCAAATTGAAAACAATAGCCAACATTTGTACACTCACGTATATTGTATTACATCCAGGGACCGTAACGATTATCATTTTTATAAAAAAAATCATTTTTAATCGTTATAATTTGATTTTTATTTTTTCGATGAAATTTGATCGACATTTTATGATTTTTATTTTTTCGATCAAAAATAATTGTTATTACTGGATTTAAATTTTTCCTATGAAACTTGATCGATATTTTATGATTTTTATTTTTTCGATCAAAAATAATTTTTATTATTGGATTTAAATTTTTCCGATTATAATAAACTCTAAAAACATGTTTTTTTTTTTGCAAATTTTGTTCTCAAATAGAACTGCGCCAATGTTGGCACAATCGTCAACTTCAAGCCATCAAATATAGGATTCACTAACGTTTGAAAAAGTTTACTATGATCGGAGAAAAAATAAAAAAATATTGATTAAAGTTGATCGGAAAAATTTAAATCCAATTATAACAATTATTTTTGATCGAAAAAATAAAAATCATAAAATATCGATCAAGTTTCATCGGAAAAATTTAAATTCAATAATAAAAATTATTTTTGATCGAAAAAATAAAAATCGTAAATAATGGTTATTCAAAGATTTAAAAAATAAAAATCTTTAGAATAAAGATGAGCTCATATTTGGATAGAATGTGCTAAAATCATTGTATCGGCATACTTGCATTTTATTGTTAACGAAGTTTTCATAATGATTTTTTCATCCGAAGAAATGAAAATAACGATTAAAATCGGTCCCTGATTACATCCATAAAAATTTTCAATCGCAGTGCGAATATTACGTTGCTTTACGAAGAAATCGGTATACTTAATAGTACAATAAAAGCAAACAAATTAGTTTCAGTGCATTATTTGTCTAAAAGCAGCCGGAATTGTATAAAAAAAGTCAGCCGGAACTATTATGTAACGATAATTAGGATATATTTTTAACATAAAATATTAACCTGGCTATGCCTTGCTTATTCATAGTCTAATTTCCTTTTGCATCAGCGCATCAAAAGCCGTTTTCGATACTTTACTTTCGCTTTGATCAACCAAGGTATTCACTTTCAATTTTTAACGTTTTCTTCTAATGGTTGTTCTTGTTGTATCGTTACAGTGGCATCAGGCTTAGGTGCTATGGGTAGAATACGTCGTTTCTGTGCCAACATTGCCGCCTTAATTCTCTTTTGAGATTTCTTCGTTTTTTTGTCACTTCCACCGCCGCCTTCACTGCGACCAGCACTTTCCTTCTCTTCTCGTTTTACAGCATTCGCCGCACCTGTAACACCCATCACATCAATACCCGGTAGAAGTGGAAAATCATATTCATCGCAAGCGCTATTCTCAAATGCATTCTCTACCACCTCGGGCAATTCCAATTGTACCACCTTCTCGGTGTGCACACGCTGTACATGCTCTTTCAATTTGTCTGAACGATGACTGCTGAAAGAGCATAGCTGACATTTGTACTTGCGTATATCCTCTGTGGAATGTTTTAGCGCATGTCGTTTCAAATTTTTACTCTGACTAAATTTACATCCGCACACCTCACAAACAAATGGACGTTCCTGTTTGTGGGTTTCCATGTGGAGGCGTAGATTCTCCTTGCGATTTGCATGGTGCTTACACTCAGGATATGGACACTTGAAGTGTTCGCCCGTATGTTGGAGTTTATGCGACTTGAGCGCCTTCATATGCATCGTACTGTAGCCGCAAACGTCGCAAAGCATCTTCTTCTCTTTGTTGTGTACCAACATGTGATTGTTCAGCCCTTGTTTCCATTTAAAGCCTTTCCCGCAGTGGGGACACTGATGTGGTGTTTCGGTGGTATGTTTTGGGTGGTGTATTGTTAAAGCGGCGCGATTGACAAAACGTGCTCCACATTCCAAGCAAATGAACGGCTTTTTAAGATCCAACGCATGTTGCTTGATGTGTGTTTCATATTCACGCCACGCAAGAAAGCCGACTTCGCACAGCGAACAGGTGAGATGAGACGGTTCACAGCTGCTCATATGGGCAATCATCTCCTGCACGCGATAACATTTGTAATCACAGGCAATGCAGTAGTTAATTTTGCTGCTGGAGCTGGTTGCGCGTGGATTTCGTAACTGCGTTGATAGAAAGACACAATTTTGCTTTAGAAATACCTTTCTTTTTGATAAGCATATGTTATATGTATATGAATGTGAATGTGAATGGAACTTACTCGGAAAAAATTGCGTTGGTCGTTGAAGATATCCTTATTCCCAAAATTAACATCGCCCTCTTTTGTTGCCGCCGGTTTCATAGTTGCAATATCTCCACCAACAACAAACGCATTGTCATCTGTTTTATTGTCATCATCACAGATTCGCTTCACAATGGCCACGCCGCCACCATTTGGCTCTCCATTCGCCAAATTTGCCAAACCTGGCGTTACATCTTCCGTCATTTGGAATAGGGTCAAAAGTTCTGTAACTGCCAAAATTCTTGCCAATTGCTTGAAATGTGGTTCGTGCTCCTTCGCTATGGACACCACATCTTCGTAGAAGAACTCCATCATTGTGTGTAAACAGCTGGAACAACTGAAATTATTTATGGTCACTTTCAGTGGATTGTGTATGGAAAATTGCAGCGATTTTTGAATGAATTGTGGACCGCCAAGGAATCGACTTTGAGCAGCAACAACACAAAAATGGCCAAATTCCGTTGTGCCATCATCGTCGGCATCACTGCCCGCTTCCAATTCGATTATCAAATCACAAAATTGACCGGAACGACGCTGGTTGTTGAGATAATTGGTTACTTTGGAATGTAGCGGTTTGTGTAGTGTGGGTGGCACTAATCCAACAGTTGCATTCATCATCCAAATTTTTACATATTTTCCTTTTTCATGCAGCACAATTTTTAAAAATTATTTGTTTACTTTTTATTTTGGTAAATCAGCTGTTAAGGGCGCAGGGTTGCAATATGATTGAAATGAAAATAAGAGTACAGTGATGTTGTGTTAATTGGGATAGTGGAATAATTTTTTTTCTATACTACAATTCAGGTACATAAATGTACCGGCAATTAGGTATGAAAAGCAGAATATTCTTTTATATTAAAAAAAACCAAAAATAAAATTAAAATTACAATAGAGGAAAAGGAAGAGAACATATCGACGGCTGAGAATAAGATCGCCCTATTTCAAAAATTGTTTCAAAAACGCCCTATTCCAAAAAATGTTTGAATAACGTCCTATTTCAGATTTTGCTTCAAAAACGCCCTATTTCAGAATTTGTTTCAATAACGTCCTATTTCAGACAATTATTCAAAAACGCCCTATTTCAGAGAAATATATATGGAATTTTCTCTGAAATAGGGCGTTTTTGAAGCAAAATCTGAAATAGGACGTTATTGAAACAATTTTTTCAAATAGGGCGTTTTTGAAGAAAAATCTGAAATAGGACGTTATTCAAATAATTTTTGGAATAGGGCGTTTTTGAAACAATTTTTGAAATAGGGCGATCTTATTCTCAACCGTCCATATTTCTTCTTCTATATGACACTACGTTTTTTTCTTGTATTTTTCCTGCGCCGTTGTTTTTTTTTTTTTTTGCGAAAGAGATAGTCAAGCCAAACCAGTCATCCACCAGTTTTTTTTTTTTTGCACTCTGCAGCTTTTTTCTTACAATTGTTTTAATTAAAATAAATAAAAATTAAATGGAAATGGAAACAAAAATTTTAAATTTAACAACCAATTGCCCTTGCAAGGTTCTGCTTTTGCACTAAGGGAAATAGAACATAGCTACCCTACCATTTGAGTTTCATTAGTACATTTTTTATATACATATTTGGGCCATTTCGGTGACTAGGAATGGTAACACTGTAAACTGGTCCTGTACTAGCATATTACCTGGTCCCTGGTCTGATCATACTAACATATTTTTTTTAATAATACCCCATGGTTTACTCTCCATATCCCAACCGACCGACGCGAGCGGCGTCAATCCGCATGATGCACGGATATGTTTTTTTGTTTATTATTTTTTTTATGTAAATCTACTACTATCACTATCCCTATTGCAACCAGTTTAACCCCTGTTAGTTACAGGCTGTAACACCTCAGAAACGACAACAGAAACATTGATGTTGCAAGCTCTACATCAATTATGTGTCAACCTCTTTCAAGCTTAGCGCAATAAGTAGGTTAAGCTCCACTTTTTAAGACCAAACAAAAACAATGAAATATGTAATTCAAAACATACTAATATACGTACATACACACATTCCTATTTAGATAAAACTTACAAACGCATGAGGAAAAATCTCATTCTAGTAAATATTTATGTATATAAGTATGTATGTATTTAATGTATGTATTTACTCACATGTACTTTTTATTTATTTAGTTAGGTACATTGCCGCTGAGGTGTAGTGGGTAGAGTGCTCACTTACCATACCAGAGGTCTCGGTTTCTAACCCCAGTCCGGACAAAGACCAAACAATTTTTTATAGTTAATTAAACCCCCAATTATTGGGTTCTTAAAAATAGCGGTCACCTTCCGAGTGTCTTTCTGACATGAAAAGGCTTCTCACAAAAAAGCATGCGCCGTTCGGAGTCGGCATAAAACTGTAGGTCCACCCAATTAGTATACTCCTATAGGAAAAACAAGAAAGTTAAGGAGCACAGCTCGAATGCGGAGAGAAGCTCGGCCATGAAACTCGTCAGAATTATAAACGCGCCAGTGTATTATATTATTATTGGGTATATTTCAACCACGACATTTATTGTGGGAGCGCCATCCATCGGAACAACTAACTAAAATTTATGGGTGAGAAGAGAGGTGCCGGCACAGACGCACAAAGGTCGTTGTAATTTTAAGCTTCAGTTTAGGTTTGCGACAGCATGTGAAAGGTAGTGTGGCACGGTACTCAGTTTGTACGGTTAGGTGTTTATGGTCTTTATTTATACTCGTATGATAAAAATAACTCAAATGTTTAATTGAAAGCTGTGGGTGCGAGAAATACCTACAGTCAGGGGGGTGTTAGAGCTAATACGTTACAGCGGAAGTGCACATGTTACTTGAGTATATTTAGAGTGTTTTGCATATAAATAAATACATAAGTATACATATAAATAAAAAGTAATTTGATAAACAATTAAATAAATATTTATACACTTATTAACTGCCTAAAAATGTTGAAACAAATCTAAACCTAAGAATCTGTAAGTCAAACTCGTCTTTCTGACCGTCTAGATCCGATTGATTTTCTTCATACATACAAATATATGTGTACATATGTATATATGTAGATATGTGGAAACAACCCGAAATATCTTACTTAGTTGCTTTTCTGTGGAGACATGCAATGCCATTTAATTGCTATGTTCAACAATTCTTCGATATCAAACAACATGCATCGATAATTGATATAATTACAAAGAAAAAAACATACAAAAAAACTAGAATTTCTGATTCATATTCAAGTCAATTTTTACACCCACAGTTTATTTTAAAAGAGCACGTAATGCTAAAGTTTAAATATGTATATGAAGTTATGATTTAAGCTTTAAACTTGCATTGACAAACTCCAGTTGGCGTATATATCGAGACGTATGCTATGAAATATCAATTCTTCCTCTTACTTTTCGTTGTGATATCTCAGCACTTTCACCATTAATTGACACCACCATACAGTTTTCTTTAAATATATTTACATATGTTCAGATGTATGTTGGGTGTAAAATATTTACATATGTATATGTAAATAAACAAACAAACAAAAATTTCTATTTTATTGGATGTACCTATCACAATTAATTTTGTTGTCTCCCGCTAGCAGGTGTTTCGCTACACAATTGATATGCACATATATACATACATATGTACCTACATATGTACATTGGATTGACGATCTGAAATGGATGCAACTTGCTTAATGGAAATCGGCTACTATAGTTAAAATACATACATATGTACATACATACATATTTAGCATAAATAAAAGTATGTATGCAATTTCTACTTATTCTGCGACTACTCAAACAAGACAAAATCGGAACGAAGGTCTTGTGCTCTATTTGGCGAATTGAATTAATGTACATATGTATGTATGTATGTATTCCATACTACATTTAAGCATACCGATTTCTGATGAGACTGAAATTTCGTAAACAAAAAAGAAAGAAAGGATATTCCATTTTATCACTTTGACCAATTTTGTAAAGTAGTTTTCAAATCGTTATTCGCCAACGACTTCCTAGCGTCTACAAATGAGCGCGAAAAATACATACAAAATGAATACGATTATTTATAAATTTTCGCACAATTGTTTTAACTAAGTCGAAAGCATCAAATTGATCATAAATTAATTTAAAAAGATTCTGGCGTTCATGGTGAACGGTTGAAATTGTACGCAAAGCCAGACAACCGATTTTGATTGAATTTGCAAAGTGCAAGTGTAAAGACGCGGCGTTGATTCGTAAGTGAATAACGAGCGTGTTAATATAATTTGATTTATGCAAATAAGTAAATGCAATAACGAGTGAAGTGCAGGATAGACGGAAATAAAGGGTAAATGAAAGGAATATATGTAAATGAAACCAATTTAGTTTACTCAACAAAAGTAATTCCCACCACTAGTAAGCGAAAGTTACAGACACACGAAAGGCACGTGATTAACATTGCATACTTGAAGGCGTTATAACCAGTGCAGTACAAGCAGCAAATTTTCATACGCAAAAATGTCTGCCTTTAAGACACTAACACTTTCCAATTTCGTGCTCATTACGCTAACGGTGAGTGCGATTATTGCGCTACCCCATGACTACGACGATACGAATGTTCTCGATTTGGGTGCGGCGCGCGCCGACCCTCAACCTAATCGCTTGCAATTATGGCTGACTATTAGCGCTCGCCATCGCTATCTGGAGGTGTCGTGGAGAAATGCGCCTGCACACAAGGATGATTACATATTGATCACTACGGTGGAGCCACACAAATTCGAACGCATAGAGTTAACGACAACCACGCCTTTGGATACTACTGAGGGTAGCGGATTTCCGTCCATTGATGATATAGCCAAACGCAGCACATATGCACCCACGCGCTTCATTTTCCAACACAACAAAGACGAACAAGAGGCGGCCAAAAATGTGAGTAACCTTTTTGAAGGTAGTGGTGGCGGTGCAGCTATGCCATCGCCGTCGACGTCGACGTCGCCTTTGCCACGGCAACATTGGGTAGATAATAATGGCGATGTCAAAGATATTGTAGCCGCGCTACAACCAGCCGCCGCCGCACAATGGTTTACAACAGGTTTACCTTTTGATTATGCACTGTCGCGCAATGTCACAGCCGCAACTAGTTGCTATGGCTTTTGGGCGAGTTACGTGAATGCGGGCGGTGCAATATTGGCGAGCACGTGCTTACGCGCCTATCCGCGCTGGATGCAGGACATGAAGGCGGTGGTGGGTGGTTTGCGTGTGCGCGATCTCTTCATACCTGGCACACATGATTCGGGTTCGTATAGACCGAATTTCGATCCGTTGACACGTGAAACAATCGTTACGAAATATGCGCTCACACAAGACGATGATATTTACGGTCAATTATTGCATGGCGCGCGCTATTTGGATATACGTGTCGGCTATTATCGTAATACGCCGGATATATTTTACATCAACCATGGTGTTACACGACAGCGACCTCTAATAGAAATTATTGATCAAGTAAAGGATTTTGTCACGGAAACGAACGAAATTGTTATAATTGGACTGAAAGAGTTCCCGGTTGGTGAGTTCATGAATAAACAAATTAAAGTTGCGATTTGTAGTTGCTTTAAAGTGCAGTGTAAAGGTTATCTCTTTATTTACTTCTCCTTTTATTTTTTACAGGTTTTGGCAAGGGCCTTGGCGTTCATCGACTGCTGGTCAGTTACTTACAACAACACTTTGGCGATCTCATTGTACATCCATCAGCAACATGGCGCGCTACATTAAACGATATTTGGTCACGAAAACAAAATGTCATTTTGGCGTACGACAAAGGTGGTGTCGTGGCCGAGTTTCCGCATACACTTTTCGGTTCGGTGGAACAACGTTGGGGCAATGTGCGAACTTGGACAAATTTGGAGAAGTTTTTGCGTTCCATTAACCGTTTTGATGTGTCGTAAGTTTTTTCTAGTGCACATTCACTCCAAAAACTACATAAGAAATTTGAAGTTGCTCATTACAGTCTATTTTCCTTTTTTCTTTTCTTTCAGACGTTTATCAAGCCGCCCCGTCGCAGATATGGCTGAGTTAACACCCGACACATGGGGCGTTATACTTGACAAATATGGCGGTTTGCGAAAGATGGCCGATCAAGTAAATTGGCGCATTTCACAACTTTATCGTGATGAATTGGGCGCAAATGCGAATATTGTTGCGGTGGACTTTGTGCGTGGCACTAGTCTAATGGAAATTGCTCTTGAGTGGAATAAGCGGAAAGTAGCGTACTAATGGGAATAAAACTAAACTACATATTAATATTAAAAATGAGTAGAAATAGAATAAATATATTTCTGTTAAAAGTGCAGGTATTGGGGTAAAAGAGATTAAAGTAGATAGACGTTGCATTTCTTAATTATTAATTAATGGTTTATTATAAAAGTTACTTAAGAAAGAAGTGTACATATTTTGGCAGACCTTCTTTCGACTAAACATGTTTAATTTTCTGTGATTTGGTTAGTAAACAAGTAAATTTACATGAGCGAAATGTTTTGGGGTATGTCAAATGTTCCATAGATATAAAATATTATATAAATAACAAAAAAATTTTTCTTGTAATCAATTTCTTCAATTTTATTTAAATAGTAAATAGGATCGCTTTAAAATCGCGCCATAATATTGTTTCACTGATTTCAATTTTGTATATTTTTGAAAAGTTAATATTGATATGTTTTACCAGACATGTATACAAGTTCCTTAAAATTTAGTCTATCTATATTGTAAAAGGAATGTTATATTTTTATCAATTAAATTAACTTTCTTTTAACTCTTAATTCTGTTAATAGTAGTTTATCATTCTTTCATTCATTTGCAATATACAAAATCGTATACACAAATTTATTTCTTTTATTTTATTATAAAAGTAATATAATATATTCCTTTGTTGTAAAAATATATTTTGGTATACTATTAGGTATCTATCTATCCGCTAATTAATATGTTTCGGTCTCATCTTCGTTGTAAAATATTTTGGAACATTTCAATTGATCGATTTCAAACATCGATTTTTACTTCTTCCCTGCAATGCAATGCTTAAAAGCATTTATTTTCTTTTTTGTTAATCATCAGTTTGATCTCACCAAGAGTATTTAGTTCATAGAGTGTTAAGTTACCGGTCTTTTATTCTCGTGCTCCCCGCTTCTATATTGGGGTGTCACTTTGTCGACATCGAGAAAGAAACTATTTTGAGTGATACTGCTTTTTTTCTTATATACATACATATACTATGTATGTATGTATGCTACTATTCTAACCGTATTTCACACTTCTCCTATGTCTTTTTCTTGCAAAAATTCACAGTAAAAAATCTAAGCTACAACTATCAACTACTCTTAAGCTAAAATATTTTTGAAGAAAACATCATACATTAACTAGGAGGTTCATTTCGTAGGCTTTACCAAATGAAATTCGAACAATTAAACTCACAGCGTTACATGAATGAATATGTATATACATACATATATGGATATGTATACATGAGCATGTACTACAATTATTGCTTGGTATCTTGGTTGTTGTCAGCAGCACTTGTAGTTGTTGTTTTTGCAATGGCAGCACTATCACTTGCATCCGCCTTGGACACTATTGCAGCGGTCTTCACTTTTTCACGATCCAACAATGGTGAACTGTCCAAACTTTTACTATTCACCACCATAACATCAGCGGGTGGTGGCGATGCGGCCGCTTCAATGTTGCTGAATTTCATTGTTTGCTTACTATCACCATTTTCAATTGTTGTTGGCGTTGGTTTTAGATTCACCGATCGTTGACGCCGCATACAAAACTGCTCGATGGGATACCAACAGAGCAAAACTAAGCCAACCGCAAAGCAAACGCAGGCGAATATTTGGCCAGCGAGCAGAACTTTCGGTATAACAAGCAAACCGCTGGCAAGTTCGGGTGTTATGCGCACCTTCTGCTCGAACCAAATAAGTGGAAAGAAGACACGTGGTACGTTTTCGTATAAACTGCGAAATGTAAAGTGAATAAAAGTTAAAGGTTTCAAGTCATGGTTGAGAAAGTCCATGCAAATTAGGTATCTACTCACGTTAAGCCAGGTATCTGCTCGACAAGCATATTGACTTGGAAACGCGCTGCCACCTCCAACGAAACTCCAGTGCGTGGTTCCAGAATCATATAAAATTCATGTTTATCCTTTTCGGGTTGCAAACCATCAACTTGCGCCAAATAATATGGATCTGCATTATAGAAATGTGGATAGGACATGAAGACAGGTGAACCAAAACGGCAGGAGGACACATTCATCACGCCGGATGGCACACACTCGCCACCACAAAAGCAACTATTCTCTGCATATAAAGTACCTGTTAAAATCCAAGAAAAAAAATTAGAACCCAATGCCAAAAACAAAACGATATTATCAGCGCACTCACCATTATCCACCGACCTTTGTCCACCAGTAAACTTATAGCCCTCTATACCCTCCACCTCTAGCGTATGCACATAATCCAATGGAATCGAACGACACATATCGGGCGTGAAAAGCGACACTCTGCCATTCACCTCCAGATGTGGTGGATGAAATTCACCTGCTGAACCATTCACCAGTCCACAACTCGATTCAAAGAAGCCCGTGTGCTGCTTGTAGTTCCATGTGTGCATTTGTCCGATTTTGGAAATGTGATCGGCGCCGGTGTAAACATTGAATACACCAGTCAAATCAGCACTGCCATTTCGCTAAGTTAATTGTCAAGATTTTATAAAGCATTCACTTTACAGTTTTTTTTTTCAAACTCAAAGATATGTATATTGTGATACTCACAGTATAAAACCAACCAAATTTATCGAATGGCACTTCAACATCCTTGCCAAAAATGGGCATGGTACGGGCCATCTCCAACATATCATCGCTGTAGCCGGTAAAGAGCATCTCATCAACTTTATGCGCCAAAGACAGTTCTTGACTGTATAATTTTAAGCCCACATCGACCAAATTACGCCGAACGCTATTCCAACGCTTAGCCTTACCAGCAGCAGACTAAATGGAAACAAAAAAAATTAAATTAAATATTTTCCAAAAAGAGATTATGAAAGAAACACTAGAAAATTTCTTTGCTTTTTACTTACCAGCGCTACTGGATTCAGTGTGACTACAATATCATCCAAACTGCCATTACTACCCTCGGCATCAAAATAGAAGACGCTCTTTTTACGATACGTTACCGTTGAGTTCTCGGGCACCCACCGTATATCAACCTTATCCTGCCGCTCTGTAAAGCGATAAGGCCCAAGTTGTTCTAAATTTGGTTTGGTGGTGAGATTTGTAAAGTCTTTGGAATTCGTCCAGTTGAAAAAATAAATATCTAAACTTAATTTCATCGGCGGCGTTTTCCATTGCTCATAGACTTCCGAGTCGGGACGTAGGACTAATTCCTTGATAAAAGAAATTACAAGAATGTACGATTAAGCAGTCAAAGTTAAAGTGTTTATATCTTTTGTTTTAAAGTCACATACACACTGTGCTCAAAGGCGAATATGAAAACTTTACATTTTACATACATACATGCATATGCACAACTTTTCTTGAAATAATTGAGTTGCAACAAATTGTTAGATATTCAATAACAGCTTGACAACAAGCCCTTTAACTGCACATGTAAAACATAAACAAACGTGCTTGAAAAGTCTCGTGAGTTTTTATTATTTACTGCTTCATTTGCGCTAATATGATGAATTGTTTCTATTAAAACGCTGGTGAAAAGGTCAAGTCACAATGAAAAATTTTAATTATCAAAGAATCTTCCGATTTGTGCTCGAAATTTATCTCAATCAGTATCTATGTATATCAAACATATTTAGATGTATGTATGTATGTATAATTGTATATATGCACGTATGTTTTCATAGTTAATTTCAATCATCTGATTAAACTTACCTTTTCCAAAATACTATTGAAAATTTGTTCCCAAAACATGCCACACAATACCCCGAAAATACCCAAACAAAAACCGGTAATACCAACAATCAATTTTCGATTGTTTTGTTGCCATTTCCTCAGACTACTTCCTTTCTTTGGCATTTTTTTCTTTTTTGGATTTTGTTCTAGGACGGGCTTCGGTCAATATTGTCCTTGGTGGTGAATATCGAAAAACAATTGTCTACAAATTGTAATCAGTCGCGTTTCTTAGCACATTTCGCTTTGAATTTGAAGAAAATCTGAAAAGAAAATGGAATAAATTATAATTGCGCCATGGAAAAGCTTCTCACAAAAAATGTATTCGCCGTTCGGAGCCGGCATAAAACACTAAGTCCACCCAATTAGTAAGAAAAACAAAAATTTAGGAACACACGTATTGGGAGAGAAGCTTGGCCTTAGAATTACATATGTATATCCGCACCAGTTTATACCATTATAAGTATATCTGAGTTATGTATAAAAGGTTTTTAAACAGAAACACTCATCAGCCTTTAAAAATAGCTGACTGTCCCTATTAAAGTTTTTATAGCACCTTGGAAAAATATTGCATATCCCTTCGACACTTTTATTGTACCTACATTAATATACACATTTACATATACATATACATCGTCGGCCCAGACAAAGAAGAAACAAAAGAACTAATATATTTTATTGTACATTTAACCTTTACGCTGTTGTAAACTTGAAATTATCATATTTAACAATATTTCTTTATTGTCGCTTATTACGATTATTAATTTGACCTAATGTACTTCACTTTGAAGTCACGCAATCAATATTCACATGTCAGTTTTAATTAATTTTTTTTTTTTGTTTTAATTTATTCCCGCTAAGTTCAAGTCAATATCAGTGCATATGTATGAACTAGTAAACCCGGCCACGCGATGCTGTGGCTTTCAATTACACTGTGCGACAATTTGAGGGAGGAAGAGCACTTATTGCTACATTTAACAATTTTTTTGATTGGCATTTTAAATTTGACTTCCCCTTAACGCCGATATATATTCTGCCATTTTTAAGCCCATAGATTCTTATTAATAAAATATAAAATTAAGCATATACATAATTACTGGTTATTTTTATTTTCCGTCGACCTAGATTTTGTATGCAATGATTTTGTCCGAGGGGTCCCATATTGAAGTTTTAATGCGAATAATTTTCCACAATATTTTATCCATATAGCTACCTCCAAAAGGTCATTTGTCTTACTTCTCTTTCTCTTCCCCTTTCCCTTTTATTTGCGCTTCCTCTTCCCATTATCCATTTTATTTTCCGTACTCTTCCGTCTTTAGCTTCCTTTCCTTCGCCATTTCTGTTCCTTTCATTTTCCCCTTCCCTTTCTTTTTATTACAGGGCAAGAACTTTCATGACACTTAAAATTTGAAAACCGGACAAACTGTAGCGTAAAAATAAATTTTTGAACAGGTAGCAAATCGTTTTGTAAAAATCGTAATAAATTACTAATTTTCAGGCCAAGCATTTTCATATGCCCGGAAAAGCCATTTCATATGACACTTTAAATTTAAAAATCAAACTGTGGAGTAAAAATAAATTTTGGAATAGGTGGCAACTCTCTTTGTAAAAATTATGATAAATTACTCATTTTGAGGCAAAGAACTTTCATATGACACCTCAAATCTAAAACTCAAAAAGACTATAGCGTAAAAATTAAATTGTGAAGAGGTGGCAACCCTTTTTATAAAAATTATAATAAATTACTTATGTTCACACAGATCCCTTTCATATGACACCTGAAATTTAAAAATCACACAAACTATAACGTAAAACTGAATTTTTGAACAGGTGGCAACCCTTGTTGCAAAAATTGTAATTAATTACTAATTTCCAGCTCAATCCCTTTCATATGGTACCTGAAATTTATAAATCAAGCAAACTATACAGGACAATTAAATTTTTAAACAGGTGGCAACTACACATGCACATCTACAGGCCAAGCCCTTTCATATGACACCCCATTTTCGAAAATCTGTATAACGGTGTAAAAGTTATGGTGTTTACAAAAAATCGGTTAGCGTAATATATATAAAGATATGGAAGTAAAAATATAGGTAAACAATGTATGTATAAAAGTGCATTACAGGAATATTTTAAAGAAATTTTAGCTCTTTGTATGAAAACATTTGCAAGGAAACTCATGGCCGACTGCAGTAGCAATTATTTTAGTACACCTTGCTTTTTCAATTTAATTGTACGTCATTTGCTTTGTTTCGCTAGCAGCAATCAACAGGAACAAAGAGTTTGAATTTTTATCTACATTTTTTTTTTTTTTTTTTTTTTTTCATTATCATCAACTTTCAATTTCCATTAACTGTAATAAACATTGTTACTGCTATGCTTACATAGTACATATATGTATTGTTATTAACAATATTGACAACAACAAGTCAACACAATTTTATCAACAAATTTAAATTTGGCTACCTTCAATGTCCATAAATCAATTAATGTCCCCTTGATTCCGTTTAACAAATACCATTTTATTACTTCTTCTTATATTCTTAATCGTGGAGATTACTTTCACTACATACATACATATGTAGGCAGATAACGGTTTCCAATAATTTTTTTTTTTTTTTGTTACTAAAAATATGTATTTATGTTTAAGGTTTAATGAACCACGAAAATACTCCAAAATAACGCGAATGATGATACGAGACAAATGGGAGTGGAGAAAATACATGCATAAAAAATCAGAGGATTAAGAAGCTTAGTATAGTGTTGTGAAATCGAACTTTAGATACCCAGTTGTGAGCTTTAGCTATGCATGAGTTTTTACTCACGAAAAACGACTTCTTTTTCCCCAAGTTGCCTGAAATTAGTGTTGCTCGTTTACTCTCACTCCAGTCAATTCAGCCTTAATATTCTAGTTAATTAACTAGAGTATCTACTGTCTAGTTCCTACTTTGGTTGCAAGATGTGCGCATTGGAACATTTACTTATCAGTAGTTTGACCAAACATCATTGTTATCAATTTTGTACGAGCATTTCTTGCTGAAATATTATTTGCTATTGTTGTATTAATAAATTTATAAATTTATGTAGGTACATATGTGATTTTAATAGCTGTGTGGACGAGGTATCGCAACCATAATGAAACAGAATTTTAGTTGGTGGACGGTAAGACCGGCACACAGCTGTTCGTATGTCTTTGATTTGATATCAAAACTATTTAGGTACTCAAAGTTGACATAACGTGACACTTCTTTTATTTAGCTGCGAACATTTACATGTACATACATAATACATATTATTTTACATATAGATATGAACACGTACATATGTGGCTCCATATATGTATATAAGTATATACCTACTGCTCTTGTATTTTATTTCTTTTCTCGCACCGTTTATTATATCAATTGACCCTAGGAGCTTGTCTGATCTCTTCTTATGTTGTTGTTGAGGCTTGGGTATTTTTTATTTTTCTTTATTTTTGGTTTTATTGGTTTCGAACGTTTTTCGCTTATTCATCTTTTCTCCTTAGTAAATATATGTATTTATAGCGAAGTAATTATATGTCGTCGCCCGGATAAATTAATGTCGTATGTTGCATTTGAAGACTTTTTGGAAAACAGGTTTGAAGTTTGGAATTGTATTTCTCCAAAACTTCTGATTAGTTTTTCTCCAAAGTCTGGCAGAACACTACCAGGCCACAAAATTCTTAAATTATTTTAATTTTGTTATATATTGTTTTTTATTTTTGAATTTATAAAGGATTTTCTTCAGTAAAATTTTGTCGTATGTTACCTTTAGCAACATTTTTGCAGGAAATTTGTATGACGTACGACAAAATGTGTTCCCAATTTGAACTAAATTAAAGATTTTTAAAATTAGTTAAATATTGTATTTGATTTCTCATAAAAGTAAATAAATTAAATAATTGACAGCAATTAAAAGCATATTGGAAATTAGACGAAATCGCTTGCGACCTTGCACAAACGAAAAAAATTCTGCTCAATATCTCTTAAACTAAAGGAGATAGCAAAAACCGGATAACGCCATTCGAAAGATCTTGATTAGTTTAGTATAACTGTATTATTAACTCAATTCGGCCCAAAATTCACATACGACACTAATTTATCCGGGCGACGATGTATTATAGAAGGAAGGTCTTAGGGATGGGACTATTCGAATAAAAATTATTCGAATAAAAAATCCTTTTATTCGAAAGGTATTCGTAATTCGAATAATATTTATTCGAATAATTTATTCGTATATTCGAATAATTTATTCGTATATTCGAATAAATACTATTCGAATAGTACTATTCGAATATCACTATTCGAATACCACTATTCGCGAATAGCTATTGAATGTATGTATGTATGCTTTTGCTTTTGTAAGTATGTATATATATACGTACTCTGGCTTGCGCGAAGGCAAGTGGAATTCCCAAATTATGCATGTACATATGTACATACCACTATTCGAATAATATTTATTCGAATATTATTCGAAAAAAGTCCCACTACTAGAAGGTCTCAATGGTCGAGCGTGAAAATGCGTTGAGTCATTGTGGCTGAAGATGGAATGTACTCGGGTTCAATCCCCAGTGGCATTCATTTCCGAAAAGAGTGCTGATGATCGAAAATGGTTTTTCGTGAAATAGCTATACACTCAACCTTCGCTGTAAATAGTTGTTGGATTTTTTCCACTTACCCCAACTATATGTATTTATGTTTACATATGTATATATACATATATGTATTAAACATTGTGTGCGATTTGGGTACAATAAATTTTTTAATTAAACATGAAAACGCTTTTTATGTTCCGCCTGAGTTACGTACATATGTAGATATATAAATGTATATTATAAATTAAATTTAATAGCTTAGGAACTAATTCAATTTTTTTTTTTTTGAATATGAATAGATAATTCGTGAATGAAAAATTTCACAGAAATAAAATTTCCTATACTATATGTATGTATGTATGTACATGCTTCGGCTATCTTAAGGAATTATTAGCACTATTATTAGTAATTCTTGATAATAAAATATACACCTCTACATACATACATTCCTATAAACTTTTTTCTTAATTCTCAATTTGGGAACCATTTGAGAACCAACAATATTCTCAAATCTCAAAAGTTAATTCCTAAATACATTTCAAATAGCTTTTAAAAGCGGTTTGTAATCTCATTATTAGTATGAGCTGGTTTTCAAATTGAGAATTTCATTTTCAAACCTACATACTTATCTACATGAACGAAATGGAACAGAATTCCTAACAGCCAGTTTCACGAAAGAATTTAAATAAAAAATAATTATTTTCCCTGCCAGATTTCATATAAAATTCAAGCTGGCTCTATGTCTTGCTCAACATACATATGTATGTACACTTTAATTGATAAGTTGATAAGTAACTCAAATTAAAAATTATGATTTCAAATGATTGAGATTTTTTTTGTCTGAAGTTTATTGGGATATGTAAATATATGCAAGTAAATGTTTGAGAGCAATTTGAGAATTAGACAATCTTTACAAAGAATAATGCACATACAATGTGCATATGTATCAAAATCACAATGGAAGAATACCCACAATTCATCAGCGACGCACTCAACGGTAATTTGAGTTTGCCTTAGATTTGATCATCCATTCTTTATGGCAAATGCTACACTATCAATATGAATCGTGATATTTGAATCGCGATTCATATTGATGGTTTGATGAATTGCAAACTGGTGCTACACGTTCAATATGAATATTGCGATAATTTCTCGCTCTGAGATTCAAAATATTTTACTTCCGTCCTTTTCCCACTTTCACTTTCAATTCGTTTATTGCCAATATTGCGATCCAGATCACGGATTTCAAAATTTCTAAAAATACACGCATTTTGATGGATCGCAAAATTTTCATGCTATACAGTCAATCCGTATTGTCAATATTGCGATCCGGATCGCGGATTTCTAAATTTCTAAATATACACGCATTTTGATGGATCGCAAAATTTTCATGCTACACAGTCAATCCATATTGTCAATATTGCGATCCGGATCGCGGATCGCAAAATTTCTAAAAATTCGCGATCCAGGATCGCGATCCATCAATACTCGATGCTACACTGTCAATATGAATCGCGATCCACGGATTTCGTCAATATATATTGATAATGTAGCATCTGCCTATGAGTTGACTTGTGTAAATTGACGATAAAATTTTACGTATAAACTACATATGTACATATGTACATGATGCCATTAACTATGTCATTTTCATTTTACTCGTTTTATGAAATCATATCAATGGAGATATTCAAAGACCACTGCTGTCTTAGGATGGTATGCAAATATGTACTATGTAGCACATCCAATTTGACTTCACCAGATCTAACTGGTCGAGAGTCAAGATTCAAACGAAACTGCTTAGTTAACATCTGACCCATAAATTTTTATTTAAACTTCATTGCTATCCTATTATCGATTTTAATTTTTACATCTATGTATATTAACAATTGGCCATTTTATAGGCACGACGTCACAAAGTTCAACCTCCGACCACCCACATACACCCACATCCATATGCAGCTTAAATCAATTTTAATTAATTAGTTTCATCATTGGCCAACAACAACACGCTTAAAGAATTTTTTTCATTTACATGTGTATATTTGATCACTGAAGATGATTCATTCTGCAGGGAGGGCAACAGAAGGTTAGGGAAGCTAAAAATATGCAAATGCATATTTAGACCTAAAATGCATATTTACGTTCGAAATGCATTTCGTGCTTATTTTGGCATATTTTGGCACTTAATCGAGCAATATCGGAAAATGTTAAGCTGGCAACATCTTATCTGTGGTTAATTTAGATAGTTGCGTATACATACAAACAAGGCTATTTAAGTTAAATAATTTAACTATTGATCTGGACTCCGGAGCGGAGCATTTTCCCTTATAAAAATTCACTACGACAAACATTAAGTTCTTGTATGCATACAAACAAGGCGACTTGACTGTTGCTCAGAGCCTCGAGCAAACACAGAGTAAAAAAAAACTTTGTTCCGATGCCCTGTTATTGATAGAAAACAGCTGTAGTGTGAAAATTTGAAGGGAACAATAATATGTAATATTTATCGACATACATAGGCATATGCTACACTGTCAATATGAATCGCGATATTTCGATTGCGATTCATATTGATGGTCTGATGAATCGCAGACTAGTTCTATACGTTCAATATAAATATTGCAATATTTTTCTCGCTCTGAGGTTTAAAATATTGTACTTCCGTCCTTTTCACACTTTCACTTTCAATTCGTTTATTGCCAATATTGCGATCCAGATAATGGATTTCAAATTTCTAAATATACACGCATTTTGATGGGTCGCAAAATGTTCATACTACACAGTCAATCCGTATTGTCAATATTGCGATCCGGATCGCGGATTTCAAAATTTCTAAATATTTTGCGATCCAGAATCGCGATCCATCAATACTCGATGCTACAGGGTCAATATTAATCGTTTTCCGTATACAAGAGCTTTTTCTCGAAAAACCGCCAAAAATTCACACTGGAAAATATAGTAAAACATATGATAGTTCAATGCAACCCTGTGCAATATTAATGGAATGGTTTCGTTTGCTTTGTAAAAAGATCTCATGTATTTACATAAATACAATTCTAAAATTAATTTAAAGTATTTTATAGTATTTAAAACAAATTTTTTAAATGGGGAAAATGTGAATTGTACGTTTCAGTTCTTATATTATTATTATTTCACAAAATTTGTTAAATAAAAATGTAAGCTCGAAATGAAATACATACATTTTTTTAGCATATTTCAGGTATTTTTTAGGCATATATGCATATAATGAGATTTTTTCGTGCATATTTACGAGCATATTTCAGTTATTTTTCGGGCATACTAGCATGCATATTTTGAAATTTCTCGTGCATATTTTTAGCTTCCCTAGTTATCATATAAAACTAAACTATAAGTCAACGAATCTTGTTAAAGTAAGAAGAAAGATCGATGAAATTGCTGTTGAGTACTCCTACTTGGGTGTTATCATATGTATGTACCATTATACGTAGCTGCATAGGTAAATAATTAAAAACGCTGCGTATAATTAATTTAAAAAAATTATAAAATTAATTTCTAACAAGTAAGAAAGCCTAAGTTCGAGTGGAATCAAACATTAGATACTCAGCTGTATGCTTTCATTGTTTGTTTGCGTTTGATGGATTTTATATAAAGCGAGTGCTGCATAAAGTGGGCGTAGCCACGCCCATTTTCAAAATTTTTATCAGTCATCCAACTAAGCATATGAATATTATTCTTTGTGCAAAATTTCATTCCTTTATGACTTCCAGTTACGAAGATGTCACGTTACAAATTTCCAAAGCGTGTTCCAGAAATATCTTTGCTAAAAACATGTATTACCACAAGTAATAAAAGTGCACACACCAAGTTTCCTCATTATATATAAACTAGCTGACCCGCCAGACGTTGTTCTGCCTAAAATTTATTCCTATAAAGCCTAAAGGAAAAGTCCTAGATTACCGTGTTGTCGTATCCTTATCTCTATCTCTATCCCTATCCCTATCCCTATCCTTATCCCTATTCCTATTCCTATCGCTAACCCTATCCCTATCCCTATTCCTATCACTATCCCTATCCCTATCCATATCCCTATCCCTATCCCTATCCCTATCCCTAATCCCTAATCCCCAATCGCTAATCCCTATCCATATACCTATCCCTATCCATATCCCTATCGCTATCGCTATCCCTATCCCTATCCCTATCCCTATCCCTATCCCTATCCCCATCCCTAATCCCTAATCGCTAATCCCTATCCATATACCTATCCCTATCCCTATCCCTATCCCTATCCCTATCCCTATCCCTATCCCTATCCCTATCCCTATCCCTATCCCTATGCCTATCCCTATCCCTATCCCTATGCCTATCCCTATCCCGATCCCTATCCCTATACCTATCCCTAATCCCTAATCCCTAATCCCTAATCCCTAATACCTAATCCCTAATCGCTAATCCCTATCCATATACCTATCCCTATCCCTATCCCTATCCCTATCCCTATCACTATACCTATCCCTATCCATATACCTATCCCTATCCCTATCACTATACCTATCCCTATCCATATACCTATCCCTATCGCTATCCCTATCACTATCCCTATCCATATACCTATCCCTATCGCTATCCCTATCCATATCTCTAGCCCTATCCCTATCCCTAATCCCTAATCGCTAATCCCTATCCCTATCCCTATCCCTATCCCTATCCCTATCCCTATCCCTATCCCTATCCCTATCCCTATCCCTAACCCTATCCCTATCCCTATCCCTATCCCTATCCCTATCCCTATCCCTATCCCTATCCCTATCCCTATCCCTATCCCTATGCCTATGCCTATCCCTATCCCTATCCCTATCCATATACCTATCGCTATCCCCATCCCTATCCCTATCGCTATCCCCATCCCTATCCCTATCGCTATCCCTATCCATATCTCTAGCCCTATCCCTATCACTATACCTATCCCTAATCCCTAATCCCTAATCCCTAATCCCTAATACCTAATCCCTAATCGCTAATCCCTATCCATATACCTATCCCTATCCCTATCCCTATCCCTATCCCTATCACTATACCTATCCCTATCCATATACCTATCCCTATCCCTATCACTATACCTATCCCTATCCATATACCTATCCCTATCGCTATCCCTATCACTATCCCTATCCATATACCTATCCCTATCGCTATCCCTATCCATATCTCTAGCCCTATCCCTATCCCTATCCCTATGCCTATCCCTATCCCTATCCCCATCCCTAATCCCTAATCCCTAATCCCTAATACCTAATCCCTAATCGCTAATCCCTATCCATATACCTATCCCTATCCCTATCCCTATCCCTATCCCTATCCCTATCCCTATCCCCATCCCTAATCCCTAATCGCTAATCCCTATCCATATACCTATCCCTATCCCTATCCCTATCCCTATCCCTATCCCTATCCCTATCCCTATCCCTATCCCTATCCCTATCCCTATCCCTATGCCTATCCCTATCCCTATCCCTATGCCTATCCCTATCCCGATCCCTATCCCTATACCTATCCCTAATCCCTAATCCCTAATCCCTAATCCCTAATACCTAATCCCTAATCGCTAATCCCTATCCATATACCTATCCCTATCCCTATCCCTATCCCTATCCCTATCACTATACCTATCCCTATCCATATACCTATCCCTATCCCTATCACTATACCTATCCCTATCCATATACCTATCCCTATCGCTATCCCTATCACTATCCCTATCCATATACCTATCCCTATCGCTATCCCTATCCATATCTCTAGCCCTATCCCTATCCCTAATCCCTAATCGCTAATCCCTATCCCTATCCCTATCCCTATCCCTATCCCTATCCCTATCCCTATCCCTATCCCTATCCCTATCCCTATCCCTAACCCTATCCCTATCCCTATCCCTATCCCTATCCCTATCCCTATCCCTATCCCTATCCCTATCCCTATCCCTATGCCTATGCCTATCCCTATCCCTATCCCTATCCCTATCCATATACCTATCGCTATCCCCATCCCTATCCCTATCGCTATCCCCATCCCTATCCCTATCGCTATCCCTATCCATATCTCTAGCCCTATCCCTATCACTATGCCTATCCCTATCCATATACCTATCGCTATCCCTATCCATATCTCTAGCCCTATCCCTATGCCTATTCTATCCCTCCAGACTTTCTAGGGTCACCCTTCGTCCACATTTTGGTCGATATCTCGGAAAACGGGTCGCATAGGGTCTTGAAAATCACCTCTTTTTTAAATACTCATCAACACCTTTTATTTGATACCCATTTTGTAGAAACCCCGTTTGGGGTCACACCTGGTTCATATTTCAGGAAATACCTCGAATACGGGGTCTTATATGGGACCAATAACTACACCATGTTCAAGCACTCGTCAACACCTTTCATTTGATACCCATATCGTACGAACCCGTTATAGGGTTACCCTGGTCCACATTTTGCGGAATATCTCCAAAACCTTCCCGGATTCTTATACTTTTTTTGGCCATAAACCATGTCGGGCTCAATCGAAAACTACGTGCAAAATTTCATTTAATTCAGTCCAGCCGTTCTGGAGTTAAATCATCAGGGAGGAAAATGCGACTTATTTTTATATAATAGATATCTATCTCGATTATTTCATTCTGTTACAATCCACCGTTATGGGATTAAAACTATAATACTCTGTGTACTAGTACAGCTGAGTATAACAACAACAACACTCAAAAATGTATTAAATTCCGCAGCTATTTATGTGCATATGTATGTATGTATGTATATTGCGATTTAAACTATATTATGGGCGAACCATTTCTGCTGAAATTAATTTTTATCGTATTTTTTTAAACGCCCATGCACATATCGCACCCCCTAAATCATAAAGTGACACAACTCCAAATAAAACATTTTTCAGGAGAGCTAAAAAACGTATTTTCTTTAACAGCAGTGATATGGCGAAAGACAACGTATAATGGCAATTTTTCAGTCAAATAGACGGTGACTGGAAAAATCTTTTGGTAGTCGCTAAAGGTTTGTTCTGTGTGCCAGTTTATGACGAAAGCCCGATTTCAAAAAATTTTGAGTTGTGTCACTTTATAATTTAGGGTGCGATATGTACTACATAGGCATATTCGGTATATTCATACAAGTGTGCATATGTACATACATATATATCTAAATACATACCTACATATGTATGTATAAATAAGTGGGCCAAATCCGCACGTGAATCAAAACAAAGATTGCCGGTAAAATTGCATCATTTCAACAAGCAATGTCTAGTGCAAGCATTAAAATGTGTACCTTGTAGGACAAATATGCATTAGAGAATAAATGCCGAATAGCATTGCGGTAGATGTATGTACCTACGAGAAGTACCTATACTTTCAGCCCGAGATAGCCAAAATGCTTAAAAAGCTAGTAGCTACGCTGGAGGGAATTCCTTACGGGTATGTGAAAATACCAACCCCCGCCGCAAAAGTTAAAGGTTTTAGTGAACTTGCAGCTAAAAAAATGAAGGTTAATAATCGCTCGCGCGACATGCAGCCATGCACATACATATGTACATACTTATGTACATATTTGCATTAGTCATACGGTGGCAATGCCATTACTAATATGATGTAGCTTAATTGTTGTTGTTCATAGAAAAATTCACGGAAAACTATAAATGAATGCATTTAAAAAAGCTCAGCCTCCATACCTACATAGCAATGTATTTACATTTAAACCCAATGAACATTTTTCTTAATTATCAACTTCAGAAGCATTTTAAAATTAACCACACTCAAAAAAAAAATTTCTCTCGATCAAAGACATCGCTAGCTTAGAGTGCAAATTGTGTAAGTCCTTGTTTCAAACTTTGTAGGAGATACAAAAAACAAAAAATTAAAAAATTTCAAAATGAAAAAAAAAATTTCTGTTCATATAAAAATTTTGGACTTACCCAATTTTCTTCGCTTTTTGGACTTACACAATTTGCGTATCACTGAATAACAACGAGTAGAAATATGACAAGTATCACAGACTTGTTTAGCGTGGTGCGTATTTGATTTTTCTAACTTTCTACACTTAAAAACACTTTTTCATAAAAATGGACTTACACAGTTTGCACTCTAAGCTAGCGACATAATTTTCCTTATTTTGGACACGCGTCCCAGTACAAAATTTTCTTTGTTTTGTGTAAATTTTCTCAAAAATGTGGAAAAAACATAAAAAAACATTCCAACAAATTCGTTGCCATGGGGATTTGTATGGGAATTTAATTTCTCAAAATTAAAGAAATCAAGTCTTCAAAACAAGGAAAGTTGGGAATGGAATGGCGCTTAAAGAATTTTTCATTATTTTAATGTATGAATTTTTTCAAAACAAGTATATGAAACCATGGTAACGCATGTAACAACAATATTTTATAAACCTTTTAACATGTTTTAAGGAAAATTTACTCAAAACAAAGAAAGTAGTGTTCAAAATAGGTAAACAATTTCTTTGACCCCTCCATATATTTTTTTTCTCTCAGTGCATATTCTCAAATCTCAAATGATTTTTCGTCTGATTTTTATTAGATACTTACATACAGAAATTTAGTTAATTTGCATAGCCAGTAAAGAATCACTTAGATAATTTATTTATTTATTATGATTCTATGTACAGATATTGAATAATTGCAAATTATTTGGCTGAAGTTACAGTTAAGAATACATATATGTATATGTAGGTACTTATCACTGCACCATCCAGATCGCTCAAAGTACATCAACCTCGATGAGGGATTTTTGGACCACTGTTATTATTTCGCCTATTTCTGTGGAGCTAAGCTAATTTGCATTAAGAACAGTAAAAGGGATTCAAATTCACAAATAGAAATTATTTATAGAGTTATTTTCCAAATTAAAAATTAAAAAACAAAGCAAAACAAAAAACATCATTATGACTAAATAAATAAGTAAGATGAAAAACAAACAATTAACGGCGTCTGTTGTTGAATATTGATTTTTTTTCTTCCAATGAATGCACCTCACAAGAGTGAGTATTTAGTTGAATTCGGAGAAATTAAACGATATGAAAATTTAATAAAACAATAAATAAACAAATACTTATTCTATTATATTACCTAGGAATGTCTATTAAATCGCGGTGAATGATTTTCCACATTTTCATGTTTTTGTTTTTTTTTTTGTAATATGAATTAAGGTAAGTGCAATTAAAACAATAATTCTATGAAACAAATACATGCACTAATTTATTTTTATTTATGCTTAAATTATGAATTTGCAGCTTTTAAAACATTTATCTGAAGAGTAATTCTGCTACTTACATGCTCATGTAACTAACTCGCTAAATTACTCATACGCCCCTGCCATTAAGGTAACATAACAGCTAAGGTTTGTCACAAGTTCATTTCATGCAACACGTTCCAAGATTTTCGCTTGGTGTCATATAAACATGAGTCTTTTTAGCTGGTGTAGTGAAAGTATTCAAAGCTTATCGTCGCTCCGGAAGAAGAAAGACGCATGTCAGTAATTTGTCGACGAACAAATAGGCCCGTCACATAGCATACGTCAATCCGTCTACGTCGACGTATGTGACTGACAGCTCACGTACTTGACGGAGAGGTCGCCACATAGGAAACGTTGGCGGATATACACAAATCAGCTGTTTGATTAACCTTTAACTACAGAGGTGGTGGCAAAAATTTAACTCTTTAGAATATTTTGTAATTTCTCTTTTAAGTTGCCCTATTGAAATTCAGTTTTCAGTAACTTCACATCTCCTGATAATTCTTGACCATTTTGTTTTATGGAGGAATGTTATACAAATGAGAAAAAACTCGAAAAGCAAATTGCAAAAGAAGTGAAATTCAAGAGTAGCTAAAGGTTAACAATCAAAAGCAATCAGCTGACATAGCGACGGATTGACGTATACCAAAAGTTGACTTTTGGGCAACTTCGGTACGTTGCGGCGACGGATCCGTCGTACGTGTGACGACGTACGTTTAAATGCCGACATTTTACTGAGCTGTCAGTCACATACGTCGAAGTAGACGGATTGACGTATGCTATGTGTCGGGGCTAAAAGGCGCATTAAAAATATGTTGGGGAAGAAAGACGCTTTACAAAACATGTCGACGAAGAAAGACGCATTATAAAATATTTCGACGAAGAAAGACGCATTATAAAATATTCCGACGAAGAAAGACGCATTAGCATTATTAACTGCGAAGAAAGACGCATTAATATTGACAAAGAAAAATAAAAAATCGAATACGTCTTTCTTTCCTAAAAAATATTTAAATGCGTCTTTCTTTATAGTAAAAAAAAATAAAGAGCCTTTCTTTCGAAAAATATTTTTAATGCGTCTTTCTTTGAAAGAAAAAAATGTTGCGTCTTTTTTCTTCTATAGCGACGTTATGGTTTAAGCGCTTTTATAAAAAAAATCACAAACACAAATCCGCCATCGATATATGTATACGCATGGATTGTGATCCGCACATACTTTATTTGATAACTTCTAAACCAAACGAGATATGAAAAAACTGCAAACGCAGAAATAGGGCTAGTAAAAAATGCAATAAAAAAATTTATTAAAAGTTTACATAACTGTTTTTTATTCGCAGGGACGATATGTAGAAATATTTATATAAGAATTTAATCCACTATAGTACATAATGCAGTAAAACTCTTTTGGAAAGTGTAACTTATTTTTTATTATATTGCGTAGATATTTACAAAAAAAAGCGTTCTCCTGAAAAACTTTGCAATTGTTACTTAGTTTAAGTGCGCACTCAACTATTGATATGGTACCTAAAATATTTTTTATACTCAGCTGTACTAGTACACAGAGTATTATAGTTTTGATTTCATAACGGTGGATTGTAACAGAATGAAATAATCGAGATAGATATAGACTTATATATATCAAAATGATCAGGGTGAAAAGAGAAATCGATTGAGCCATGTCCGTCCGTCCGTCCGTCCGTACGCACGATAACTCGCGCAAAAATTGAGATATTTTGATGAAATTTGGAATGCAAGTTGGTATCGACACTGGGACGGTTGGTATTGAAAATGGGCGAAATCGGACCATGACCACGCCCACTTTTCCTATATAGAAAAAATCGGAAATTTGGTATATCAGTCATTAATAGAGCTGGAGTGATGAAATTTTACCCACGTGTTGAGCACAGGCCCCTAAGAAGAAATTTGATGAAATTTTGGAAAATGGGCGGTGCCACGCCCACTTATTAAGGGTCAAACATTGAAAGTTTTATATGCCATAACTCAGAAACCGTTGCAGATATATCGATAAAATTCGGTAGGCGTGATGTACTTACTTAGGCAAATCCTTGGACGGAAAATTGTTAAAATCGGTTGACGGCCACGCCCACTTTTATATATGGGTATTATAAAGTGACCTAATAAAAACATTTTAAGCCATATCTCTGTCAAATAAAAAGATATATCACTGGAATTTTGTCGCCTGTGTCCAGCTATGGACGTAAAACAAAAAACGTAAAAATTTTGGAAAATGGGCGGTGCCACGCCCACTTATTAAGGGGAAAACATTGAAAATTGTATGAGTCATAACTCAGAAACAGTTGAAGATATATCGATGAAATTTGGTATGCGTGATATACTTACTTAGGCAAATGTTTGGACGAAAAATTGCCAAAATCGGTTGACGACCACGCCCACTTTTATATATGTGTATTATAAAGTGACCTAATAAAAACATTTTAAGCGATATCTTTGTCAAATATAAAGGTATATCATTGAAATTTTATGGCAGGAGTCCATCTGCGGACATAAAACGAAAAACACAAAAATTTTGGAAAATGGGCGTGGCACCGCCTCTTTTTAGAAGCAGGAATATACGAGATTTCTGAGCCCATAACTCGACAAATAATTGATATATAATGACGAAACTTGGTGTATACACTTTCGTAACGTCTGGTAATATATACTCAAAATTTTAGAGAAATCGGTTGACGACCACGCCCTCTTTTATATATGGAAACTATAAAGGGGCCTAATAAAAACATTTTAAGCGATATCTTTGTCAAATATAAAGATAATTCATTGAAATTTTGTGGCATGAGTTCCACAATAGACCGGAAACAAGAAATATAAAAATTTTGGAAAATGGGCGTGGCACCGCCTCTTTTTAGACAAAGGGATATACGACATTTCTTAGCCTATAACTCGACAAATAATTGAGATATTGTGACGAAACTTGGTTTATACACTTTTATAACTTGTGTTAATAGACACGCAAAAATTTATTGAAATCCGTTATGACCACGCCTACTTTTTAACAAAGATATTTCTGGAACACCCTTTAGGAATTTGTAACGTGACATCTTTGTAACTAGATGTCATAAAGGAATGAAATTTTGCACAAATAATATTCATATGCTTAGTTGGATGACTGATTTTGAAAATGGGCGCCCACTATATGCAGCACTCGCTTTATATAAAGTGCACCGTGTTTCCATCAAACGCAAACAAACAAGGAAAGCATGCAGCTGAGTATCTAATGTTCGATTCCACTCGAACTTAGGCTTCCTTACTTGTTTATTTAATATTTATGTATATTTTGATCAATAAAGATTGTATTTTGATTAATTTGTTGTTGGTTGTGGAAAATTATGACAAATCTGACTGTAAATATATGTAGGTACATATGTACATACATATGTATGTATGTACGACGATAAAGTATTTTTACTGCGACACGATTTTATAGCAATTATAACTCATTACTGCATTAATTACAAAGGAAACTCTTTATTCATAAAATTTTAAATATTCATGCATAACGTAACTTATCTCGGCAAACATACGTCTGTAGTTAAACGTATAAACCAAATGTTTGCTATATACACTGCTATTCCGAGCGTTACCGGAAAATTACTTTACTGGTAATTTATGTTGCTGAAAATTGTTACCGTCTTTTCAATTGGTATTCTGGCACAAATGGTAACGCTGTCAAAGCATTTCCATACGAACGGAATGGAATCGGGCTGAAAATGGTAACAAACTGTTACCACGTATTGAGGTGGTAACTTAATTTTCTGCTGCCAGAATACGAAAAGAGTGTTTAAAGTACAAGATTATTTATTTAACCAGTAAAGTAAATTATGTTACCACACCGGAATAAGGCCGTAAATCTCGGCAAACATACGTCTGTAGTTAAACGTATAAACCAAATGTTTGCTATATACACTGCTATTCCGAGCGTTACCGGAAAATTACTTTACTGGTAATTTATGTTGCTGAAAATTGTTACCGTCTTTTCAATTGGTATTCTGGCACAAATGGTAACGCTGTCAAAGCATTTCCATACGAACGGAATGGAATCGGGCTGAAAATGGTAACAAACTGTTACCACGTATTGAGGTGGTAACTTAATTTTCTGCTGCCAGAATACGAAAAGAGTGTTTAAAGTACAAGATTATTTATTTAACCAGTAAAGTAAATTATGTTACCACACCGGAATAAGGCCGTAAATCATGAACATGTATGTATGTATGTAGATATGAACATTTGTATACATATGTGCATATGGATATGATACTATGTGCTATCGGTAATTGTGATTCTTTATAGAAAATAAATAATAACTTATATAATTTGAAAATAAAAGCAGCCTCTGATCATTCAATTAAACAACCTAATACAGACTAACAAACATACATATGTATCTACATATTTATTTTTTTGAAACTAGAATCGGACTCCTGTTAAGCTGGGGTTATAGATACTTAACGTAGCATGGAACAAGTTGAGAAACGGGCCGCTTTATGCGCGCTCAGTAAAAATCTAAATTGATCAGACTTCTATGTTACGCTAAGTGTGCGTAATCAAATGTACTCAAACCCCATTGAACAGAAATTTTGAGTGAGTTTGTTCATGCTACGTTAAGTACCTATAACTCCAGCTTCAGAGTGACGTGATGAGTTTTAGAGGGATCTAAAGTGAAAAAGCCGCCGCTACATCATCCGCTTCAATAAGTTGTTGAAATTTTGCTCCCAATCCGAGGGATTTCGTACAGTCGTCAATGTTGAAATTATCATATTTTTTTGTTATCGTTGCTATGTTGTTGTTATGTTTTGCTTAACCCCTCATGAGCTCATTACCAGCTGATACCGCACGAGTTTGCAAAATTTTGATAGGGATTTGTTGATGAATTCGCACACCAAACACATACATACATACATGTTATAATTTTTTTTTTCTTTAAACAAAATTTTATATTTATGTATACAAATAGGTACATATATTTATAATTACTAGGAGTTCCCGCTACTGTCGAAAATCGACAGTTTTCTAGTATTTAGCTACTCCAGAATGCAAAAATATTTTTAACATTATGATATTTTTTATTAAAATTTATCTTTATTTGATTCAAAACCCATTTATTGAAGCACAACCCTTTTCTATTTTTAATTAATTAAATTTTTTCATACAAAATTCTTTTTATACCTTTCATGAGAATGAAATGGTATTATAACTTAGTGCCAAAAAATTTTTGTCGAAAGTACCAGAAGGAAGCGTGGGGGACCCACCAAAATATATACCGATATGGTCAGAATCACGAGCTGAGTCGATTAAGCCATGTCCGTCTGTCTGTCTGTCCGTCCGTCCGTCTGTGTGAACGCAAACTACTCCCTCAGTTTTTGAGATACCTGAATGAAATTCGGAATACAGGTATGTTGTTATATGCAGCTGATCATTTGTCGGAACCGGCCGAATCGGACCACTATAACATATAGAAAACAACCGATTATTCAGATATACATGAAATTTTTGGATGTAATTTGTGCATAACTTACCCATTTAAACAGCTAAGGACATGAAACTTTGAAGTAGACGTACCCATTTTGGCCCGGACCACTATAACATATAGTTCCACAATATCCGATTATTCAGATATACACATTTTGGTGTATAACTCCTCCATTTTAACAGCTAACGGCCTGAAATTTTGAAGTATTTGTACCCATATGGGCCCAAACGGGATTACCGAAAATTGTCAAGATCGGACCACTATAACATATAGCTCCCCTACAACCGATTGTTCAGATATGGACATTTTGGTGTATAACTCCTCCATTTTAACAGCTAACGGTGTGAAATTTTGAAGTATTTGTACCCATACGGGCCCAAACGGGATTATCGAAAATTGTCAAGATCGGACCACTATAACATATAGCTCCCATACAACCGATTGTTCAGATATGGACATTTTGGTGTGTAGCTCCTCCATTTAAATAGCCAAGACACCATTTTTTCTTATAAATCTTTCCATAAATAACCCACAGAATTAAAATTAAACTTAATCAGGCTATGTACATTAAGCCGTATCACGTTATATGGACAAAAAAAAAGTTTAGTGTGTGTCAGTTTTATTTGAACAATTATGTCGACCAAATGTTTTTGGTGTAAAAAATTTTTTTTTAGGCCCGCGTTAAAAACAGCTAAATCGCGTTTTTTGTAATAACTTTCTTATTTGATGTCGGATCTATATGATCTTAATGTCGCAGAAAAGGTCTCGCCCAGCACTATATTTGGCCCATATAAAGTTTCGACCACAAAGGTTGTCCTGAGTTTTACCTTTAAAAATTTCGGAGTTACTATCCCTAGATTTTTTTATTTTTATCACTAATACAAAGCTCTCAAAAAACCATGAGGAATCTCCCAAAAAAATTCTAGCCTTTATTCACAAACAAAAAAGTTATAACGTTGTAAAATGAAACACTTGTTTTTTATAAAAAAATTGCCACAGAGAAACGACGAAACACGTCAGCTTAATTTTTAACTCCAGATTACGATGGCGTTTTTAGAAAATCCGGATCAGCTCCCATTTTCGAGATATTTAAGAAAACATTTTCAGTTTTCACATACAAAGCGATCCGATGGGGGGGCGTATGAGTAACTATTGTTGGGGTAATAAAAATAAAGAAAAGGGGAAAAAACTATACGTACATACATATATGTATATAAAACGCATATGAGAAGGAAGAGAATACCCTGCACATAAATTGCAATTTGTTTTAAACGTTCGAAACCTGCACTGAAAAAAACAACTTACTCAGATTATGGAAAAATGGGAATGTTTCGGCGCTAAAGACATATTTTCATTGTTTTGATGTACAATTTTCTTTAAATCAAGGAATAAAAACCACGTTTTGAAAGAAAATTGTATTAAAAACAATGAAAATATGTTTTTAGCGCCGAATCATTCCTATTTTTGCATAATCTGAGTAATTTTTTTTTTTGAGTGTGAGCAAATTAATATAAGCGACGAAGAATTCACTTTCAGAGCTCTGAAACTTCTTTCATAAATATCTCAAAATTTGGAGGACATCGTCATTTTCGGTCTCGGTGATCATAGATAAGAAGATGCTTTCGGGACTAAAGTAAAGTGCGTTGTTTTCAATTGTAGGCTGAATAATTAACTGCATTTCTAAGAGCAGACGACGCATCCAGCGCAAGTATTGATAATAGATTTAGACTTCCGTTGTCTCTTTAGGCGCGTATAATTTTACAACGAACTCTAGCAGTTTTTCTAAATACATAACTTGGATGATTTTACGATACGCACGTGTGCAGAAATCGTGAAGCCGTTGTAAGCCAGCGCGCTGTGCTTAGAGATCCCACTTGAATACTTACCAAATCTTCACTACAGCCGTTATCATTCAATATAACTAACGTTGATCAGCACGAATAGTCCAATCATCAATAATTTTTTGCATATCATGTG
The DNA here is from genome assembly GCA_960531455.1 of Urophora cardui. NCBI lineage: Eukaryota > Metazoa > Arthropoda > Insecta > Diptera > Tephritidae > Urophora > Urophora cardui. The sequence continues at coordinate 5,488,259 of OY482674.1, forward strand.
TCCTGTATTGGTAGCTGTTCCATCGCGGTACATACTCAAGCCAAGCGAGGACTTAGAATACTTTTTAATCAAAAACTCATACTATATGGCGTTACTGCCTCATATAAATAAGAACTTGGGATAATTTTTCAAAAAACAGGTTCTCTGATTTTAAAACGGTATAACTTTTTTGTTTGCTAATAAAGGCTACAACTTTTTTAGCGGAGTCCTCATGGTTTTTTGAGAGCTTTGTATTAGTGATAAAAATAAAAAAATCTAGGGATAGTAACTCCAAAATTTTTAAAGGTAAACTCAGAACAATCTTTGAGGTCGAAACTTTATATGGGCCAAATATAGTGCTGGGCGAGACCTTTTCTGCGACATTAAGATCATAGAGATCCGACATCAAATAAGAAAGTTATTACAAAAAACGCGATTTAGCTGTTTTTAACGCGAGCCTAAAAAAAAAATTTTTACACCAAAAATATTTTATCGACATAAGTGTTCAAATAAAACTGACACGCGCAAATTTTATTTTCGTGATACGGCTTAATGTACATACATAGGTAACTTTTCATTTCCCCACTCATGAAAGGTATGAAGTCTTCGGTACGGCCGAAGACAGCCGCGCTTTTACTTGTTTTACCTTAGTTTGGATGGCACTGTTTTTTTTTTTTGTTTTAGTTTGGACACAACCCATGTATGACGCCTAAAAGCAGGCAACAAAAAATATTATAAAAATTTATTATAGGTAAAGTTGTGTTTTGCAATAACTAGAGCTCGGATAATAGGTGAAAATCAAACGCCTAAAATTATGCTACGCAATATTTGTGAGCACATCCAGTGAAAAGTTTAAGAGTGGGGTGAATTCGGGTCTAAGCCCCCGTGAATGCAATTGGATTTTTTGCTTACTAGGATGCCAGAAAAATTGATTATTACTGTTTTGTATGGGTTGCACGTGAAAAGTTGCAAAGAAAGCTACAATTAACAAATATAATAATAAAGAATAATAATAAATAAAGTATAATAAATAAAGTATAATAAATAAATAATAAATAAATACATAATTATAAATAAAGAGAAAAATTAAAAATTTGACGTGACTCGCTTAAATTTGAGACAAAATCTTCGCATGTGAAGGAAAGGAAAAGCAGGCAACAAAAAATATTATAAAAATTTATTATAGGTAAAGTTGTGTTTTGCAATAACTAGAGCTCGGATAATAGGTGAAAATCAAACGCCTAAAATTATGCTACGCAATATTTGTGAGCACATCCAGTGAAAAGTTTAAGAGTGGGGTGAATTCGGGTCTAAGCCCCCGTGAATGCAATTGGATTTTTTGCTTACTAGGATGCCAGAAAAATTGATTATTACTGTTTTGTATGGGTTGCACGTGAAAAGTTGCAAAGAAAGCTACAATTACCAAATATAATAATAAAGAATAATAATAATTAAAGCATAATAAATAAATAATAAATAAATACATAATTATAAATAAAGAGAAAAATTAAAAATTTGACGTGACTCGCTTAAATTTGAGACAAAATCTTCGCATGTGAAGGAAAAACAATTACAGTTTCAAACCAAATATATTTTGAATGAAAATGAGGCAAGTGGATATTAGCAAATGGAATATATAATACAGCTTTTTAATTTGTAGTGGTCTGACTTTAAACATTTGCATATTTTAGGTAAAAAAAACTTGATTTGAACTTTCCTATTTTTTCTTATCACCATTTCAGTGTTTACATTTTTCCAATTGGATACTCGGCATAATTCCATATCTGTGAATATGCAAATTTCTCTCGCGGTAAAAACGGTTTTGCATTTTTGGTTATGAATTATTGGAATATTAACTATGCCATAATTTACTTACTTTTCCCAAATTTTATTTTCATTACAAGTAGTTTTGTTTTGCTTTCAAAAAGCTTGCGAATTTACAAGTCAAAAAAAACTGAGTACTTGAAAATAATATAAAATTTCTACTTAAAAAGTTACAGATTTTACTGAAAAATTGGCGAATTTTCCAGAATTTTGCACAAACTTTTTAACTTTCATATATTTGGTTTCTGTTATAAATATTTTATATAACAAATTAAAATTATTAAAAACACATAAATAAATATAGTTTACAAATAAAATCACTTTCTATTCTGGGTTTGTTTCATCACACACCACTGTATGTTTATTTAAACTCAAATTTTTGTAACATGATTAAGAACTTTTCTAATAAAATCTTCACCCACCATATGTCACCCCTTCATATTTAAATTTTAATCCCGCCACTGAAAACAAACAAAATTTAAAACATGTAGCATATTTTGAGGTGCTTGATTTCACCTATTTTTCCGAGCTCTAGCAATAACAATAACACAGGAATTTTCTGCAACAACAACAATTACAAAGAAATTTTCCAACGGCGATTGTGAACGTATTTTCCAACCGATTTTAAAAATCAAAATGGACCTATTCTAAGGAATTTCCTTTCTAATGATGGTCTAACTTTTAAAATCGGTTCAGTAGAATCGCCAAAAGGTCGCGGACAAAATTCATGTTAGCGTATTAATATATAGATAAAGTTACAATTCCCTCCACTAATCTAATAAACATTTCACGTACAATTTGTTACGAAAAACTCCGATTATAGAATAAATATACATACTTAGCACATATCGCACCCTAAATCATAAAGTGACACAACTCAAAATTTAAAAATTTTGAGGAGAGCCAAAAACATTTTCTTTTTAATAGGCAATGATATGGGAAAAGGCAACGTATATTAGTTATTTTTCAGTTAAAAAAAGTCTCTGATGGAAAAGATTTTTGGCATTCGCTAAAGATATATTCGGAAAATTTTTAGTTGTGTTACTTTATGATTTATGGTGCGATGTGTATTTACGTAATTGTATTAAGATATCAACCTCATCGCAGAATGAAATATTGACACCACACGGTGATTACACCTAATCCAATTTGTTTGATATTTATCTTATGTACCTACATACATATGTACCTATGTATGTCTATTAATTTATAGCATTATTTCACTATTTTGTTATTTACTATTTATGTATGTACATTAGAGTGGCCCTTAAGCCTATGGAAAAAAATTTTTTCTGATTTTTTGCGACGTTACCCCCTGAAATGGTTTCATGTACGAAGAAAATATGCCCTGTTTAATATTTGCTCGATTGGTCAACGTTAACCCGTGCCACAGTGTGTTGAAATAATGAACCAAGTGTTATACGGTTCGGTGGACGTTTATATTGGACGAATTTTCTTATATTTTTGAATTTTAGTATATTACAACGTTGTTATTTATTAGACTCCACAAATAAATGATTTATAAACAAAAAATATTGATATTCTATATATTGAAGTACTGAAATGTCATGGATCCTTATTTACTCATATATGTATACAAACAATTTGAGGAAATTGAAATTTTAATGTATATTTTTCATATACTCGTACATACATACATATTTATATGGGAATTTTTTAAAAGAAGTGCCCTCTATTAGTGTAATTGTACATTCTCGTACATGCATACACAAATAAGAAATACAATTCAGAATTTGCCTAATTATAAAACTGAATCAGAAAAAAATAGTCTCTTTTATAAAGGGTTAAAATGCTTCAATGAATTACCTGAAAATATCAAAAATTGTGATAATCATTTATTTAAATCAAGGTTAATTAATTACACGAAAGGTATGAATATTATATAGATGTTTGAAACTGATGTTTCAATTACATACTCAATTCCAAATGTAAATTCCATCCCAAACAATATTACACTCAAAAAACAGAATCACTATTCCTCTGCTATTTACCATAGCAGCCGTGTTATTACTGCATACGCTAAATATTAAAGCCATTTCTAGTATGTATATAGCATGATCAGTATTAATTATAGCCGTAGCAGCTTTATTTTTAAGCCAACATAAATCACTGTGGCAGCAAGTATTTATGGTATATAGTGCCGTTTGTATAGCACCAGCCGCTAATATAAACATCTGAAACCCATAGCATTGCCGGTAGCTGATGCCGCAATGTAACATAGCTGTGAGAGCTATGTGTTTAGCATTTATGGCTATGTTCGCTGCTGTTTCGGCTTTTTTATGCCAATTCACTCTCGATCAGCTGTCAAAATTGCATTTTTAAGTTGAAGTGCGACATTTCAAGTGCAACACAAAAGAAAAAGAATTTATAAATCAAAATGAATGAATATGTGGAGAAAAAACTTGTTGAGTGGGAATTGGTGTCGTTAATTGATGTTTTTAAAGGTAAGTACGTAATAAAAAGTGCAAAATGCAAATGTAAAATAAAATTTATTGAAACGCAAACCGCTTTGCTAAAAGTGAAAATTGACCAGTGTTGCCGCAGCCTCAAAAAATTTGGTATCAAAAATTGTTACCTTCATGGTTTTTTTCGTATCACCGAAAACATTAAAACACAATTTAATACACTTTAATTCCTTAAATATGATATTATAAGAGTAAATTATGGAAAATATAAGATATATAAGTAGATTAAGGAAAATGTGAACTATTAATTAAAGCCTATAATTTAATAAAATGAAAATAAAACAATATACAACTGCAGTCAATGCATTTTTATTCATCGTCACTAGCCATTATTTTATTGGTACTTACAATTTTATCTAGCAAGTGAGGCAATGCTACATAGCAGTCGTTGCAATGCCACATAGCAGTCGTTGCAATGCTAAATAGCCGTAGCTACAATTTTATCCAGCAAGTGAGGCAATGTACATAGGAAACCTAATGATAAACCATAGCGTGATCCACTATTTCTATTATTATAAAATATAGCAGCGACAGTAATAAACAGCCACTATCCCGATTTCTAGTAAGAACATAGCATCCAGCACCAGAAAACATAGCAGCCATAGCTATAATTTTTTTAAGTGTAAATGCGAATCATTGTATGTATGTAAATATTGGTAATTAATGTAATAATATATTTAAGTAACTTTAAGTGTTGAATTAGACTCGAAGAGTCGTAATAAATAAATAAATAAATAAATAAATAAATAAATAAACTTTAATTCTCTTGAAAGTCCATTGAAAGCGTTTGAAGAGCAGTGTAATTTGGAGTTACTTTATTTGGGAGTTATTTCACTGCGCCAGCGTTTGCTGCTGACAATTTTGGCATTTTTTTCTATAACACACTTAATTCTCACACAGAATGAAAGACCAATATCCACATAGTAAAACCCGCAAAAAATTGCCATAGCTGTAGCTTTGTAGACTACTTTAACCCTCTAACACCCCGACGATGAGGTCCCCACATTGAGGACTCTATCATGACTAGTGCTGGACCGTCTCGATATTATATTTCTGAATCATTTTCAAACGGTAGTAACACTGACTACGCGTAAAATGACCATGATACGGACACAAACTTTCCCAATGCCGATAATCACTTTTGCTATGTTTGTAAAAAACTAATTTGTCTCGTATATGCTAAAAAGGTATGTGCGGCATGTGCTTCAATTAACTGACTTCACCAGTTGCACCTTTTAAAATTATTGTATTGGAAGAAAATAATATAGACTACGATTTTAAATTAATACATAATTCTTAAGTGAAATGTTTGATTTGTTTGTTGTACTATGTTGCTTTATACGTAAGAACCAAAATTTAATGTCATCTACATACGTACATACATCTTCTACGATTCTTGCTACTCAAGCAATTGTAAAATAATAAAAGTATTTTGATTAATTTCATGCAAGTTTAAACTTATAAACATCTCAGAGTTAGGTTTTCGGATATACCTAGGCACATACACAAATTTATCACGGCATAGTAAAAAATTTTTTTTTGATTCGAAGAGTTTTTGTCTAAATGGAATAGTCCCACTTTAATTTAAATTTTCCACCCCCCTAAATTATCTTCGAAGTAATTTTTTTCCTTAAGAGGGCTTGTTAGCTTTTAAATGAGTAATCTTTTTAAGAAAAAATAAAATTTTTGGGGACGCAATAATTTGGCATTTTGCGTTGTTTTTAGTATTTTATACGCATTAAGTTTCGCGGTAATTGTGATCCCGTATTGGCCATGATGTGAATTCGCTTTGATTTTGATATTAGGTCCGTTCGGCGGCTGCAAATTGCCGCAATTTGCAATCAAAGAAAAATATGTCTTGCTCTCCGAAAGAGAGAAACTTATGCAAATTTACTGGCATTTCAGCGAACAGAACTTTGTCAAAATTTGCAGCAAATCAGCTGTTTGCCTTTATTCACAAGTGCATAACAAAATTAAAATTTTACGAAATAAAATCGAAGGGAAAGCTGGTCCTGGAATAAATCCAGAAGAGGAATTCTGCCGGCTGAGGGTTATCTTTTTAAAGTTCGGCCCAAGGCCGTCAACGGAAATAGTACGCGGTCTTGGTGTTTTGTTTGGTGCATTTTACAACTTTACCAATAAATATCTCATAAACTATAAGTTTCCGGCAAGTTTTTATTTCTGTTATGAAATCTGTGAAAAAGTTATTTTTTCGGGGCGTGCGTCATTAATGGACAATTTTCCCATTTAAGTAGTATACTATCTCCTATTTGCGATTCAACAACGCAGAATCCCGAGAGTGCAGACGATGATCCCACTGCGCTGTCATTAACACGTTTCCTTTTAGCTGGTACCTTATTAACAAATTAAATCATTTAAATAAACTTTATAAATTAAAATACTATAATTTTCTCACTTCATTTTCTATTGAATCACATATATTCCCGATTTTCTTAGTTTTTTGACTTGAAATCACTTTCGAATTTTTTTTTAAATTGTAACCATATAATCGCAAATCATATGTTTTTTCAGTCTACTGAACTTTGCAACGACAAATTTTGTCAGTAAAACTTTGCAGCTTTCTCCGTCAATGAACTGTCAAAATTGCGCTCTCTTCTGCAAATCTTGACTGAGTTTTTGCCTGAAAAAACGCGATTTTGCAGTTTTTTCTGCAATTTGCAGCAATTTGCTGCCGGCGAACGGTCCTATTATAATATACCTTTGTAAATAAAAAAGAAGTTTCTGAATTTGCCTATGCTTTCACAAGTTCCAGCTGTTTACGGATTTAGGGTTGCTAACCAAAATCCAATTGGTCTGTAAGTTAACGATAGAGCTACAGAATTACGATAAGGCACCAATAACTAGTAACACAGCTTGTCGTAAGGTTGGTTGAATCAGCTGTTTTATAAGGTTACAGATAAGTCACCAATGTCTGCACTTTAACACTGTAAGTATGTAAAAGTAAATGACTCTTACATATTCCAGTGTGTATGTGCATTCATATGTACGCTTATAAATAAAAACAACCGCTTGTAATCGTCATCTGATTAATTCCATTAATAGAATAACGTAGTTACAGTAAAAGTGCAGACATTGGGACTTATCTGTAACCTTATAAAACAGCTGATTCAACCAACCTTACGACAAGCTGTGTTACTAGTCATTGGTGCCTTATCGTAATTCTGTAGCTGTATCGTTAACTTACAGACCAATTGGATTTTGGTTAGCAACCCTAAATCCGTATACAGCTGACACTTGTGAAAGCAGTTATAGGAAGGTAGGAGCATAGGCGAATTCAGAAACTTCTTTTTTTATTTACAAAGGTAGATTATAATATCAAAATCAAAGCGAATTCACATCATGGCCAATAGTAATGTGCGAGTCCCAAGCGAATTCAGATTTTAACCAAGAAAAATATTATTTTGACATTACAATCTACTAATTACAATAACAAAATACATGGGAAATTTCTGAATTCGCCTATGCGCCTACCTTCCAAGATCTGCCTCGACATGTGTCAGCTGTTTACAGATTTACGGTACCACTAACAGCTCACATGGATTGCGATAAAGTTACAATAAGGTTAACGATACAGAATAACTTATAAGTCACCAATGTCTGAACCTTAAAATAAGTTTGCATTTTTAGATCGATAGGAATTAATTTGCTTTTATTTTTTTTTATATAATTTATTTGTAGTTATTAATGTAATTGTTATAATTATTATTACTATTATTATTTTATTGTAAAATATATACCTGAACTTTGTTTATAAAATGTATTGAGTAAATTGTGAAATGCGACCATTGTGCAGTATGGTATCATATACATAAGTATGTATATGTACAGTTTGTTTTTGAATAATTTCAGCAAAATATTTAAATGTTAACGTCACCAAAATGATATGACTGACAGACAGCACACGAATTTAAGAAAGACAACAAGAGTTTCTTTTCCTCCTCCCTCAATTTTGATTACTTTTGTAAATTTATGGTACTCATATTAAATTTAATACTTAAAACTAAAAAAGTCTTTCACTTTTTTAATTTCAAATAGTTTCCTTCCACGGCTAACTACAAAATCACTTTTATTTCCGCCATTTTTATCTTTTTGAGTATTTTATAAGACTAGACTCAAAGGCATGACCCAGTTATTGAAATATATGGCAAAATCCCAGAAATCGAAAATTTCGAGTTAAATCCCTATTGCATAAAACATGCGATATGTTATGTATGGGGTCATACGCGTGTTGAATTTTGGATAATAAAAATATGTACATACATACATACATACCCAAAAACATGTGTGAAAATTATCTTAAATTGATATAACCCATATCTACTCTCTGGGGGGACTATATTGTCTCTCTGATTTTTTTTTCTTTTTGCCCTTCATTTGATTATTTACTTATTTATTTATTTATTTAGTTATTTATTTATTTTTTTATTTATTTATTTATTTGTTACTTCTTTTGTTTCCTATTGTTGTTTCTGTGCAAAATCAGTTAGTGATTAAAATTCCAGCTGGCTTATGAACATTTCGTTTTGTTTACATGCCCCTATTTATTTGTTTTAATGCTAAACAGAAAAACAAAATAAGATGTCAATACTATTGCTTCGGTACTTAATTTCGGATATGTTTGTTGGCTATTTAAATGTGTAGTAAAGAAAAAAAATGTTTGTTTTTTAAAGAAAAAAACACTTTTTGGAAAATATGCACATAAATACATAGAATGTATGAATGTAAATAAATCAACCTTCAAAATTGTACCTTTTTTGTTCTGTGTGTTTCGCCTTGTTTGATGATTTCGATACAACTGACTTTGTAACTTAATAACTTAGCGCAAAAACAAATCAAAATATATTTTCCAATATGTACATATGTGCTTACACGTTAATAATCACTTATGTATATACATATGTGTATTATCTACATATATATGTGATTTTTTATATGTACATCACATACATGGGTACGTAGATATTGTATTACTCACAGGAATTTATGTACATACATACATATGTATGTATTTGAAATTAAAAGAACACCAGCCACATGTCGGCCGGTAAGCCAAAATGAATGCCGCCAGCCGTAACAACAATATATACCTAATTTTTATTTATTTACATACACACATGAGTTTGATAATTTTACTTGTATTTTTGTATATTTATTTTCTTCTTCTCTTGAACTTTAATCTTCTTTTCGGTAAAGATTGTTGATACGCGATTGTTCTCATCACACGACGTTACTGTTGCCACGCCTACGTAGGTAAAGCAAAGCAATGTGCAAGATCAGCAAAGATAAGTGTTTATATGTACATATGTATATATAGTTGTTAGTATATAAAACTAATCCGATTTGCTGCAATGCATTTTTCGAAATTCTAGTTTTCCTTATATTTTTTTAGGGGTTTTTAAGTTTCAACTCCTTAAACGGATGGATTCTTTCTTATCTTGCTTTATTTTTAATGCATACCTTTAACGTTTTTTTTTTCTCTTTTTTTATTATTATTTATTTAAAAATTTCACAATTCCATAATTGTTATTTATTGTGGTTTTAATTTGACCGACGAGGGTAGCTAAGAACGTGTTCTATACGCTCGAAATGCCGGATAACGACTGTAACGATTGCCGCCTGTTGCTTTGCCTTTGCATTTTTGTGTTCAGGTCGTCGTCGCTGACAAGTCGGGAGCTTTATTGCTGATTATTGTCGGTTGGTATTGTCATCGCCATCGTCATCAGAGTAATCGCAGTCGCCGTCTCAGTGGTCGTCGACGTTACCGTAATCGAAATCTGTTTCAGAATGGAAGCAATCATTACGTTTCTATATGAGTATGTATGTATGCAAATACATTCCCAATAAACATCAGGCCAAAAAATATCAAACATTTGAGAAAACCTTAATTCTCATTTTGGTAATAAAGATTTTCTCAAAAATTACACTAACGTTTGAGAAAAATGTGCCCTTATGTTTGAGAACGCTATCAAGGGAAATTTGAGGTGCATTTGATAACTAACGTTTGAGGTTTGAGAATAAGGTTTGTTCTCAATTGCATCACAAATTGAGAATTAAGAAAAATGTTTATGGGGTTGTACCTATGGATGTACATGTGTATGCTGATGTAACCGAAAGGATTCATTACCTCCCCAAAAAAACAAAAGCTCTAGTCTCTCAGTGCTAAAGCGTTAAGACTTGCTGGAAGTCTGATTTGAAACATCGGTAAAGTATTTATAGCACACATATCATACGTTCATACACACACAAATTGATAACAACAAACAAATGATCATCAAAGTTATTTTTACCTTCTGCAGTTGTATCCTTCACGCAGGAGTGCATACATATGTGCTCGATCGATAACGTGTAATCTTTCCGCTTTTAATCATTGGAGCTCTCGTTTTGTAGCATATGAATTTATTTTTGATACGTTATTAATCTACATACATATGTATGTATATATGTAGATAAGTAACATTGAAATTTAAACACATATTTTATTTCTAATGAGGTTTTCCTATCTTCTCTTTATAAATAAAACTATTTTCGACATTTGAAAAAAACACTTACATATGTACATATGTATATGCAAATACATATGTATAATTACTGAAAGAACACTCCTCGCTCTTTAGCCAATTCTTTTCCTAATCGCAATAAAAACTGGAAACACTGAGCATTTCAATCGAAAAGTAAATTCACCACCCACCACCTTTCCAAACCTCAATACCAGCAGCTGACTTGTGACATACATTTGAATATGTTTGGCCTTGTACGAAGACACGCCACAAATATTCAACTCTCTGTAAATGTGAAGTGGATCGTAGCACAAGCCGATTTTTATTTATTTTTTTTTTTTATTTCTATTGATTGCTAACTTTAATTTTTGTGTTAATCTGTATTTGTTATTGGATTACTTACAGATTAGGGGATAGATAGTGTCTCGCGAGTTTTGTGTCACTTGTTACAGAACAAATGTATGTACATATGACATATGTATGTATGTACTTACATATGTACATATGTATTAAGTAGATCATGTTACTGGCGCACAGTGGGGAAGCTTCCATACATTCAGCGGAAAAAAATAGAAGGAGTTGTCGTAGGGCTTTGAAATTTTGCAGACAGGTTATATATGAGCTAGTTAAGAAAATTTCCAAAAATGGTTGAAATCGGTCAACTCCTAGGGGTACCTCCCTTGGACCTATAATAAAAAATTAAAAAAAAAATTTAAATACAAATTTTAATTTCAGCTCAAAAAAGTAAGATATCTTTACGAAACTTCGCATATCAATTACCCTCATAAAGGGCATTGACGGTGCAAAAAATAATTGAAATCGGCCACTCCCTAGGGGTACCTCCCTTGGACCTATAGTAAAAAATAAAAATAATTTTTAATCCATACCTGTACTTAATTGTGAATAAAAGCGAAACGCGTCCATCGATTTTCTTGATTTATGTATCATTTTGTTCATAGGTTATGCGACTTTACGTGAAAATAATAGGACTTTGAACTTTTTTACCGTTTTCGATTTTTTATGAATTAAAAAAAAAAAAAATTATTTTTAGGCAAAAAATATTTTTTTTTCTCCATACATTTATTTATAACTGGGAAACTGTTGCCTATATAGCGAAGCGTTATATAAACAGATGAAAGTACTAGTAATTCTTGATTTTTATAAATTTGTTTAAACAAAATCCGACTAGTGGTTCTTGAGTTATGTTAAACAAAAGAGCCTTATCAGAATTGAGTCGCGAATCAATTAGCTGAAAAATGTTGTACTGTATAATACAATAAATTGAAAAGGGGCACCTGGGGGCACTTGAAATTGATTAAAAATGTAAAAACAGATATGAAACAATGTATTAGTAGTGATTTCCAACTGGAGGCAAGTGGCGCTAAAATTACAGGTCCAAATGTTTGGAGAAAAAAGGGATTTTTGTTATATGTTCATAAAAATAAACAAAAAAAAAAAACTTAAGTCTCTGCAGAGTTTATTTTTTCAATTTTAGTAGACTGAAATATCCTACTTTAAATAAAAAATAAAAAGAAAAACGTTAGCTCACATAATAAAAGATTATTCGTTTTGAAATTCTTAGGTTTAAATTAAGTTGGTTCGGTAAAACATACAAGTACTGAGTTTGAGACGGCTATAAAAAAAAAACTAGCAGTCAGATCGGAGTAATTCTTTTTGATTTGGTTGTACCATTTAGTCTAAATTCCAAAATATCACTGCATATTGCATGAAGAGTATGTTGACAATTTGACTTTTTTCCGCAAAATCCCCAGTGTGTGGCGCGTCAAAATATGGCGTGCAATTGTTACTTTGCAAAAGGTACTGTTGTGTGACTTGTATTGAGGCTTACAAACAGTGCTGCAGTGCGTATGTGGAACATTTGGATATACAATCTTGTAAATCTAATTAATAAAATCAAACAAAAAATGGAAGAAAACCTCTCTTTCACTCACTCCTTACAGTTTCATAAAATAAACGTACATATATTTCTTAGATCAAAAGTAATAAATTTATTAAAATTTAAAATATAGACTGAAAATAACGGTCGCTCCTTTTAGCTAAGCCTTTTAACGGCAGATGGCACCCTAAACTGCAACCAACAGGCCCTTGATCGGAGCGTAGCGGAGCAAACAGCTAAGGACCTTAACTTATGTAACTAAACGTTACTGTGTAACCTAAGAGCGCTTTCACATTACTCGGTGCGGTATCGGATCGACATTTTTGGTTTTTGCCGAAAGTATACCGAAACCTTACCGACCACATGTATTTCAATTGGCACTTTCATATTAGTGTTGCATACATGAAATCGGAGCGGATTAATTTCGGTATACCGCAATGCGGTAAGACCGGTCAGTAAAATTTGAGGAATTACTGCATACATTTTTGCGGCGCGATAAAAGAAGAAGAACAAAGTCAGTAAAAAACTCGTTTCGGCTATAAATGTAGAAAGTTATAATGTCTTCGTTTTCGCTAGAAGACATTATTGTTATTATTGAGTGATTTGTTGAAGTTAAAAATTTTGTTTTGCAAATTTCGATGTTTGTTTTCCTATTTTCTGCCGATTACGCACCAAAAGTATTCCCACAAGTGTGAAAAACACAGCAACGCGGAATCGTTTCGGTAAGCTGAAAATACCGAGCAAAAAATGTCGATCCGATGTCGTGCCGAGTAATGTGAAAAGGCCCTAAATCAAACGCAAGTCGTCAATTTAACGCACGCACGAAAATTTTTCATATGCGTTGAACCGAAATTGACTTGCGTGCGTGTTCAGATAAAGAAATAGGAAAATACAGAAAATCAGAGAAAATCTTGTTATTTTGTGGAATATGTACCTAACAGACACGATATCAAAAGCAAGTATAATTTTTTTGCAAACAATCACCCACAATGCTTAATTTCAACTGTCACGCAAAACAAAAATTGGGCGTCGAATTTGCTTTTTACGCACGCCGTTCAATTTCGGTTACTCCCATACAAGTTGTATGGGCATGAGAAATTTTTGACAGTAAATTGACGGCGTGCGTTTGATTTAGGTTACACAGTTAAGCGTCTCTTTTCATCATTAAAAATTATCGTACCTGATTTAAAGGCCGTTGGCAACTTACAGTCTGGATTGAGAGGAAGTGTATATGTGTCGGTTAATTGACGCAAATATCAAAAATTTTTGATTTTCGTCGCAGCGAGCAGATAGCGAGCCGACAACAAGTACGTGTAGCACGACGGCTGCCGATTGCAATAATACACACAAAAAAACTTAAAACTTAACTCACTCAAAACAACACTCAAACTGACAATCCAGATTGTAAGTTTCCGAAGGCCTTAAGACGGTCTTGTCCATTTTAATGTGCCAAGATGCTTCCGAAAAGTGCACACACACGAGTCATTTTCCATCACTGGTACATAAGTAGATAACAAGCGTGTTTCAATAACGATGATTTGAGTCCGAGAGAACCAAATAAATTTCTGATTCAATTAATGATCCAGTTTGTTCGATTTGTTTCTTCCGTAACTAGATGCGAGACTCTCAAATTTATCTGCTCTCACGGGGGCCTGAACTGTCTTTTCACTTTCAAACACTGACGAATCAGGGAAAACAGCTGACAGCAAAATCAGCTGATACCACAAACCAGATCAAATCCACCATAAATAATAAACAAATGAGGGTGTAGGGTGCATGATTATTACTGTATCAATTTATAACTTTGTTATATATAGTATTTTAATATAGAGAGAAGTTGTTTTTGAAAATTGGAGTTTTCAAAATGAAAATTTTGGACATTTATAATTATTCAGATTTTATATCAGACTTTCTTTGAAACCAATAAAATAAATTTTTATTTAAAAAAAAAAAAAAATATTTGAATAAACGTTTAATTGGCTACAATTGGCGATCCTGCTAAACGAATAAAGCATTTGAAATACAACTATACCGACATATCAAATCTCTGCGCCAACAGTTCAGTTGCCGATTCAACATAATCAACAATCAACATAAGATTTTCATTGCAGTTTGCATTTACTGACATACTTATCGCAAACTTAAATCATTAATTTACAAATCATCATTACCTTTGCTTGTGGCATCCTTTACGTTATCTTTGTACTATCTATTTCACCATTTGCTGCAAGATCATCACAATCAATATCACAAAAACTTACTACAATCGAAACGCTATTTCCATTACAACTATTATCGCACATTATACATATTTATTATAAAACGCCGCAATTGATATATTAAAGGTAACTTGATTTGACCTTCATGCAGTTGCAGTGACAACTTAAGATTAAAGCAATCACAAAATCGAAGTCAACTATATAAATCAAGCAACGTTTGGTGAGCTGTATCATTTTCAATTTTATACATATGTATATGTATTAATATACATATGTATGTATGTATATATATGTATGTATATTTACATATAATTATTAAATCTTAAAATTACTTCAATATTTTACAATATATACATATATATAAGAATTTAAATTTATTTATATATACGTATATATATTGTAAACCCCCCTTTTCCCGAAGATTTTGCAAGTTTATTATTATTATTCAATATGTTTAATTCACCTCCACATAATATACCAATACATATCACTCCATCACATAACACATTTTCAAATAACATACATGCATCTACACGAACACAGAATTTAAACGAGTCATTAATAAATTTAGAAGAAGAGTTGATAAATTCTCCTTCTAGTCAAAATAATTTTGAAATTCATGCAACTTCATTAAAGCTTCCACAGTTTTGGACAAATTGTCCAGAAGCTTGGTTCTATCATGTAGAAATGCAATTCAGCACAAAAAATATAACTAATGAAACAACCAAATATGAACATGTTATTACTGCACTTCCGCAAGAAGTTATAATTACGGTTTTAGACTTCATTAAAAATCCTCCTCATGTAAACAAATTTACAGAATTGAAGAATACTTTGATTCAGAGACATTCTTTGAGTGATAATCAAAAATTAGATAAAATTTTGTCAGATTCAGAAATGGGTGATCGTAAGCCTTCTGAATTTTATCGGTCTCTCATACTTTTAGCAGGTTCTAATTTCAGTCCAGATATTTTAAAGAAACTGTGGCTAAGAAAATTGCCAAAAAATCTTAACGTGATTTTATCTGGCTCCAATGTTAGTGATATAAATGAGTTAGTGAAAATAGCTGATAATATTTGGGAAGCTATTAGTAGATCCGAAATATCAGCTGTGAACAATTTTCAAAATTCTAAATTACATAACAATATAATTGAGAATTTAGTTAAGACAAATAATACTTTGTGCGAAAATTTTCAAAAACTTTCACTTGAATTAGATTTAGTTAAACAAAAAATTGATCAAAATTTTCAGTCGAAATTGCAAGTATTTCATAGAAATAACTTTAGAAGTACATTTGGAAATAGGTCAAGATCTCTCGATAGACAAAATTGGTTGTGTAGGTACCATTATAAATTTGGAGACAAGGCTCAGAATTGTGAACAACCCTGTAATTTTTATAAAACTAAAAATTCGGAAAACTAAAATCATCTGTTGTTGCGGCGACAAACAACGGGAACATAAATTTTTCAACTCGTCGTCTATTTATATTTGACAAAGTTAACAAGCTAAATTTCTTAATTGATAGTGGAGCAGAAATTTCAGTACTCCCAGTAACAAAATTTTCATATACGAAACGTTCTACTGAATTATTTCTTACTGCTGCTAATGGTTCAACAATTTCAACATATGGTAAACAAGTTTTGAATATTAATTTAGGATTAAGACGTGAATTTCCTTTTACGTTTATAATAGCTGATATAGCTAAACCAATTATTGGTGCAGATTTTCTATGCAGATACGGTCTTTTAATTGATATGAAACGCAAATGTTTAGTCGATCCAACAACAAATCTTTCAGTTAACACTATTTCTTATATTTGTGATATTTCACTTCCTAAAGTTTTTGCTGTGGAAAATAAATACCCAAAATTATTAAAAGAGTTTCCTTCTTTAATTTCTGAGCCAGATTATTCGAAACCAGTGAAACATACAACAGTTCACAGACTTATTACTGAAGGTAACCTTCCATTTTCTAAGCCAAGGCGCTTAGATCCTCTTAAATTTAAAGTAGCCAAAACTGAATTTGATTTTTTAGTTAAGACAGGTATTTGTAGACCTTCAAATTCTTGTGTAGCATCTCCACTTCATTTAGTACCAAAAAAAGAATTAAATGACTGGCGTCCTTGTGGTGACTTTCGAAGATTAAATGTTGTTACTGTACCGGATCGTTATCCTTTGCCACATATTCAAGATTTTAATATGCATCTCAGGAATAAAACAATATTTTCGAAATTAGATCTGGTAAGAGCTTACCACCAAATTCCAATGGCAGAAGAAGATATATATAAAACTGCAATCACGACTCCTTTTGGTATGTTTGAATTTATGCGAATGCCTTTTGGACTTAGAAATTCAGCGCAAACTTTTCAAAGATTTATAAATGAAGTTGTTAATGGTTTAGATTTTGTTTTTACTTATATTGATGATCTTTTAGTTGCTAGTGAAAATGAGGAACAACATTTTAAAGATCTACGTGTACTTTTTCAACGTCTTACAGAATATGGTTTGAATATTAAACCCACTAAATGTATATTTGGAGTAACGAATATTGACTTTTTAGGACATAATATTTCAGGAGCAGGAATTAGACCTTCTGAAGAAAAAGTTGCAGTTATTAGAAATTTTGAAAGACCGAAATCCATCAAACAAGCGCAGAAATTCATTGGTATGGTAAATTATTACCATAGATATATACCAAAGTTAGCTGAGTTCACGGCTATTATTTATAATTTAATTAATCGAACTAATAAGAACCGTGATAAGACTTTGATTTGGGATGACATATCAAATAAAGCCTTTGAATGCATTAAAGATAAGTTTTCATCTACGATTTTGTTAAATCATTTTAACAAAGATGCTAAACTTTCTTTAAATGTGGATGCATCTAATACGGCAATTGGTGGTGTCATACATCAAACGTTTAACAATAAAATAGAACCGCTTGCATTCTTTTCTAAAAAGCTTTCTCCATCAGAGATTAAATACAGTGCATTTGATAGGGAATTATTAGCTATTTATTTGAATATTAAACATTTCCGTTATCTATTAGAAGGACGAGAGTTTACAGTTTTTACTGACCACAAGCCTTTGATATTTGCTCTAAATTCAAAAACGGAACGTAGTCCCAGACAAACGAGACATATGGAATACATTGCACAATTTACTAATGACATTCGTTATGTTAAAGGACAAGAAAACCTGATACTTTATCGCGAGCTTTTGAAATAGATGCAATCAAAAATTCGGAACTTAATTTCAAAATTTTACATAACGAACAAGAAAAAGATAATGAACTTAAAAATTTAACTAGTGAATCCAATCATAATCTTAAACTAATTCAAATTAAACTTTTAAATTTTAGTATTTGGTGTGAAATGACATGTGAAAATCCTAGACCATTTGTACCACTTACTTTACGTAAAACTGTATTTGATATTTTACATGGGATTTCACATCCTGGAACAAGAGCTACACGTCGTCTTATAATAAAAAAGTATTATTGGCCAAAAATGAATAAAGAAATAAATATTTGGGCAAAAGAATGTACAAGTTGTCAAAAATCAAAGGTTAATCGACATATTAAATCACCTGTTATTAAAATTGCAATTCCTAAAAGTAGATTTGAACACATACATATGGATATTGTTGGACCTCTGCCAGTTTCGAAAGGATATCGATATATTCTAACAATTATTGATAGATTTACACGTTGGCCAGAAGCGTATGCATTAAGAGATATTTCGGCCTCTATAGTTGCAAATAAATTTTTAAGTGAGTATGTTTCTCGTTTTGGGGTACCATTGCAAATTACAACAGATCAAGGTGTACAATTCACGTCTAAATTATTTTCGGAACTTACTAAATTTTTAGGTAGTCACCATATTACAACTTCTGCATACCATCCTCAAGGAAATGGTATGGTAGAACGATTTCATAGACAGTTAAAAGCGTCTATAATGGCTAGAAATGGAACCAGTAATTGGTATGATGAGTTACCGATAATTCTTCTAGGCTTACGGTCAGTTTATAAAGAAAGTATTACGGCAACACCATCAGAAATGGTTTTTGGACAAAATTTACGTTTACCTGGTGAACTGATTGTTCCATCAGAAGAAAATCTTTCTCATGGTGAAGTTTTAGGAAATTTGCGAAAACATTTTAAAAATGTTAATTCAAATCTTAAACATAATCAAAATTCCGAAACAGGTGTATACATTCCGAAAGATTTAGAGACTTGTAAATTTGTTTTTATGCGTGTTATTAATAAAAAATCATTGCAACAACCATATGAAGGACCTTATAAAGTTGTTGAAAAAGACAAAAAATATTTCAAAATTGAAATAGATAATGAAATTAAAACAATTCCAATTGATAGACTTAAACCGGCAATTATAGAAAACACAATTATTCCTAACACAAACACTAACATAGTCACAACAACAGAAAAGAAACGCGTTACTTTTAACTTATATAATATTGATTCTCGTGAAGGGGGAGTATTGTAGGGTGCATGATTATTACTGTATCAATTTATAACTTTGTTATATATAGTATTTTAATATAGAGAGAAGTTGTTTTTGAAAATTGGAGTTTTCAAAATGAAAATTTTGGACATTTATAATTATTCAGATTTTAACTTTCTTTGAAACCAATAAAATAAATTTTTATTTAAAAAAAAAAAAAAAATATTTGAATAAACGTTTAATTGGCTACAGAGGGATTTTGGATATTTGCCACCATTTCATGAAATGACTTTATTACTTATTATATTAATCGAGAAGTGAATTAAAAATGTATAATAAAGTTTGAAAAGGGGTGAGAATGGAATTGTTTGCATATTTACCTTTTTGAATCAAAAATATGTAAGAAATATCTAGATATGGGAAGTAGGATATACTATAAATATAAAATATTTGCCTTAAAATTAATGCTATATTTATTTATTTCTCAATGAAAACACAATATCATTTTCCTTTTTAGACTGGAAACAAAATTTGAATGAAATATTTGCGTGCATTTTATTAACTGGTTTAATAACATATAAACCATTTTACATGATCTTAAACACTCAAGATTATACTTTAGATCAAATCTAAAGTATAATTGCGAAGTCACTGTCATATTTTGCAGCAAAAATTACGTAATATTATTCATTTGCATGAAATAACGAAATACCCCCAAATTTTATTTTAAAATACCCACATTCACTTTTTTACGCAGTGGCACCAATGGAAAATGTTATAAAAAATGCGCATTTTTCAGCGCTCTCACGAAACAAAGAGTTTCGTATCTAGTTATCTATAGCCGTGTTTCACATACGGTGATCCTAACCCAGATAAAAATTTTTGCATGTAAATGCAACAACAAAGATTTCAGCTCGATTAAACCAGATAAATTGCTGGTTCAATTTCTGATCCGCCCTGTTCGATTTGTTTTTTCCGTGCTGATTTGGCAGCACAGTGCTTTTTTGAGTTGGCAGAACTGAAAAGTGACATTTGTGTATGTATACATATATATAAATATACCCTGCAGTAAATTTGTTTCACTGCTAAATGATCATTGATCATTCTTTGTTGAATATTCATCACTATCGTTTTGCGTTGGCGCCAGCGAGCAAGCTATATTGAAAAAACCAAACGAAATACCATCTAGGCGGTTAAAACCCCACGAGCCAGCTTGTATTTCGGTAGGTTTTTTGACATTCGGCAGCTTTTCTGACGAATTTTTCAATTTGACTACTATAAAACAAATTATATTTAAAATAAAAAATATATGGAAATAAAAATTTCAAATTTGCCTCTGTAAGCTTCTGCTTTGGCCGTAAGGGGAAAGAAGAAGTCCGGAAGAAAAATTATACTGCGCACTGGCTTATCCTTATAACATGGAATACATAGCTATCCCGCCATTTGAGTTTCATAATTTATTTCAGTAATTTAAATTCAAATTTCCAAAAAAATAATTTTTGAAATAGTTATTTTCATTTATTTTGAAGTTTAAAGTCAATCAAATTGTTTTTGAGGGAGTATTTGTCTCTTTTCAACGTACAGAAGAATTGTTTTTGCGCTATTATAACTCTGACGAGTTTTATGGCCGAGCTTCTCTCCCAATTCGAGGTGTGCTCCTTTTGTTTTTCCTACAATTGGACAGTTTTATGCCGGCTCCGAACGGAGTCATATAGGCATGAGGAAAGCAAACCATTTATTTGAAAAAATTCAGCAGCCTTTGTATGAAAGCATTCACTGATGCCTCCTCATGATGAATTTCATCAGTGATTCATAAAGGATTCATTTCAGATTTTTACTGCTGGGTATATGTTGTATATGTTTCTTCTTCTTTTTAGTTCTTTGCAAGTGCAGCCAATTTTCATTATGAGCCGGATTGTTTCAGTAAAAATTTATCTTAACCCAGACCCAGATGTAATAACTGAAATGCCCCTTATGCTTCCGTGCTGACAGTGTTTTTAAACGGTTTTATTTAGCTCACCCCGTTTGTTTTATTCTTGGGTCAAATTTAGTAATTCAAATTTCACCCTCTTCCTGTCAACCTATTAATCTGAAATTTTGTACGCATGTATAACCCCGATGACAATGCAATATTAGGGGCATTTCAGTTATTACATCTGGGTCTGGGTTAAGATAAATTTTTACTGAAACAATCCGGCTCATAATGAAAATTGGCTGCACTTGAAAAGAACTAAAAAGAAGAAGAAACATATACAACATATACCCAGCAGTAAAAATCTGAAATGAATCCTTTATGAATCACTGATGAAATTCATCATGAGGAGGCATCAGTGAATGCTTTCATATAAAGGCTGCTGAATTTTTTCAAATAAATGGTTTGCTTTCCTAATGCCTATATGACTCCGTTCGGAGCCGGCATAAATCTGTCCAATGGTAGGAAAAACAAAAGGAGCACACCTCGAATTGGGAGAGAAGCTCGGCCATAAAACTCGTCAGAGTTATAATAGCGCAAAAACAATTATTCTGTACGTTGAAAAGAGACAAATACTCCCTCAAAAACAATTTGATTGACTTTAAACTTCAAACTAAATGAAAATAACTATTTCAAAAATTATTTTTTTGGAAATTTGAATTTAAGTTACTGAAATAAATTATGAAACTCAAATGGCGGGATAGTTATGTATTCCACGTTATAAGGAGAAGCCAGTGCGCAGTATAATTTTCCTTCCGGACTTCTTCTTTCCCCTTACGGCCAAAGCAGAAGCTTACAAGAGGCAAATTTGAAATTTGTATTTCCATATATTTTTTATTTTAAATATAATTTGTTTTATAGTTGTCAAATTGAAAACTTTGTCAGAAAAGCTGCCGAATGTCAAAAAACCTACCGAAATACAAGCTGGCTCGTTGGATTTTAACCGCCTAGATGGTATTTCGTTTGGTTTTTTCAATATAGCTTGCTCGCTTGCACCAACGCAAAACGATAGTGATGAATATTCAACAAAGAATCATCAATGGTCATTTTGCAGTGAAACAAATTTACTGTAGGGTATATGTATATATATGTATACATACATAAATGTCACTTTTCAGTTCTGCCAAATCAAAAAAGCACTGTGCTGGCAAATCAGCACGGAAAAAACAAATCGAACAGGGCGGATCAAAAATTGAACCAGCAATTTATCTGGTTTAATCGAGCTGAAATCTTTGTTGTTGCATTTACAAACAAAAATTTTTATCTGGGTTAAGATCACCGTATGTGAAACACGGCTATTATGAAAAAAAAAATCCGATAGGTGGCGCGTGGGTCGCTATATTTACAAAAATCGCATTTATGGTCTGATTTGGCTGAAATTCGGAACATGTATTACTACCTTGAAAAGAAATATTTTCTTTAAAAAAAATTCCGCTAGGTGGCGCGTGGGTCGCTATATTTACAAAAATCGCATTTATGGTCCGATTTGGCTGAAATTCGGAACATGTATTACTACCTTGAAAAGAAATATTTTGTTAAAAAAAAATTCCGCTAGGTGGCGCGTGGGTCGCTATATTTACAAAAATCGCATTTATGGTCCGATTTGGCTGAAATTCGGAACATGTATTACTACCTTGAAAGGAAATATTTTCCTAAAAAAAACTTCGATAGGTGGCGCGTGGGTCGCTATATTTACAAAAATCGCATTTATGGTCCGATTTGGCTGAAATTCGGAACATGTACCTTGAAAAGAAATATTTTCTTAAAAAAAAATTCCGCTAGGTGGAGCTGAGATCGGGGTAATTAAAACTGAAAATCCTATTTGCAGGGACTACGTATAGAGGCGTTGGACTGCAATAAACTAACGGGCAAGAAACCTTGCAATAATGAAGCACTAAATGAATTAAACAGACAATTGATGAGCCCCACGGTTTTATTTTAGTCTAGTCTATGCAAATGTTTATAATTCCCACGACTGTATCTATTTTATTATTTTTTGGTTTTTAGTACATTTATCTTAAACATTGCAATGTATGTATAACATAAAACCGTTTAACTTAAAAAGTTTTTTTACCTATTTTTATTTAATGTACACCACACTAACGCTTTCACACATTGTGTATGTGTTGGTGCCGTTTGCGTAACGTCGTTTGTTTATTAGATTATTATGAGCGGAGCTCATAGCAAAAAAAAATATTGGGACCTAAGAGCGGATCTAGAAAAATAATTGGGTCCGGAACAAGCGAAAAAATATTTTGCTCCAAGGCAACAGTCAACATAAATAGCGTTTGTTGAGTGTAGGAAAGCGTATGAGTTGCAGGAATTTTACCACAAAATAGCGAGAGGATCAGAGGATGTGAGCGAGAAAGAAGACTAGCTAGTTGTAGGAATCCGCACACAGAATTTGTGTGGGTACTTTCCTTAAATATTTCAAAATCTCTGAAGAAGAGGAAGAAATTGTAAACAGTGTTGCCACAGCCTCAAAAAATTTGTTACTTTCGGGGTTTTAACGATATCGTTTTTTTTTAATAATATAAAAATATAAAGATAATACTTAAATTTCACATGCAAATAAATATGAATACTTTGGTACTGTACCGAGTAATATAAAAGTTCTATAAAATGCAATGGGTCAAACGAGCTGGGTGATCTAGTTGCCAGAGCTGATTCTGGAATTGATTTGGAGTCATTGAATCAGTTCTTAAATATTTGTCGCTGTGTCCTCCTTTAAGTCAAAATGCCTGCTATGCGGAGTGGTCCAACCAAAAGTTTGATAAAAATAAAATTTGTTCTAAGCCAAAATAAAAATTATCTACGTATCATTCATATGTAATTGTGCTTAGGTGTTTTTTTTTTTTTATAAATTTATGTACTCCCTCATGAAAGCGATGAAGGTATTCCACGCAGGATTACTGTGGATGGGTACGTAGATTTTGCCCCAGAAAGAGGATTATGTGGTCCTTTCAACCCGTTATCACCAAAATAAAGGTATTTTGAAAAAAACAAATATTTATATTTCGAAAACTATCGGCCTCCGGACTGTTCCGACTTCAGATATAGGATCGGAGGACGGTGCAACGCCCCTTTATAAACGGTTTTTGCGATCGGTAAAGGAAAGCGTGACCACGAAACAAAAAACCATGAAGGCATCAATTTGTGATACCATAATTTTTTAGGCTGTGGCAACACTGTTCCTAAGCGTCAATTTTGACACTAAATAGCATTTCGCACAAATGCGTTTGTTGAACTTTTGCCTTCATCTTCAGTTTGACATAAAATAGCATTCTACCCATGATTCAACATTAAAGGTTTTCGCATGACGACATACCTTCATATATAGTGGGGCGATAAGTGTCATGCATAGAGGAATGTAGAAGAATTTGACAGATACGGCCCTTATTGAAATGCTTGGGTGCGTGTGTGTGTGACATATGTCAACAAAAAAAATGCTTGTGTTCGTGTGTTTATGAAGATTGAAGAAGTCAGCTGATCTTATGCATTCTCCTTTATTGTTCCTCCATGATTCTACCCAAAATCTCACCAAACAGACCTATAAACAGCTGATAAATAACAATAACAAAAACCAAAACATTTATAATTTTCGAATCGAAATTTAATTTTCCTCGTCAAAATTTTCCTCTATTTTTGGATTAATTGCTAAACCATTAATTGATCAAAGCAGCAGTAATGTGCTTTTCCTAAAATAAATACATAAAAACATACCTACAAACCTAGGATATGGTGTGATTGTTCAATCTGCATTAATTATTAACAAAACAAAATATGGACGTACAAACGCTCTCACAAAATGTCGATAAGTCGCAAGTGCCTCCACTGCATCAGAAACGCATTCTGGCCTTCATCAATCATTTCATAATAAATTCTTGCACATTCCTCAATGGTTTCGCTTGGAAGTGTGAAACGAAGTTCATCGATATGGAAAGAAAAATGCAGAAAATAGAAGCAGCTCTAACGATAATTGAGGCGAAGGTAAGTGTGAAATAAGATTATTAGGCCACAAAGGTCATCTTTAAAATAAATTTCATAAAAAATGCTTCCTTTTTTCTCAATTAGTTGGCGTCTGTACCCGATGTTTCAGAGAACCCAACAACAATTACTGTAAATACAACAGCAGCAAAAGATCCTGATGAAAAGATCCATAACGCAGAAGGCAATGGTGCCGCTGAGAGTACAGTTGTTGCTGCTGCACCAGCTGGAAGAACATCTGACGCCACCGAGCCCACAAAAGACGATATGATGAATGAACATGAACCTGTAGGTGTGCGTGCTTGTGAAGATGTCCGCTTTAAGAAATTCTTTAAAATGGTGCAATTTGGTGTGCCAGCAGAAGCAGTTAAAATGAAAATGCAAGCGGATGGCATAGAGCCGAGCATATTAGAGTATGTTACATAAATTTCAGCTTACTAAAATACATATTTATATATTTTGATTTTCTTCTAGAACTCCAAATTTAATGCTCGCGGATGGAGTTGCTGGCTAAGCTCATATGCACGTTTACCGACAACGAAAACTATTTGACGTCCAGTGGGACACAGTAATTCTTGCGTCATTAGCGGATAGTG
The DNA here is from genome assembly GCA_960531455.1 of Urophora cardui. Classification (NCBI taxonomy): domain Eukaryota; kingdom Metazoa; phylum Arthropoda; class Insecta; order Diptera; family Tephritidae; genus Urophora; species Urophora cardui. The sequence goes on from OY482674.1 coordinate 5,514,199, forward strand.
ATATATTTTGGAATTCCTTGTTTTTTAGTAGATAACTCAAAAGATTGAAAGTACTTTGAAAAAGAAATGGAAAATAAGCTTGAGTTCTTAAACGCCCATTTGGGTTCTAAAATTAACTTGTTTGAATTGGTCAGCATCAAATTAAGCATGGGTATGTTCAGAAACGCAGCATGAAATGCAACAGCGGCAGTAATTATTTTTTTGATGATTGTGATGAGCTTCAAACTGAGTTTCTGAACAAAGCCTATTTTTGCATATTTTCATAGGGCCACATTTACACATGGGCTCTGTTCAGAAACTCAGTTTGAAGCGCAACCCGCTTTTGTAGTGCAAGCAGAACGTTCATAAACGTAAATTTTGCATGAAGCGTCGCTCATCACAATCATCAAAAAAATAATTACTGCCGCTGTTGCGTTTCATGCAGCGTTTCTGAACATAGCCAGACATACAGATCTAAATAAGACTTTTTATAATTTCAAAATGAAATAATAATTATTCTACATCTCTGTTAAATACAAAATATTTCATATAAAGAATTGTTTTAAATCAGGGCTGCTCACCTCATAGGCACTCAAAGCACAATTGTTGTTTGTTTTGTTCCGAATCATAGGCACATATACATATTTTCACTTCAAATATGAAAATAAAATTTTCTTTGCACTCCCTTATAGGGGCGTCAGAATGAATACTTTTCCGTCAATCCAGCAATCCGTTTAACTGACAACAGAGTAAAATTACATGTATTTGAATGAAGATCGACAGATTCAGTACTTCAACTTTGCCGTAACAAATATATGAAATTGAAGTATGTGTCAGTTAAACGGTGCTGGATTGCCGGAAAAGTATTCATTCTGACGGGCCCAATAAGCACTTAGATATTAAAAAATTTGATATGTATGTGCCTATGATTCATATTGAATGTGCAGAGCAAAGGCACTTTGTATAGGAGCTCGAGCACTGCCGTAAGAAATCGAAATTTACAATAATAAATGTGTAATGAAAAAAATATTCAAAAAATGAAAGCACTGTAAAAAATTTGTATTCAAAAAATTTTCATATAAAAAATAAAAAAAATTTGTATGTATGTGATACTACCATTTGAAAATAAATTCTAAAATAATATTTTATTGGAATTCATAAAAAAATTTAAATGAGCGAAAATATTTTTCAGTGCATATACAAAATTTGTAGATGTATTGAGTTTTGTACTTTCAATACGAGAGCGTTGAGCAGCCCTGTTTTAAATTATATTATCTCATCTTTACATTTTAATTGAACCTTATGCTTTTTTTAACAAAGCAAATTTGTTCCGAATGTTTCCATATTTTACATAAGCAACAAGCACAAAATAATATAAAAGAAAATAGTTGATACAGGAAGTTGAGGAGACGAATAATTTAAAACTGGATCATTTGTCCCTTCCTCTTTTTATCGCCACCCAACTCGAAATGCTTGCAACGCTTCAATGGTGTTTGTTTGCGGTATTTGCATTCAGTGCATTCCATACGCAACACAATCTTTTTAGTGGTTTTCGCCTGAAATTTTAAGGGAGGAAAATTATAATAAATCCACATATTTCGTTACTTTTACACCTAAACAACAAATTACTATAATGAAAACATGTGTGAATGTTCCAACAGCGCAAATGTTTGTAATGTTTAAAATTTGCTACAAAATTCGTGTCATCAGCATTCACAAACTTTACTCTTGCATACATAAATCCCACTAAAGAGCTTAACAGTGCTCGTATTCGAACACAACAGCAATTTAGTTCTACAAATATGCATTAATCATCGCTAACAGCATAAATTCCTTATTCAAATGCTCTCTTACCTTCTTTCTGAAGATGGGTTTGGTTTGCCCACCGAAACCTTGTTGTTTTCTGTCGTAACGACGTCTGCCCTGTGCCCTTTTACGCTCCTTGGACTTTTTGTATTGTGTCACTTTGTGCGGCTTGTGGCATTTGCATTTTTTGCAAAAAGTACGGCGTTGTTTCGGCACGTTTACCTGCAAACAAATAAAGAAAAATTCAAAGTAAAACATCATACTAAATTAGGATGTAATGATAACTTTTTGCATTGATTGCAGTTTATTATTCACATAATATAAACAAGATGTACACTAGTTTCGAAATGGTTTGTAAAAACACATTAATATCTATTCAAGTAATTTTAATCGCATGTTTTTACGATGCACAATGATTAATTTATTAAACTTTTTCATAGAAATTCACAAAAACCTACCATCTTGACGGTCCTTATTTGTCAAAAAGAAGCACAAGAAGAAAGATAATAGGAGAGAACGGAAGTCGAAGAATTGTCAGCTGTCAAATTTTTCTGACAGCCGAAGAAACAAGTATTGTGCTTATGGAACACAACTCCAAAAATGGATACACATGGCAACCTTGCACAGGGCGTTAAATGAAAATATCCTTTGTCCGTGTCCAAACACAGCAACTCTGCCGCGAAATTATCCAACGATTCTCTTTTGTGCCGCTGTTCTGTCTTCCATTTGTCCAAACACATCAACTCGTCGCTGGCCAACTTTTGTTCATTATGTTTTGTTCTGGCATTCTTCGAACGCTCTGATTGGTCACTGGCGATAAGAATTGCTGCACAAAGCGTGTTGTCCGAGCACCGACGACTTGGTGCCCCCCTCCTTTCCTCGTCGCCTTCTCACCAACAAACGAACAAAAGCAGCGGGTTGCTCAACTTCGTATCTCCGTGTTTGGACGTCGACATTGTGAATAAATAATTATTTTACATGTGGTCTACACGATCAAATTAACAGCAAAGGTCCACGGTCAACACGTTGAAAGTGTACAGTGTGTATTCGTTGTAAATCGTATACCTTTCTCACTTGGAGAACCATCATAAAGGCTGGTATCGACCTCGAGTGAAAAATAGTAGTAGTCAAGAAACTTGACGTTTAATAAACCACCGTGAACATTCAGGCAGGTTCTGGAATCCGAGTGAAAGTGAATATGAAAATGAATCTTAAAACGAGTGAATTCAAATTTGGTGTTCTGAAAAACAAGCTTTTCATTCATTCTACAGTTCGTTTTTAATTCACCCAAAAAATGAACTGACATTTGACAGTTGCCACTGACAGAGTAAAAATAATAAATTGTATATAAAAATTAAACTTAAATTGAAAAAATGAGTGCTGCAACTACGCTAGCAGTTATTTTGGTGGAAAATGAGGGTCATACAGAAGAAGCATTTATAGAAAGAGACTGCGTGATTACTCAAATCCCGTAGAGGTGCTTGAATCTGTGTAAGTTTGCATTGCATGAGTTGTAATTGGCTTTCTGATTACCAAAAGTTTTTACAGATTCGTCTCAAGCTATCGGGTGAATAAAGAAGCTTTCATCATGCTATTAAACACTATTGAGCTCCACGTGAGACACACGTCTATTCCAACGTCCTTGCAACTTTGCGCTTTCTAGCCGAAGGTGGGTTTCAAAAATCGCGATGGGGCGAAGTACTGTAGGAAAGGTACTCAAACAAGTGTTGCGAATTTTAGAAAAGTACTTGGTCACCGGTGGGTGAAATTACGTGATGCTTATCCATAAACTGGAGAAGAATGGTCTCCTGGCGCACATTTTTATGTTTACGCCTAAAAAATATAAACAATTACTTTATTTATTTCTTCTTATGTTTAAATTAACTAATTTCGTAAATTCATATTGCAATTCAGTTTACTTACATGCCTTCTTGCACCAAATTCACCAATTCAAATAGAAGTGATTGCTAACCGACTCTTTAATGTGAATTCGTTTTCCAGAACAATCATATTCACTCGGAGTTCATTTTAGAAAAATATGTGAAAATGAAACTGTGAAAGTGAAATACAGAACAGGGTATATCGGATTCACAGTGAATTTGATTGATATTCACTCGGAAGTGAATCGCAGAACCTGCCTGATTAAGTTATATACGAAGAGCATCGAAACACGTAAACAAAAGGAATATACTTTAACAATTACTAATTAATTTTATACTGTAGATATTATAGTGCGGCTAGTGGAGAACGTGTAGAAAGCCCGTAGCCGTTGCGTTAAAAATCCAAGCTCATTTGATTTCTGCGATACGGGTGTCTCCATCATCCGTCGTTGTGTAATCGTGTTCTAGAAAATTATTTGTCATAAAATTTCTGTAGGGTTCTCCTCAGAAAAAATCTTTGTAAAATGAACCTAAGGGGCCTATTATGAATTAATACGATACACGCTAAACGCTTGCAGTCGGGTACTTCGTATTACGAAATAATTTCTATCGTGTGAAACCCGATAGACTGTAATGGAAATAAAGTTAACGCATAACTAATTGAACCCTAAACAAAAGTCATTCACGATAATGCACCTAGCGGGCGTGTGGAATTCATAATATGGAAACTCATTTTATACGATACGCTTGCAAGCGGCCGATAGCTATCGTATGACAATCCATAATAAGGGGGTAAAAGATCACAGAAAGCGAGAAACTTATATACCTCGGATTGTTAAATGTGTTTTATATCCAGTTCTACTGAAGCGATTGAAATACTTCTTTTCCAAGAGATTAATGATTTTTGACAACGTTTTACATGCGGTAGTCTTGTCTAATAAATCCGTTCCGTTTATTATTAGCTAGTTATGAATAGTTAGCCAAGTTTCGGCTGGCAAATCGTTTCTTGATTCAAAAAAATAGCAGAAGAGAGCCATTGACAGCTCCAAATTTCAGCTAGTAAAATTTTCCCTAGCTGAAATTATTTGCTGCCAAAGTAAGAAACAGCTGTTGAAAAAATAAACAAACGAATACTTTTGATTTTATTACTTTTGCAATTTTCGGAATTTTTGAAATAGTAATAAAGAAAAATAAATGTTTTTTTTAGAAAAAAATAACCATTAACAGTCAAAAATAGCATTCAAATTACTAATCGCTAATTTTTACTATTATTCCGTTTCTTGATTTTCTGTTCGTTTCGCTCTTTATGAGCGCAATTCTTTCCGTTTTGCTCACTTGACAGCTAGCTGCTAGTTTAATAAGAAACAAACCTATTTTTTCATGTGCGTGGGCACTTCATGTTATAACAGAATCATTTTTAAAATGGAGTCGAATTGACATACCGTGTGGGCTGAACCACTTAGAAAGTTAAGAAACCTTATATATGCAATTAGTGCCCTTTTATTTCTTTTTTTAGCCGACACACTCAAGCAAAATGGACACCGTGCGAAATTTCACATTGAATGGTGAGATGTTGCCACTGTGAACTTTTCGTTGAAATGAAAAATTAGCTGGCGAATCAGCAAACTGACAGCTCATGTTAAACCAAGACAGACATTTTGACATCTATGTTAAAACAGCGCTAACGCCGAAACTCCACAAAACATAAATTTTGTTACTATTGTCGAACATTATTATGTCTAAAATCCATGTTTTCATATGCGTGGGCACTTCATTATGTTAGACATAGTTTGCAAAATGGCGCCGAATTGGCATGCCGTGTACGCAGAAGCACTGAGAAAGTTAAAAAAAATTGTTTAAAATTGGCGATGATGCTCGCAAACTGTATATATGCACTTAATGTTCTTTTTATTTATTTTTTAAGCCAAAACACTCAAGCAAAATGGACGCCGTGCGAAATTTCACGTTCCATGTGGAGATGTTGCCACTGTGAATTTTTCGTTGAAATGAAAAATTAGCTGTCAAATCATTAAACTGACAGCTCATGTTAAGGCAATCTTGTTAAAGCAATTGCCTTGGCATCTCTGTTATACCAGAAGACAGAGGTGGTCTCCATTTGAAATCTATGTTATAATGGTGCTTGTGATGGCAGAATTCTGTTTTGAGGAGACGCCGGGTAATTAAGACACAACCATGATACGACTATACGGGTAGTAGCATGGCCGCCATATTGAAACCCGCTGCCTCTCAAACGTCAAAAGACCCGGAAGCAAAGTAGATCTAGGAAGGTAGGCGCATAGGCGAATTCAGAAATTTCCCATGTATTTTACTATTGTGATTGGTAGAGTGTAATATCAAAATAATATTTCGCCTTAGTTAAAATCTGATTTCGCTTGGGACTCGCCCATTCCTATTTGCCATGATGTGAATTCGCTTTGATTTTGACATTGCACTCTACCATTTTAAATAAAAAAGAAGTTTCTGAATTCGCCTATGCGCCTATCTCCTTAGATCTGCCTTGCCAGAAAGTAAACAAAATGAAAGTTTGACAATCGAGGGAAATTAAAAATGAAAAAAGTAAAATCAGCTGTTGTTATGCTACTACCTGTATAGTTGTATCATGGACACAACATTTTTTTTTTGTGGAGACGCTGGGTTATGTGGTGGTTATGCTTATGATCAGCATTGCCGTTTAATAAATCACCCTGAAGAAAATAAATAAATATCGTCATTTCAGCGAAAAATCGTCAATTTTTTTTCTTCATACAAATACGTATGTTCGTATATATATGAAATCATATTTAAAAAAAAGCTTGTGCATTTATCTAAACATTGCGCTTATATTAAGATAAAAAATCACATTCATTGTGCATTAATACAAAATCATAACATTTGCCTTGAAAAATAGTGTACAAAATATAAGGATTTATTTCATGAAGACAACCATTTATTTATAAACGAAGAAATCGTCATTTGCTAGGAAAAATCGTCATTGCTTTGGAAAAACGTCAATTCGGCAACGCAGCTTACAATAATTACGACAATACTCGTCGAGTAACGTGTAATTGTTGTTGTGCTCTCCGACGAGTGAGAGAATTTTCGGACACTCACATCCAGCGATGCCGCTGTCACTCCAATTGGAAGATTTCACTCCGATTTTGACCTCCTCACTCCGCCACTCCCTCTTGGACTAAATCACTCCCACTTTTTCATGTATGAAATAATTCAGAAATTTTGAATCAACTTTCAATTTTGTATGTATAAAATTACAATCTGGCAGCGTTATTGTTAACGTCTTATAATTCTGCCGCAGTGGCAACTTTTCACTGATCTTTGTTTTGTGCGCGCTTCCATGGAAAATTTCAAATCAATTGCTCTAAAATGAATAGATGAGTTAAAATTTATAAAAACACATTAGCTGGTTTTTACATTTTTTTGTTTTCATCAGAAAAGTTTGCCCTGGACCAAATGCAAAAAAAGGTACATTGACAGGTAAGTTATATTTCTAAAGGATACTTTTCCATATTTCATAACCTCATATTCTCTTTCCAGCTATTTTATCAAAGAAGAAAATTCCCCTGCTGCTATAACACAGAAATTGGCCTATGATGTAGCTGTTGCAAATGACCATACTTATGTATACGATTTGGATCCTGTGGCTGCTGCCGTCTGTACGAGCGACTTTGATGCTGCTATTTCTGCTATAGTTTCCGATGATTGTAGTGCTGCTGCTATGAATGATTTGCACACCACAGACGGTGACTTCGATGCTGCTAAAGTTTCGGGTGATTGTAGTGCTGCTGCTATGAATTATTTTCACACCATATGTATGGTAAATAATTGTAGTGCCGCTGTTTTCTGCGATTTTCACACCAAAGACAGTGAAAATAAAGCCGTTCAAACAAAAATTCATCGATAAATGGAAGATGAAATTTAGTTGGTTAGAAAACAAAGATGAGAAAAGCTTCTGTAAAATTTGTGTAAAATTGTTGGGAAATAATTTTCTGATTTGGAAAGGTATGGCAATTCTGATGGTCATAAAAGGGCAGAATTGTCTTTACAAAAACACAAAATACATAATTTATTTAAAAAAAAAAACTTATCCTACTTATATATACATACTTGTACTTTTATATCTAAGACATTTATCAAATGCATAACATGCACTAATTTATGTATACAAAAGTTTATAAACAAATGTGCTATGAATAAAAACACAATTTTAATTTAATTAAATTCATTTCTAATAAATACATATGTCCTTTAATTCGAAAACAAAATTTTGCGTTTGCTTCCCCATATTTACATTTCTTGTTGATTTCCTTATTTTTGACATCCCTCCGCAATTTCACTCCGCTCTTTCGTCCGTCACTCCGAAACACTCCGCTATATGTCAATTTTCACTCCGCTCATAAATTTTGGAACGGCATCGCTGCTCACATCCAGCAAATTTGCTCGGTGAAACTGGTCGTAGCAGCGAAAAGAGAATACGCGTACGGCCGTATATAATAATGTCAAAAACAGAAAAAACGCAAGCGAACATACAACCGAACACACAAGCTATTTCCACGAATAACACGTGCAAGAGTGCAAAATCAAAACAAAAGACGATAATTTGACAGCTTATGATTACAAAAACAAAATAGCCTTTCGCTATTGCGTAGACCATTTTAAATTATTTCGTCTCGGGTGAAACAGGCACCCATCACGCCGATATTTCGGTGTAATAATAGCTGTGTTCCCGTGGTAGTGATCCAGATCCGGATACGAATTTTGCAAGCAAATGCAGCAACTGTTTTGTGATCCTGATATTTATCTTGATCAAAGATGTCTATTACAATCTATACGGATCCGAAATTGGTCCAGATAAATATCAGGATCACAAAATTATTGTTGCATTTGCCTGCAAAATTCGTATCTGGATCTAGATCACTGCCACGGGAACTCACCTAATGTGTTATGTTGTGTATGTGCTCAGTAATCATTGATTTAAGCCAAGAATTATGTAAGAATGATATCGCAGTAGATAAGCTGATTGGAATTGTGTATGTATACTAAAAAGTGCGAATGTCAGACAAAACCAATTGGGAAAAATTTTACCTTGAAATTCATTTCTCTCCTCTTTCACATTGACATTTTTAAAGAAAACACACAAATGAAAACGGAAGTAATATAACCTTCTTTAGATAAACCTTGATTTAAGCGTAACCACCTCTCACCGATGATGAAAATGTGTCTGAATTTGAGCGGTTAAGGCGGATTCATCGTTCAAGTTCAGAACTTTTTTGCCATGTGGTTGTTGTTGTGTTTTCGGAGTGTGAGAGGAATTCCGAAAAGTTCTGAACTGTTTTTATTAGTTAACTCAAATTCAACTTTAGTTCTGAACTCGAACGATGAATCCGCCTTTATTTTCTCGTAAGCATAACAACGGCATTAGATACATCTCTTTCTTTTAATTTTATTATTACTGAGTAAATTTTCAAAAACAAGTTAACACAGGTTACAATTGCAATAACAAGCAATATTTTAATTGAATCCAATGATTCACTGTGATCAACCATTTCAATGGAGTTTACCACATTGGCTTTCGATTTCTAATGTTTTTCGACCCATGTTGTTTAAATTAAAAAATATAAATTTTCTTCCGAATTTTTTCATCATGCGTTGTATTTCCTCTACTCTTATTATCGTTTGATAACGTCTTGCACTGTCGGTTCCCTAGTCATGCCTATGAGTTACCAAAATTTCCTTAAAAATTCTAACTCCTAAGTTCCTAGTGTATATCATTGGAAAGTGAAGCTATTGGATTCTTTGATTTGGGCATTTTAATAATAATTATTTTTATTTATTTATGTACATATATTAATTTTTTTTTGTTAACAATTTGAGAGGAAAAAAAATATTTTTTTTAGAATTAGTAAGTACCTACATAATTAGGTAGGTTGTTTTTCAACCTTTCAATTAAAATATTCTTACGAATATTTTTTCGTTCCGCAGTTGTTGTTGCGGATTCGAGTTGCCTATGTAGTACGGCGATTCGGCGTCGTGCCTGAAACTTTTTACCCCCTCTCTTCTGGCGGAATTTTGTTTCTTTCGGTTTTTCTATTTCTTGTTGTTGCACGGGGCGGTGTTGGTGCCGTCTGTATTCTTCGATGGCGATGGCTCTCGGGCCTGGTTGTGGTTCTCTCTCTTGGTGTTCTTGTTGCTGTTGAGGTGCTTGTTGCTCTTGTGTTTTTTGTTGTTCCGGTTGTTGCTCTGTTATTTGCAGGACTGTGAAGAATCGCCCCCACCGTGCCAGTGCGGTGTCGAACTCGTCCATTTATTTCACTTCTATGCGATTTTTAGTTGCAGGTACTCCGTGTTGCTATATATTAGCGTATCGATATGGAGGAGCAGTAAGGACTGCTGTTTCGAAATTTGCGTCCTGCCGCACACCAGGCAGACTACTTTATTTACAGCAGTGAGGTCTGCTTTTTAAATAGCAGTTTCAATGGTAAAGATTGCCATATCGTGTGTTGATTGCGGCTAAATAAAACGCAATATTGGTTTGCGTCTTGCTCTTCGGACAGCAAGTTTGTAATTGACTTTATTGGACAAAATCGCTTACTTGTATGCACAAAAATTTATGTGTACTACTTATTTATTAAAATACATACATATTTTCTCTAATTCTTACTTACCATGTAGATATGTATGCATATATGTATGTACATATGTATGTATGGCTATGCATTTATTGTGCACTCAAGTTCCCATGAACATACATGCATATGTACATATGGTTCAGCATCCCAGCAAAAAATCTACGTCTTAGTTAAGAATTATTACAGTAGATTTAAAGGCTTAAGAAATAAGACCTGCAAATTACACTACTCGACACCAAAAATCACCAAGAATAAAATAATACTTTTCTAAAGCGAAAGCCCCAACAAACATTTTTTGCCTCCACACTCCAAAATTGGTCCAGTAGTTTGGTTATAATGGCCAAAATAATGAAAATAAATTTGAAAAAAATCGAATTTTTTTTAAAGAAATTTCAGATTCGACTGTCCTAAAATCAGAAAAATTGTATGGGGGACAAAAAGTTAGCCCCCCTATCGTATAGAGAATTTAGTTGTGAACATTTTAAGATTAATTGTGTAATAATCGGATGTATCGTTATTTATATTTATCTATTTTTATTGAAAGTCCTTAACCGAAAATTTTCCGGAAGAGTAAAATTTCAACAACAAAATTGGGTTTATTCATAAAACTTTATTAAGGGGTAATACTCAAGATTATTTCATTCTATTTATTACGTGTTTTGAAGTGCGCAATATCTCTCAAAACAGCGATTAATAGGAAAAAAATTAATTGAATAAAAAATATCTGCATTTCGCCATTTTAAAGAGAGGATAAATAATGAGCGATGTGAGTAAGTACATTTGACTACTCTTTTGTGATTTTCTGCATTTTTTACACGTATGATTGTCCAAAAAATAGTCTCCCATAATATCCTCGTACCAAGACCCTTGATATCGCCATTCAAAAACTATTAAGTCCTGATGAAATCTCTCACCCTGTTCAGCACTTTCAGCACCTAAGTTTGTAGGGAATTATGAAAATGTGAAGGAATTTTAGGCGGCATATTACAATCTTTTGCAATAAAGCAACTTTTTGTTAGCTAAAAATCCACAAACAGTTTGTTAAAAACTGCTGCAAGCAGTAACAAAAAGCACACGATCTATCGTGAAATAGTTAGAACTTTTGTTCTGTTTGTGGATTTCTAGTTAACAAAAAGCTGCTTTATTGCAAAACTATATAGCAGGGAAAGTAATATACCGCCTAAAATTCATTTCTAGCATTAACATATTGATAATTTCCCTACAAACTTAAGTGCTGGAAGTGATGAACAGGGTGAGAGATTTCATCAGGACTGAATAGTTTTTGAATGGCGATATCAAGGGTCTTGGTACGAGGATATGATGGGAGACTATTTTTTGGACAATCATACTTGTAAAAAATGCAGAAAATCACAAAAGGGTAGTCAAATGTACTTAAGTACTCACATCGCTCATTATTTATCCTCTCATTAAAATGGCGAAATGCAGATATTTTTTTATTCAATTAATTTCCTATTAATCGCTGTTTTGAGAGATATTGTGCACTTCAAAACACGTAATAAATGGAATGAAATAATCTTGAGTATTACCCCTTAATAAAGTTTTATGAATAAACCCAATTTTGTTGTTGAAATTTTACTCTTCCGGAAAATTTTCGGTTAAGGACTTTCAATAAAAATAGATAAATATAAATAACGATACATCCTATTATTACACAATTAATCTTAAAATGTTCACAATTAAATTCTCTATAGGATAGGGGGGCTAACTTTTTGTCCCCCATACAATTTTTATGATTTTAGGACAGTCGAATCTGAAATTTCTTTAAAAAAATTCGATTTTTTCAAATTTTTTTTATTATTTTGACCATTGTAACCAAACTACTGGACCAATTTTGGAGTGTGAAGGCAAAAAATGTTTGTTGGGGCTCACCCCACCAGCACTTCCTACATGTCAAATCGCCACGATGTCTAACAAGTAAGGAAGCCTAAGTTCGAGTGGAATCGAACATTAGATACTCAGCTGTATGCTTTCATTGTTTGTTTGCGTTTGATGGAAACACGGATTATTTTATATAAAGCGAGTGCCACATAAAGTGGGCGTGGCCACGCCCATTTTCAACATTTTTATCAGTCATCCAACTAAGCATATGAATATTATTATTTGTGCAAAATTTCATTCCTTTATGACTTCTAGTTACAAAGATGTCACGTTACAAATTCCCAAAGGGTGTTCCAGAAATATCTGTTTTAAAAAGTAGGCGTGGTCATAAACCGATTTCAATAAATTTTTGCGTGTCTATTAACACAAGTTATAAAAGTGTATAAACGAAGTTTCGGTATAATATCTCAATTATTTGTCGAGTTATAGGCTCAGAAATCTCGTATATTCCTGTTTCTAAAAAGAGGCGGTGCCACGCCCATTTTCCAAAATTTTTGTGTTTTTCGTTTTATGTCCGCAGTTGGACTCCTGCTATAAAATTTCAATGATATATCTTTATATTTGACAGAGATATCGCTTAAAATGTTTTTATTAGGTAACTTTATAAGACCCATATATAAAAGTGGGCGTGGCCGTCAACCGATTTTGGAAATTTTTCGTCCAAACATCTGCCTAAGTAAGTATATCAAGCGTACCGAATTTCATCGAAATATCTTTAACGGTTTCTGAGTTATGACTCATAAAACTTTCAATGTTTGCCCCTTAATAAGTGGGCGTGGCACCGCCCATATTCCAACATTTTTGTGTTTTTTGTTTTATGTCCATAGTTGCGTCATGCGACAAAATTTCAATGATATATCTTTATATTTGACAGAGATATGGCTTAAAATGTTTTTATTAGGTCACTTTATAATACACATATATAAAAGTGGGCGTGGTCGTCAACCGATTTTAACTATTTTCCGTCCAAACGTTTGCCTAAGTAAGTACATCACGCGTACCAAATTTGATCGATATATCTTCAATGGTTTCTGAGTTATGACATATAAAACTTTCAAGGTTTGACCCTTAATAAGTGGGCGTGGCACCGCCCATTTTCCAAAATTTCATCAAATTTCTTCCTAGGGGCCTGAGCTCAACTCGTGGGTAAAATTTCATCGCTCCAGCTATATTGGTGACTGAGATACCAAATTTCCGATTTTTTCTATATAGGAAAAGTGGGCGTGGTCATGGTCCGATTTCGCCCATTTTCAATACCAACCGTCCCAGTCTCGATACCAACTTGCATTCCAAATTTCATCAAAATATCTCAATTTTTGCGCGAGTTAGAGTGTTTACAGACGGACGGACGGACGGACATGGCTCAATCGATTTCTCTTTTCACCCTGATCATTTTGATATATATAAGTCTATATCTATCTCGATTATTTCATTCTGTTACAATCCACCGTTATGTGATTAAAACTATAATACTCTGTGTACTAGTACAGCTGAGTATAAAAATATTTTATAAAAATCGGCAAGTGTGATAAATCGAAATTTTTTGTCCCAAAAGACAGAAATAAATTATTTCAAAAGTATTTATCACATACAAAAATTTTTCTTTTCAAATATTTTTGTTTTTTGTTTGTGAAAAATCCAAAGGAATTATAAGGTTGACAATTATTTTCAATCTCTGATATATAGATATGTATATTGATATTGTATAGTTATATTACGTATTACAAACTTACGTTTACTTATCAATTGTGTTCGATCAGCTTGAATTGTATAGCTTGATACAGCTTTAAGAGAAAGCTCACTTCTTTTATCCTTATAGACTTTTTTGTTTTAAGGATTTAAAAATCCTTAATATTTTTTTTTAAATATTTACTTTTATCTCAGTAGATTTTACTACACATTGCACATATCACTGAACACTCTAAGAAATACGGACCTGGAATTTAAATATTTCCGAATCCGATAGACTAAAAAAAACCGATTTTGTTTTAAATTTTCGTGTAAAAGAACCGCTATATTTTTATTAAAAGCCCGTAATTTTAAATTTTGGTTTTTAAAATCAGAAAATTTCCGAATCCGATACTATGACACGCGAAAATTTGGACTAAAAAAATCCGATTTAATTTTAGATAATATGACACGCGAAAATTTAGACTAAAAAATCCGATTTAGTTTTAGATAATATGACACGCGAAAATTTGGACTAAAAAATCTGATTTAGTTTTAGATTTTCGTGAAAAGAACCGCTATATTTTTGTAAAAAGCCCGTACTTTTAAATTTTCGTTTTTAAAATCAGAAAATTTCCGAATCCGATACTATGACACGCGAAAATTTGGACTAAAAAAATCCGATTTAGTTTTAGATAATATGATACGCGAAAGTTTGGACTAAAAAAATCCGATTTAGTTTTGGATAATATGACACGCGAAAGTTTGGACTAAAAAAATCCGATTTAGTTTTAAATAATATGACCCGCGAAAATTTGGACTAAAAAAATCCGATTTAGTTTTAGATAATATGATACGCGAAAGTTTGGACTAACAAAAATCCGATTTAGTTTTAGATAATATGACACGAGAAAAATTGGACTAAAAAAAATCCGAAAAAAAGTTTTTTTCTAGTTTCTAAAAAATAAAAAATCCGATTTAGTTTTAGATAATATGACACGCGAAAATTTGGACTAAAAAATCCGATTTAGTTTTAGATAATATGACACGCGAAAATTTGGACTAAAAAAGTCCAATTTAGTTTTAGATAATATGACACCATAAAAATTGGACTAAAAAAATCCGATTTAGTTTTAGATAATATGACACGCGAAAATTTGGACTAAAAAAGCCAACAATTAAAAATTGAATTAAAATAAAAATTTCGTGCTAAGCACTAAAAACTCTTTAAAGTCGAATTTAGTTTTAGATAATATGACACGAGAAAAATTGGACTAAAAAAATCCGATTTAGTTTTAGATAATATGACACGCGAAAATTTGGACTAAAAAATCCGATTTAGTTTTAGATAATATGACACGCGAAAATTTGGACTAAAAAAGTCGAATTTAGTTTTAGATAATATGACACGAGAAAAATTGGACTAAAAACATCCGATTTAGTTTTAGATAATATGATACGCGGAAATTTGGACTAAAAAAATCCGATTTGGTTTTAGATAATATGACACGCGAAAGTTTGGACTAACAAAAATCCGATTTAGTTTTAGATAATATGACGCGAGAAAAATTGGACTAAAAAAAAATCCGAAAAAAAGTTTTTTTCTAGTTTCTAAAAAATAAAAAATCCGATTTAGTTTTAGATAATATGACACGCGAAAATTTGGACTAAAAAATCCGATTTAGTTTTAGATAATATGACACGCGAAAATTTGGACTAAAAAAGTCCAATTTAGTTTTAGATAATATGACACGCGAAAATTTGGACTAAAAAATCCGATTTAGTTTTAGATAATATGACACGCGAAAATTTGGACTAAAAAAGTCGAATTTAGTTTTAGATAATATGACACGAGAAAAATTGGACTAAAAAATCCGATTTAGTTTTAGATAATATGACACGCGAAAATTTGGACTAAAAAAGTCGAATTTAGTTTTAGATAATATGACACGAGAAAAATTGGACTAAAAACATCCGATTTAGTTTTAGATAATATGATACGCGGAAATTTGGACTAAAAAAATCCGATTTAGTTTTAGATAATATGACACGCGAAAGTTTGGACTAACAAAAATCCGATTTAGTTTTAGATAATATGACGCGAGAAAAATTGGACTAAAAAAAAATCCGAAAAAAAGTTTTTTTCTAGTTTCTAAAAAATAAAAAATCCGATTTAGTTTTAGATAATATGACACGCGAAAATTTGGACTAAAAAATCCGATTTAGTTTTAGATAATATGACACGCGAAAATTTGGACTAAAAAAGTCCAATTTAGTTTTAGATAATATGACACGAGAAAAATTGGACTAAAAAAATCCGATTTAGTTTTTCGTGCAAAAGAAACGATATATTTGTTTAATAAAAAGCGCGTAGTTCAAAAATTTTCGTTTTAAAAAAAACGGATTGTATACACGCCAAAAGTCCAAAAAAGACTGATTAAATCCATTTTATCGCTCACAGAAGAAACCTCGGAATATACTATTTTCATAGTTAAAACAACATTTTTTTTCTCTACCCAAATCGATTAACAATCTGCATCAGCGAAAAATTCAAGGTTAAATACTTAACGAGCTGGGGAAAATCCCTTTGGTCCTTATTTTTTGGCATAATACAAAAAATCGCTGGCGCCAGCTGTAAGCGGAGATTTGTATATGAATGTATATGTATGTGGAACACAAACGCGACATTGCGACGCCGAACGTTTTTCAGTTAACATAGGCCGACTTTACTCCGAGATCAAATCAAATCAGTAAAATACTCTGCCATTGCTTTTAAATTAAGACGAAAAATGAGAGAAAGAGAAGAGAGAGAGAGAGAGAGAGAGAGAGAGAGAGAGAGAGAGAGAGAGAGAGCGGGAGTGCACACTCCCACTCTCAATTTTGACCTTGAAGCGGGATTCATCGTTCGAGTTCTGAAGTTCAGAATCTTAACTAAAGTTGAATTTGAGTTAAATAAGCTAATAAAAGCGTGTTAAAAAGAGTTCAGAACTTTTCGGAATTCCTCTCACACTCCGAAAACACAACAACAACCACATGGCAAAAAAGTTCTGAACTCGAACGATGAATCCGCCTTGATTCGGCGCTGATACCGAACGTGAAAAGTCCGTCACACAACGAATCTCTCACAGAGAGTAAAAATCGAAAAATGAGAGAAAAAGTGTATTTGACAATGTTAATTTTGATTTTGGCGTAAAGGCGGCTATAGCCAGACAATTGCCGAGTTCCCGTGGCAGTGATCCAGATCGGGATAAGAAGTTTGCATGCAAATGCAACAAGAATTTTGTGATCCTGGTGTTTATCTGTATCAATTTCGGATCCGTATAGATTGTAATAGATTTTTTTGATCCATATAAATACCAGGATCACCAAATTGTTGTTGCATTTGCTTGCAAAATTTGTATCCGGATCTGGATCACTGCCACGGGAACTCGCCTAATAGCTCTTTTAGCTCTCTATAGCCCACAACCACAAACAAACAAAGCGCGCATATGCACAAATGAAGTATGTACATATATAGAAATGGTACTGCTGAGGATCATCCCTTATTTTGTTTTGTATCTATTGTATTGTTCGCGATTATTCGCGATTGTTCTATTGTCATTGATATACCATTGTACTTAGACACTGATAGGCTTCAGTCGCTGCATCCCAAGCAATGCGATTTCCTACATGCATACAAATTTATATACGCGGACGGGGAAATTCCCACATGTGTTTTAACAAAAAGAATGCATATACCTAGGCTGACCATCCGTTCTGTTTTTTGAGGGACCGTTCTGTTTTTCAGAAGTCTGTCCCTCGTATTTTTGTTTTTTCGGAACACCTCAAAATGTTCTGTTTTTTTCCTAGTGTCCCTCATTTGTCCCTCATTTATTTATTTTAGGGCATATTCATAGTCTTGATAAAACCTGATTTTAAGTTAGTTAAAATCAATATTTTATTTTGACTATGAATATTCCCCTTTTTTGTTTAAAATCTGTTTTATATTAAAAAGGTTAAAAAGGTGGCAGCCCTTTTTCTCATCAGAATTTAAGTAGTTATCGATAATAACTACCATCCTCATTGACTATATGTTTGTTGGAATGACATTTTTGTGGCTGCTGTGTGGCAAATTAATTTGAAAGAAATTGGTAAATCGTATTAAAATTGATTTGTGGACATTAAACTGAGTTACCAAATTCTTTTTGATGGCAGCATTATGCTTGCTTTATTGTAGATACCTATAATTAAACTTGCAAATTTGTTTATTTTTGTTAAAACAAAAAGTCTGAAGAGAATGTGAATTACATATGTTTGTAAGCCTATTATTTGATGAAAAAATATTTTTTACGATTTCAAGTTTCATAAATATATGTTCGTATTTATATCATTTGAAATTTTGTCCCTCATTTTCGATTCATATTTATGGTCAGCCTACATATACCCCATTTCATTATATTAAATACATATACATTTGTATTGGCGAGCATGCATCCCAAAATTAATTTCATATTATTACCACAGATACATACCTACATATGTATGTATGTTATGTGCAGCCTTGGGCACCACTGCACTCAAGCCATTACTAAAAAATGAGTGTGTGTTGGTGCGCCCAGGGATGCCACTATTGGGCATTTCCTACCAAAACTGGTAGGTTTTATTCCTTTTGGTAGGTTGGTAGGACGATTTGAATTTTGGCAGGTTTCTGCCTTCGTTCAACTAACATCACTGATTTTGTACATTTGGCCACTTTGACACAACACTGTTGAGAAAACGTGTCTTCTCAGAAGAGTTTTGTCACAAAACTCTGCTAAATAGAGACGTTTTCATTGAGCTTCAAGTACACAGACACAACTGGAGGATATTGAAAACAGAAAGGCATCTGACATTTTAGGCTATATGAAGCAAACAAGGTGGTTCGTCTACATGGTGTGTAATAAAGAGCTCCATGTGGTATCACGACAGGCCATCAGAACTACCTGGGTAGTAAATGTGTTTGCTGTACCAAGTGTCCGTTATTTCCCTCAATAAATGTTCTTACGTTTCCTTCAGGATAATTATTCCTCAAATGTTATTCCACAAAATGTAAATCGCGTGGTCGCCAACCGATTTCGCTACAATTTTGAACATGGATTACCACAAGTAAGTAAAGTGTATACACCAAGTTTCGTCATAATATATCAATTCTTTGTCGAGTTATAGGCTAAGAAATCTCGTATATTCCTACTTCTAAAAGGAGGCGGTACCACGCCCATTTTCCAAAATTTTTATGTTTTTTGTTTTACGTCCATAGTTGGACTCCTGCCATAAAATTTCAATGAATTATCTTTATATTTGACAGAGATATCGCTTAAAATGTTTTTATTAGGCCACTTTATAATACAAATATATAAAAGTGGGCGTGGCCGTCGACCGATTTTGACAATTTTCCGTCCAAACATTTGCCTAAGTAAGTAAATCACGCGTACCAAATTTCATCAATATACCTTAAACGGTTCATGAGTTCTTCTTCTTCTTGATTGGCGCTTAACCGTCTAGACGATTCTGGCCGAGTCCAACAGAGCGCGCCAATTGCTTCTGTTTCGTGCAGCATGGCGCCACTTGGGAACACCTAGGGAGGCAGCATCGCTGTCCACCTGATTTTCCCAACGCAGTGGAGGTCTCCCTTTTCTTTTGCGTTCAGCGGGTTTCGATAGAAATGCTTTCTTGGCCGGAGCGCCTTCGTCCATTCTCACGACATGACCTGCCCAACGCAGCCGCTGGATCTTTATTCGCTGAACAATGTCGATGTCTGTGTAAAGCTCGTACAGCTCATCGTTAAATCTCCGTCGATACTCGCCCACGCCAACGCGCAAAGGTTCATGAGTTATGACTCATAAAACTTTCAATGATTGTCCCTTAATAAGTGGGCGTGGCTCCGCCCATTTCCAAAATTTTTGTGGTTTTTGTTTTATGTCCATAGTTGGACTCATGCCACAAAATTTCAGTGATATATCTTTATATTTGACAGAGATATCGCTTAAAATGTTTTTATTAGGCCACTTTATAATACACATATATAAAAGTGGGCGTGGCCGTCAACCGATTTTGACAATTTTCCGTCCAAACATTTGCCTAAGTAAGTAAATCACGCCTACCAAATTTTATCGATACATCCTCAACGGTTTCTGAGTTATGACTCATAAAACTTTCAATGTTTGACCCTTAATAAGTGGGCGTGGCACCGCCCATTTTCCAAAATTTCATCAAATTTCTTCATAAGGGCCTGAGCTCAACACGTGGGTAAAATTTCATCGCTCCAGCTATATTAGTGGCTGAGATACCAAATTTCCAATTTTTTCTATATAGGAAAAGTGGGCGTGGTCATGGTCCGATTTCGCCCATTTTCAATACCAACCGTCCCAGTCTCGATACCAACTTGCATTCCAAATTTCATCAAAATATCTCAATTTTTGCGCGAGTTAGAGTGTTTACAGACGGACGGACGGACGGACATGGCTCAATCGATTTCTCTTTTCACCCTGATCATTTTGATATATATAAGTCTATATCTATCTCGATTATTTCATTCTGTTACAATCCACCGTTATGTGATTAAAACTATAATACTCTGTGTACTAGTACAGCTGAGTATAATAAAACTATTTGATGCACTTAGGTGATGCAATATCTTGCATATATGGCTTTTTCCACATTTTTACCAATATCTCAAAACTGGGTCTGCCACAAAAAAATGGAGATGATATTCGGAATCAGCATAAAGTTTTGCTTTTCATTTCATTTTTTGGTGGTTAAAGTTGATCAAAATTTTTCGAGTAGTGTTATAAGGGAAGCAAAGTTATACGGCGTAAGGCTTAAAATAAAGCTGATTTTCCTGTGTTGATGTCATCAGGCCTTAAGGAATGCTATCTCTCCCTCTGAGAGCACACCTTATTTGTAGGGCTTTTCCGCAAGGAAAATAAGGTTTATCTAATGGCTTATTATGGCCTGTGTATGAATACCTTATAAATGTTTCAATAATAAGGTGTTTTTTGTTTAGCTGCATAATTCACATTTTTTGCGCAATTTAATAACAAAGAATCAGGCAGGTTCTGGAATCCGAGTGAAAGTGAATATGAAAATGAATCTTAAAACGAGTGAATTCAAATTTCGTGTTCTGAAAAACAAGCTTTTCATTCATTCTACAGCTCGTTTTTAATTATAAATTTTCTAGAAAAATCCTCTTGCCATTTCGGGATGCTTATCCATAAACTGGAGAAGAATGGTCTCCTGGCGCACATTTTTATGTTTACCCGTAAAAAATATAAACAATTACTTTATTTATTTCTTCTTATGTTAAAATTAACTAATTTCGTAAATTCTTATTGCAATTCAGTTTACTTACATGCCTTCTTGCACCAAATTCACCAATTCAAATAGAAGTGATTGCTAACCGACTCTTTAATGTGAATTCGTTTTTCAGAACAATCATATTCACTCGGAGTTCATTTTAGAAAAATATGTGAAAATGAAACTGTGAAAGTGAAACACAGAACAGGGTTTGTCGGATTCACAGTGAATTTGATTGATATTCACTCGGAAGTGAATCGCAGAACCTGCCTGAATATATTCTGCTAAGGTTGAAACTTTATTATTCATACATTTATATGTATATGTACACGTACATACATATGTATATATCGGAAAGAGATAAGCGCGAGCACTTAACCACTTAACACTTCATTGCATGTCAGTTGAAAATGGACTGAGGTGATTAGTGATGGGCGAGTCCGATATGTTTTATTCGATTCTCTCGATTGTTGAAACATCTCGAATGCTCTCGATGGTTTTCATTCGTATTCGAGTCAAGTCGTAAATGGCCGTCATTCGAAACAATCGCTAAAACATCTCGGACTCGCCAATGATTCCTCTCGTTTTCAAAGCAACCCTACATTTCGGACTCGCTGCAAAAAGTACATAACATTTGTTGTTGCCGCTTGAATATCAAAATTGCTTAAAAAAGTATACAGTGGTACAAATCTATTGCCGTTGTTACTGCTCGTAAAATTAATTTGTTTCGTAAGCGTCTCACTTCAGAAAATTTATTAATGTATTAATGTTTAAATAATTAATTGTATTTATTAAGCACGACACTCTTTAATTTTGATTGCATAAATGAGGCGTCTATATATAGCATATTTTTCAATTTGGTTCATTTATTTGCATATGTATTTGCCTCACTTCCATTAACAATCCTACTTTCTTCATCAACAACACTCATTCAGTTTATTTTATCAACTAAAACAAATCATCAAAACAACAGCCGGCCCGCCGACTCGGAACAGTCGCAAAAACATCTCGCTTGTGTAGTCGAGATGTCATCGAAACAACCTCCGACTCGCCGACTCGGAACAATCGCAAGAACATCTCGGTTGTGTAGTCGAGATGTCATCGAAACAACCTCCGACTCGCTGACTCGGAACCATCGCAAAAACATCTCGATTGTGTAGTCGAGGAGCGAGTCAACTTTTGACTCGATTGTGATTTTGCAACGATGGCGATTCTATCATATATGTATACATATTTAATTACAATTAATCAACACGAACGGAGCTGGCTTGGTGACATGTGCTATTCCGCGATTACATTACAAAGGAACGCTGTAAATCTGTACATATGTATACATATATGTATGTATGTGAATGTAGATACCTGGTACATACCTGTGCTGGAATTCTGTAACTTATTTTGCGAACGATAATCGCAAAATCTACCGACACAAAAATTTCCCTCGATACCTCTTCGATGATTATCGGAAACATCTGTCAAAATATACTATAGAATGTGACCGAAAAATCGTACAGAATAGCATAATCGCAAAAATGATTGCAAATTTACGACACCGATCCGAAAATTGTCGCAAATTGGTTACAGAATAGGCCCCCTGTATGTATCTACCTATATACATACATACATTTTTTCAAATAGAAAATATTATCGAAAATATTTTTGCGGTGTATGCGGCCTTACCAGAGGTCAATTAATTAGAACCCAATTGTTGGGTTTTTAGAAATAAAGGATACCTCTCGGCAGTGAGCGGCATACCCTCCGAGAGTATTTCTGCCATAAAAATGCTTCTAAAAAATGCATTCGTCGTTCGTAGCCGGCACAAAACTGTAGGTCCACCCTATTAGTAGGAAATACCAAAATTAAGCAGCACGCCTTGAATTGGGAAGAGAAGCTCGGCCTTAAAACTCGTCAGTTATATCAGCGCCATTGTATTATGTATTAATATTATGTGTCAAGGGACGTAAATGAATTCCTTTATATGTATGTATATCTCCTCTGTGGGTATATTTGTCAGAGGTTCGTGATGTTACGACCATTACCGAATAAGGACAAACCAAAGTATTGTCTAATGCGCACTGTGCACGATTGAAGTGTTTGATTCTACTGAGTATCCTTATCATCTAAAAGCCCGTCTCCACATAACTTGTTTCACCAACAAAACATCTAGCAAAACATCTCGCTAAATAACCCGTCTCCACGTGGCTGTTCGTGATTCAGTTTAACATTTCTCTTTCTTGCTCTTCTTAAATGTTTGTATGTTTGCTTATATTTTGCGTTTTTGTTTTGGTCTGTGTGAGATTTCGATAGATTTTCGATACAAAATTAGAGAAGACATCGATATCATCGAGGTTGGCAAGATGATTCAGAATGAAACAGTGTTTCAATCTTCACTCGCTCTCAGAAATTTGTATGGAAATTGGCGAGTTTCGGCACTGGTTTCCGTGTCGAAACAAGATTGAGAGAGAAAATGCAGAAAAAAAGAGCGAAACACGTTATGTGGAGACATGGTATAAGTAGGTATGTACATATGTATGCACGTGTAATCATTGAGTCTATAATTTTAAAAATAAGTGCATGTATGTATGTACATACATATTATATTAATAGTTTACATACATATATGTAAATTTAAACCATTTTTCTTTAAAATACCCCCACGTTCTTATTTAGATAATACACGTGCTCAGGGCATTTTGCAACAAATGTAGATATTTACGTGCATACATATGTACATGTTTTCATGGCACCTCGTTGCAAACTATTCGGCGCTCGTGAGTGTCGGACTTAATGTCGCGTTTATAATGGAGAGGAAAGCAAAGCTAAGAATAACAAGTAAGGAAGCCTAAGTTCGGGTGGAATCGAACATTAGATACTCAGCTGTATGCTTTCATTGTTTGTTTGCGTCTGATAGAATCACGATGTATTTTATATAAAGCGAGTGCTGCATAAAGTGGGCGTAACCACGCCTATTTTCAACATTTTTATCAGTCATCCCACTAAGCATATGAATATTATTCTTTGCTCAAAATTTCATTCCTTTATGACTTCTAGTTACAAAGATGTCACGTTACAAATTCCCAAAGGGTGTTCCAGAAATATCTTTGTCAAAAAGTAGGCGTGGTCATAAACCGATTTGAATAAATTTTTGCGTGTCTATTAACACTAGTTATAAAAGTATATAAACCAAGTTTCGTCATAATATCTCAATTATTTGTCGAGTTATAGGCTAAAAAATCTCGTATATTCCTTTGTCTAAAAAGAGGCGGTGCCAAGCCCATTTTCCAAAATTTTTGTGGTTTTCGTTTTATGTCCATAGTTGCACTCCTGCCATAAAATTTCAATGATATATCTGTATATTTGACAGAGATATAGCTTAAAAATTTTTTATTAGGTCACTTTATAAGACCCATATATAAAAGTGGGCGTGGCCGTCAACCGATTTTAACTATTTTCCGTCCAAATGTTTGGCTAAGTAAGTAAATCACGCACACCAAATTTCATCGATATATCTTCAACGGTTTCTGAGTTATGACATATAAAACTTTCCATGTTTGACCCTTAATAAGTGGGCGTGGCACCGCCCATTTTCCAAAATTTCATCAAATTTCTTCATAGGGGCCTGAGCTCAACACGTGGGTAAAATTTCATCGCTCCAGCTATATTAGTGACTGAGATACCAAATTTCCGATTTTTTCTATATAGGAAAAGTGGGCGTGGTCATGGTCCGATTTCGCCTATTTTCAATACCAACCGTCCCAGTCTCGATACCAACTTGCATTTCAAATTTCATCAAAATATCTCAATTTTTTCGCGAGTTAGAGTGTTTGCAGACGGATGGACAGACGGACGGACGGACGGACATGGCTCAATCGATTTCTCTTTTCACCCTGATCATTTTGATATAATAAGTCTATATCTATCTCGATTATTTCATTCTGTTACAATCCACCGTTATGTGATTAAAACTATAATACTCTGTGTACTAGTACAGCTGAGTATAAAAAGTAACGCTAGGCCAACAATAATAATAAGGCACTCTGCACACGGAGCGTACTGCTGTAGACGCGTATTAGATACTACAGACGAAAGTTGTACGCTTTGATGTCGCGCACGTATATTTCAATTGAGGGCTGCACACGAGTCGTCAGCTTCATGCAGTCGTCAAAGTATGCTGGCTACATGTCGCTTGGCGTAAAAGCCCGTCTCCACATAACTTGTTTCACCAAAAAAACATGTAGCAAAACATCTCGCTCAATAACCCGTCTCCACGTGGCTAATCGTGATTCAGTTGGACATTTCTCTTTCTTGTTCTTCTTAAATGTTTGTATGTTTGCTTATTTTTGCGTCTTTGTTTTGGTCTGTGTGAGATTTCGATAGATTTTCGATACAAAATTAGAGAAGGCATCGATATCATCGAGGTTGGCAAGATGATTCAGAATGAAACAATGTTTCAATCTTCACTCGCTCTCAAAAATTTGTATGGAAATTGGCGAGTTTCGGCACTGGTTTCCGTGTCGAAACAAGATTGAGAGAGAAAATGGAGAAAAAAAGAGCGAAACACGTTATGTGGAGACATGGTATAAAGCAGTGCTGGTAGCTAGGCGTACTACGCTTAGAAAACAGGAAGAAGATGTTTGTTTACATTTTTCCACTTGGTGGAATTTATCAAAGCAGTGAAATTTGTGTAAAAAATCGGAAAAAAATTTGTGTATAATTAAAGAAAAAGGAGAATTCCGTAAAATTTGTCATCTTTGCTATTTAAAGCTTCGAAATTTAAAGCAAGTACCGTATTATTAATTTGTTTGTTTGTTTTGTGCAGCGAAGTTTCATGTCGCTTCGTGTGCAGATCTTGAGGCGTAGAGAAATCGACGCTAGATGAAATGTCTCGTACGCGTCTATGACGATACGCCTCGTGTGCAGAGTGCCTAACAAGGCAGTGGAAATCAATCAAATGTATGGTCTAAGTACATACATATATTAGGGCGGTCTTTACAATCAAATTAGCGATTTTCTTCGGTCACGCCCTCTACATCGGTAACACAGTCAAGGTTATCATATATAAATATTGGTTCCGATCGGAGATGGTTAAGGGGTCAAAAGGGGGCCAAAGTTCACATGAGGTTAAAAAAATTAAATTAATTTTGTGATATATCTAGGATCCGAAATCGATAGTCCTGTACACTAGGATATTCAATTCATATTACCATATAGGGTCAAAAAATTTTAACTAACATTTTTTTATATAATGCCCAAAATCGATAGTTCTGTACTCTAGAATACCAAATATAAATTTTGGTCCCGATCCGAGACGGTTAAGGGGTGTCGCACATGGGCTACACATGGTTATATGAACCTCAAACAGCATTGTTCGGGCTGCTCGAAAATGTTCAAACAAAATCGAGACCTTTAATAGATACATATAAAAAAAAATTGTAATTTTTCAGTCTCCATGGAGTTTTCTGAACTTTGACCCGTGTGCGACGCCCCTTAATCGTCTCCGATTGGGACACAAATTTGTGTATACATATGTATAGGTATGGTATCTTCCACCATATTAGCATCGACCTAGGGGGTGAGGTTGAGGAAATATGATATAAAATTTATCTCCATACATTTGAGAACCACCCTAATGTATATATGTACACATATAGACCGCCGCTCAGAGTGACGAGGAGCAAAGCGTAAACAGCGACGATGAGCTTTTATAGCGTCGAATGGGGAAATGTATTGATTTCATTGCAATGCCAGGGCCCATTTAATAAATTTCTTTAGCCCATTGTGCCGGTTCGATGCCGTTACTATCCTGCCATATTTTGTTTTAAAGTTTATTAAATACTAATTAGTAAAAGTCGATTCCATATAACGTACATACATATGTACATATGAATGTATGTATTTGCATATGTACATCAAAAATGAAAATTGAACAATTAATAAGTGCTGTGTTTGCAAGAAATTCTCTTTGGGATCAAAATGATTCCAGTCATAGAAATCGATTTGTGTTGGACAAGCTTTGGGATGAAGTTGCTATGGAAATGGGATCAACAAGTAAGTTTTAATTTAAAGTGCAGTCATTGGTGACTTACCTGTAACCTTATAAAACAGCTGATTCAACCAACGTTACAAAAAGCAGTGTTACTAGTCATTGGTGCCTTATCGTAATTCTGTAGTCGTATCGTTAACTTACAGACCAATTGGATTTTGGTTAGCAACCCCAAATCCGTAAACAGCTGACACTTGTGAAAGCAGATATAGGAAGGTAGACGCATAGGCGAATTCAGAAACTTCTTTTTTTATTAACAAAGGCGGATTATAATATCAAAATCAAAGCGAATTCACACCGTGGTCAATAGTAATGGGCGAGTCCCAAGCAGGGCTGCACATTAACGTTATTTTTTATCAATAACCGAAAAAATATTTTGCTTTCAATTCAACATTGAAAAATTTTAACGTTAAGTGCTGAACAAAAAAATACTGTTTTGATAATAATTTTAATGATAAAAATTTTTTGTTAATTTTTATTTGATATTCAATAAAACAAAATAGCGAATTCAGATTTTAACCAAGAAGAAATATTATTTTGACATTACAATCTACCAATTACAATAACAAAATACATGGGAATTTTCTGAATTCGCCTATGCGCTTACCTTCCTAGATCTGCCTCGACAAGTGTCAGCTGTTTACGGATTTACGACATCACTAACAGGTCACATGGATAGCGATAAAGTTACAATAAGGTTAACGATACTGAAATACTTATAAGTCACCAATGTCTGAACCTTTACCTACTTTACTTATAGTTAGGGGATTCACAACCTGTCATATTACGTCATATCGTCATAATATTTTGTGGTTGCATTCTACGCTTTATGTGTACTAAATAAATACAACTCTGCACGATATGTTTTTGGGTCGTTGTATTTGATCATCTGTTTTTGTTTACTTCTTCACAGGGCTTCGGAAAAGTCTTTTATAACTATTTCCGTACAATATTTTAATATGACATATGACTTTATGACACTTTGTGAATCACCTAAGTATATTTACCTATATACATACATATGTATATTTACATACATACATATACTTTATTGGATTAATTATCTACTCTATCTAAATGTATGTATGTATGTATGTAGATACATATATATACACAAATTACCTACAGCATGTACATTAGAGTGCGTTTAAAATTCAAATTAACAATATGTACCTATGTATGTACATATTTTACTGTATCGCCTTCTCAATTGGTATTAACATGGTCAAAGATAGCACACATAAATGTTGGTCCCGATTACTTGCGGTTAATGCGTGGCTCATTGAAGTCAATGTTCAGAAAACTCTATGAAGGGTGAAAATATAAAAATATTTTTTTTTTATTTAAATTAACAAATTTTGGACCCGACTGATGACGGTTTAGTGGTGTTGCACGGGGTCAAAGTTCAGTTTGCTAAAAAAGATTTACATTTTTAGTGTCGCAATCACCGAGTTTTATTTATTTCATTTTTTAAC
The DNA here is from genome assembly GCA_960531455.1 of Urophora cardui. NCBI lineage: Eukaryota > Metazoa > Arthropoda > Insecta > Diptera > Tephritidae > Urophora > Urophora cardui. Next base: position 5,542,904 of record OY482674.1, read on the forward strand.
AAAAGAGTTTCATCATCTCCTTCTCTTTTTTTATTAGGGGAGGCGGTGAGAAGTAAATGGAAAACACTTCGAGACACTTACAGGAGAGAACTTCAAAAAATTGCAAAAGCGAGCGAAATCGACGGTCCAAAAGATGCCGTTATATCGAGAAGTTCAAATTATACACACCTAAGAAGCTGGACCTACTTTAAGAGTCTCTCATTTTTACGTGATCAATTCGAAATGGGACGTTTTGCCAATTTTGAATACTCTGAACCTTCCTTCAATCGCCAATACAAGCGAAAGGCAAGCGAATCGCCGATTGTAGATGATCCCGAGCCTGACACTTCAATGGAATCGAAGCAAGAGAAAATACAGAAATTAGAGGGAAAAAACGATATCAATGAAGATGAAACACCAGACGACGATGAGGAGGATATGCACTTCTTCAAAAGCCTCCTGCCGCATGTCAAACGGCTTTCACCCCAACAAAAAATGTTATTGCGATTGAGGCTGCAGGAGGTCGTTTATGATTTTGTATATGCAGAATGTACTAGAACTGAAGCACAGGCGCCTGATACTTATCCTAGCAGCAACGTAGAATACTCTTTGAAATACCTTTCCGAATAATTTCAATAGCTTTAAATGTAGTTCCTACACGCATACTTTGTAGGTAATATGTATGTACATACTTATACATATTTACATAGTATGTATAAATAATAAATGACTTACGTAACTCTAAGAGTTTTAATATTAGATTATACTAAACTATCGATTAACATTTACAGTTCAAATAAATCTAAATACTGAAATTAATTATTAGTTTGTTAATATTTGCATTCGTCTCATGGTGTACATATGTGGTGAGGATCGAAGTTTTGTATGATATGAAGAAATGGAACATCATGCTGTGACAACCCTAGCTTAATTTTTTTCTCCGTCGGTGTGGTGTTCTTTAATATTTTTGTATTTTTTATCGTTAGATTAAAATGCTATCAGACTATGCTCCAGCGTGGGTGAGAGGTTTTTTTTCCACTATACATATGTATGTCTGTACATCGAATCAAACAGGTTTACATTAAAGAATTACATTAGTCTAATATTTTTTCCGATATCAAAGAACTGACTTCATTGTGAACCAGCATGTGTGTCATATTATTTTCACTTTTTATACATATGTACGACTGTTGTTTTTGTTGTAGCCACCAATATACTCCCCGAAGATTTTTGGGAGTGTAGGGGAAGTGACAGTCCTTTGCCGGATATCCGGTACGCTCGGGTACTAGTCCCTTCTGACACTAGCCCGACTGTCGTGCGAACGATTTTATTGGTCATTATCAACCTTCAAGGCTGGTGGATTTTAGTATGAATATTTTATTTCCATAAATCGTTAGTTTTCGTTCGTTGACGCCTTTGCACTAAATTGCTCTGACAGCTTTCAGATGTTGTTCTGCCCTATACTCTTCTACACTTTCAGTGCACTCACCGGACAGACCTAATATGTATGTATGTTTACAGAACCGGTAGTAGTCGGAATAACATTTATAAATGTTTGCGTTCCTTGCCGGATGCTGTGTTTGGCGCTCAACTACCTACTTCCCATGGCCCAAAAATACAGATCGTTTTAAAAGAGAAAAAACGATTACCGCTAGACGCCCTCTTTCAAAAATGTCGAAATCACAAAAACGCCAGCGAACACACAGCTATTTATACGAATAACACGTGCAAGGGTGTAAAATCAAAACAAAAGATAGTTTGTCAGCTGGAAACAGGAAGAAGAGCGAAATTCTCCTGCATCGCCCTTCTATAATTACTACGCTACCTAATATCGACGCACGTCGTCAATTTACTGTCAAAAATTTCTCATGCCCATACAATTTGTATGAGTAACCGAAATTGAACGGCTTGCGTAAGACGCAAACTCGACTCTCAATTTTTGTTTTGCGTGACAGTTCAATCTGAGCATTTTGAGTGATTCTTTACAAAAAAAAATGTATACTTGCTTACGATATCGTGTATGTTAGGTACATATTCCACAAAATAACACGATTTTCTCGGATTTTCTATAATTTTTAATTTATTTATCGGTATACGCACGCAAAAATTTTCGTGCGCGCGGTAATTGGCGGCTGGCGTCTTTCTTAGGTAGCGCTGTTAGGATGCTACTTCCCTACCTTCTCAGAATATACATACCCTGCAAAAAAGTTGTGCTTATTGTTGACAAATTAGGTCTAAAGGAGTATGCTGGCAGCGCTGCTTCTGTTATGCACTCACTCTGTCTGCTCCTAACTCTCTAATACTTATCTAGGCCTTATTTCGCATGGCGGATAAGCCTTTGGAAAAGGTGTGCTCTCAGAGAGAGAGAGAGAACTCCTTATGGCCTGATGAGATCAACATAGGAAAATCAGCCTTATTTTAAGCCATACGCCATACAAATTTTCTACCCTTATAATTTTCAGGACTTATTTCCTTCGCTTTTAAATCTGCTGTTTTAATTCTTAAATAAGGCTTAGATTTTTTGGTGGGCATGTACGTACGTATATTCATAATATAATATAATACAATGGCGCTATTATAACTCTGACGAGTTTTATGGCCGAGCTTCTCTCCCAATTCGAGGTGTGCTCCTTTTTGTTTTTCCTACTAATTGGGTGGACCTACAGTTTTATGCCGGCTCCGAACGGCGAATGCATTTTTTGTGAGAAGCTTTTTCATGGCAGAAATACTCTCGGAGGGTATGCCGCCCACTGCCGAGAGGTGACCGCTGCTCTTAAAAAACCCAATAATTGGATTTTTACTAATTAGAAATTTTGGTGTTTGCTCGGGCTGGGATTTGAACCCGAGACCTCTGGCATAGCAGGCGAGCACTCTACCCACTGCACCACAGCGGCCACGTATATTCATACATACATATGTATATAGATACTTAACGAACCATCGTTGCCGTTTTGTGGGTAATTCCCCAAATTTGGGGAATTTTTTAATATTTGGGTAATTTTTGGGGAGTGCCGTGATTTGGGGAATTTTGGGGAATTCGCCTTTTGATAGTTTTATATGAATAATAATACCTATAAAAAAATTAATTATTTTCATGAGTTTCTATTAGATTCGCATTGTGTGAAAGTGTGCATGAGTTTTTGCAGCATTTATTTAATCTTGAATTACCGGCTGGTCGAACATGTACAAGCAAATTTCATAAGCCCATCAAAGTAAGTTAGCTGGAAAAAAATAAGCAATTTTATACCTTTCATGAACATGAAATGGTATTATAACATTAAGCCAAAACAGGTTTGTCGAAAGTTCCAGAAGGAGAAAAATTAGACCCACCAAAATATATACCGATATTATCAGAATCATGAGCTGGTACCTCAGTTGTTAAGATACGCTGATCATTGTCGGAATCGGCCAAATTGGACCATTATAACATATAGCTCCCCTACAAACAACCATACATTTTGGGGTAAAACTTCTCCACTTAAATTGCTAAGATCAATACAATATTTTTTTTATAAATATTTGCATAAACAACCCACCCTATAAATTAAAGAAAATCGGACTATTTAATGTTTCATACCTCTCTTACTTGTTTTATGTTTCTTTATAACTTTTTTAACCACACATATACATACATATATGCACATGAATTTAAAAATACAAACCGTTATAAAGTAAAATAAATTTGAAAATACTTCTTTAGTTGAAATCTCTTGATAACACTACCCGACAAAAAATATCTTCGACATTTGATTCCTATGTATTCCTGCTGATTCCAAATATATAATCAAATGGATCAAAAGTAGAACAGTTTTCGAGATATTTTGAAATTTCAGTTTTCGAGCTAAGAAGAAAAGGAGGATTACTAATCTGTCAATATCTCCGCCATTACCGTCTTGAGTTTTATGTTATTTCATTTCATTTTAAGAGGATGAAATACCCTTTCCAATTCCACATAAAATTAAAGTGACGGAATTATGGCGGACAAAAGACTTGTTTTTATGCAAAAAATAAGTAAAATACAAGATGTATAAAATGTCGAGGATATGAAATTTTTTTAAATTTTGCCGGGTAGTGTAATTCGGAAATTTGTATGGGGAATTTTGGGCAATTATGGGTAATTTGAATATTTTTTTGGGTAATCTCAAGAATTTAAAACGGCAACGCTGTAACGAACACACTATATAAATATGTACATATGTATGAACACAAATACATATCGCACCCTAATCATAAAGTGGCACAACTTAAAATTGAAAAATTTTCAGGAGAGCCAAAAAAACTTTTTTTTCATTACAAGCAATCGTATGGCAAAGGGCCAGGTATAATCGTTATTTTTCGGTCGAAAGAGACAGTTATTCAAAAGTTTTTTTTTTGGCAATCGCTAGAGATATGTTAGGTATACCCGTTTATGAAAAAAAACTCGATTTCGAAAACTTTGAGTTGTGCCACTTTTTGATTTAGGGTGCGATATGTATGTTTTCATTCCGCGTGATGGCAGTTTATGAATGTTTTGCCATTTTGGGTAACTCCTAAAATTATTTATACACATGCCAGCAGCTTGGGAAAAAGTAAAAATTGTGTGCGATTAGGTACCTACATTAAATTATGGTATATGTATATATACATATATACATTTATGTATGTACATACATACATACATACACACCTACATATATATTAAATTACTAATTTATATAAAGAACAATGAAGTGCCGTACCTATATTTAATCAACTAAAATGTTAATTTTAAAAGAAATTTTAATGAATTACCATTTTTTCCATTTTTTCTTTCAATTCATATTCTTTCTTGACGATGACAATCCACGAGTGAACATTCTGCTCTTCGCTTAATCGCGTTAGTTCCCAATAAACATTTTTCTTCATTTTCAATTTGAGGTTCATTTGAGAAGTAACCCTATTGTCAAATATCGAACGTTAGTTATCAAATGCACCTCTCTTGATAGCGTTCTCAAACAAAAAGGCACATTTTTAGTATGGGATTTTGGGCTGATTTTCAATTTGATAAATTTCATTTTCTCAAATCAATTTCAAAGGTGGTACGAAATGGAATGCAATCAATAGATGTTTGTATGTATTACATATTTGTGCTCTATTAGTACAGAAAAATTGAGGGATAGTGAGTGAGAGATTGTGTTGTGAGCGCAGAAATGGATTGGAATAAATAGATGTATGTACATATTAATATCTTTTTTAATATGCATACACACATATGAGCAGTCTTGGGCACCACTACACTCAAGCCATTACTAAAAAATGAGTGTGTGTTGGTGCGCCTACTGTAGGATAAAGTGAAAAATTACTAAAAATAATCAGTCTGCACGCAGATGTTGAGCGAGCAGGGTCATGCGCGCACGCTTTGCGAAATTATGAAAGAACGTACGTATACACATATGTTCATACATATCGCACCCTAAATCATAAAGGGGCACAATTCAAAAATTTTCAGGAGAGCCAAAAAACTTTTTTTCGTTACAAGCAATCGTATGGCAAAGGGCCAGGTATAATGGTTATTTTTCGGTCGAAAGAGACAGTTATTCAAAAGTTTTTTTTTTGGCAATCTCCAGATATATGTTCCATATACCCGTTTATGAAAAAAACTCGATTTCGAAAAATTTTGAGTTGTGCCCCTTTATGATTTAGGGTGCGATATGTATGTATTTGTGTACACACGTTATTTGCAAATAAAATAATTTTAAGCGACGGCCACCTAACGAGCACTTGCTTTTACGCCAGTCGAAAGGCAACTAAATAGGCATGGGTAACACTGCGCTGCGCGGCGCAATTGCGCTAACACCAACCCTGGCGTTATTGCGCTAACTCCGATTTGGGAAATGCGCCAACTCAATATAGCGCCAACTCAATATAGCGCCAACCCAATATAGCGCCAACTCAATATTGCGCCAACTCAATTTTGCAATATAAAACCGACTCAATTTCGTGCGCTAACACCAGCACCAATATAGCGCTAGTGTATAATGGCACCACCACAAAGCCAATAACAGCACAGCGTATATGACACCGTCACAATTATGTATGCTTGATAGTGATCTAAGTGAATCTAATTTCCAGCATATTTTCACAAATATACGGAATATGTTTCCAAATGATTATGAAAATTAAAATTAATTTTGCGCCAAAAGAAATAAAACGGGGATGGTAAACAGTAAGAAGCGAACAAGTGTTATTTATCAATTATTCCATGGTAATTGCGCTAAAGGTGTTATTGCGCCAGAACAGTACGCGGCGCCACGGTTGGCGCTGGTGTTATTGTATCAGCGCCAAAAAAATTGCGCCATTACCCATGGCTACAACTAAATAATTTTTGATAAGCTACGATCGCCAAGTCCCATCGTAAGCGCTAGTTTTACGCTCTTTATTTGTCTGTAGTAGTGACAATCGGTGTGCATACGGGCGCTTACTCTCATTTAGCAGGTGCTAAGGTTTTGCCCAAGGCTGCATATGAGAAACAAACTATGTTTTTATTAAAGTTTGTGTAACTTCACAAAAAGCCACAAACAAATAAAATAAGAGTAAGAAATACAGAATCATTATTACATACAATCATTTTCAACCATCATCATTTCAACCGTTAAGAGACTGCTCAAGTAAAACAACGAACGCTGATTGAAATTTGCAAACATACAAAATTTCTTCGTTCCTTGAAACCTTGACATGATGAAATTCGTGAAATGGTACAAAATGTGAAACAAGTTTTTTTTTCAAATGTGTTGTAAGTTATTCTAAAATTGATAAACAATGTTTAATGAATTTGCTGATTCTCAAATTTAGAAACAATACTTTCTCAAACGCGTGAGAATTTCTTTTTCAGTGAATAATGGGTTCATTCATGTGTATGTATATACATATGTACATGCATGCAACATATGTACTAGGATGGTCCTTAACAAGTCAAATTAATGATTTATCTCAATCTAACACCTATCTTTATCTATATACATGTTTGGTATACATTTTGGTCCACCGTGTCCCACAGGGGTCAACGTTCGTATTAATCAAATTTATATGTGGTTTATGCAGGTAAAAAAATGTCTTAAACTTAAGGATCACCCTAATGTACATATATACCAAGAGAGCGATTCACTCATTCACTGCAATTACGTTGAGTGTGAATACTGTCGTGTCGTGTCTCTATCTCTCTCTTCGTACAAACAATCACGAAAGCAGCAATGCCTTTTCGAAGGCAATACTGTTTTTTGTATTACATATTTCATGTCTGTGTGCTTTGTACAGTTGACTAGTACGGTGTCATTCATATTTAGATTGCGTTTAGTTTGCGCCGTTGTAGCTTTAAATTGCATTTTGACAAATTAAAACAAAAAAATAAACATGGCCAAGAGCGAAATTAAAGCAAAAGTTATGGTCGGTGAATACCAAATACTAATAAAAGAACACAGTGATAAAAAAATTTGGCAAACATATGCACAAATAAAGAGAAAAGACGGTCATATAATTAGGGGACTCTTGATTTGCCAAAAGTGTAGACAAGTAATGAAGCATACCAAACAAACCTCGAATCTTGTACGACACAAATGTTACATCGAAAACGAAAATATGATAAAAAACGTGAAATTGGAAATTGAAGAAAAAGAGATTATAGCAAACACGTGCGCCCAGTGGATGGCAGAAGATTGTCGGTCATATTCAATCGTTGATGGCTTTAAGAAATTTCTGCAAAATTTGGTTGAGATCGGAGCAAAGTATGGCACGAATGTAAATATTGATGATATGATGCCTGTCTCTACCATGGTTTCTCAGCAAGTTGGCACAGTGGCATCAGAAGAACGGACTGCTTTGGCGAATGAGCTAACCTCTATTGTAGCGGACGGAGTATCCATTACGTGTGATATGTGGACAGACAGTTTTATGAAGAGACACCACTTATATGCTACAATACATTTTTACAAAAATAGCCAATTTCACGATTTGGTTTTGGGCGCGAAGACGTTTGATTTCGGACGTCCAACAACAGAAAATATTTTATTAAAACTTAAATCCTTACTAGAAGAATTTAATATAATAAATTTGGACAACATTGTATTTGTAACTGATGGCGGGTCAGACTTAATAAGAGCCTTACAAGGTTACAAGAGAATAAATTGCTCTGATCATTTATTAAATAATGTGCTAGATTCTGCAGTTCAAAGTACAAAAGAGCTGTATCCAGTAATTAAATATTGCAAAATGTTAGTTAAATATTTTAAGAAATCTAATTTGGAACATATAGTACACACCACACCCAAAAACTACTATGTTACTGGATGGGGCTCTCATCTGAACATACTCCAATCTATTTTGATGAATTGGACTAGACTTAATGAAATTTTGACTGAACGTAATGAGATATATAGATTAGCCAAACTAAGCTTTCCAATATTAAAAATTTTAGTAGAACTTTTTGAAAAGTTTAACATAATTCATAAAAAGCTTCAAGAAAACAATAATGTAACAATAAACTATGTTATACTATCTATAAATACTCTCAAGCAATTGTGTTCACGTAACACTGAAGACAACCCATTGATTAGAAAGATAAAAGAAAATATTTTGAAATTTGTAGAAATTGAATGGATCCCCAAATTAAGCATCTACCACCAAGCGGCTTGTTTTTTATATCCACTAACAAACGCCATTCTACAAACAGATGAAATTAGAAAAGTAAAAAGTTTCTGTGTGAGTGAAATAATTGCCACCCAAAATATTATCACAAATAATGCGGTAGTTGAAAGTAGTTCGGACATACAAGGTACAGATTTCGACTTCTTCTTTCCAAGTGCTCTGAAGCAAAGTAATTTATCCCCAATACAAACTGTAGAAGAGGAAGTCGAACGCTATGGTTTAATAAAATTCAAATTAGATAAAAATTTTGAAGTGATGAAATGGTGGGAAAACCACGCAACGGATTATCCGAATTTATCGAAATTAGCTATTAGAATCCTGTCTATTCCTGCTAGTAGTGCCAGCAGTGAAAAAATGTGCTCTATGGCAGGCAGCATTATAACAGAGGAAAGAAGTCGCTTGCGACCAAATAATATTACTAATTTATTATTTTTAAATTCAATAAAAAGTTAGCTAATGTATTATTTTTGTTATTCAGTTTATTTTTAATTCCAATGTATTATTTTAATTTTTTTTACTTATATTTATCTAAATATGTACATATATTTGAATCTATGTATTCACATTGTTTTATTATTTAACTAATGAATTGAAAAAATAAAAACTATTAATTGCAATCAAAATTTCACCAACTATTCGCTACTACTTATCCCTTCATTTAATGCCAAAACTGTAAAAATAGATGAAATGTAGTAATGAAATCAGGGATTCAGTTTTGTGAATTATCGAAACGAAATGGTTTTGATAATTTAGCGTTGCGATTTAACGAAACAAAACCATTTTGATAATTTAGCATTGTGAATTAACAAAACGAAATAGAATCCGTTCGTTCATTAAGCATCTCTGAATGAAATACAAACTTGTGATAGAAGCACTCGGGTCGTTTGGTTTTCTGCGTAACGCCCCATTGGTAGAAGTGTGAGTATCAAAAAAATCAAAGAAAAAGTGTCGGGATCAAAAGTCAACCGACCCCTGTGTAAACTCGCCTTCACTAAATCGGCAAGCACGTGCATTGCTGGCCTTGAGAATTCTGCATAGTGTATTTATGATCCATGCAAGGCAAATTCATTCATATGGTAATGGTACGTGAACAGCTGACTTCTTCTTCTTCTCGTTTTTAGTTCACCGTGTATAGAAGAATACAGGAGAATGTCAAACAAAGAAAAATTTTACTTTGAGTTTGACATTCTGCTGGACAAAAACTTAAGCCGGAATTACAATAGCGCTGTGGCTGTGGCAGCGACTGTTTTTCGAAATCAGCTGATTTTTAGAAACTACGGTTTGTAATGTAGCGGCACATAATACAGCAGAGGCAGCTGGCAGCACCGCTCCGTTTAGCCCAAATTCTAAATTCGCAGCCGCTGCCTTGAATCGCAGCCAACTTCAAAGTGTTGATGTGAACTTATGTCTGTTGAATTCGTCTGGCACGAAAACAGCTGATAGTTACGTAGCTATCGTCTAGTTTGGTATTTTCTAACTCGAATCAGAGACGAAAGCAAATCTCTAACAGCATGTGAGTATTCCATTCCCGATATTGCCAAAACCAAAATAAAATCGCTAAAGTTAAATAAAAGTACTAGTAATGTGTAAAATTACATGGAAATTCCTTCTGGCAACTTTTTTTCACACGAATTCAACGTGAGACAAAAGCAACGTAACTGACGTAACGATTAGACGAACACGAACGTCAGAGTTACAAAATTCCAATCTGTCATGAAAACGTCTGCAGACGAATCGTTCGACTTGCCTATCGTTCGACATACATGATTAGGTGGTTAATTCTCTCTGCATACTATACATCAGTTTGATTGAAATAGTCTCTACTACTGAACCGATTTCGAATATTTTTATACCATTCGATAGGTGTTTTGATTCCCTTTAATTTGTTGTACATTTTATGTGGCTTCCATAATACCCCCTGCGGGGGTCAACCCCCTTTTACCCCTGCTTACATTTCATATATAAAATGTATATCAAATTAATGGGAATCAAAATACCTATAGAATGGTATAAAATTGGTATATATTCACAATAGGCGAGTTCCCGTGGCAGTGATCCAGATCCGGATACAAATTTTGCAAGCAAATGCAACAACAATTTGGTGATCCTGGTATTTATATGGATCAAAAAAATCTATTACAATCTATACGGATCCGAAATTGATACAGATAAACACCAGGATCACAAAATTATTGTTGCATTTGCATGCAAACTTCTTATCCCGATCTGGATAACTGCCACGGGAACTCGGCAAATAGGTTCAGTAATTTTTAAGTAATTGCAATTTAAAAAATGCATAATATAAACTTGTTGTTGTTTCCAAAAAAAAACAAATTCACTTTAATACTCGGCTTAGCCATCTTTATCAATCCTTATAATTCGTTTTTTGATTTTATAATTTTCAAAATTTCATATTTGTACCAGATCGTGCTTATTGCTTTCAACTTTGCGGGGCTGGGGCAGTTCTAAACGTCATCCTATCGCCATAAAATTTTGTGGGGTTCATTAACTCGTATAAAGGCAACTTTTCATTACTGGTACGTTCAAAAAAAGAACAAAAAAAAATCTCCATATGTTTTCACTCCACCTTAATGACCAAATAAGAACGGTGAAAGTAATAAAAATCTCTCCTCTTCTATCTGTGTAATAAACTGTCAAATTATCGTAATTTGTTTTGATTTTACATTCTTGCATCTGTTATTCGTAGAATAGCTTATGTGTTCGCTGGCGTTTACATCTTCTTTTGGCATTCGGAAAAAAGGCCGGCGAACGGTAATTGCATATTTTCTTTTCATTGCTAGGACCGACTGTGTTTATTCAATTTCGCTTTTATTGTAACACCTACATACATATGTACATACATACATATGTATGTATGCAAGTATTTTACTTATTTGCATACCTAGCGAATACTAAAGGCCTAATTAGCGATACTTCGTAGAACGTCACACAACTTCCCAAAAATTTTCAAACTGTCAAATGACAATCTGTTGCATGCATTTAGTACGTGTCCGATTACCCAAAAATTAGCACTACTTACAGAAAATTAGCGATCTGTTGAGTTTTGATTTCCACGAACGTTTTCTTATGTGACATTTCAATTGGAGTGATCCCAACAGCACAGGGTTGCATAAAATACATTTTAGGCGAATTCTCAGACACTCGTATGAGGATTTTTCTTCTTTGAAAATTTAATAAAATCTAAAAAAAACAATCAAATTATTATACTCAGCTGTACTAGTACACAGAGTATTATAGTTTTAATCACATAACGGTGGATTGTAACAGAATGAAATAATCGAGATAGATATAGACTTATATATATCAAAATGATCAGGGTGAAAAGAGAAATCGATTGAGCCATGTCCATCCGTCCGTCCGTCCGTCTGTCCGTCTGTAAACACTCTAACTCGCGCAAAAATTGAGATATTTTGATGAAATTTGAAATGCAAGTTGGTATCGACACTGGGACGGTTGGTATTGAAAATGGGCGAAATCGGACCATGACCACGCCCACTTTTCCTATATAGAAAAAATCAGAAATTTGGTATCTGTCACTAATATAGCTAGAGTGATGAAATTTTACCCACGTGTTGAGCTCAGGCCCCTAAGAAGAAATTTGATGAAATTTTGGAAAGTGGGCGGTGCCACGCCCACTTATTAAGGGTCAAACATTGAAAGTTTTATATGTCATAACTCAGAAACCGTTGAAGATATATCGATGGAATTTGGCACGCTCGATTTGCTTACTTAGACAGACGTTTGGATGGAAAATTGTTAAAATCGGTTGTCGGCCACGCCCACTTTTATATATGTGTATTATAAAATGACTTAATAAAAACATTTTAAGCGAGATCTCTGTCAAATATAAAGATATATCATTGAAATTTTATGGCAGGAGTCCACCTGCGGACATAAAACGAAAACCACAAAAATTTTGGAAAATGGGCGTGGCACCGCCTCTTTTTAGAAGCAGGAATATACGAGATTTCTGAGCCCATAACCCGACTAATAATTTATACATAATGACGAAACTTGGTGTGTACACTTTTATTACTTGTGGTAATACATGTTGAAAATTTTAGCGAGATCGGTTGACGACCATGCCCACTTTTATATATGGGTATTATAAAGTGGCCTAATAGCAAAATTTTTTGTGGCATAAGTTGCACAATAGACCGGAAAGAAAATATAGAAAAATTTTGGAAAATGGGCGTGGCACCGCCTCTTTTTAGACAAAGGAATATACGAGATTTCGGAGCCCAAAACTCGACAAATAATTGAGAATGAATGAAATTTTGCACAAAGAATATATTTTTAGAGCATGGATGACAAGCGGTTGGTTCAGTCATTTCAAGCGGCAAAATTACTTTACTGGTAATTTATGTTGCTGAAAATTGTAACCATCTTTTCAATTTGTATTCTGACACAAATGGTAACGCTGCCAAAGCACTTCCATACGAACGGGCTGAAAATGGTAACAAAATGTTACCACGTATTGCGGTGGAAACTTAATTTTCCTGCTGCCAGAATACGAAAAGGGTGTTTAAAGTACCAGATTCTCCATTTCAACAGTAAAGTAAATTATGTTACCACACCGGAATAAGGCCGTAAATCGACTTTTCTAGCAGGCGTGTGATTGAACACAGCCCTCTTCCCTATGTTTTGTGCTCTTATGATGTGTATTTATGCGAGTTCAATTCATTTACGTACGTACATAAATACATATGTACATATGTATGCAAATATGTATATAAATCAGTTATGGGTACTGGGATTGTTGGGCTCTCATTTACAATTCTTGTTGCTAGCGAGCTGTAACTTCCCAAAACAACTGGATATCTTTTGATGCAAAAATAACGAAGTTGCTCTGTTGACGTTGCCCATCGCTTACGTGATAACTACAGATTTGTACACACATACGAAAGTAGTTTGATAATTACGTGACATTTCTAATACGAAATATTTTCAGCAAAAATGCATTTTATTTTTTAACTTAATCTCCGAAATTAATTCGAGTTAGGTTGGCCAGGATACAGTGATCCCTCACATAGACCACAGATGGTCCTTACTGTTTCCAACATTGTATTGGAGGCGTTATACTAAACTTGGAATGCAAGACTTGGCGAGTTTTAGTATTTTGTGTATTTTCTGAATAGAATTTTGTGTATTTCTGATGAGTATTTTGTTGATTCCACAAGACGGGTGAGAGTACTCGCTCTTGTGTTGTGCCCCTATGTGCCCTCCTTGACATCGTCGAAAGTCTCCACCTACCCGTCACCGTCCGACAACACAAACGATCCATGATCGAGCGCTGAATGATGGCGGGTATTCCGATCCATTCGAGCCCCTCCAATCAGCGCCTCAGCAGAGACGTTGCTAAAGGCATCCGAAATATGAAGAAAGACACCTATCGCACTCCTATTCGCTCATTTGAGATGTTTATCTCATCTATTTCAAGCACTTTCATTCTCCGATCGTCCATGGATTTTATCGACGATTTCTGACGTGTCTCCTTGTTTTGGGCGATCTGTCCGTTCGGCATGACTTGTGTTATTAGAACCGCAACGGAATTAAGCAAATCACTTTTTAGCAATTGAATTGAGCAGGGTCCCCATATCATTTACTTAGTAAGTCTTTCCTTAATTTCCTTCGGTTTAAATAGCAGTAAGATACAAACTAAATTGCGCAAGTTACTCAAACTTGTACAATAGTCTTTTAAAAGATAGTAGTTGACGTGCGCAGTGTTGAATTTAAAATTACTGGTCGCCAGGTTCAAAATGTCACGGAAACATCAAACAACCCTAGCATGTCTGTATACGTGCTGACGGAATAGTCCTACGTATGCATGAACGTGCCATACATCGATATCATCCAGGGCAGTGTTCGTCAAACTTTTCCTTTTGAGATCTCGGTTATTCAATTGGAAATTTCTGAAATACATTTGGAAATGGTATAGTTACAGCTGGAAATATGTATGTATATACAATACATTTGCGCCATTCTATTATAGTACTACTAATTATCAGATATGATAAAACACCGTTAAGGTAAGCTGATACATACATACGAGTTTGACAACCCCTGACAGGCTCTTAAAGAATTGCTTCCCCCATAAACATTTTTCTTAACTCTCAATTTGAGATGTATTTGAGAACCAACCTTATTCTCAAACCTCAAACATTTGTTATCAAATGCACCTCAAATTTCCCTTGATAGCTTTCTCAAACAAAAAGGTACATTTTTCTCAAACGTTGGTGAAATATTCGAGAAAATCTTTATTAGCAAATTGAGAATTAAGGTTTTCTCAAACGTCTGAAATTTTTTGGTCTGATGTTTTTTGGGTTCACATATCTATTCATATCTAAGTATGTGCAGTTAACTTATTAAGTATGTACATATGCATGTACATTAGAGCGTATCGCGAAAAAAAAGTTCGCCGTACGCCCTCATATCATTTCTTTTTCGAAAACATTTCTGGAAAAAAATTTTTTTTTGACCTCGCTAGATGTTGCTAAAATTAAGTTTTTTCATATCTTCGGTATTTATGGTCCGATACACCAATCCCTTTGGCTTGAGAGGAGGATTTCTACTTTATAATTGTATTAACCCACCCAGTACTTAGTTTATACCACCACATTAATCTTTTGCAAAAGAAGTATTTCGATCGATTCAGTAGAACCGGGAATAAAACACATTTAACATTCCGAGAAATATAAGTTTTTCGCTTCCTGTGGTGTTTTGGATTCATTTTACAAAAAATTTTTCGGAAGACTTCTAATAAAATTTTATGCCGAATAATTTTCTAGAGCAAGGCTGCTCACCTCATAGGCACTCAAAGCACAATTGTTTTTGTTTTGCTCCGAATCATAGTCACAGATACATATTTGCACTTGAAATATGAAAACAAAATTTTCTTCGCACTCCCATAAGCACTCAGATATGAAAAAATTTTATATGTATGTGCCTATGATTCATATTGAATGTGCAGAGCAAAGGCACTTTGTATAGGAGCTCGAGCACTGCCGTAAGAAATCGAAATTTACAATAACAAATGTGTAATGAAAAAAAATTCAAAAAATGAAAGCACTGTAAAAAATTTGTATTCAAAAACTTTCATATAAAAAAAAAAAAATTTGTATGTATGTGATACTACCATTTGAAAATAAATTCTAAAATAATATTTTATTGGAATTCATAAAAAAATTTAAATGAGCAAAAAAAATTTTCAGTGCATATACAAAATTTGTAGATGTATTGAGTTTTGTACTTTCAATACGAGAGCGTTGAGCAGCCCTGTTCTAGAATATTTTAACCCCAAATCATAAGGAGGCGTACGGTGGACTTTTTTAGTCCATATAAGGCGAGGTGTCCTAATGTACATTAGATGCGTTTTTTTGATCTAACATACCCCTCCGGCCGCGGAATATGAAAATAGCATGTTGTAGGATAACTAAGCTGATTTTTATTTTGTTTTTTAGAAAGAAAACTGAGTGGGCTACTCCAAAAACAGCGATTTTTTTAAAATTCCATGATAGGTTTAGATTCATATATGAAAAAAACCACAGAATTAAAAATAAAAAAAAAAAAACAAAAGATATATACTCATGTAGAATTATCGGCTTAATCGAATGGTGTACTCGGTTTTTTAGTGCGAGCCATAGGGAAGGTACCAACATCGCCTAAAGTGGAATTTTATTTTTTTTTAGTTACGAATTTTCAAGTTTGGTCCAGGGCTGCACATTAACGTAATTTTTTATCAATAACCGAAAAAATATTTTGTTTTCAATTCAACTTTGAAAAATTTTAACGTTAAGTGCTGAACAAAAAAATACTGTTTTGATAATTATCAAAAAAAAATTATGAAAAAAAATTTCGTTTTGTTGATTATCAAAAAACAAATATTGAAAAAATTTTGTTTCGGTAGCCAACAAAAAAAATTATCAAAAAAATAACGTTAATAAAAATTCAAAGTAAAATGAAGCCGTAAGCCCGAAACAAATTTTTATTATTATTTTGTTTTTGATAATCAACGAAACAAAATAATTTTGATAATTTTTTTTTGATAATCAACGAAACGAAATAATTTCAATAATTTTTATTTGATATTCAACAAAACAAATTTTTTTTTGTTAATTTCTATTTGATATTCAACAAAACAAAATATTTTTGTTGATATCGTTGTGCAGCCTTGGTTTGGTCCCGGGCATTTTCAAGATACCTTAAATTTCTTTTTAATCAAAATATACAGTAATCTGCGCAAATTAATGCAGTTTTCAGAAAAGTTCATTTGATCGAAATCGAGCTTTTTTTATCCAAGCTACTTTGGTTTAATGCCTCAGACAAATTCAGGTCAACATAAGTTAACTCGGTTCTGAAAGTTGGGGGTGAAAATAGAGGCTAAATTAGAAGACCCGTATCGCGGCGTTTGCTTAGGTTAGTTCGAATTTGTTTTTAATCGACCTTTGAACTTTGCAGGCAAATGCCGATTTTCAGCATACTGTTTGTATGGTTTTTTTGCTATAACTCGTCGACTAACAGTCAAGTCGGGCAATGCATCTGCACGGGTATATTTTATGCATGTTATACCCGTAAATGGGCTTGTATCTACTGCGCTGCCAATGTGCTGCTACTGCAGAGGCATTGCGCGACTTGGCTGTATTTACATGATCGCCTATAACTTTTCCATTTTACCATGGATTTTCTTCGTTGATAGCTTATTTTTTTGCTAATAGAATGTAGCTTCACGTGAAGGAGTAAAACCGAAGGTGAAAATTTTGGTTTTAAAGATATTGCCTGATAAAGTCAATTTTTTCTTTGAAAAATCGAAAAAATTCAAATTGAATCATCAATATTTCAGAAATTATAAGAGGTAGAGAAAAATTTTATAGACCCCTTATATAGGAAATTTAATTAATTTATCTCAATTTAATTAATTTATCAAATTTAATAAAATCTCAATTAGTCGACGAGTTATAGCAAAAAAACCATACAAACAATATGCTGAAAATCGGCATTTGCCTGCAAAGTTCAAAGGTCGATTAAAAACAAATTCGAACTAACCTAAGCAAACGCCGCGATACGGGTCTTCTAATTTAGCCTCTATTTTCACCCCTAACTTTCAGAACCGAGTTAACTTTTGTTGACCTAAATTTGTTCCACAGTGATATTATAATATCAATACTATGATTTGGCTTTACTATGAAAATTTTGAATTAAACTACAATATGAGAGTGACACATATGTGGTATAGATCCCAATATTTCTACTATACTACGATGTGTGTATCTAGCATAAGTGAAACATTCCAAAATCACTTTTATATTGAACATTTTTTATGTTTCACTTAAACCAAAGTAGGTTGGAAAAAAGCTCGATTTCGATCAAATAAACTTTTCTGAAAACTGCATTAATTTGCGCAGATTCCTGTATATTTTGATTAAAAAGAAATTTAAGGTATCTTGAAAATGCCCGGGTCCAAACTTGAAAATTCGTGACTAAAAAAAATAAAATTCCACTATAGGCGATCTTGGTACCTTCCCTATGGCTCGCACTAAAAAACTGAGTACACCATTCGTTTAAGCCGTTAATTCTACATGAGAATATATATCTTTTGTTTTTTTATTTTTAATTCTGTGGTTTTTTTCATATATGAATCTAAACCGATCATGGAATTTAAAAAAAAATCGCTGTTTTTGGAGTAGCCCACTCAGTTTTCTTTCTAAAAAAAAAAAATAAAAATCAGCTTATGGCGTTTTCTTTTCTACGAAAAAATGTTGCCCTCCTATATCCAAATTATCGAATTACGTATCCTTACTTTCTATAAAATGGCTGAATTTGTAGATAAGGGTGCTCTCTTACTTAGTTAGAGGTCAATATTTGGTGACAGGACCAGATAAACTTACAAAATGGCTAAGAAAATCAAAAAGGGCAACATTATTTCGAGAAAAGAAAACGCCATTAGTTATCCTACAACATCCTATTTTCATATTCTGTGGCCGGGGGAAGATCTGAGAAACTTTGTCGAAAAAAACGCATCCAATGTACATATCGCTAGCTTGGAGTTCAAAGTGGCTAAATCCACTTGTATGAAAGTGTTTTTTTATGTAGAACGCTAGAAAAATTAAATACCTACACACCGCGCTAAACAGGTCTGAGATACTTTTCATATTTTTACTCGTTGTTATTCAGTGATGCGCAAATTGGCTAAGTCCAAAATATTTATTTACATACATGAGCAGAAAATTATTGTTTCATTTCGACATTTTTTTTTTACTTTTTGTCTCCTGTGAAGTTTGAAAATCGGCACTTAGCCAATATGCAATCTAAACTAGCGATATGTATCTACATATGTATTTTCACTGTTAGACTACAGCGAATTCTCAATAGCGCTACAGTCGCAAACCAAGCTAAGATACCGGTGCGTATGATTTATATTTAAAAATTGAATGTACCCTGCAAAAAATCCGAGTACCTACTCCATGTACGCGTGTATGGAGTAATCGCTATGGAGCATTCGATTACTCTGGAATTTACCACATTTCATATAAAAAATATGGTCCATTTAACATGGCAATGTCCTAGGCACGGATCACATACTCCGATTTCCGCATTACACCCGAATAGGTAATCCATGGAATACCTACATTGGATTATTATTACATACATTGGATTATTTCATGGAGTACCTACTAAAATTAAAGAAATTTAATAATCTATCAAGTAGTACGGCTGCCAATTTATCTATATATTAATAGGCTAACATTTTTCCCATGGATGTGTTCGTATGAGTGAGGAGCAGTGCATAAGCATATAATTTTTTCTATAAATTATTTAATTTCTTTATAATTAATAAATAAAATTTTTAGTTAAGATAAATAGATATCGTAAACGTGTTTACAAATATCGTAAACACAGTTGAAGAGTCGCTTTAATTTAAAATCGCTCACCACCGGGCCTACCTTCCTAGATCTGCCTTGATTTTGACCATGATTTCGCGTCGGACCGTGATCAAAAGGGCAAATCAGTGTTGCGGTACAACTGGAATTTGGAAAGTGTTGCTTATTTCCGCGAAAAGGAATAATTTTTGTACCAATACAAAGTTGAAAAAATAAATTGCATGGTCGAATTACGACCACCGGCGATACTAGTTTTGATTATTAGCATTACCTCTACTTTTTTTTATAAATCTTTAATTTTTCCTTTTGGTAACTACCCCCCTCCTTTGCTCGTCGCCTTCTCGCCAACGAACGACCAAAAGCAGCGAGTTGATCAAATTTTTGTCTCCGTCTTTGGACGTCGACATTCCCGATAAGCATTTGGTTTTCGTTACTATGACCTCTGCAAAAATCATTGGATTATATGGTGTATTTGTAGTAGGTTGGAGTACTTTCAAAGTGGCCATTAACATATCTGCATCGGCTCGTAGTTAGCCGAATATGGTAACGAACACGACGACGAAGAAAGTGCATACATATGTATGTACATACATATGCGGAGACATGAAACTTTGAACATGCTCTTATTATTGGTGGAGGGTGAGTTTGCGTCAATAAATCATGACTCCAGATGGCTCTTTCATAGAAAAAACGTCGTTGACGAACGTGTAATTAGGGTTGCCAGATACTCTGAAAAAAATACCCGTAGTTAAACCAACAACTTTCGGCTGTTGAATCTTCGTCTTTGATTCAACAGCAAAAGTATTTGTTTTTACAGAAAAGTTTTTGATCCAACAATTTATACAAAAACGGGCGTTGTTGATTCAAAAACTTGCTTGCCTTTAAAATATTTTTTGTGAGAAAATATTTTTTTGTGAGAAAACCAACAAAAAAAAATAATGATGGAGAGAAGATGAAGAGAAAAATCCAAAAAAAAGTTTATTTTTAGCAACAATTTTCTCCCCGTTGTTGATTTAACGGCAAAAGTATTTGACCCAACAGTTTCCGTTGTAAACAAAACTAATGAGAACAAATTTTTTTAAATTTTGTTTTTACAATGATTCAAATAATTCATGGATTCCTTTTTAGGAAATGGAAGTATAAATAGGTTACTACAATTCAATATAATGTTTAATGTTCCACTATGTGATGATTGGATAGAATTTCAGGTTGATGTCATGGTTCGAATTCGGAGGAGAATATAAAATAAAGAAGAAAAATCAGAATAAGAAATAAAGATAGCAACCAGTGAATGATAAGAAGTAGAGAAGAATAGGAGAACAAGCGGAGGCTACATATTTGCAGTTGGGAACCGGGCGGAGAGAAGATGAAGAGTAAAATGCAAACAAAAATTTATTTTTAGGTGAAAATTTTTTCCAGCAATCTCCGTTATTGACTCAAATCAACAACGCTCGCACCTTTGAAACAACAACGGAGCGTTGTTGGGCACATTTCAACTGCGGAAAGTAGTTGATTTAACAGCAAAAGTCTTTAGATTTACAACGTTTTTTTTTTTCAGAGTACCTTTCCCGAAAAAATCATTACATTTCCTTCCAAAAACAAGTCAATATATGTGGAGAAAATCGTCCTTATTACTGGCATTTTGTTTTTGTTTCCGTATCGTTAACTGTCAATCATGTTTCTATGACATTTAACGTTTGCGTTGCTTCCTCCTTCCTAATTGTTTCATGGTTATGCTGTGGTTATGCTTACGAGCAAAACACCGATGAAATCCGGACACATTTTCGTCATCGGTGAGAGATGGTTACGCTTAAATCGATGATTAGAGCGGACATACACAACATAACACATTATCACCCCGAAACCTCGGCAAATTTGATCGATGTGAGACTCCGCAAATTCTCTCACTCGTCGGAGTGCACAACAACAGTTACACGTTGCTCGTCGAGTATTGTCGTAAGCATAACCTCGGCATTACAAACGTCAAATGAAAACAGTTGGAAGTGCAGGGTGATAAAATGAATTTTTCTAGTGTCGGCTAAAAATCAGTACAAAATCCAAAAAATCAGTATTTCTGAAGGTTTTTAAAACCATCAGTACGGAGCACGAAAAATCAGTATTAATAATAATATAATAATACAATGACGCTATTATAACTCTGACGAGTTTTATGGCCGAGCTTCTCTCCCAATTCGAGGTGTGCTCCTTTTTGTTTTTCCTACTAATTGGGTGGACCTACAGTTTTATGCCGGCTCCGAACGGCGAATGCATTTTTTGTGAGAAGCCTTTTCATGGCAGAAATACACTCGGAGGATATGCCGCCCACTGCCGAGAGGTGACCGCTGCTCTTAAAAAACCCAGTAATTTGATTTTTACTAATTAGAAAAATTTTTTTGGTGTTTTGCTCGGACTGTGGTTTGAACCCGAGACCTCTGGCATAGCAGGCGAGCACTCTACCCAAAAAATCAGTATTTCTGAAGGTTTTTAAAACCATCAGTACGGAGCACGAAAAATCAATATTGTACTGATCAAATCAGTACATCTGGCAACCCTAGGTGTAATGCGGAAATCGGAGTAGGTACATATGTAAGTGATCCGTGCCTAGGGCATCCCAATGCTAAAGTAACGATATTTCTTATATGAAATGTGGTAAGTTCTGGAGTAGGTATCCGATTAATCCACACTGAGTAGTCTATACACGCGTGCTTGAGTACCTACTCGGATTTGTAGATATGTATGTTATCCATTGCTGGTTGTAGAGCACCAAACGAACAGAAATACCAATATCAAGCCAAACATCTAACCACCCTTCAGCCTACCGACGTAAAATGCTATCATACTGACTCATGTTTGTATACCGGCCGGCTAAGAGACGTACCGTTGCACCGTTGCGTCGCTCGATCGCAACCGTCGTCCCCCTAGCCCACTGACTGTTCGTCTGTTCAGACAACCGACGAACCAACTTTCGAACATACAAATTGTAACATATTTTAGGTATGCACATACATTAATATGGACATATGTACATGCATACGTATGTAAGTAAAAGCTAGGCGGATGGACGCACATCAAAAACAACAGGAGCCTCGCACCGCACCACACTGCCCTACCAACCTTGATAAGCTACCACAATACGTACGCATACGGTGGGAGCAATTTTCAAATTTACCGCCAAGCAGTGCTTGAACGAGATGTGCGGAGACTGTACTCAAGGAACCCAAGCAAAATTTGTATGGGATTACTCAAGAAGCCCTCTAAATGCGTCACCTATGGAATAACGTTTGTTTGGGGAATTTTTTCAATATTTTCAAAAAATTTAAGATTTTTTTAACAAACGACCAGTATAGCTTTCATGTTGGTCCAAATAAGGATTTCGGAAAGAAAAATCGCTAAAAATATAGCCACCGGAGCCACTGGCATTATGTGGCCCTTCGATGCTAAGCACATCAACTTTGCTGTGAGATAGACGCTTTCAGTCGCAAACGGACGTTCAACGAGTACACATCTCGGTGGTTGAAAATATTCAGAAAAGCTTTAACGATAGAAAACAATTTTACATAGCAAAATATAATAAACAAGCAGATAGAGCTAAAGCCACAACAGCTACTACCTAAGCGCTTTTTCAGTTGAAAACTGCCAGCCAGCCAGCCTGCCCGATTGATTGTATAGTCGCATCAGCCACAAGAGCGTGCACTTTTGGTTGAGACAAAAAAACGAGAGAATAATATAAAGAAAGTATCTCTATTATCTGCCTATCACGCGTCGTTCACGCCTGCCCCCATTCCTCATTAGAGCGATAGAGAAGACAATCGTCATTAAGCGTATTGTCTTCTTTCTCGTTGTCGCGCCGAAGTTGCTGTATTGACTTCGTGTTAGCCCGCGATTTGTCTGTACACCTTCGGTAAAATATAAACATTCACTAGCTCAGTTTTTTCTGGTGTTGTTTTGTCACACTGCAGATACAAATACTCCGATACCTACATATGTACGTTTAAGTACCGAACGAAAGTATCTACGTACCGAGCAGAACAATCCGTCGCAGAATTAACATTCAGAAGTTAAATACAAACCGCATTCGACGGTCTTGAACAGTGTGTCTGTGTGATTCGAACAGAGTGGATCGTCATTGCTATTTGTGCGCGTTTTGTGTTTTTGGAGCAAGCAAATAAATTTTAATTTTTGAAATTACAGATAGAAAAAATTAACCGCGAACGCAGTTACATAATTTATAAATAAACGTAAATTTATACAGAAAACAAAAACTCAAAGAAAATGTCAGCCGCCACAGAACAAAATAATGGTGATGTCGCCGTTGAGAAAGTTGCCGCAGATGCCGTTGATGCGGTAGCAGCCGTGAAGGAAGATCTCAAAAAGCCTGCCGTCGATGAAAAAGTATCGGCCGCCGATAATGGTACAGCGACAAAAGGTGATGAAGAGGAAGCCGATGCCGCCGCACCCGTTAAGGAACCAGTTAAAGGAACAAAACGGCCTGCCGAAGTGAGTAAACATGCAGTAGTACATGCATAAATGTGCTTGTAGAATAAAGGAAAATATATAAAAAATATTAATTAACATTCAGAATAAGTTGCGAAATTAAAAAAAAAGGTATTTACGTTAATTATGTAGATACCATAAATATATACATACATACATATTCGCAGTGACAACGTTGTAAAAAAAACTAGGCTAAATATATACTGCATATGTACATATGTATGTATGTATGTACTTGAATTAGCGCGTCAAGCGACTAAAAACGCACATGAAGTGAAAAGAAGAATTAGAGGGTGGCGCATTCCTCTGAAATCTTTGACATTATAGCGACAAATATTTTCGCGCAGGATGTGACAAATGCCGAATATTAATATAACTGCTAATAATGAGATCACATAGAGTATTTGGAAAGGTTACCGATGATAGCATTGGGTTCATCCAACCTAGAAGAAAAAATTAAGAGGCATTTGAAAAGTTTGGCCTGAGACTCGCGTCAGTACATTGTTACACAGTTTTATCAAACATGTCGGTAGTTTTCATCAGCAAGAGTAACATACATATGTACGTACATATGTATACCTTGAACGAAGCGCAAATATTACAAAAGAAATCATACTTTATGGGCAACTATGTACATACATATGTATGTACCTGTACTTACATATGTCGGTACATGCTATGTCCATATGCGGTATTTTATTTTGAAATATAGTATTTAGTTTGAAAATTCTAGAAATAACGTTATATGTATAAGAACATGTAGGTGCATTCGATTATTCGATTAAATGCGTTGGTGAAGGTTATTCATTTGGAATTTAGTTGGCTAAAAACAAAAGACAACTCGTCGTGCATGTAATCGTGTAAATCATTGTGTAGTATGTATAAAATACATATGTACAGGTATGGGGAATTAAGCGCGCGCAGTCAATCTGCCGTAATTTTCACACGCGTCTTTTGCTCACCCAACACATGTATGCATGCTCGTATTTACATGCTCTCAGCTACTACTCCCACTCAGTTTCGCTTCTGCACTTCTCCGTCTCTCGAATATGTACTAGAAGGCTGCACGAATGGATTCGAAACGGCCAACAAAATATTCGCGGCCGTCCAATTACAGTACCTACTTGTTTCTGTCGTTTTAGAATAAACGCAAGTAGAGCACAACCATAAACAGAACCAATACAATTACTTATTCGTAGCGACAATTACATGACCTTAAAAAGGTTCTGCAAATAGTGTACACTACTTGGGATATAATCGAAATATATGTATGTACATACATATTTTCATAAACACACATTCAGACGTTGTGTACAGCAAAATTACGCTGCTAGTGTGAGTGTGTGTATGTGCATATGCATACACACTAGGGCGGGTCGATTGGTAGGGGCCAAAAAAAAATTAACAGGGACACATCGCAATTATAAAAATTTGGGTAATTTCAAGCTTTTTTGCCCAAGAAACCATATGTCTAAAATAAATTTCGAACCAGAGCTTTTTACGATCTACATATTTCCAACTGTTCTATATATTTTAAAATAACTCGGTAACCAATACTTCGATTTTGATTTTTTCGGCATTAGTTAGGAAACTTATTTGGCATATTAAGGTGGTTTTATGAAGGAAATAAAGTTCTCCCGAAATTCGCGGAACAACCCGATTTTCATGCGAATATAATACGGAAATCTATACCTAAAATTTTTCCTTAATATATTAAAATTTAGAGGTCGTGCAAATGCCTCCAAATTTCTTTCTCCTTTTATATCAGTGATGATACATAATTTTTTTCAAAGTCCTTAATGAACAAGAAAAACATTTCTTATCATTAAAAAATGGAACATATGTTTGTTGGGCTTTTATTTTTTGGTCCACCTTAATGCCATATGCACATTAAATAAACAAACAAACCAAAGAAGCAACAAGGTTTTTCGAATACTTCATAACATGGTTATTATTATGTTCTATTCTATCGTGGCGAATAGTGTACACTAATCGCTCCAACAGAGCAAATAGAAATAGTATTTGTATTCCAAATGAAAAGTATGGGTTATATTCGTATCTGCATTGAAATTGTGCTGTGACTAATTGTACAATGCATAGAGTATTCGAAAATATAGAAGAGGCAAATGGTATTGTGCAGAGGTCTATAATGTACTTACATACATACATATGCATATTTCATGTACACAAGTATGTACTCATTCCCAAGTCGTCAGTCACATATGTACATACATACATATGTAATGTAATATTTCTGTAGTGTGATTTTTTTTATTCGTACAATTACTTATTGCTTCTCCACCGTTACAGATATACAGATCCGTATCTGGATATAGTTAGCTCACTGAAACGAGCCACATTCAAGGCATTTACTGTGTAACCTAAATCAAACGCAAGTCGTCAATTTAACGCACGCACGCAAATTTTTCATATGCGTTGAACCGAAATTGACTTGCGTGCGTGTTCAGATAAAGAAATAGAAAAATACAGAAAATCAGAGAAAATCTTGTTAATTTGTGGAATATGTACCTAACAGACACGATATCAAAAGCAAGTGTCAATTTTTTTGCAAACAATCACCCACAATGCTTAATTTCAACTGTCACGCAAAACAAAAATTGGGCGTCGAATTTGCTTTTTACGCACGCCGTTCAATTTCGGTTACTCCCATACAAGTTGTATGGGCATGAGAAATTTTTGACAGTAAATTGACGGCGTGCGTTTGATTTAGGTTACACAGTTAGGCAGCTCAGTATAATGCGGTTGATATTTTTCATTTAGTTCTTTCTTGATTTTTGCCCTGTTGATCTCAACTTTGGTGATATAATAGTTTCAATGTTTTTCTCAGTAATCAATCGGTTACTTTTTACGACACCGCGTTCATGCACCTCTTTTCTTTTCGGCCGCAGTGGAAATATCATCATTTACAATTTACAACGCTTGTCAATCACCAGCAGAGCGAATACAGCATAAACACTTCAAAGTAACACATAACACTATGTGATATTGCTGCAGATTATTAACTGAACATCAGTTACAGAGTATTAAGCGAGTAACAGCGTAGACTACTTCTGGTACTTAAACGTTTCGGTATTTGCTATGTCGATAGCTCACCATATTCAGATAGAGCTGTACCTCATAAAATGTAATTCCAGCTTTTTTTGTGCTTTTATTGCAGATAAATTTTGTGGTCGTTTTAGATAAATTATATTTGTTAGTTTTTTGCACAACATGATTATTTGTAATCAGCCAAATTCACTATTCCGCAGCTTGTAACCGCAGCCATGATTGATTTTAAGACATCCAAGTACTCAACAAGATTATGTGTACAGATGTATGTATTCTCCAAATTGTTATCACACCAATTCTCACATTCATTCCTCCACGTGCATATCATGCATATGCATGTTTAGGTATGTTTCTTTTTATACATATTGCTTGTAGAAAATGTATGCAATGCCTCCTATATTCTTCCATAAAACGTGTTAGAGGGAAATGATTACGTTAATCTGGTACATATGTATGTAGGTAATTCACATGTATAGTTGTATTAATAAAATATTCTCCATGTATGTACATTCTGATGTATATATGTATGTGCATGTATATTTAGCGTGTTAGAGATAACCGCATTCCACCATTAGCCAAATCAATTTGTAATCAACGAAAATATATGTATGTATATATGTGTATGTACGCCTAGCTACATTCATAGGAATTCACCATCTCTTTGTTTAATTAAAATTTTGTTTGCGCACATTTTCATATTAACGAAATTTGCTTAATTTCCTTCGTTTCCATATTTAGGCAAATTTTTCTTACACGAATTTTCCTGTATGTAGATATGTATATATTTTACCGGCCGGTGTATGGTGGCGTGCAGAGATATAACAGGTTAAGCCTTTTCCGGCTGTCGTTAGTGTTTTTATACATACATGCATACCTACATACATACATAGGTATATTACTTTTTCCCTACTTTTATCGAAGGAAGTTTCACATTTTCCGAAAAATTCTATAAATATCAATTTCGTCTTACAAATTAATAATTCTTTTAAGCAATGACTACATTTATTTATGTACATACATATTTATCTATAGGTATATATTTTTTAAGTCACAAACTTAACTGTGTTTCCAATTTTTAGTATGATAAATTTTCGTACTTACCGATTAACCCTCTATTTCACCTGTTTTTTGTGTCGCTAACTCGGACTCACCGCTTCTCTGAGATTGTACTTGCATACATAAACACATACCGTTTTCGACCCATTCAATAAATACCCCTGTGTTTATCCATTCATACATAAAAATGATTGCCATATTCTGAGAACTCGGAAAGCATGCGTACAGAGAAGTATGTATATAAATAAATACGTATGTATGTGTAGATACATACGTGAGAAACACTATAAATGCTAAAAATACAAGGTAAAGTGCACAACAAGATACATAGTAGATAGCATACCTTTCAAAATAAAAACAAACCTGTTATGTACAAAGCTAATATACATATGTATGTATAGAACAAATATGTACTCACTGTTGCCTAGAGTGGTCCCTTTCGCACATTCACCAACATTTGCTTTGTTGTTTTTTTTTTCGCTGCTTATCAATGCTCCAGCTTGAACTGCTCATGGATGTCCAACATACCGGTTTATTTTTTCCTATTTAATTATTTCTTAATTTATTAAAATGCTTGCATACGTATATGTGTATTATGTACACCTGTACCTTTTTTGGAGAGCTTCATATCATCGATTTCCTGTTGGTTCGCTTGTTTTTAACGAAATTTTGATTCTTGGCTTTTGAACTGGAATTGTTGAAATCTATTTTAGAACTGATTTTATTGTTTTGACAAATAATAATAGCTAATTAAAGAAATACATATAATACCATATTAGACATACTAGTAACTTCAGTATTTAGGTATTATTTGGTGGCTGCCATGTTGATTGATTTGATTTAATTACTGTCATGAATGGATAAGTTATACATACATATGTACATAGAATATTATGAAATACAATAAATAATAAAATCTTATGCTAGGGACACACATCGTAGTATAGTAGAAATATTGCGATCTATACCACATATGTGTCACTCTCATATTGTAGTTTAATTCAAAATTTTCATAGTAAAGCCAAATCATAGTATTGATATTATAATATTCATACCACATATGTGGTAACGCCCTATTTCAAAATTTTATTCAAAAACACTACTGTTCAGAGAAAATTTCATACATATTTTTTTTAATAGCACGGTTTTGAAATAGGCTAATATCTTACTCAGTCGTGGAGAGGTATCAGTTTTATGTATGTATGTAAATTTCTATTTCAATGAACTTAAGGCTGCGAACAGAGTGGGCGGTGAAAGCCGAGCCGAGATTGTCAATGCGATAAAGATTTTCAGTGCGATAAAGATTGTCAGTGCGATAAAACTGGTTACATACAAGTCAATACAAATAAGCTTGTACATAACACAGTGAACGCCGACAAGAGCAGAGAGCAAAGCCGATGAGTGCGAGAAAAACAGTTTCAAAGCGTTTTGCGCGCTTGTTTGCATTGTCGATGTTTACTTTTTAGCGTGCAATCGTGCTTTTTAATGGTTTTTTAAAAAAAATTTAGCTGGATATTTTCTTAAATCATTATATAAATGATAAAATTCACCAAATTGATATCTTTTTAGTGTAATTGGATGTTTTCCAAATTCTTTTGTGATAATAATTGTATTAATCACACTAGGAGAAGCAAAATACTCTTCATCAGATGAATCCATTACCGTGTACAGCAATTTTATAACCAAAAATGAATAAAAAGACTAATTTACATAAAGGCAAAACACATGGAATAAACAGAATTTCAGCGCTGATTCTCGCATTCACTGTGTTATAAACAAATTTTCTTCTCGCATGAAAATAAGCGTCAATAAGCTCGGTTCGGCTCCGCTCGGCATCAGCGCCCACTCTGTTCGCACCCTAAGCCACCAATTAATAAAACAGGTTTTTGTGCTCTTTCAAGGTCGCACTCTCTAAAATTCACTAGGGGATATAATACATTTATATATATACATACATACATATGTAATTCCCACATAAACCCCAAAAAACTAATGAGAACTAATTTGTACCACCAGAATCTAGTATATGAAGCACATTGATTGAGCTCGCATAAGATACAAGGGTGTCATGCGCCAAATGTATAGTACCTACATCTCTTTCCATTTATATATTCCCTATTATTTATCCATGAATAGATCTATTATCTATTTCCTTATATACTGTTTGTCTTTATTGCTTTAAATTTAATGGTTCTGTGTATTTCCTTTTCTTATTTAGCTTGTGTACAGTAGTGATCGCATTGTTCTTTTTTTCCGTTGTTTACATTTTCCTAAACAATGTCGACTATTTTCTACACTCCTTTGATTGTACTAGCCATGGGTAATGGCGCAATTTTTTTTGGCGCTGATACAATAACACCAGCGCCAACCGTGGCGCCGCGCACGGCTCTGGCGCAATAACACCTTTAGCGCAATTGCCATGGAATAATCGATAAATAACACTTGTTCGCGTCTTACTGTCTACTATACCCGTTTTATTTCTTTGGCGCAATTCTGCTTACATACACGCTGGCAGAATAATTGTGCCACAATTAAATTTAATTTTAAAAATAATTTGCGTATATTTGTGAAAATATGCTGGCATCTCGTTTTGCGGCATCTTCATTATGAAATATTTTATTTTATTTATTTTGTATTATATTCTTCTCTCCTATTCACAGATAATGTCAATTTTGTCTTCTTTATTTGTGAAAGTAAAATATCAATACCCTTTCGTATTAGCGATCGTTCGGTATTGGCGTTAGCATACATAATTGTGACGGTGTCATATACGCTGTGCTGTTATTGGCTTTGTGGTGGTGCCATTTTACACTAGCGCTATATTGGTGCTGGTGTTAGCGCACGAAATTGAGTCAGTGTTATATTGCAATAGCGCATCATTGAGTTGGCGCTACATTGAGTTGGCGCTATACTGAGTTGGCGCATTTTCCAAATCGGAGTTAGCGCAATAACACCAGGGTTGGCGCCAGCGCAATTGCGCGGCGCAGCGCAGTGTTACCCATGCCTAGATTGTACATACCCTGTAAAAAAGTGTGCGACGAGTCTCTAAAAAGATTTGTCCGGAAGCGCTCTCTTTCGGGTACAATTAGTCTACAATTGTTCCCAATTGTACCCGAACGGTACATATGTATACTAATTGTAGACGAATTGTACCCGAAAGGGTATCAAACGGGTACAATTAGTCGCACAAATGGATGTGTCGCATTTGCTACCTGTTCGGGTACAAAACGGGTACAATTGTGCGCTTTTGCTACCCGTTCGGGTACAAACTGGGTACAATTAGTCTCTTCATAGGACATGCTCAAACAAAAGAGAACACTTCAACCCATATAGAGAGATACAAATGGGTAGTAATCGCATGCTCCCTTGCGAGTTGTCCCGGATGTATCCCGGAGTGATCGCATTTTTTGCAGGGTATATGAACTTCGTATTGGTATTTGTTTATTAGGCTCATACATAGTCGATCTATGTATATACATATGAGGTACATAGTTATTTATGTACATACATATGTACATAGGTAAATCGTCTTAGTAGTTCACACCGATATGGCGGCATACTCTTGCCGTTCTCTTATTTCACATTTTCTCAGAGCTTAATGAAAATTCACCACCCTGCTCCACCTTAGTTGCAGCCGGCTACCTTGTAATAATTTGCGTTCATTGTACTCACGACTTTTCTCGTCGTATTTTTTCGCTTTGTCGATTCTTTTGTATATTATTCTACTTTTAATATTTTTTCGCTTTATTTCTTTAATGTTTTTCTGTGCTGGACGGGCGAGTGGTGGTAAGAAATTCCACATTATATGTACGCAAAACATATAATGTATGTATATACATACATATGTGCACATTTATGTATCTGGCATCTCTCGCTTTTTATATACATTGTATATGAAGCGGCGAATTCGTTTGCACTCTTCGCGCACGTTCTACATATTTCGCCGTCAATTCTAGCGTGATCATCGCTGATTAACTAAAGTTACGTTTTACTAAAATAGCGTAGTAGCCATCCAGGGCCTTGTAAATATACATATCGCTATATAAATTATATTCTTATGTGGAACGCTAGAAAAATTTAATACGCACCACGCTAAACAGGTCTGTGGACTTATCATATTTCTGCTCGTTGTTATTCAGTGAATATTTCTGTAAAGTACAATTTTGACATTTCTCACTCGCTCACTGACTCTCATCTGTGCTTTCGGGGGTCTGCAATGTGGTATACATATGGATGTATATATGTATGATAAATCAACTTTCAAAATGGCATAACATGCAGACATACATACATATGTACATACCTCTCCATCAGCATGATTACACTTAAGTGCGTTTGTTTCAGCCGTACTAAATACAATTTCGTTATTTCTATTTGGAATAGGCAGATGGTCGCTTGTAGCGACCATTGACATATGTATGTATGTATGTATGTATGTACCGCTTACGGCAGATGGCTGCCACCGACGCCGCTGTTGTTGCTTTGTGATGCATATAAAGTACAGTTCACTTTGGCATCTGCTCGCTGCGGACGTTAGCATTATCCGTTTTACCGTCAGCTTTGCTTGAATTTCAATTCCATGTGGCCGGGGTTGGCGTCATTTTGGCGCGCGCCCTTCTTACCACTGCTGCTGTAGACCATTTTGACGCAGCTATTGAAGTGGGAACAGTTTTGGTGTGTTCTCATTAATTTTATCAGATCACAAAATGTAAATTGTACATTGGGTAAATTACTTAGATGTATGTAGATATGTACATATATAAAATGTATGTACATTCTCACTAATTTAACGATGTACAGTCTGTATAATATGAAATGTCATCTTAAAGTAAACAAATTGCTATTTTCATTAATTATAAAATATTAGTAATAATAATATAATATACATATACTAAATAATATGTCATAAATTTCTTTGTATAAATACTAAAGATCATGTCCTGATTTTTATTCCACTTCCGAATGTAAATTGATTTCTGTAATAAAACTAAATATTTATAACTGAACTCTAATGTTTATTTTCTACTAAACCTTATTTTTAATCGTGTTTACAGTCAAAATCCGCAGAATCAAAGAAAGCCAAAAAAGAGAAAGCGGTTGATGCTGATTCAGATGAGGAGGAAGTTTTAGAAGAGATCATCGAGGGCGATAGTGAGATTGAGAGTGATGAATACGACATCCCTTACGATGGTGAGGAGGAGGATCTTGAGTGTGATGGTAGGCATCTGAAATTTTATAGAAAAGTTATTGTAAATTTAACAAGTATTAAAAATATATTTAGTCTTTAATATTTCAATATATATGTATGTATGTAGCTACATATGTATATAGTTGTCACTTAAATATTTACAATTTGTTTTCCTCTTTATTGCAGATGACGACGACGATAACGACGACGGCTCTGGTTCGGACGATCAGGCGTAATAATAATATAGTAGTCAAAAAAATTTAAATTAAAGATTATATAATTAACAAAAAAAAAGAAAATATAAAACAAAAAAATGTAATAACAAAAAACAAACAAAAATGAATGAAAATAATAGAGAGAGGATTATATAATTATTATGTTAAGAAATATTATTTTATTTCTTATTTTATTTTAATTGTATTATGTGTAATTTTTTTTATAAAGAAAAACAAAACAATAAGTATAAACGGCGATGATGATGGGGATGATGATGATGATCAAGAACAAGATCAACATAAAGCAGAAAAAACACAAAACTGCATAATTTCTTTCCTTTACTCTTAAGTCTTATAAATATTATGGTTTTAATATACAAAATATATATTTATGATTATATACATATATATATATATATATATATATATATATACAATATGTATATGTAAAAAACTTAAGTGTAATGAAAAAGTAATGACTTAAACAAAATTTAAATTATAAAATATAAAAGAAAAAATACAAAACAATAAAAAAATAAAATTATTATGAACACACAACAATAGCAATTAGAAACGTTACAATTTGAGCAAAATTTGAAAGAAAAACAAAAATACACACATGAAAAGTATTTAAATAAAAGAAAATTATGTGAAAAATTTAAAATTTGCAAAATTATTTTTTAGTTAAAAAATTAGAATTGGCTTGCTGATTAGTTGAAACAACAATAGCAAAAATAATATACATACATACATAAAAAGGGAAATGCATTACATATATGGTAATGGCAGGGCGAATTCGGTAATATTCGCCTCGATTCGCTTTAAGTTTTTGTCCCTCAGAATGCAAACTCGAAGTCAAATATTTCTTTGTATGACATTCTTCTATACTCGGCGAGTTAAAAACGAGAAACCATTACCATATGAATGAATTTGACTTGATACATATGTACATATGTATGTATTTATGTATGAAAATGAACGAAACATCGATGGGTTTCAGAGTCAAACTGGTAAGTGCTCGATTGGTATGTTATTTAGAAAAAGATAATTGTATAGTTTTCGAATTTGTTGAAAAAACGATCGCTTTTATATGATTTTGAGAGCATTTCGATACTTGACATTGATAAGCCACTGATCACACATTGAACCATTTTACTAAAACGGTAGTGCTACAAATATAGAAACGAAGTTATGGATAAATGCAGTCTAGTGACGATAAGTATGGTGACGCCAAGGAGGCTATGCATTCATACATAAGTATATGTATCAACGTATGCTCTTTGGTGACACTGTCTGTAAATTCAATAGCATACAGCATATGATTTTTAATTTTTTTTTATATACATACATATGTATGTATTTTGACGTTACTAAACAGATGCATAATTCGTATTTGGATTGTAATCCCAAAGAATGAAGAGTAAGATAATTTTCCACTTAAAGTATTATAATTTAGTTTGTTCTTTCTACGCATTTTAGATATGTAGAAATTATGTATATAAATTTATGTATTCATTTATGCATGCCAAATAATTAACCGCGTGTGCTACATACATATGTACACACATGTAAAGAAAAATAACCTCAAGATGTACATACATACATATACACAATATTATTACCTACATAGGCACATTAATACCTTTTGTATTAAAACTAATCATTTAATACTGATAGCTATGTTATTGAAGAAAAAGTATATACAATAAAGAAAAAAATTTAGAAGTCCCATTAATGAAAATATGAAAATATATTATTGGATTTTCCAACTTGCGAAGGCTTAGGGCAAGTACTATGCGTAAAGAAGGTAGGTATGTAGAACATTCGACTATAGTGTGTAACATTTGCTCACATATGTAGATGTATGTACATTATAGTGCGTTTAAAATTCAAATTAACGATATTTTAATGTATCGCCCCTTCAATCGGTAGTAACGTGGTCAAAGATATCACACATATATTTTTGTCCCGATTGGTGGCGGTTAAGGCGTGGCGTATTGAGGTCAAAGTTCAGAAAAATCTATGAAGGGTCAAAAAATCAATATTTTTTTTAATTATCTAATACTCAAAATCAGTACTTCTATACCCAAGGATAACAAATATATAATTTAGTCCAGATTGATAACGGTTTAGTGGTGTTTCACGGGGGTCAAAATTCAGATTGCCATAGAAAACTTACATTTTTGGTGTCGCATATGGTAATCCGAAATTTGACCCCATTAAAACACCACTAAACCGTCATCAATCGGGACCAAAATCTATATTTGTTATCCTTGGGTATAGAAGTATTGATTTTGAGTATTAGATAATTAAAAAAAATATTTTGACTTTTTGACCCTTCATAGAACTTTTCTGAACTTTGACCTCAATGCGCCACGCCTTAACCGCCACCAATCGGGACCAAAATATATGTGTGATATCTTTGACCATGTTACTACCGATTGAGGGGGCGATACAGTCTTTTTATGAACTTTTAATTTTTTCATACAAATTAAACGCACTCTAATGTACATACATACATATATGAATATTTTAATGAAACGAACAAGACACATTTAAAATCGATGCAACAAACAACCCCTAATTGCCAATAAAGATACATATCAATACCTGAGAATGTGCTTATGCGGAAGTTGAGTCTCTTTTTTTTATTGAATCTTACCACCCTCTTCTTGCTGTTCAATCGAAAGTAATCGATGGAGGTAGGTATGATTACAGACATATCTAGCCCTAACCGCCCTTTTAGTGTAACAAACAAAAAGTAAATTTTACAGGAAAATAGATTTTTAATTTTATTAACATACAGTTTACATGCAGTCATCAAATTTATTTCATCTCCGACTTCAAAACGGCACATTTATTTATTATTAATAATAATAATTAATAATAATTTATTATTAATTAGTAGTCAAGTACAAAAAAAGTTACTTACAGACTACTTAATGATAAATTAGATATTATACAATTAAGTTACTTAATATTGATTTGTAAACACACAGAGCCAAAAGACCACATAAAATGCCCTGTAAATCAGAACAAAGTTTAGCGGATTTCTCTATGCTTTCTCTCAAATAAGATGCCCGTCTTATTATGACTGGATATCTCATTTTAATAAAACTAATGCCGTTTTCTTTTCTCGAAAAAATGTTGCCCTTTTTGATTTTCTTAGCTATTTTGTAGGCTTGTATGGTAATTTTACCGAATATTGACCTCTAAGTAAGCAAGAGGGCACCATTATCTACAAATTTAGCCATTTTATAGAAAGTTAGGTTACGCAATTCGATAATTGGGATATAGAAGGGCAGCATTTTTTTGCAGAAAAGAAAACGCCATAAGAAGATAATCTGTAAAACTAATATGAAAACCTTTTCAATATTATTAAGAAGATAACCCGTGGATTTTAGATGAAATCATTTTCAGTAAAATTTAATGGATATCCTATAAAACTAAGATGAAAATCTCTTACATAAAATTAAGAAGATGACTCCTAGAATAAATATGGAAACCTTTTCACATAAATTTAGCAGATAACCTGTAAAATTAAGAAGAAACCCTGTTTAATATTATTAAGAAGAGAATCTTGATTTTCATCGGAAAACATAATTAGTCAACTAGTATTTTCCTAGGACTTATTCAGACAAAGGGCAACATTTCATTTCATATAAGTGCAGATGGACATAATAAACTCTTTATACCAAGTGCTTCACTAATCGTTTGAGAATTGTAGAAATGTGCATAGCCGTAGTGAAATTGACGAACGGAGGAAACATATAAGAGCTCTTTTAAAAATAAAAAGTTCTCCCTTTTAATTTCTTGAACATGTTATTGCACACATACATAAAAAGTGGCTGATGCAATAACTGTTATGCATATTTCTAGTATGTACGAGTATATCCATACATGTACGTACGTTAAGACGTTTATAGCAAAATCTATATATTAATAGGCTAACATTTTTTCCATACAAACAATTGCCAGGCTGTTTTGCACATTTAACATACTCATATCCACATAAAATTGATATGGATGTGTTCGTATGAGTCAGGAGCAGTGCATTGGCTTATAATTTTTTCTATAAATTATTTAATTTCTTTATAATTAATAAATAAAATTTTTAGTTTTGTACCATTTTTGATTTACTTCGTTTTTGCTTCGTTGGCAAATGTGCCCACTATCTATATATTAGCTTTGTTCAATAACTCAAAATTTTTAATTGCTTTTACATATAGTTGCGAATTTTATGTTCAATAACCCAAAAAATTTGCAAAAGAGATCCAAATTGGGAGAGTAAGACTTCGAGAGAGTTGAAAATAGTTGCAAGTAAAATTTTCACTTGCAACTACTTGCAGCTTTAAAAAAAATAGAAGCGTCAAAAACATATGATCACAAAAATTTCAATTGGAAATATGCCAACATTTTAATCGCAAATTTCTAATTGCTTACTAAATAAATTAGCGCAAAAAGGAATCTTGACGATGTTGTGGAATATCCAAAGTAGATTTTCGTTTTCCTAATTCAGTTATTTACATTTATTTGCAATTTCAAAGATTTCAATTACAACCTAACCTAAAAATCAAATTGTGAAAGCAGCCCATCAGCTGTTTACTTGCAAATGTTTACGATTTTGTGTTCAATAACTTTGGTTGATAATTTTCTCTTTTTCTCGTTTTTACTCTTAATTTGTCACTGATGCTCTTCTTGCAAGTAAAGTTGTTGAACAAAGCTATTAATAGGCTAACATTTTTTCCATACAAACAATTGCCAGGCTGTTTTGCACATTTAACATACTCATATCCACATAAAATTGATATGGATGTGTTCGTATGAGTCAGGAGCAGTGCATAGGCTTATAATTTTTTCTATAAATTATTTAATTTCTTTATAATTAATAAATAAAATTTTTAGTTAAGAGAAATAGATATCGTAAACGTGTTTACAAATATCGTAAACACAGTTGAAGAGTCGCTATAATTTAAAAGCGCTCTCTCTATTTTATATGCATTGGCCCAGTTTACGTTCAGATCAAAATCAACGCGGCCAAATATCTCCTATTGCTTTTCCATTAAAGCGAAAAATGAGAGAGAGGGCGGGAGAGCACTGAGTAATTTTAATTTTGACCAAGGCATATCTAACAGGTAGGCTCGGCGGCGAATTGAAAAACTTCTTTTTTTATTTACAAAGGTAGAGTGTAATGTCAAAATCAAAGCGAATTCACATCATGGCCAATAGGAATGGACGAGCCCCAAGCGAATTCAGATTTTAACCACGGCGAAATATCATTTTGACATTACACTCTACCAATTACAATAACAAAATACATGGGAAATTTCTGAATTCGCAACCTTCCTAGATCTGCCTTGATTTGACCATGATTTCCGTGATCAAAAGGGCAAATCAGTGTTGCGGTACAACTCGAATTGTTGAATTGGAAAGTGTTGCTTATCTCCGCGAAAAGGAAT
Source organism: Urophora cardui (assembly GCA_960531455.1). Classification (NCBI taxonomy): domain Eukaryota; kingdom Metazoa; phylum Arthropoda; class Insecta; order Diptera; family Tephritidae; genus Urophora; species Urophora cardui. The sequence goes on from OY482674.1 coordinate 5,581,920, forward strand.
AATTTTTGTACCAACACAAAGTTGAAAAAACAAATTGCATGGTCGAATTTCGAGCACCGGCGATACTAGTTTTAATTAATAAGGGCTCTTTTAAAAATAAAAAGTTTTCCTTTTTAATAGATTCAAAAAGGTTCTAGTAAAAATTAGAGGATGTCCTTATTGATTTGCTTTATAAAAATTTTCTCATAAAAACAAGCAGATTTCTTCTAACAATTTAATTTTTTTGACAAAATTACATAAAAAATTAATAAACAAGAAGTTATCTCCTCGTTTTCAGACGGTATCCTTTTCAATAAATTTAAGAAGAAATTCAAGCTAAAATCTAGAAGATTTTCTAGCAAAAATTTCTTCAATTTTGTCTCCTCTCGCTCTCCTTGGCCAAATAGCTTTTTTAGATGGCAGTCTCTTTGATTATAGGTGAACTTTTTGGCTCTGTGCAGACTTAGGCAAAGAAAAATCTAAGGCTAAAGAACCTGAGAGAATTGAACTCATTCAAAGTTCTAATAATAGGAGCATTAGACGCGTATAGAGTTCGAACACATTCTGTGTAGAACATGTATCTATTGCGCAGAGTTCTATTCGGAATGTGGAAGGAGATGCGCTCAAGTAGGTAGGGCGAATCAATAACGCCTTTAATAATCTCGAAAATAAAAGTTAGCGAGATAGCAGTTCTTCTACCTTGAAGAGATTTGAGGTCAATCAAGGCACATCTTGCCCCATATGGAGGAATGGGCTCAGTAAAGTTCAACGAACGAAGAGCTATTAAATTTTGGGATTTGATGCGTGCTATACTAAATTGCACTGTGTAAAAAAATAAAAAAAAAAAAAATGGGAGTAGGTACTTTTTCGAAGTTAACATGCTTGTTTTAGGCCTTACCAATCATACGAAAACTACATACTTAAAATTTGTGAATACACCGTAAAAATCTGGAGTTAGGGACCAAAGCCCCCTTTTTCATAGGCTAAGGGCCGGTTTCACCATCTCCGGTTAATTTAACCGCTGGTTAGTTTGACGTAAATTGTATGGCGAGCTGTCAAATAAATTGCTTAATCGGGCAAAAATCTCTGGTTAAGTGCTTAACCAGAGATGGTGAAAACGGCTCTAAGTCATATATTGTGCCAACACTTTTTCTTTGTTTATCCTATCAACACGATTTTGATGTCGCTGAAAGGACGACATTTTGCCGCTTTTAGCAGTACAAATCTTGACAAATGACAGAGAAAATGTAAAAATAATAGGTTTGTTTCTTATTAAACTAGCAGCTAGCTGTCAAGTGAGCAAAACGGAAAGAATTGCGCTCATAAAGAGCGAAACGAACAGAAAATCAAGAAACGGAATAATAGTAAAAATTAGCGATTAGTAATTTGAATGCTATTTTTTACTGTTAATGGTTATTTTTTCTAAAAAAAACGTTTAATTTTCTTTATTTCTATTTCAAAAATTCAGAAAATTTTAAAAGTAATAAAATCAAAAGTATTTGTTTGTTTATTTTTTCAACAGCTGTTTCTTACTTTGGCAGCAAATAGTTTCAGCTAGGGAAAATTTTAGGGAATTTTTTTGACTCAAGAAACGATTTGCCAGCCGAAACTTGGCTAACTATTCATAACTCGCTAATAATAAACGGACCTATTATCTTTATTTTGTTTTCTGAACTTCAATTTTCTTTTTCTGAACATAAATATTATTTTTATCAATATATTAGACACTAAGACCGAAATTATTATTTTTAATTTTCTAAGGGTCTTCATCTAGCGTGATAAACTGCTAGTAAATGGGGTGAAATGATAAAATAATAATTGTGATAAATTATCTGTCAAAATTTGTATGAAAATATATTTACGCAAAGTTTATCAATTTACCGAATTTTGTTGCGTCAATTTATAAATTTCGGTAAAATTCAAGCAAAGAATTTGATTCAAGTCTGACACATTGCCAGTTTTACTTTTTCATTTCAAAAGAAGAAATTGTGCTCTCTTTCGACATTTTAAAATAATTTTTACAAAAATGTTATATGCATTTTTGTTTATTTTATTGGGTTTTTTATTTATTAATCAAGTTGACATTGACAGCTGACAAGAGTTTAGACAATTATTTACCAAGGTGCGTTCATGTAAAAATGCGGATAAACTGATAAATTTTAACAATTTATTATTTTATCACTTTAGATGAAGTCACTATACCATACTTTTTTTTTATTTTTCTGAACTTAGATTTTCTTTTTATGAACTCCAGATTTTTCTGCAGGGACGGTAATCCTTATAAGCGAAATAATTTAAATTAGCATGTAATCATTATCAGAGAACTTATAATACCAGAGAAGAACCAGAGAACTTATAAAACCAGAGAAGGTCCAACCACTACGAATAGTGTGAGGAGGACGAGGTGGTAGGTAATTCACCATCCTAAAATTTGATGGTGAATTACCTACGCTAAACAGCAGAATTCTGTTTTTAGCATAGGTAATTGAGAATTTTTATGTTATTTAGTATAGATTGAGAAAATATAGCTGCAGCTGTGATGTTATTTGCACCACAGAACTCACATTCTCTGTTTTATATGCATTACACCGATGCCATCGATGCACCAATTTCTTACAACCACTAAATTTTTTCAAAATTTTCCTATCGAATTTTAATTTAGGAATTAGAAAAAAACGATACAAAATAATTTAAAAAAAACTTTAAATATGACTTTGGTGTGACTCGAACCCGCGACCCCTAGCATTTTCTATACTAAAAATAAGATGTTGGTGTGTATACAACAAAGCATCAATTAGATGAAACTGGTGAGTGTTTTTATCGAATTATCAATTGTAATTAAATTTGTTAAATTTTGAACATATAAAAATATGTTGTCCATAAAAATATGTAATTCCTTGTCCATTTGTTGATGACCAACCATCAACCATCAGAAGTCATGGATTACATACCAAATCCTAACCGCCGTCGGCATTTCATATTATGTACATACTAGACATATACGCCGACAGTGATTCCGGCGGCGGCGGCGCCATTCCAAAATAATTTCGGCGGCGGCGGCGACGCCGGCGTGCTTTTTCGCGCCGGCGCGCCTGCCCCAAATCTACAAATCACAATCCTCATTCAAATTAATTTTATTTAGTTACCTTAATAGCGCTGGCTGAATGGAATAAATAATCTAATTTCCACCTTAAATTGTTGAAACTTTTTTATTTACAGCAAAAAACAATTGTTACATAAACTAAAATTTAAAATAAAGAAAATAAATATTAAAGAATATACACAGATCCATATCGTCGTACCATACGAAAACTAACATATTTAAAATTTCTGGCGAAAGCTATCAATAAAAAAATTCTGTACGAAAAGTAGAACATTTGACTTTTGGCCGACGAAAAGAAATAAAATCGAGTTTTGGGTGACGAAAAGTAATAAAATCGACTTTTGGCTGAAGAAAAGTATCAGTAATTATATACTGTTTTTACATTAAAATTGTTGTTGTTTAAATAATAAGATAAATAAGATATAGTTATATTCGCCGCGTCAAACCTACTTCCCCGGATCCCTATCTCTATCTCAATCCCTATCTCTATTTCGGTCTCAATCTTAATCTCAATCTCGATCTTTATCCCTATCACCATCCCTATCCCTATCTCTATCCCTATCCCTATCCTTATCCTTATCCTATCCCTATCTCTATCTCTATCTCTATCTCTATCTCTATCTCTATCTCTATCTCTATCTATCTCTATCTCTATCTCTATCTCTATCTCTATCTCTATCTCTATCTCTATCTCTATCTCTATCTCTATCCCTATCCCTATCCCTATCCCTATCCCTACCCTTTCCCTATCTCTATCCCTAACCCTAACCCTAACCGTAACCCTATCCTTATCCCTATCCCTATCCCCATCCCTATCCCTATCCCTACCGCTATCCCTATCCCTATCCCTATCCCTATCCCTATCCCTATCCCTATCCCTATCCCTATCCCTATCCCTATCCCCATCCCCATCCCTATCCCTATCCCTACCGCTATCCCTATCCCTATCCCTATCCCTATCCCCATCCCTATCCCTACCGCTATCCCTATCCCTATCCCCATCCCCATCCCTATCCCTACCGCTATCCCTATCCCTATCCCCATCCCTATCCCTACCGCTATCCCTATCCCTATCCCTATGCCTACCGCTATCCCTATCCCTATCCCTACCGCTATCCCTATCCCTACCGCTATCCCTATCCCTATCCCTATACCTATCCCTATCCGTATCCCCATCCCTATCCCTATCCCTATCCCCATCCCTATCCGGATAGGCTATCCGGATAGGCTATCCCTATCCTTATCCTTATCCCTATATCTATCCCTATCCCAATCCCTACCCCTATCCCTATAGCTACCTACCTTTACCTTACTGGGACCGTCCATCACCATCCGGGCTCACTACTTTAGCCATCTCTGGGAAACAGCCTTAAAAATCACAATGACAATAGCTGTATGTGGAAGCCTGCTCAACGCTTTTCATTTGCTACCAATATTGCTCGGAAACATTCAGGAGTTATCCGGGTCCACGCTTTGACCCAAATCTTGTAACCCGGTCTAGGCATCACTATTTAAAAAGCTATTTGTTGAAGTCCTCCTCAACAGCTTTCATTTGATATCAATATCGCTCAGAAACTTTCCAGGGTCACTCGGTCCCACGTTTTAACCCATATCTGGGAACCCGGCCTAGGTATCGCAATGAAAATAACTTTATGTTGAAGGCCTGTTCAACACCTTTCATACCAATATTGCTCGAAGACTTGCTGGATCGATCTGGGTCTTCATTTAGGCCTGTATTCCGAGAAGCTTCCTTTTTTCGAAATTCTATATACCCTATTATGTGCACTAACACCACATGAATCTACTGTGAATATTTCATAAAGAACGGATGGTTACTTTGGGAGTTTATAAAGGACACACATCCACAGATGCACACATACACACATACACACCGATTTTTCCAATTTTCGGACTTTTCCGGAGGGATTTTCCAAAATTTTCTTCCGTACGAACCATCTCCTCGAGAATAAGAACAACTGACAAAAAATTTTACAGAAATCGGCCCAGCCGTTCTCATCTGATGAGGTTAGTAACATTTTTTACACCATTTTTATATATATAGATAGATTTTGCAAAAAAATATTTTGAAAATAATGAAAAATATGAAAATTCAATTGAATCAAGTCATTGGCTAATCCAAAATTGGGCGATCGAGCCTCATCTGGACCAAGTCATATTATTGAAATTTGTTTTTTCGGATTTTTTAATTTTTTTATTATGTATTTTGAAATTTTTTTTTGAAAATACCAAAAATTGTGGAAGTTATGAAAATTGTGAAAATTGCTTTATTTATATCAGCAAAAGTGCACAAAATTAATAGCAGTCGTTTCTACAGAGCTGTGCTCATTAATGTTAATTTTCTGTTACTCATTGTTGCACTGTTAAGCTCATGTGGTGAATTACCTACCCCAGAATTGTGCGTTATTAGCAGCGTTGCCACAGCCAAAATAAAAAATTTACCAAAAATTACAAAAAAAATTACCAAAAAATTACCATTTTCTTTATCTATATATATATATATATAAATCAAGCCTATTTCTTTTTCGCCGGCTTTCGCCCAAACGCGTGGAGGGATTTTGACCAAATTTACACACCGGCTGAATACCTTGCCCTAGTTGGTTCCCGAGATATAGGTCAAAAGGTCAAAACGTGGATCCGGATTTCCCCTTAATATTTTTGGTCGATATTGGTATCAAATGAAAGGTATTGAGCAGGGAATTTACATAAAACAGCACTCATTGTGATTCCTAGGTCGGGTCTCCATATATGGGTCAAAACGTGGACCTGAATGACCCTCGAACATTTCTGAGTGATATTGGTATCAAATGAAAGGTCTTGATAAGGACTTCGACATAGAACTATTTTATTTGTGATGCCTAGGCCGGGTCCCCAAATATAGGTAAATCCGTGGACCCGGATGACCCTCGAATGTTTCTGGCCGATATAATAATAAATATAATACAATGGCGCTATTATAACTCTGACGAGTTTTATTACCGAGCTTCTCTCCCAATTCTAGGAGTGCTCCTTTTTTGTTTTTCCTACTAATTGGGTGGACCTACAGTTTTATGCCAGCTCCGAACGGCGAATGCATTTTTTGTGAGAAGCTTTTTCATGGCAGAAATACACTCGGAGGGTATGCCTTCCACTGCCGAGAGGAGACCGCTATTTTTAAAAACCCAATAATTGGGTTTTAATTAATTAGAAAATTTTTGTTTCTTGTTTGTCCGGACTGGGGTTAGAACCCGAGACCTCTGGTATAGCAGGCGAACACTCTACCCACTACACCACAGCGGCCAGTAACTAACTTACTTCAAAAGTTACACATTTTCTACTGGAAATCTACGGTTACAAAAGCACACAACACCACCAACATACTGGTGACAAACGTCGACAAATTCACTGATGCTGGATGGTAGGTTTTAAAAAGAAAAAAAAACAAAAGAAAAATTAATCCAAGCGAAATGCAAGGTGGCGGTAGCCTAATGATTATGCCATTAGCGTACCAAACGAAAAATCTGGGGTTCGAATCTTGGCGGGCGCCCAGAAAAAAAGTAGTCTGAGGAAGAGATGTGGTGATCTCCGAAATATATTTAGGCATAACATCTCCCAAAAAAAAATTAAATGTTTAACACCAAAATTTTTCTCATATAATGGTGTATTAGCCCATGGTATGGAAAAATTACCAAACCGGAAAAAATTTTACCAAATTACCAAAATCGGTTTTAGAGAAAAAAAATTACCAATTTTGGTTAAAAATAACCAAAGTGGCAACGCTGGTTATTAGCAGCCTTGGGCACCACTACACTCAAGCCATTACTAAAAAATGAGTGTGTGTTGGTGCGCCTACTGTAGGATAAAGTGAAAAATTACTAAAAATAATCAGTCTGCATGCAGATGTTGAGCGAGCAGGGTCATGCGCGCACACTTCGCGAAATTATGAAACAACGTACGTATACACATACATATGCTTGTTGTTTGGCATCTGCAAATAGAATAAAATAATTTCAAGCGACGATCACCACTTGCTTTCACGCCAGTCGAAAGCAAACTGAATATTTTTCCTAAGCGACGATCGCCAAGTCCCATCGTAAGCGCTCGTTTTACGCTCTTTATTTGTCTGTAGTAGTGACAATCGGTGTGTATACGTACACGGGCGCTTACTCTCATTTAGCAGGTGCTAAGGTTTTGCCCAAGGCTGGTTATTAGCAATTTACACGCCTGTCCGTTCGTGGACCTTCTCTGGTTTTATAAGTTCTCTGATTTCTGTAAACAAAATAATAAATTTATATGTACATACTTAGAAGCAGCAAAACGTCTTAAGATGAAATTGCCACAGTTTATCCGTTATAACAACCACAGAAGGAAGTATAACAATTTCTTAATTATTACACTTTTAACGTAATACTTATGTTTATTATCTTTTACCAATATGGTCGTGTATATTAAGAAAGTGACGCATATATGTACATACTATATAGCTACCATGAAAAAATTATAATAATGAAATGAATTAACAAAATGGTTAAGAACTTATGTATGTACCTTCTAGACTTTGTCAAACGCCGCCAACTCTTCCAGTTGTAATTGTTGTCTTTGCAATAAAATTTCTTCTCTTCGTAATTTTTCCATTTCATAATTATGTCTACGCTGTTCTTTGAGCTGCTCATCGGTTGCACCAACAAGCTGATTTATCGCCGCACACATATCTTTAAGTCCCTTTTGGATTTCTTTCAAAACTTGTAAATTCTGTTGATGCAAATTTGAACCTTGATCAATGAAGCGAGTTACCGCATTACACACTTTGCTTTGTTGTTTAAATACATTTGCTAAATCTACTGCACTCCCTTGCCTATTTGCTTCAGCTTCCTTTTCTCGACTAGGGTCGGACAGTCTGGGTCGTTTTTTAGTTGTGCCATTATTTTCTTCATAGCTCTCTGACTCAGTTTTAATTTCTATCCTTGGGATGGAAGTACTCGGTTGAGGCTCTAGCGTAGTTTGGAAAAAACGTAGGTGTTCTGCTTCCTTAACTTTGTCCGAATCTTTCTTATTGCTTCTTTGAACGGCAATTTCATTTTCAGATTCTCCGAATTCATCATAATTTTGTTCATTGCTGAGTATTATTTCTTCCTTCACAATATTGCTAACAATATCATCGCCATCAGCACATTTCTCCTCACCGTCATCAGACATTGAAGTACTCAAGTCCTCTTGCAAATCTGAATTAAAATCACTGCAATCAACTTCCTCGGTTGCTTTGAAATATCCACATAAAGTGGCTATGTCTTGTTCAGCTTGTGTTAGGGGTTTTTTACACGGCTGACCATCGACATCTAGAGCTACTGCGGCTTCAATAGCATCATAGAGAACTTTTCGTTTTACCGACGTACGCCAGTCCAACCAAACCTTTAAATGGATAGGTTTAAACAGTTATTTTTACAAGGATATGCACATATACACATGTAATTCATATTACTTTTTTCCATCTGCCCGGTGATTTCTTTGGTGGCCCGTGGCTGTTTAACATTACGGCAAGAGTTTTCCACAACTTATTCCGCAATTCCTGATGCAGCATTTTTCCAAACGCAAGATTGGGGTGCATTTTCATGAAATGCACCAAAACGGCTTCCTGCTTGGAGTTTTTGTGGCGTCCCCTGCAGAATTGGTTTTAGGGAATATGTTTTGAAATAAACTAATTTATATTACAAAAGTTTACTTACATTTTAGATTTTTCTTGCGAATGCCTTTTTGTGCAACGCCAACTCTACAGTGCTTTAAAATCACACGTATGCGTAATGTACTTCGGTTGATTTGATATCACTTCATTTTCTCGAAGAAATTCAGGTACGTTAATGAATATAAACGTAGTAATTTCGCTGTTATTTGAAGAAATTCGATACAATTTATTAAAATTTTAAATAAAGTGGTTAAATGTATTATATTGTGCAATGAATTTTCTTTTTTCACGTGCTTAATTTAACTGATTTTGTATTTGAATCAAGGCTGATGAATACAGTTTAATTTACCAAACAGCTGATTTTTAAAGGCCCGTCTCCACATTACTTGATTCGCCAACGAAACATGTAGCGAAGCATCTCACGAAATAACCCGTCCCCACGTAGCTGATCGTTGTTCAGTTGGACATTTCTTATTCTTGTTCTTCTTAAATGTTTGTATGTTTGCTTATTTTTGCGTTTTTGTTTTGGGGTGTGTGAGATTTCGATATGCAGCCCAATAACCATGCAATTTATCGTACGACCTGGCCCCGTTGTACAACAAATCGTCAGGTTAGTGGGCTTGTTGTACAAGTTTGACTCCAAGTTGGATCAAGATCAAACGATTTTGATATTTTGTACAACAAATTGGAAGGTTAAGGCCTCTGGCAACTTACAAGCTTGCATGACAAGCAGTGCATATGTGTTAGTGTTTTTTTGATGGTGTGAGTGCAATCGGCAGTCGTCGTGCTACACGTACTTGTTTGTCGGGCTCGCGTTGATGAAAATCAAAAAATTTAGATATTTTCATTTGACATTTCGTTTAATTGATAGTGGCGCAAAATGATTGACATGCTTTAGTGTCAAAACGTCATCTTGGCGATGGATAAGTACGCGGAAGAAAAAGATTTTACATTGCGGTTTATTGAAACGTACGAATGCTTACCAGCTTTGTGGAATATAAAGTTGGAAGCATATAGCAACCGTCTCGAAAAAATTAAACAATATGATATTCTTCTCGATTTGTATAGAGAAAAATACCCCACTGCAACGATAGCAGACGTGAAAAATTTTTATATTACTCTGTACATGATATTTTAAGTTCCTTTAAAAGATTTTCGTGCGTAAATTTTTTACGTTTTTCGTATAAACTTTTCATCCACACCCTTTTTTTCTTCATCTTTCTTTTTTTATTTCAATTTAGCAAAACTGCTGTAGTTGCAATTAACAAAAAATCGTCATCCGATGACAACATGTTTGGGCCGCACGCTACGAACTTTCAATGCAAATGGCGATTGACACTTTTTGATTGAGTGTTGCCTGACAAACGACAATAACCCGACACTAACACATATGCACTGCTTGTCATGCAAGCTTGTAAGTTGCCAGAGGCCTTTAGTGGAAATGTTTGACAAACTTCATAATTTTTTTCTCGCTGAAGTGAAAGCATCGCGCGCATCGCGTTGGAAATAAGAAATAAAAGTGGCAAAATTTAATAAATTGCTACAAAAATATTGCCACATGTGCAATATTAAGTGCGAAAAATGTGAACAGTTCCTCAAGATCTGCACACGAAGTGACATGAAACTTCGCTGCACAAAACAAACAAACAAATTAATAATACGGTATTTGCTTTAAATTTCAAAGCTTTAAGTAGAAAAGATTAAAAATTTTTCGGAGTCTTCCATTTTCTTTCATTATACACTCATTTTTTCCGATTTTTTACACAAATTGTACTGCTTTCATAAATTCCACCAAGTGGAAAAATGTAAACAAACATCTTCTTCTTGCTGTTTTCTAAGCGTAGTACGCCTAGCTACCAGCACTGCTTTACGCCAAGCGACATGTAGCCAGCATACTTTGACGAATGCATGAAGCTGACGACTCGTGTGCAGCCTTCAATTGAAATATACGTGCGCGACATCAAAGCGTACAGCTTTCGTCTGTAGTATCTAATACGCGTCTAACGCAGTACGCTCCGTGTGCAGAGTGCCTTAGTAATTTATTTTTCATTGTGCACATTCGTACTGTATTGTTAATAATCGAAAGAATTTCGGAGAATTGGGAGCCACTTAAAAGCTATTTTCGCCTGGCCTCATTTGAAGATAAGCGTAAAAAGGCGGAAACTATTTATGTAGAATTGGAAAGAACGAAACAAGGCTTATTTTAGATTTTTGAAGTACATTTTTAACTTTTTCAATGAATTTAACGCATTTTTCCAAAGCCGAAATGTACTTATACATCGACTTGGGCAAGAAGCTAAGACACTTGTGTTAAAAATTGCTAGAAATTTCTTAAAACCCGATTTTTTTTATAGTTCCGTGGGAATTACAGCTAAAAGTTTTGGAACTTCCAACTCCATATTTACTTGAAATTGTACTCAAGTTACCCCATTCAAACGCTGAATCAGAAAGAATATTTTAAATTGTAACGGATGTTAAATGTAAAAAGCGCAACAAACTTTCTAGTGATATGTTAAATAGTATAAGTAAAGTAAGAGTTGCCTTTCAATTTAAAAATATCAATCGCTTCAACTTTAAAATCTACAAAAATCATATCCACTTGCACAATGCAAATAATTTGTACAACTGATACTTTTAGCTATTAAAAAAACTGTATTTGCCTGTTATATATTCTTATATTAAGCCCTGCTCAAACAGAAGCGATACGATACAGCCCACAAACCAAAATCGTATCGCGTTGGTATCGCGTCATGCACAATTGATCGCGTGGGCTGTATCGTATCGCTTCTGTTTGAGCAGGGTTTTACTGAGATAATTGCTGTAAATTCGGTGGGAATTTTGCGGAATTTTTTATTTAAAATGTGGGAAATTAGGGGTTTTTTCCAATTTCTGTGGGATCACTAATTATTATACAAATTTGACAGACCGCCGCGGCCGACGAAAATCCGTCCGTTGATCTTCTATAGTTAGGTTATGGCTATTATGTGGAGACATGGTATTAGTTGGATAAGAGCTTATTCACACTTGCGACTAAGAGCCGGTTTCACCATCTCCGGCTAAGCACTTAACCAGAGAGTTTTGCCCGGTAAAGCAATTTATTTGACAGCTCGCCATACAATTTACGTCAAACTATAGTTATAGGTCATGATCCAATTAAAAGGTCATGACAGTTCGCTGGCCGCCATATTTCTTTCGGTTTTAGAAAAAAGTATCAGGTCCTCATACGTCATTTCCTTTTGCAATTGGCACAGCTGTTTGTTTGGTTGTTCGCGGCTTTATTGGTCCTGTGACGTAAGCAGTATTTGACATTTCCGCCTACTGGCATTACCGTCTCAATATATAAACCGTGGTTATAGGTTATAACCAGCGGTGAAACCGGTCCTTAAGGTTCAGACATTGGTGACTTATAAGTATTTCAGTATCGTTAACCTTATCGTAACTTTATCGCTATCCATGTGAGCTGTTAGTGGTGTCGTAAATCCGTAAACAGCTGACACTTGTTGAGGCAGATCTAGGAAGGTAGGCGCATAGGCGAATTCAGAAATTTCTCATGTATTTTTTTATTGTAATTGGTAAATTGTAATGTCAAAATAATATTTCTCCTTGGTTAAAATCTGAATTCGCTTGGGACTGGCCCATTACTATTGGCCATGATGTGAATTCGCTTTGATTTGGATATTATGCAAGGCAAATTTATTCATATGTTAATGGTAAGTGAACAGCTGACTTCTTCTTCTCGTTTTTGACTTGCCGTGTACAGAAGAATACGGAAGAATGTCAAACAAAGAAATATTTGACTTTGAGTTTGACATTCTGATGGACAAAAACTTACAGCGAATCGAGGCGAATATTGCCTTGCCATTACCATATAATGAATTTGCCTTGATATTATAATACCTTTGTAATTAAAAAAAGAAGTTTCTGAATTCGCCAATTCGCCTACCTTCCTATATCTGCTTTCACAAGTGTAAGCTTGGTATGGAAAAATTACCAAACCGGAAAAAATTTTACCAAATTACCAAACTCGCTTTTAGAGAAAAAAAATTACCAATTTTGGTTAAAAATAACCAAAGTGGATACGCTGTTCGTAAAATGTACGGTACCTTGCTGGCTGGGTTGCCAAGGGCCTTTATGCTCATTTAGCGTTGCCATATTGCCCGACTATTTAGTCTGCAATGTGAATAGCTGCCACAGATTTGCCTTGTTATCGTTGATCGGGAAACTAAAAAAATCGTTAGTAGGTATCGGATGTGTTTTTCATTCAGTTTTCCATCACTTGTGTGCAACAAAAGTGCCATTTGCAAATTTGATTTAAGTGGAGTTCCACAATCAAAGAACGAATAAAATAATTACAAAAACATGACGTTGCCTGAATTTTTCGGTTGTACTTTTATTGCTTTCAGTACACCGTTTGCAATGTTTATCTTTACTATTGCCAACGATTCCATACGCATAATAATACTAATCGCTGCCGCATTCTTCTGGCTTTTATCGTTGTTGGCATCATCTTTGTTGTGGTTTGCTGTTGTACCATTGCGGGAGCAATTATGGTTTGGTGTGACGTTTTCGGTGTTCTTTCAAGAAGGTTTTCGCTACATTGTCTATCGTATATTGAGATGCACCGAAGAAGGCTTGCAAATGATCACAGACAACCGTCGTATCATTGAAAATAAACATATTTTAGCTTATGTGTCTGGATTGGGATTTGGCCTAATATCGGGAATGTTTGCTTTAGTTAATTCACTTGCGGATATAGTAAGAATATATTTTAATTTAAAATTATATTGAAAATTTCAAAAATCCTTTGTGTATCCCTATTTCAGGCTGGTCCCGCTACCGTGGGTTTAAAAGGCGGCTCAGAGATTTTCCTTTTGATTTCATCGGCTCAGGCTCTGGCCGTGATATTGCTACATACCTTTTGGAGTGTTATATTTTTCAATGCTTTTGACACTAAAAACTACTTTCATATTGTTTATGTTGTTGGTACACATTTGTTCGTCTCGCTGATTACGTTACTCTATGTACAAGGCCAATACACAGCCATATTGTTGCCCAGCTATATGTTAACACTGGTGACAGCCGTATTGGCTTTCAAAGTAGCGGGTGGCAGTAAAACTTCAGTGATACGCTTTTTGAAGTGTCAATGAGAAAAAGGAAATATCCACTATTTAACTAATAATGTTTTAAGTATAATTTGTATGTATTATTAAAATTAAACTGTGTTTAATCACAATGTACTCATATTTCGTTCTGGATAGGCAATATTAAGTAAGTTTGTATACAAATTTATTTTAGTATAATGATTATGCTCATTTATTTACCAAATAGCGCGAAGTGTCAGTACAATAAATAAAGCTCATGATTTAATAAGATTTTGATTATGTTAATTATCTTTTTATTTCTTGCTACCATCATGGGAAGTATTGTGCTTTGCGTACCGTTATACCATAATCGGCAAGTGCGGGTGCCAAATCCTCCATAGTCAAAGTGTACTTGCGATCCTTGTTTGATTTCTGGCCCTATGGATAAACAAGTTCCGTTTAATTAAAAACTAATCGACTAAATAAATCTATGTAGTTGATTTCAAGTTTCTAAAGGAGATGTATCATTTCCTTACCATTACATGCGTACCCGGAACTGCATTCTGACTGTTGCAACGAGTTTTGCATTGTTGCAGAGCATCATTTGCCACATCGGAAATGAATTTTTGTGTTGCCACCGATATGAGACGCACAATGCGCGGATCATTTGATTCAAAGCCTGCAGAATTTAAATAGTGAGCCGTAACTGCATCTGGCACAGTTGGCACGTAATCTTCCAACTGTAACATAAAATCGCTCAATTGCTGAATGGATGCACGGTCCTCAGGCATCGCGGGTCCACCACTCGCATTTGGATTGGAAGAATTCGGACGGTAAATTCCAAAATTCATCTCGACTTATTATTATATTTTTTGTCTTCAAATTATACCTTTTGTTTACTTTTGTGTCAATACCTGTAATCTAGAAATACAAGTTTGCTATCGAGTGCTGTCGGCTCTGTTATTCTTTTTATTGTGAACAATCACAACAGAATTCGCACTCATCATTCACAATAGTCTACACTTCTGTGCGGGCCTGGTTACACGAGAATAGCAGAACAAATCTGGCGTGTTTATAGCCCCGACACATAGCATACGTCAATCCGTCTACGTCGACGTATGTGACTGACAGCTCACGTACTTGACGGAGGGGTCGCCACATAGGAAACGTTGACGGATATACATAAATCAGCTGTTTAATTAACCTTTAACTACAGAGGTGGTGGCAAAAATTTAACTCTTAAGAATATTTTGTAATTTCTCTTTTAAGTTGCCTTCTTGAAATTCAGTTTTCAGTAACTTCACATCTCCTGATAATTATTGACCATTTTGGTTTTATGGAGGAATGTTTTACAAATGAGAAAAAACTCGAAAAGAAAATTGAAAAAAAGTGAAATTCAACAGTAGCTAAAGGTTAAGAATCAAAAGCAATCAGCTGACATAGCGACGGATTGACGTATGCCAAAAGTTGCGTGTTGGCCAACTTTCGTACGTTGCGGCGACGGATCCGTCGTACTTGTGACGATGTACATTTAAATGCCCACAGTTTACCGAGCTGTCAGTCACATACGTCGACGTAGACGGATTGGCGTATGCTATGTGATGGGCCTATTAGACGGGATGTAAACACCAAGAAAAATATGTGTACTTATAGACCGTTTGAGTGCATGTGTGAACTTCGCACTTTGCATCAGCATTGCCGTTGAAAAATTTTCATGGTGGCTAGATTTGATTTAATTTGTGATAAAAATGGCTAAAAAATTTGGTTCGTGGTTAAAAATGGTGGCTAAAAAATTTTGTTTCAAATTAACATGTTTTAAATTTATTTTTCAAATAAAAGTATTGGGGAAATTTTCTAATAATGTCACACACCCCCAAAAAACGACTTCTACCGGGGGGTAGGGGAAGGGTGTTCTGAATCCCTAAAATTTAGGCGCCGGACGTACCTCGTTTTCGAGGAATTTATGGTTAAAGTTTAGTAACTTTCCATATAAATTCGATAGATAAAGAAAAAACTTTTACGGAGAACAGCTTTTGCGTTGGGGGCCTTCGGCCGCGCTTATAAAAAATAACCGTGGGCTACGCCATCCAAGTCCGGTCGTGTGTCATAACTGTGGCTACCGCCACGTAATATCTATGGCCCGGTCTACAGTACTTTTGCGGTCATTTGAAATCGCAAAATTGTACAAACACTTACCTTGTACCTATGTCAGTTGTGAGTGGGTGTTAGTGTCTGTCCGCTCTTCTGTGAAGTTGCTATTAGCAACATTTTTAATAAGTGATTTTAACGCAATATTGTATAATTTATTAAATATATTAGTAATATACGTGTTGTGACAAAAATAAAGAGTGAAAATTGTTTTGTAAATGAGGAATTGGGGTTGTTATTAGTAAAAATTTAACAACTTTAACAAATTCCGGGAAAACTAAATACGTCCGGCGCCTAAGTTTAACTGATTCAGAACGTACTCTTCCTCCCCTACAACCCAGTAAAAGTCGTTTTTCTCGGAGCGTGTGACATTATTGGAAAGCCAGCCCAAAGTATTGCATACAATATAAGGAAAAAATCATAAATTTGTGTACAAATAAAATATTCATACATGCATAGTATGTACTTAACTATATCTAAAAAAATTAGATATCACATTCAATATCTATCATTATGTCGTCATCACTAATTGACTCTTTCTCTTCATAAATTAATTCTTTCTTCATTAATTTAATGAGATCTTCTGTTATTTCAAATTCATTGCAACATTGTTTTACATTATTTAAGCCATATCTTATAGTTAAAATTGCATTGAACATTGTATGATTCATTTTGTTTAGATTTTTGGTTTTGACAATATTCATTACGGAAAAGGTTCTTTGCACTTCGGCGTTGCTAAGTGGTAGAAGTAGCAAACAATATACAAAGTTAGTTAGAGCCTTATACGAACTTTCATCGACAGCCTACTATTCCACTAGCGAGTATCAACAGGCATTTATCGATAGTTGCGTTACTTGTTTTTTCATCCCGAAATCCCGGGATAGTTTTTATTCGAATCCCGGGGTTTCGGGATTTTGCGGGATTTCATATATGTAGTAATTTAAAAAAATTATTCAACGTTTTTCATGAAGTTGTTTCTGCCATATTATTTTTATACTCAGCTGTACTAGTACACAGAGTATTATAGTTTTGATTTCCTAACGGTGGATTGTAACAGAATGAAATAATCGAGATAGATATAGACTTATATATATCAAAATGATCAGGGTGAAAAGAGAAATCGATTGAGCCATTTCCGTCCGTCTGTCCGTCTGTCCGTCTGTCCGTCTGTCCGTCTGTCCGTCTGTCCGTCTGTCCGTCTGTGAGCACGATAACTCGCGCAAAAATTGAGATATTTTGATGAAATTTGAAATGTAAGTTGGTATCAAGACAGGAACGGATGGTATTGAAAATGGGTGAAATCGGACCATGACCACGCCCACCTCCCCTATATAGTAAAAATCGGAAATTTTTTATCTCGGTCACTAATAGAGCTAGAGTGATAAAATTTCACACACGTATTGAGCTCAGGCCCTTATGAAGAAATATGGTGAAATTTTGGAAAATGGGCGGTGCCACGCCCACTTATTAAGGGGCAAACATTGAAAGTTTTATGAGTCATAACTCAGAAACCGTTGAAGATATATCGATGAAATTTGATAGGCGTGATATACTTACTTAGGCAAATGTTTGGACGAAAAATTGCCAAAATCGGTTGACGACCACGCCCACTTTTATATATGGGTATTATAAAGTGACCTAATAAAAGCATTTTAAGCGATATCTCTGTCAAATATAAAGATATATCATTGAAATTTTATGGAAGGTGTCCAATTATGGACATAAAACAAAAAATACAAAAATTTTAGAAAATGGGCGTGGCACCGCCTCCTTTTAGAAGCAGGAATATACGAGATTTCTGAGCCCATAACTCGACAAATAATCGATATATTATGACGAAACTTGGTCTATACACTTTCACTACTTGTAGTAATACATGTTCGAAATTTTAGCGAAATCGGTTGACGACCACGCCCACTTTTATATATGGGTATCATAAAGTGGCCTAATAAAAACATTTTAAGCGATATCTTTGTCAAATATAAAGATAATTCATTGAAATTTTGTGGCATGAGTTCTACAATAGATCGGAAACAAAAAATAGAAAAATTTCGGAAAATGGGCGTGGCACCGCCTCTTTTCAGACAAAGGAATCAACGAGATTTCAGAGCCCACAACTCGACAAATAATTGAGATATTATGACGAAACTTGGTTTATACACTTTTATAACTTGTGTTAATAGACACGCAAAAATTTATTGAAATCGGTTTATGACCACGCCTACTTTTTAACAAAGATATTTCTGGAACACCCTTTGGGAATTTGTAACAAGACTTCTTTGTAACTAGAAGTCATAAAGGAATGAAATTTTGCACAAAGAATAATATTCATATGCTTAGTTGGATGACTGATAAAAATGTTGAAAATGGGCGTGGCTACGCCCACTTTATGCAGCACTCGCTTTATATAAAATACAACGTGTTTTCATCAAACGCAAACAAACAATGAAAGCATACAGCTGAGTATCTAATGTTCGATTCCACTCGAACTTAGGCTTCCTTACTTGTTAAAGTTACAATATTAAATCACAAGACACCCCCTGTGTTTAAAATTGCTCAACTGCTATGCTTTATATTTTTAAGATACTTTTTGAAATAAATATGTACCTTTATATTATATATTTATATAACATTTGTGTTAAAGTATACAATACAAATCTTTTTATTTTCTTTTCAAAAGTTGAATTCAATAAGCTTTAATTTTTTAAGATACTTTTTGAAATAAATATGTACCTTTATATTATATATTTATATAACATTTGTGTTAAAGTATACAATACAAATCTTTTTTTTTTCTTTTCAAAAGTTGAATTCAATAAGCTTTAATTATTTCTACAAAACATTGAAATGAAATAAATGGTATGTTTTAAAGTACCCCATATGTGTATGTTTTTTAAACAAAATTTCAAAGGTAACAGTCTCTTAGGTTATACCGAAAAATCCCGGGATCCCGGGATTGTCATTTTCAAATCCCGAAATCCCGGGATTGCCAAAAAGCTAAGGGATTCGATGCCTTAATTGCCAGTCTTCAAGCAGTAAAATGTGTGTGATTGACTTTCTACCGAAAATTTTCGCGAAACTCAGTTTGAACTCGAATATTTTGCAGCATAAAGTAATATTTTAATAGCTATTGCAATTTCATGAGCATTCAGTAAGCTTTACTGCACTTTCTTTTTTACTGCATTACTGAGTTTACTGCAGTATGCCCATCTATGCTTCCTATGTGCAAAATTATGGTTCATTACAAGCGGTGGCTAAAAACGTGGCTAGTGGCAAAACCGAAATTTTGGTGGCTAAAAAAACACGGCGGTGGCTAAATCTAGCCCCCAAATGGCTAAAACGGCAACGCTGCTTTGCATATCACCTTAACAGAATGCCATGTTGGCGGAATGAAAATTGTGAAATTGCTCATGGAAGTGTCCAATTTTCTAAATGAACGTCTCTTTAGGAGGAACTCACAACTCTTTGAGAAATTTATGGGCCCGTCAGATTGAATACTTTTCCGGTAATCCAGCTCCGTTTAACTGACACATACTTCAATTTCATATATTTGTTACGGCTAGGGTTGCCAGACGTACTGATTTGATCAGTACAATACTGATTTTTCGTGCTCCGTACTGATGGTTTTAAAAACCTTAAAAAATACTGATTTTTTGGATTTTGTACTGATTTGTAGAATCTTAAGAATATTTTGTAATTTCTCTTTTAAGTTGCCTTCTTGAAATTCAGTTTTCAGTAACTTCACATCTCCTGATAATTATTGACCATTTTGGTTTTATGGAGGAATGTTTTACAAATGAGAAAAAACTCGAAAAGCAAATTGAAATAAAGTGAAATTCAACAGTAGCTAAAGGTTAAGAATCAAAAGCAATCAGCTGACATAGCGACGGATTGACGTATGCCAAAAGTTGAGTGTTGGCCAACTTTCGTACGTTGTGGCGACGGATCCGTCGTACTTGTGACGATGTACATTTAAATGCCCACAGTTTACCGAGCTGTCAGTCACATACGTCGACGTAGACGGATTGGCGTATGCTATGTGATGGGCCTATCAGACGGGATGTAAACACCAAGAAAAATATGTGTACTTATAGACCGTTTGAGTGCATGTGTGAACTTCGCACTTTGCATTAGCATTGCCGTTGAAAAATTTTCATGGTGGCTAGATTTGATTTAATTTGTGGCTAAAAATGGCTAAAAAATTTGGTTCGTGGTTAAAAATGGTGGCTAAAAAATTTTGTTTCAAATTAACATGTTTTAAATTTATTTTTCAAATAAAAGTATTGGGGAAATTTTCTAATAATGTCACACACCCCCAAAAAACGACTTCTACCGGGGGGTAGGGGAAGGGTGTTCTGAATCCCTAAAATTTAGGCGCCGGACGTACCTCGTTTTCGAGGAATTTATGGTTAAAGTTTAGTAACTTTCCATATAAATTCGATAGATAAAGAAAAAACTTTTACGGAGAACAGCTTTTGCGTTGGGGGCCTTCGGCCGCGCTTATAAAAAATAACCGTGGGCTACGCCATCCAAGTCCGGTCGTGTGTCATAACTGTGGCTACCGCCACGTAATATCTATGGCCCGGTCTACAGTACTTTTGCGGTCATTTGAAATCGCAAAATTGTACAAACACTTACCTTGTACCTATGTCAGTTGTGAGTGGGTGTTAGTGTCTGTCCGCTCTTCTGTGAAGTTGCTATTAGCAACATTTTTAATAAGTGATTTTAACGCAATATTGTATAATTTATTAAATATATTAGTAATATACGTGTTGTGACTAAAATAAAGAGTGAAAATTGTTTTGTAAATGAGGAATTGTGGTTGTTATTAGTAAAAATTTAACAACTTTAACAAATTCCGGGAAAACTAAATACGTCCGGCGCCTAAGTTTAACTGATTCAGAACGTACTCTTCCTCCCCTACAACCCAGTAAAAGTCGTTTTTCTCGGAGCGTGTGACATTATTGGAAAGCCAGCCCAACTATATCTAAAAAAAATTAGATATCACATTCAATATCTATCATTATGTCGTCATCACTAATTGACTCTTTCTCTTCATAAATTAATTCTTTCTTCATTAATTTAATGAGATCTTCTGTTATTTCAAATTCATTGCAACATTGTTTTACATTATTTAAGCCATATCTTATAGTTAAAATTGCATTGAACATTGTATGATTCATTTTGTTTAGATTTTTGGTTTTGACAATATTCATTACGGAAAAGGTTCTTTGCACTTCGGCGTTGCTAAGTGGTAGAAGTAGCAAACAATATACAAAGTTAGTTAGAGCCTTATACGAACTTTCATCGACAGCCTACTATTCCACTAGCGAGTATCAACAGGCATTTATCGATAGTTGCGTTACTTGTTTTTTCATCCCGAAATCCCGGGATAGTTTTTATTCGAATCCCGGGGTTTCGGGATTTTGCGGGATTTCATATATGTAGTAATTTAAAAAAATTATTCAACGTTTTTCATGAAGTTGTTTCTGCCATATTATTTTTAAAGTTACAATATTAAATCACAAGACACCCCCTGTGTTTAAAATTGCTCAACTGCTATGCTTTATATTTTTAAGATACTTTTTGAAATAAATATGTACCTTTATATTATATATTTATATAACATTTGTGTTAAAGTATACAATACAAATCTTTTTTTTTTCTTTTCAAAAGTTGAATTCAATAAGCTTTAATTTTTTCTACAAAACATTGAAATGAAATAAATGGTATGTTTTAAAGTACCCCATATGTGTATGTTTTTTAAACAAAATTTCAAAGGTAACAGTCTCTTAGGTTATACCGAAAAATCCCGGGATCCCGGGATTGTCATTTTCAAATCCCGAAATCCCGGGATTGCCAAAAAGCTAAGGGATTCGATGCCTTAATTGCCAGTCTTCAAGCAGTAAAATGTGTGTGATTGACTTTCTACCGAAAATTTTCGCGAAACTCAGTTTGAACTCGAATATTTTGCAGCATAAAGTAATATTTTAATAGCTATTGCAATTTCATGAGCATTCAGTAAGCTTTACTGCACTTTCTTTTTTACTGCATTACTGAGTTTACTGCAGTATGCCCATCTATGCTTCCTATGTGCAAAATTATGGTTCATTACAAGCGGTGGCTAAAAACGTGGCTAGTGGCAAAACCGAAATTTTGGTGGCTAAAAAAACACGGCGGTGGCTAAATCTAGCCCCCAAATGGCTAAAACGGCAACGCTGCTTTGCATATCACCTTAACAGAATGCCATGTTGGCGGAATGAAAATTGTGAAATTGCTCATGGAAGTGTCCAATTTTCTAAATGAACGTCTCTTTAGGAGGAACTCACAACTCTTTGAGAAATTTATGGGCCCGTCAGAATGAATACTTTTCCGGTAATCCAGCTCCGTTTAACTGACACATACTTCAATTTCATATATTTGTTACGGCTAGGGTTGCCAGACGTACTGATTTGATCAGTACAATACTGATTTTTCGTGCTCCGTACTGATGGTTTTAAAAACCTTAAAAAATACTGATTTTTTGGATTTTGTACTGATTTGTACTGATTTTTAGCGGATACTAAAAAAACTCATTTTTATCACCCTGTACTGTTTTTAATTTCCAACTGTTTTCATTTGACGTTTGTAATGCCGTGGTTATGCTTACGACAATACTCGACGAGCAACGTGTAATTGTTGTTGTGCACTCCGATGAGTGAGAGAATTTTCCGACTCTCACATCGATCAAATTTGCTAGGTGAAACAAGCACCCAGCACGCCGAGGTCTCGGGGTGATAATAAGGTTGTTCTCTCTGTCTGATCTTTTTGCCGAGATATCATGATATCTTGAGAAATTTCTCACACAGAGAGAGCGCACCTTTAAGAAAATAAAATTCGAACTAACTTCATTGTGAACTAGCATGTTGGTCATATTCCTTCCACTCTTTATACGACTGTTGTCGCTTTGTTTTGGTTGCTTCAATTTCGAATTAATTAATTGTTTATCTGAATAAAATAAAATACTTAAAAAAAAACAACTAGAAACATAAATTTAAACTCACTTCTCATAGAAGGCTATTGTGAATGTAATAACATGGTTGCATTTCCCGTGATATTTTTCTCATGATATCAAATATCACGGGTTGAGATGTGAGAAATTTGCCGAAGCTCCAAATTTGACAAGACGTGTATTTTGTTGTTGTGCTCGGCAAATTTATCACACTTATGTCATTTCGGCAAATTTGCCAGGCCAAAATCACACAGAGAGAACAACCTTAATGTGTTATGTTGTGTATGTGCGCTCTAATAATCGATTTAAGCGTAACCACCACACCGATGACGAAAATGTGTCCGAATTTCATCGGTGTTTTGCTCGTAAGCATAACCACGGCATAACCATGAAACATTTAGGAAGGAGGAAGCAACGCGATCGTTAAATGTCATAGAAACTTGATTGACAGTTAACGATACGGAAACAAAAACAAAATGACAATAATAAAGACGATTTTCTTTGCATATATTGTTTTTTTTTTGAAGGCAATGTACTGATTTTTTCGGAAAAGGTATCTGGCAACCCTAGTTACGGCAAAGCTGAAGTACTGAATGTGTCGATCGTCATTCAATTAATACTACTGCTGAAGGTGAAAGCAGCGTTCACAGTTCAGAAGGAAGCCCATTAAATGCAACTATAATTAATATGGATGGAAGAGAAGAAGAAACAGGAAATATGGGAAACCACGAAGGTGCAACAGGTGGACAACCATTACAGCCACAAGTCGGTTTCTCGCAAACCCAGCTAGCTGCATTGTTGCAGAGTATAACATTTTTACCCAAATCTGTGGATGAACTTCGCCAAGAGGCTGGACCAATCCGAAATACGAGAACTCTGAGCCAGAATATACGTACCTTCATACATAGTGGGGCCATAAGTGTCATGCAAAGAGTAATGTAGAAGAATTTGACAGATTCGGCCCCTATGAAAATGCTAGTGTGCGTGTGTGTGTGGCATGTCAACAAAGAAAATGCTTGTGTTCGTGTGTTTATGAAGATTGAAGAAGAAGTCAGCTGATCTTATGCATTCTCCTTTATTGTTGCTCCATGATATTGACGCCAGAAACGATGCCTTAAACGCCGAACGAGAACTTTCGATGCCGACAACGACGACGATGCCAACGGCAACGTCACAGACAGAGACACAATCACAGCCATCAACATATACTTTGACATCATCGCAGACAGCGACGCATACATTGCCAAGTACTTCGCTGCCGCTCACACAGCCTGAAACATTTGGGTTGCAACAGCAAAATTTACCGTTACCGACGCCATCGTCTGATATGCTTGTTCGTGTCCAGTTGGACAAAGTAAAGAATTTTCCAGTTATTTATGAGAATCGTTTAGAGCCTGTTTTGAGTTTTTCGAATAGAGTACGCAAAATAGTCGCGTTCTTTAAATCTGCCAAATGTGAATATCACTTGATGAACACGACACTCTTGGAATAGCTAGTTTCCAAAATGCCGCCATCGAAGCAGTACGAGTGGACGAAATTCGCCGCCACTATTTCACCATTTCCTACTGTGGAGTCGTTTTCAACGTGGCTCAGTGAAATCGCCAGAATTGTAAGTCTGATGCCAACACATGCACCGAGTGCACATCTTAAGCAGCCGTCAACGTCGTCAAACGCCCGTCAAAGTAATGCCAATGCTAATCGTCAATATGCCACACAAAGTGTAAAAAGAGTTTTGCACAACAAAGAGACGACACATGAAACATCAAATGCGCTATGTTTTCAGTGCCAGCAAAATCACAAACAGCAGTTGCCGTCAATTTACTGCTCTGGACGTAGAAGATAAGTGGAAATGTGTAAAATCTAATCGTTTATGTTTTTCGTGCTTGCAGGTAGGACATAGCCTGACCCATTGTTTTAAAAAGAAGCCATGCAATGTTAATGGATGCACACGTTTACATGATCCATTACTTCATTCGGAGATAAAGCAGCCGCTGAAATCAGTCACACCTAGCCATGATGAAAAGGAGCGGATTCTTAATTGCCGCGAAGAGCGTTCCATATCTCACTTATTTAAAATTTTGCCAGTCATATTGTCAGCACCACTTGGAAGAATTTCCGCTTATGCCATGTTCGATGAAGGGTCATCGATTTCGTTAATTGAGGAGAAAATAGCCAATAGCCTAGGTCTTAGAGGAAGCTCCGCACCACAGTTACAGTGATATGACGACAAGAAAACTACCGAGAATTCACGTAAAGTGGTATTATCAATAGCGGGTCATATGAAAGAATCAGTAATTTACGATATAAAAAACGTACGCACAATCAAAAATTTAAATTTGCCAACGCAAACACTCTGCCGAGAAGAACACCCACATTTAAAGTCATTACCGATAAAAAATTATGAGAAAATAACACCAGTTCTGCTGCTAGGTTTAGACAACAGTTTTCTTGAGGTCACCGATACCGTGATGGAAGATGGGCCGGACAAACCAATTGCTGCTTTGACAAAACTGGGTTGGACAGTATTTGGTCCTACTATTTCACAATACAACGCCGAACCACGAGTGCTCCATATGCGTGAAGGTCAAGCGCTGAAAGAGTTACAAAAGGTGGTCGAGGAATATTTTAACACTGATAGCTTTGGTGTGAGTCAAGTTTTCTCAAGTGGGCCACCTAAAATCGATTTTTCGATATTACACGATTTATGGACCAATTTTGAAAGCTAATACACATTGTAATATGGTCCCAAGAAACATTTTTGCTAGTTTTGATTTTTCAGCGAGTTATTCGCGGTCAAAGTTTTCTTAACGGTTTTATATTTTTTTGAATAACTCGGTAACCAATACTCCGATTTTAATGATCTTTTCGGCATTAGTTAGGTTACTTAGCTGGCAACAAGATGTAGTGGTCAGTTTATGAAGCTTCTGAAATGACATAACTCAAAAATTCAATTTTTTTAAATAGTCGCATTTTTTTCCGCGTTCTCATATGTTTAGGAAAAAAAATCAATCAGCAGTATATCCGCTTATTATCAGGCTTCATTTTCCAGAAAAAAAATTTTGGTAACTCACTACCAAAATAAAGTTACAACGTTTTTAGTGAAGTAAAACCACCTTTTAGTACAATTTTTGTTTTCTAGTTTGCTGATATTGTTGGCTTATTTGGCAGTTTTCGATTTTCATGGTAATATTGTTGCCTTTGAGCATAGAACTAAAATAAAATTACTACGCGAGTTTGCATTATAATGGTTAAACCCATATTTATTTCAAGTTTTCTTTGATTAATTATTGATACGAACATGTATGTACTTACATATATTATTTGATTTTCATTAAAGTATGTCTTGCACAATGCTCTCTTTACAATGAAAACTACGTGTGTTTTTAACAGTTTTTGCAGTTGAAAATAGCAACTTGGAATTTTCTTTATGGTTATTATATTCTTCGAGAGTGCAAATTTCGAAGAAAAATTTTTTAAATGACCTTTTTGCCCATTCATACAATGATTTCGTCGTCGTTATTTGGGATCCATTTGATCCCTGTAAACTAGCACGATATGAGTTTTTTTACGCAACCACCAATCCCATCGCATGCGCCTTTTCTGTGCGATGTAGCAAAAAAATGCCACTCGGCTTTGACACCGAATTCTTCTTCGTGCCGCAACAAATTAACAAAATTAAAGCGATTTTTGTACTGGGAGGCTGCTCCATCCGAAAAGTAAAATAGTTTCTTCACATTTTCGGTGCCAAATTTCATTTTCATAAAAGAAATCAGCTTACTGTTGTATAAATTAACTCCTGCTGCATCGTGGTTAACAAATTCTGATAAAACGACGAAATTTACATGTCGTTTTTTACCATTCTCTTTGTAATAAATAACGTAAACATGTAACGTGGCTTGGTCTTTTGACCAATGTTGTGACTGGATAGAATCTTGAACCTGGAAAGTGTAATTTTCTGAAAAATCCAAAGTTACAATGAATTCGCCCTCATTAATTTCTTTCTTCAGCTTTTCCAAATAGGATGCTTGCGATTTAGCTATAAAGTCGTGTTTCAAAACAACTGGCAGTTCTTTCGCCAAATGCTTTATAAAAATATCGGTGGCTTCACTTTGTTTTAAAATTTGGCTCCTGGATATAAATATGAGTAAACGCATCCCAACAAGCATTCCTGTAAGCGTTTTTGAAAATAACTTAAAGTAAGCTTGCTACTACAAGTGTTTTGTAAGCATTTACATTCTTAAGCTTACTTTATATGTTTTCAAATAAATCTTTTGTAAACATTGAGAGCGCATGTTTATAAAACCGTTAATTTTAAAAGTGAAATGCAAGTGTTTGAAAAATAGCTTGAAGTAAGTTTACTAAAAGAAGTGTTAAATAAGCTTTTACAATATTAAGCTTATTTTAAGCTTTTTTAAATAAACCTATTGTATGTGTTGAATAGTTGACGTAAGAAAAATTTTCCTATTAATAAAAATTAAATAAAATACGTGTGGAGTCTCTTTAAGACATATTTTAATTAAAATAATAAGTAAGTTTAAACGCTAAAGCAATGTCGCGTTTGATGAGTGAAAAAACACAGTGTAAGGAAATTTTAAACTTGCTTATGAATAGCGAAGTCCGCCGACAACAAATCGACACTCAGCCAATTGTAGTTCCCGCTGTGCCAATTGAAGGAATATTTCATCCCGCAAATGATGAAATGTTCGTGGAAGGAGAAAGGCATTTGCCACCGTTTAAGGAACAATTAGGCGCTTGGCTTGTTAAACATAACATATGCAATGCAGCAGGGAACGAATTACTCGCTCGGCTGCACCCAAAAATTGATAATTTACCTTTGGATGTCAGGACATTGAAACATACACCCAAAGATCCTCCAACAGAAAAAATTAATGACGGAGAATACGTTCACTATGGACTAAAGGACAGCCTAACCGACTTCATGCGCATGCATAAACAAGAAGTTCTGACCTTAGAACTTAACTTTAATATTGACGGACTTCCGATTTCGAAAAGTGTGTGGCCTATTTTAGTCAACGTTACTGGAACGGAAGAGGTTTTTGTTGTCGGCATATATTGTGGAAAGTCCCATCCAACTAATGTGGACAAGTATTTGAGCCAATTTGTAGAGGAACTCAACGAATTGTTGCAAAACAACTTAACTTACCAAGGCAAAATTTATAATGTTTCCTGCCGATCTTTTATTTGCGATGCTCCAGCCAGAGCGATGCTACTTGGCATTAAGGGACATACTGGCTATAGATGTTGCACAAAGTGCATCCAAAAAGGCGAAAGAAAAGATAATAGAATTATATTTCCTTATCAAAATAATCTTTTTCGAAGGGATTGCAATTTTCGGCAGAGAAGCGATAAGGAACATCATAATGTGAAAACAATGATAGAACTAGAGAAGCTGCCTATTGATATGATTGCAAATTTTCCTTTGGACTACATGCACGTAGTTTGCCTAGGTGTTACGAAGTCTTTAATGAAATCGTGGATTAAGAAAAAAAATAAATCATACTCTTTGAGCTCAACTGCAATAAGATCACTCAATTTGGAACTTTTAAATGCAAGACAATGCATTCCACGGGAATTTTGCCGAAAACCACGGGATCTAGCCGAATTAGATCGATTCAAAGCAACTGAGTTCCGCCAATTCCTCTTATATACAGGACCTGTAATTTTGAGAGGCATCCTAAGTGATGAAAGATATGTACATTTTCTGATGTTGAGCTTGGGTATTCATACTACATTCGAAAGCTTATAAAAGGTTTCATTCAGACATTTACAATAAGTTTATATTCTTATGCTTATAAAAAACTTTCTCTTAAATATTTTTTATAAACTTATATTCGAACATTTACAACCAAGGTCTAATTTCATTTATAACACGCTTACTTTGAAGTCTTTTGTAAACAAAAAATCAACATTTTGTAAGCTTAATGTTTATAATTATAAGCTTAAAAAAAACTTTATTTAAGCTAATTTTGCTTGCTGGGATATTATACACTAATACAAACATAACTACGTCTGGAGATAGCATACCTGTCAGTTGTTAACCATTGATTAAATGCAATGTTTTCGATTTTGTGTGTTTTTATATTTGTCTGTAAGTCCTCTAAAACTGATTTTGTACCCGGGCATTTTGCACAATTTCCTAAACTGCATTCATAGGTTGGATTCGAGCAAATCATTTTTTCGAAAAATTCACTGTACTTAGTTGAAAATAGGAAGCTTTTCTTGGCCAACTCCACTTTAATTCCGACAAATTTTAGTTTTAAATTTTCGTGAATTTTACACACACAAACATTATGTGTACCCTTTGGTCCGGCTGTAATGCACTGTGGTGGCCTCAATTTCTTAAACGAAGTTAAAGAAATTCTGCAACCCCCGTTTTTCTCTTTGAACTCTGAATACAAGCTATATAGGTTTCCCAAGAGCAGTGGATTCTGAAAAGGGACAAGATCGCAAGTAGAAAAAATTGCTTTTATTCTTATTCATAAGTAAAAATGTATGCACCGTTTTGTGTTCCCGTTTTCCGTTAATGGAAACCGACTTAAAATCCTTGGCACCAGGCATCACGCGACTGACTTCGTCAGATAAATAAAACTCTGTGACCTTGTTTACAATTTCCGAATCCATAGGCTTACCCTTTTTCTTCTGTGGCGTAGCACCATAACCCTGAGTTGCTCGTATCCTTTTGGCGATTCCAACGCTGCGTCGAGAAACGCCAAATACTCTGGCAGTTTTCCTTATACTCCAATCTGCGGAAATGGTTGTTAGAAGACGTATTTTTTCTAAGCGGTCTGTTGTCTTCGCTAGCGATATTTTAATTTCATCTATCCATTTCGGAATTTCTTTGGTTTCAGAAATATTGACATCCGATGGCTTCTCAAGTATCAGTGCAATGCTTAATTTTTGCTCAGGAGTCAAGTTAAGCTTTGATTTAGATGGGTTCTCAATAACTTTTTTTAAAGGTTCAAGCAGCTTCCGCCGCTTGCAATCCTCATCAATTCTTTCGTACTCAAAGTTGGCATCATTTGTGTCCGAATCACTGTTTTCATTTTCGTGTAACTCCACTACATTAGGCTGATTTTTAATTTCAATGTTTGGTTTAATGAACCCAGTTGTCTGTTTTAACTGATAAACTTTAGTTTTGCATGAACAACAGATGTGTGGCCCAAAAAATGCACTTAATCCCGGATTAGAACCATTTTTCAAAATAACAAGGTTTTTGCGGTAATTTGCATGAGCCTTGTGATTGAAAGGATTGCAGCACTTCGGTGGAGGAGACATATTCAGAGCAACAAATAGGTATCACAACGGCAATTAGGACTTATTTTAAAAAATTTTCACCGATAATAAAGAAAACTGCCAAATATAATATCAGCACACTAGAAAACAAAAATTGTACTAAAAAGTGGTTTTACTTCTCGAACGGCCTTCACTAAAAACGTTGTAACTTTATTTTGGTACGGAGTCACCAAAATTTTTTTTCTGGAAAATGAAGCCTGATAATAAGCGCATATACTGCTGATTGATTTTTTTTCCTAAACATATGAGAACGCGGAAAAAAAACGCGACTATTTAAAAAAATTGAATTTTTGAGTTATGTCATTTCAGAAGCTTCATAAACTGACCACTACATCTTGTTGCCAGCTAAGTAACCTAACTAATGCCGAAAAGATCATTAAAATCGGAGTATTGGTTACCGAGTTATTCAAAAAAATATAAAACCGTTAAGAAAACTTTGACCGCGAATAACTCGCTGAAAAATCAAAACTAACAAAAATGTTTCTTGGGACCATATTACAATGTGTATTAGCTTTCAAAATTGGTCCATAAATCATATAATATCGAAAAATCGATTTTAGGTGGCCCACTTGAGAAAACTTGACTCTGTACGAAATACCAATATTACACTTGAATCTGATGCAGATGCCCGAGCAAACAAAATTCTTGCTGAAACAACAAAAAACATCGGAAACCAATATGAAGTTGGCTTACTATGGCGAGACGAAAATATAAAATTGCCTAATAGTTATGAAATGGCCAAACAAAGATTAATTAATATCGAGAAGAGAATGTCAAAAGACACGGTTTTTGCCACTAATTACAAAAGAGAGATCGAAAAATATATATCGAAAGGATATGCACGCCTATTGAAACTTGAAGAAGCTGCCAATGAAAATTCTACAACTTGGTATTTGCCCCATTTTGGTGTAATAAATCCAAATAAGCCCAACAAATTACGCATCGTTTTCGATGCTGCCGCCACTACGTCAAACACTTCGTTAAACTCCGCTTTACTGAAAGGTCCAGAGCACGCTCAACCGCTTTGGGCAATCGTTGCCAAATTCCGTCAAGGTGTCGTGGGCGTAGCGGGAGACATACAAGAAATGTTCTCGCCAATCCGAATACGAGCTACTGATCAAGATGCACAGATGTGAAGAACGTAAATGGTGAAAGCTATGTTGATGAAATGCCTAGGGGTGCAAGAGCGATTATTGAAAATACATATGTTGATGACCTAGTTGTGAGTTTCGGCAGCCGACAAGAAGCCGAAGAAGTCACTTTCGAAGCCATTCGTATTAATGCCGCCGCTGGGTTCAAACTCCGCAATTTCGTGTCGAATCATAAAAGTCTGGAAACCAAGTTGAATAGTAATGAAGTCGCTCAGGGAGAAGCCTTCAACCTGGAAAGAGGAAGCAGTACAGATAAGATATTGGGTATGTACTGGAACACGTACAAAGACACTTTCGAGTTTCATTTCAGATTTAACAAAGTGCCAAAAGACGTTTTGGAATGTAAACGCGTACCAAAGAAACGAGAAATGTTAGGAATTGTTATGTCGGTTTACGACCCGTTTGGACTGTTGAGTAATTATATGATTTACACCAAACTATTATTACAAAATAAATGGAAGCTTCAAATAACATGGGATGAGTCGCTACCGCAAGAAATGCAAACCTACTGGATAGCATGGTGGAAAGAGTTTCAGCAGGTGAAACAATTTTCGGTTCCCAGATGTTATTCGCCATTATTACTGTCAGCCGACGATGTACAATTGCATGTTTTTGCCGACGCAAGCAGCATGGCTTATGCTGCAGTTGCATATCTACGTATACAAAAAGGAAACAAAATCGACGTCGCACTTGTAGCCGCTAAAACACGATGTGCCCCACTAAAAGAAATGAGCATACTGCGGTTAGAATTACAAGCCGCCTTACTTGGATGCCGCTTAATGAACTTAATCATCAATAGCCATGACATTTCTATTAGCCGTACGACATTTTGGAGTGACTCAAAAACCGTCATACTGTGGATTCGATCCACTCAACGTCGATACAAACAATTTGTCGCTCATCGTATTTCCGAAATTGTCGCCAATTCAGAACCGTCACAGTGGCGCTGGCTGCCATCGTCATTGAATGTAGCAGACGATGCTACTCGAATTATGACACCTCCGAAAATTGAATTATCAACGAGATGGACGCCGGGTCCGGAATTTCTTCATCAAAGCGAAGAACATTGGCCTGAAGAAGTACAATTAACATCTGAATATTGCCAGGCGGAGGAATCCCCAAAACAAATTTTCACGATTACATCAGGTGAGAATGTGATTGACTTTACTAAATTCTCATCTTATTTAAAGCTGTTGCGAACGATGGCATGGGTCCTGCGATTTATATATAACGTCAAACCTGGACAAAGTAAACAAGGTGAAATCACATCATCGGAGATGGCCGAGGCCGAGAAAACTATTTGTCGTATCGTACACAACGAGGTGTATGCTGAAGAACTACGTATATTGCGAACAGAAAAGCACTTGCCAAAGGGTAATACTTTATATCCATTAACACCGTATGTTGAAAATGATATACTACGTGTCGAAGGAAGAATTGATGCCGCATATTGTATTCCAATGTCTGCACGACGCCCAATAATCATGCCTCAAAACCATCTAGTTACGTATCTACTAATGTTGCATTATCATTCAAAAAGACATCATCAAAACGACAATTTAATTACCAACGAACTACGTCAAAAATTTTGGGTGCCTCACGCACGCGCTGTCCTGAAGCGTATAAAGCGAAATTGTCCGATATGTATTATAAACCATGCTAAGCCGAATGTACCACTCATGGGTCAATTACCATCAGACCGTTTAACTCCGTTTGTTCGCCCGTTCAGTTATACGGGAATCGACTATTGTGGACCATTTTATACAGTCATAGGTCGTCGTCGTGAAAAAAGGTGGATAGCCTTATTTACATGTTTGACGATACGCGCTGTCCACTTAGAAATCGCTGAAGATTTGTCCACCGATGCATTTTTGATTTGTCTGCGAAATTTTATGAATCGTCGAGGTACGCCTGTCAAAATTAGAACGGACAACGGAACCAATTTCATCGGAGCGCAGAAAGAATTATCAAAGGAAAATCGATTGTTTGACATTGCTGAAATTCAACGTGTAGCCGCTAAAGAAAATATTGAATGGGTTTTTAACTGTCCGGGGAATCCGAGCGCTGGTGGCTGCTGGGAAAGGTTAGTCCAGTGTGTGAAGCGATTACTGGCAAAGGTACTACAAGAAGAGGCACCACGACTCGAGACATTCCGTAGCGTTGTAATCGAAGCGGATAATATCGTAAACAGCCTCCCGTTGACTGACTTGCCATTGACTGCGGAGGAAGACGAACCCCTCACACCCAACCACTTTCTATTGGGGTGTCTCAATTCAACCCAAACACCGGCCGAAGACGAAAACCAAATTGCATGAGAATGCAGTGGAGAATTTCACAAAATTTAAAGGATAAATTATGGAAGCGCTGGACGGTTGAATATCTACCACAACTGTTACACCGCCCTAAGTGGAGACAGAAAGTACCTCCGCTGAAGCCTGGTCAATTAGTTATCATTTGTGACTCCAATATGCCAAGAAGTCAGTGGCGAAAAGGTGTCGTCACAATGGTTTTCACCGGAAAAGATGGACAAGTACGTAGCGCCGAAGTTCGAACAAGCCATGGTACCTTACGAAGACCAGCCAGCAAGCTAGCCGCTTTAGCATTTGGTGAATCTCCCTAAGAATTCACGGGGGGTGGAATGTCGTTAACATCATCGTTTATTTCAACACATGGTGGCAGCACCATAAAAATTCATGCCATATAAATTCAACGGCAACACTGGCATTCATGCAACTGTCAAACCTTGCCTTTTAAAATGTTCAGTTACGAAGAAACCACGAGCGAAACACCAATTGCAAAATAACCACAACCAACACGAATGGACACGCATAGACGCAGCTAAATACATATATTCATTTAATTTCATTTTTAACAAACATTTTTCTATTAAATAAAACCATACTTAAATTAAATAGCTCGCGTTGTGTTTATTTCTGCCGACAACGTCATTATGGCGTCACTCAGTCGAAAACCTTGATAGAGTTCAGTTACAGAAACTCAGTACAGTATGAACATAGTATTAAGCTTTAAACAGAATCAATCGCCGGGCAAGATTTCGCGTGGTGCGGCGATGACATTTGTTTGCGAATATCGCCCAGTAAAACAGGATCAAGGTGAAATTGCCGTATGCATATTTTTATAATCACAGAGTTTCCCTACTTCTTCTATTGACTGTTCTCTTCTGTTCATATTTCATAAAAAAATATTTATATTTTTGTTTTGTTACATTTTCTTTATCAAGTTCCAAATAATATATTTGCCAGGCGATAGCGTCCTAAATAGAAATAAGTCTATTCTGACGAATTTTTGCCGGGCGATTTTCGCCTGCGTTTTGGTTCTGTTCATTCCCATATAGTACCGTGTATTTTAATCGTTTGACAGAACGCCGCGACTGGGCGAAAATTCGTCCGACGCTGATTCTGTTCACGCTATTAGACTTACTCCACTTCCTCCATCAAGGCCTATACGCAGCTCTCAAGAAAACCAAAAAATCTATGTAATTTGACGTCCAAGAAATGCTCAAGAAAAATTTCTTTTGTCATATTTTCTTTTGCGGTACGCAGTTCTAAAGAAATTATATTACTATTTTTTTAAGATTTTTTAGAAAAAGTGCACAACTGAACTCTGGTTCCGCCAAGAAATAATGAATTTTCTATTATTTCTTCAAGAAAATTTGACAGAAGAGGTAAATAAACTCAAATGTGACATTTCGTTTGAAAGTGTAATTACTTTCCTACTACCATTTCAACGCTCTTGAGCATTTCTTGTACGTCAAATTACAAAGATTTTTTGGTTTTCTTGAGAGCTGCGTATAGGCCTTTAACAAACACCGATAAAAATTGTCGAAAACAGTTTCGTGTAAACAGGGCCATTCTGCCAAATATCGTCGGTATCGGTCGATATCAGGAATGACTTTCATCTTCAGTTAAGAAGATGAATTATCCATTGTGAATGGATACGCTATACATATGGATATGCTATACACTATGGAATTATCTAAATATTTGGAAATCGCAGAATAGTTTTGGGTATTTTAATAAAAACGTAATTAATAAGTTTTAAAAGGAAATATGGTCATCGGTAATGAGGAAAACTCACCATCGCCAGCATCACCACCAAGTGAACAGGTGGAGGATTCCCCCCAATTGCCACCACCACCTGGTGAGGCATTAAACGAGTTACTGGAACAGTTGGAAGATTACATACCAACTGTGCCAGATGCTATAACTATGCAATTTCTCAATCGGGCCGGCTTTGAAACGGTCGACCCACGTATTGTTCGCATCATTTCGGTGTCGGCACAAAAATTTATATCAGACATTGCCAACGACGCACTCCAGCATTGCAAAACTCGGACAAGTAGTCAACATTCTGGTGGGCATGGTTCAAACAAGGTAACTGCACTCAAGTATAAAAATAGACATCATAACTTCTGGGGAATGTTTCTACCGCTACAATAATACCATAAAAAATGTAATGGGTATTTCATTATTTATTTTAGGACAAGAAACCAAACAAAGACCGTCGATATACTCTCACCGTCGAGGACTTGACTCCAGCCTTAGCCGATCATGGTATTACTATGCGCAAACCTCCATACTTTGTGTAAATTGAAGGAATCCGTAGCGAAAGTTGAATTTATGTAATATGTAAATATATTTCATTGTTTTAATTGATTTAATAAAGACAAAATTGGGAATGGTTATGATTTATAATACTACTAGCAGATACCCGTCCCGCTTCGCAGCGACGAAAAAATTTGTATGTTATAATGAGGGTTTCCCTCTACATTTCCCTTTCTCTTTCTTTTTCATTTAGTTTTACCTTTACCTTTCTCTTTCCCTTTCCTTTAATTTTACCTTTACATTTAACTTTACCTTTACCTTCACGTTTACCTTTACCATTACCTTTATCTTTACATTACCGAGACCATCCATCACCATCTGGGCCCACTATATGAGCCATTTCTGGGAAAGCTGTAGGTTGAAGCCCTGCTCAACGCCTTTCATTTGCTACCAATATCGCTCGGAAGCATTCAGGGGCCATTCCGGTTCATGCTTTGACCCATATCTTGGAGAGCAGCCTAGGTGTAACTATTTAAAGAGCTTTTTGTTGAAGTCCTCCTCAACAGCTTTCCTTTGCTACCAATATCGCTCGGAAATATTCAGGGGTCATCCGGGTCCACGTTTTGACCCATATCTCGGGACCCGGCCTAGGCATCGCAATGAAAATAACTCTATGTTGAAGGCCTGCTCAGCACCTTTCATTTGATGCCAATATTGCTCAAAGACTTGCTGGGTCACTCTGGGTCCACATTTGGGCCCATATTCCGGGAAGTTCCCACTTTTCCGAAAGTCTGTATACCCTATCACCAGCGCATATACCATATGAATCTACTGTGAAAATTTCATAAAGATCGGTTGATTACTTTGGGAGTCCATAAATAACACACACACACACACACACACATTCATTTTTATATAATATATATACTTACTTATCTTTCTTCAAATATGTAACATACATTTATTTTGATCCACCCAAAAATACACATTCATTTAATATCATTTCCTCTTTACTTTTAAGATATATAAATATTCCCCAGGTATACGCCTTTCCATAAACTTAATTGCCATAAAACCCAATGCATATAATTCCCGTATTATATCATCCGGTTTATTTTCGCGCAGTACCAGTAAATACAAAACTCCTTGATCTGACAAAATAGCATTCAAACATTTGAGTAATTCATCAATAACACGCCGTCCCAGCTTACCACCCGCCCATGAGGCAACGATATTGCTAGGAGATTGTGAGTCAGCAAATAACTGGCTCGATTTTAATTCAGTGTCGGTGGTGACCACATACGGAGGATTGAATATAAGCAAGTCAATAGAATTCTCACGTATAGAATCTACCAAATTACAATTTATTGTGTCCACATGTGTGCCATTACGATGAGCGGTTGCCAGAGTAGTCCGGCAGGCGTGGGGATTAATATCTGTGGCCATGCAGAGTGTCCCATTTAGCTTCTTGGCTAATGCAGTCACTATAACACCACTACCCGGACCGATTTCCAAACAAGTGTACGGTTGCATGCGTTCTATATATGCTATATCAGCTTCCAAGGCATCCAAGAGTAAGAATGTATCTTCAGATGGTTCATATGTCTTTGGAAAAACAAAATTAAAAAAATTTCATCTCGTTCTACCTTTTTACACCTCGGCATACCTTTTCAT
Organism: Urophora cardui; assembly: GCA_960531455.1. NCBI lineage: Eukaryota > Metazoa > Arthropoda > Insecta > Diptera > Tephritidae > Urophora > Urophora cardui. The sequence continues at coordinate 5,619,603 of OY482674.1, forward strand.
AATCGTCGATGGTTAAGTGGTCGGTATAAGGTGTTTCCATTACTTGCTTCTCTCTACGATATATTTGTGCTTATTACCGAGTCCAACAACGCCTGTCTTCGCCTCTGCTCCTTCTCGATTAGTTTATTCAACCCAATCAAACGTTCCTGACTTGTACTTAGTATATTTGCTATTACTGTCACTTTATGCTTAACGTTTATCAATTCCTTTACTTTGCTGGAAAATTCCGGAATATTATGTTGTGCCTTTTCTATTTCCACCAATTGTATGGATAATGCATCCAATTGTTTTTTCAACTCTAGTTGAGAAGCTCGAGTGGCTTGGATCTGTTCGTCTAATTTTTCCACTGATGGTTTAAATAAATTTAAAATACCTTCGGCCAAGATATCACGTGTAGGATTGGTGCAGAAATTTTCCGTATTTTCATCTAATGACGTTGCAGTGCTATCCGAATCTTTATCCATTGCTAAATTAAAAATATTCTATTGTGAAATCCTAGATTAGGTTGGGCGATATATATCGATATATCAATATATCGATATTTTTAAAATAGTGTTACGTATTTGTCGATAGCTCGATTATTTCTATAGGGTTCGTATCGCTGAATTGTTAAATAAAAGTCTTTATTTACTTCTTAATTCACACTGCTTTATTTCACGACTAAAAAGTCTACACTTGTTTTACTTGACTTGATGTTAACACTTCTACGGTTAAATTACGACTGACTCTGGAGCGCCTGCTCGCCGCCTTATATAGTCTGTCAAACGCAATCTGGAAAATTCTGGCAACACTGGAAATTATCTGGTATCTTCTTCTAGTTCTGGCACTTTCCCTAGAAATGTGTTCAATCATTTTAGTGATGTAAGTGGAGAACCGATTATATTCGCCACACTGCCCTCCACCTAAGTCTGATCGTCCCGATCTGACACATTACTTGTCCCAAATGCTGCTAGCCTTTCCAGATGAACCACTTTCATTTTATTCCTTGGTCTTCCAATCGTTTGTATGCGATACACAACATCGTTGAGCCGTTTAATCACTTTGTAGGGCCCTTCCCAAGTACACTGCAATTTCGGGGACAAACCTTTCTTTCGCTGCGGGTTGTATAGCAAAACTAGATCTCCCTCAACAAAACCTTCTGAGTTCATTGCCTTGTCATATCTGGCCTTCATCTTGTCACTCATGATCTTTGTTCGCTGTCTTACAAGTTCATGTATTTCTCTCATTTCCTCTTCCAGAACGTTGTTAGATTGTCTGGCATTTATTCCCGCATCAGCACTTATCCCAAATTTCAAGTCAGCTGGCAGTCGAAGATCACTACCAAAGATTACTTTTGCAGGAGTCTGACCTGTTGTATCGTGTACGGCCGATCGATATGCCATCAGGAACAGAGGAATATGAGTGTCCCAATCTCTCTGGAACTTGTCCACCACTTTTCGTAAATGTTCCTCTAATGTTCTGTTAAATCTTTCTACCATGCCGTCTGATTGTGGATGCAACGCAGTTGTTCGGGTTTTCCTAATACCCAGTGTTTTGCACAGCTCCTGAAACACAACTGATTCGAAGTTCCTTCCTTGGTCAGAATGTAGCTCTATAGGTGCACCATATCTCGCCACCCAATTGTTGGTGAATACTTCGGCTATAGTTTCTGCTTCTTGATTTGGAATCGGGTACACCTCCGGCCATTTGCTGAAGTAATCCATGACTACCAGTACATATTTGTTTCCAAGTTTGCTAGTAGGAAATGGCCCAGCTACATCCATGGCAATTCTCTCAAATGGTGCTCCTGAGTTGTATTGTTTGATCAGCCCATGACTCCTGGATTTGGGACCCTTAGCCTTTATGCACACGTCGCAGTTCGCAATCCACTCAACAACTGTCTGACGGCAGCCGACCCAATAAAACCTCTTCTTGATTTTCTCTACCGTCTTTGTTACTCCAAGATGACCTCCACTTGGACCATTGTGTAGTTCATTTAACACATCCGGTATTCTTTTCCTTGGAACAACTATCAATGTTTTAGAACTTTGACCATCTTCACTCTCCCAAACACGATGTAGGCAACCATTTACCAATTGCAAACTATTCCACTGTGCCCAATATGATTTGGCAACAGGACTTTCTGCTGACATCTCTTCTTTTGATGGTCGTTCATTTTGCTCCAAACCGATCATTACACGTGCCAGATCTGGATCTTCTAGCTGACACTTCCTTAATTGTTCCGCATCCCATTCGTCTGTGGATGTTATTGTCATTCGCCGAACATTTACGACGACTCCCTTCCGCTCAGCTCTGGAGGAATTCTTTCGTTCGAGGTTACATGGTTTTCGCAATACGGCATCAGTATTTCCTTGTATGGTTCCTTTCTGGCGATCTATTAATTTGGACATTTGCTCATGCCCGTCAACCTTGCGCTTTCGCTTGTCCACAGTGCTGAAATTACTGGAGCCCTTGCTACAATGACGTGCTATGTGTCCTGTTTTCCTGCACCTGAAGCATTTCACAGCTCTATTCCTCTTTTTCTGCAATTCATTCAACACCTCCAATATCTTAGTTAGCAAGTCTTGCGCATCCACTTCCACCCGATGAGCTTTGTAAGTGGGCTTACTCAACAAAGATGCTGTTTCCTGCATCAAGGCATATGAGACCGTTTCGGCAAAAGTCCCTTTTGGATTTGCATAGGTAGCCCGCTTCGTTTCAATATCTCGTATTCCATTGATGAAGCTTTGAATTTTCATTCTTTCGATGAATTCTTGAGGTGCTCCTGCGTTTGCCAAATGAGCTAGCCTCTCAATCTCAGAAGAAAATTCTTGTAACGTCTCATTTGGTTTCTGGAAGCGATTCTGCAACTCCATTTGATATATCTGCTTCCTGTGCTCGCTACCATAACGTCTTTCAATGGCACCCATAATTGCGTCATAGCTGTTCCTTTCGCCCTCGCTAACAGTCTGTAATATTTCTGCTGCAGGTCCTTTCAATGCTACGAACAGGGCAGCGACTTTGTCCTCCGCACTCCAATTATTTACAACTGCCGTTTTCTCAAATTGTAGCTTGAATACTTGAAATGGACCACTTCCATCAAACGACGGAGGTTTTATCTTCTGTGTAGCAGTTGAAGCGTCTGGACGACTTAGTTGAATATCCTGAAGACGGGCTTTCAATGCTTTTACATCGTCCTCTAATTTTTCTTGTCTTTCTTCAAGGACCTCCTTAACTTGTATAATTTTTGCATCCTGTGCCTTGAATTGTAAGGACATGCGTTCTTCTTGTGCCTCCAACTGAGCCGCAATGCCGGACACCTGTGATGAAAGTACTGACTGTTGCAATTCCATTTTTGACGTTATCTGTGCCTGTTGTTCTTCGATTTTTGTCGACATCTGTGCCTGTTGATCTTCCATTTTTGCCGATATCTGTGCCTGTTGTTCTTCGATTTTTGTCGACATCTGTGCCTGTTGATCTTCCATTTTTGCCGATATCTGTGTCAGCACAGCCAATATCGAGTTCATGTCTACGTTTGCTACTGACTGTGGAGCCTCTTCCTTCTGGGTTTCTTCCTTTTGCACCTCTTCCACATCATCGTTGAAATCAAACTCATCTACATTAATGTTATATGCTTCCATAGCTACTCTTAACCTTGCCTGTAGTTCAATTTTATTGCCGGTGGTACTCAGGTTTCTCTTTTCTAACTCCCTTTTAAGTTCTTGGATTTTCAGATCATTTAACTTTGCCATTATTCTTATTTCGTTACCCTTGTCTCGTTATCCTTGTTTCCTTATCCTTGATTCGTTATCCTTGATTCGTTATCCTTGCTTCGTTATCCTTGGTCCTGGAATTTATTTAACAATTCCAATTCTGACACCAATTGTTACGTATTTGTCGATAGCTCGATTATTTCTATAGGGTTCGTATCGCTGAATTGTTAAATAAAAGTCTTTATTTACTTCTTAATTCACACTGCTTTATTTCACGACTAAAAAGTCTACACTTGTTTTACTTGACTTGATGTTAACACTTCTACGGTTAAATTACGACTGACTCTGGAGCGCCTGCTCGCCGCCTTATATAGTCTGTCAAACGCAATCTGGAAAATTCTGGCAACACTGGAAATTATCTGGTATCTTCTTCTAGTTCTGGCACTTTCCCTAGAGATGTGTTCAATCATTTTAGTGATGTAAGTGGAGAACCGATTATATTCGCCACAATAGTACAGCCGATAATATCGACGATATTTTGAACTACCGTGCATCGATAATCGATAATTTTTTGCCATTTCGAGCCAAATTCGATATTTTTCATACATTTCTGATTCGCTTCGAAATTAACAGCAGAACATTTTTTAAGAAGTGGTATAACCATAATGTCCGGGTGCTTGAATTTACATTACTTTCTTCTTCAAGCAATTCTTAATGATTTTTATGTTTATACTTCAGGATTCGTAGAATATCTGTAGATCCATCCAACTTTAACAACAAATATCTAGTAAACTATAAGTCTGCGGCAAGTTTGGATTCCAGTTTTGAGATCTGTGAGAGCACCTCTAGCCCCGTGAAGAAGTGGTTTTTCGCGGGACATGTTTCCTTACTCGTGAGTTATAATAGCCGTAACGCAACGGATGGAGCTGTCACTTTAATATCTATTGTATGTGAAAGGCATGTGATTGATTACAATGAACGGAAGAAAACGGCTAGAACCGTGAGCATCTGTTGATTTTAGATTTCTTCCGTACTCTTACGGCAATTTGACAGTTCTCTTTGCTGTGACAAAACAGAATAATAATAATATAATAATACAATGGCGCTATTATAACTCTGACGAGTTTTATGGCCGAGCTTCTCTCCCAATTCGAGGTGTGCTCCTTTTTGTTTTTCCTACTAATTGGGTGGACCTACTGTTTTATGCCGGCTCCGAACGGCGAATGCATTTTATGTGAGAAGCTTTTTCATGGCAGAAATACTCTCGGAGGGTATGCCGCCCACTGCCGAGAGGTGACCGCTGCTCTTAAAAAACCCAATAATTGGATTTTTACTAATTAGAAAAATTTGTTTGGCTCGGGCCGTGGTTTGAACCCGAGACCTCTGGCATAGCAGGCGAGCACTCTACCCACTGCACCACAGCGGCACGACAAAACAGAATACCGTTAGCAAAAAATTTATTTAAACATTTTGTAAAATAAAAATGTGCGAATTCGAGGAAAGACTTAATAACCGCGTGCGTCGTCATGAAATCACCAACAAATTGAAAGTTTTCTGTTTTAAATTGGTAAACAAAGCACAATATTTACAGCTGTGGCAAATGTCAAAGACGGCAGCTGACGCACTATTATAACTGTCTTACGTTTTACACCGTTCTCTATCGGTACGGCTTCCGTCCCGTTCCGCCTATTATAACCAGCGCATTAATGTGAAGCCAGCCCTTTCGATATATTGATATATCGATGTTTTTACACGGCATAAATCGATGTTTTTTTAAATATCGATACAATATATATCGATATATTTTTCCAATTTGCCCATCCCTATCCTAGATCCTACAGCACTGTAGACCTGTAGGCAAGGTTAGGTGAAAAAGAAAAAATGACGGAACCCATTTAGGTGAATATAGCGGACAGTAGCAGCACAGAGTTGCATTTGAATTGCTCTAAAAAACTTTAGAGCTTGGAAACAAAACAAAACTAACTTTTAACTTCAGCTATCCTTCGTTGATCACTTAAAAACACTTTCCCAATCTGTTTTAAAGAGTGCACTTTGATATAATTATTTATTATACAACTCTACCACGATTTTAAAATATTTTTTTCACATATTTTCGCTGCGCCGGCAACCCTTTTCTGTCAATGGAACCAATTTTGGTGAATTTCCCAAACTCCCATCTCAAAGCTTGCCTACAGCAAAGAACGTAAATGTATAAGAAGGGAAAATTCGCTACTTGAAAAGTATACCGAATTGGCCTTCTCGTTGTCGTGACGCGCAAACCAGGAGTTGTTTTGAACCCATATTCGCGACAAATTCACAATTCTATTCCTTCATGTGCCTCGATTCTATTCTTATTCATTTGCACGTACATACATATGTACATATATGTACCAACGCAAAAATATATATACATACATACATACATATATGCACATTCAAATCAACCCCCAAAGTCCATAATGAAAAGGGCAAATAAGTGTAAAATACTACAAGCGGTTCATTCATAAAAATAGAAATGTCGCAACAAAGCATAAAAGTGGCAACAGAGCCTTTGGACAGATCAAGATTTTTATAAAATTCTAAAATTTGAAGTCGGGCTCATGGGTAATTAATGGAGACTTCATCCGATGAGCTGACTTCTTCCTCTTCTTCAAAATACACACGCACACTAGCCTTTTGTTTTCGTATCGATAGCTGTCAAATTCCTTTGCACTCATGTTTCCATGACATTTCATATTTGACTTGCGTTCTCCTTCCTAATTGTTTAATTTTGCCATCCATCAATGTGGTAGTTTCTTGTTCATGTACGAAGAAATCTTTATTTCATCTGTATTTGTGTCACAAGTTGTCGCTTAAAGTGCAAAACAGCATATCAGTCTACTGTACGTATGCGTGCATATGCGGTTTTGCTTTCAAACGACGATGGTATGAAAATATACCCAGTAAACATTTATCTTTGAAATTAATGTGAATATATATTTTTCCAATATTTATTGTACCTTAATTGGGGCAGAAATCCATTCGAAAACAAGTGTATATTTTCTATATGATCATCATCTTTGTTTTTCAGTTAAGAAATCCTCTGATGTTAATATAAATTCAATTATGAATTACCTACTGTTTCAAAAAATGGTTTTAATTATTTGAAATTTTCTTCCACCCTTGTCAAGCCTTGAGAAAATTTTATGATAACAAAATTATGTAGGTACATATTTTAATAATATAATACAATGGCGCTATTATAACTCTGACGAGTTTTATGGCCGAGCTTCTCTCCCAATTCGAGGTGTGCTCCTTTTTGTTTTTCCTACTAATTGGGTGGACCTACTGTTTTTTTTATGCCGGCTCCGAACGGCGAATGCATTTTATGTGAGAAGCTTTTTCATGGCAGAAATACTCTCGGAGGGTATGCCGCCCACTGCCGAGAGGTGACCGCTGCTCTTAAAAAACCCAATAATTGGATTTTTACTAATTAGAAAAATTTGTTTGGCTCGGGCCGTGGTTTGAACCCGAGACCTCTGGCATAGCAGGCGAGCACTCTACCCACTGCACCACAGCGGCCACATACATATTTTGGGTAACCTAAAAATTATAACTTTTTCCAAGGTAAGCAAAATATCACCTTCGTGCACCTGGGTATGCCAAATGCTGTAAGTCTACCGCTGTCTTCATATGCAGTAGTTTGCATGTACATACTCAATAAACATCAGATCAAAATATGTCAAACAATGTTAGTTATCAAATGCATCACAAGTTGAGAATTAAGGAAAATGTGTAAGGGGTATACATATGGATATTCATGTATGTATGTATGTAGATATAGATGTGTATGAAGACCTGTAGCGTCCTTGTAGGGAAATCAATAAATAGTGAACAGATGTAAAACTGTAGAATTTGCAAAAATTGTTAACCAGTTCTGAACTATCGAATAGGTAATCCAGCGGTGGATAATTTACACCCCCGTGTTATATTCACCAGTTGCTAACATGCAATTTGCATGACGAAAAAGAGATTGTGCACGCACTAGTAGTCATAGTGTATAGCATACAGTGAAATGGCTCTGGGATGCGTAGTCGAAATTCGATAAAAAAAAAGACGATAAGTCATCGAAAAATATCAAAATCGGGGACAGATTGGTATGGCGGCGACTTCCGGGGGTACAGATTGGTATGGCGGCCGGATGTGGTTGTTGTAAGAAAAGGGACCATAATGACAAGGTCGTAGCAATCAAGACAGAAACGCAATTCCGGAATTGGGAATTGAAAAAACCAATTCATAATTCCGAAAAGAATTTAAGGCTGAGTTCCTAAAACGCAATTCCCGGTGATAGCGTAAACGCCATCTATTCCACGAATAACATGTGCAAGAATGTAAAATCAACAACCTACAAAACAAAAAGAAGAAGAGCAACTTCTATTGCTTTCACCATCGTTATTGGGCCATAACAGCAACCCTGAAATCAGCTGAGCACAGCTGTTCGACCTTTTTAACACACATCCCAGAGTCAAGTCACTTGTATCCATTCACAATGCTAGTAGTGTCGAAAAATGATCTAGCTGCTCACGAGTTATGAACTAGAGATTTTCCCAACAGGGGTCATAGGCATCGTGTTTCTTTCATTTCATTTCTTTCTGCCTACTTTTATTCCTCCATATACTTCTTTCTATTTCGCGGAGACGAAAAATAGTGCGAGGCAACTCCTGGATTGCCGGTCATGCACAATCACTCGCTCGACAAAGTTCCACTTGCGAATTCTCCCTTCTTATAGATTTACGTTCTTTGCCTAGATTTTACAATTCACCAAATTCCATGTCGAATAGTAATGCCCGATTGGTATTGTGGCGAATATAATCTGTTCAACACACATCACTAATAATAAATAGCCGAACCCATCTCTTAAAAAACTGCTGGAACTATTAGCTGAGTTCCCGTGGCAGTGATCCCGATCCGGATAAACATTTTGTATGCAAATGCAACAATTTTGTGATCCTGATATTTATGTGGATCAATTTCGGATCCGTATAGGTTGTAATAGATATTTTTTATCCAGATAAATATCAGGATCACAAACTTCTTTTTGCATTTGCTTGCTAAATTCGTATCCGGATTTGGATCTCTGCCACGGAAACTCAGCTATTATTTGTCAAATTCCCTGCAAAAAAATGTGCGATCAATCCCGAAATAGATTTGTCCTCGATTGATCTCTTTCGAGAACAATCAGTCCACAATCAGTCCACACATCAGTCCCGATTGTTCCCGTATGGGTATAAATGTAGAATAATTGTAGACCAATTGTTCCCGAATGGGTATAAATGTAGACTAATTGTAGACCAATTGGTCCCTAACGGGTATAAATGTAGATTAATCGCTTTCATCCCGAACGGGTATAAATGTAGATTAATCGCTTTCATTCCGAACGGGTACAAATCTAGATTCCTTAAATGTAGAAATTTTACAAAAATATGCAATGTATTTAAAAAATTGTAGAACAACCGGTAAAACGAATTGAACACCCTTTTTTAATAACAATTTTAACAAAATGTTGCCTAAAATATCCTATGAAAAAATCCTTTACATTACGCTCATATAATGCATACTCAAGGCTTACATTTTTTTAAATTTATTTATTGAGATTTTTTTACAAAAGTAAAACATTATATAATCTTTATTTAAATATGCATGAACATTTACAATTTTTTAAGGAAAAATCTACATTTGTACCCGTTCGTGCTGAAAGCGATTGATCTACATTTGTACCCGTTGGGGATGAAAGCGATTAATCTACATTCGTACCCGTTCGGGATGAAAGCGATTGATCTACATTTGTACCCGTTCGGTATGTTAGTGATTAATCTACATTGGTACCCGTTCGGGTATACAAGTTGAACAATTAGTCTCTTCATAGGACATGCTCGAACAAATGCGATCAATTCACTCCATATAAAGGGATGTAAAATTGTATTAGTCGCATGCTCCCTTGCGATTGATCCCGGACACGTCCCGGATTAATCGCATTTTTGCAGGGTTTTTTGTGTTTGTTGCTTTCTTGCATGTATGTGTTGCTTTTCTTACCCTGTAAAAATCATTGGATTATATGCTCCATTTGTGGTAGGTTGGAGTACTTTCAAAGTGACCACTAACATAGCCCAAACGACCGATTCGTGTATCTGCAACGGTTCGTAGTTAGCCGAAAATAACAAAAACCAAATATTTATGGCGACGACGACGATGTGTGTATACATACATACATAACTACATACATACATATGTTTGAATGTATACACGCCATTCGTCGTCGTCGCGATAAACATTTGGTTTTGTTGTTATGTTCGGCTAACTGTTAGGTACTCCATCTATTAATCCAATGTAGCTACTCCATGGATTAATTTTAATGTTATGCGGGACTGGAGTATATACTCCATTGCGATGACATGCAATGTTAAATGGACCATATTTTTTGTATGAAATGTGGCAAGTTATGGAGTAATCGGTTGGTCCATAGCGAGCACTCCATGGATTAGAGATTGGAGTACTCGGAATTTTTGCAGGGTATATGCATGTGTTGCTTGGCCAATTGAAAATGGGCCTTTGACAATTGAGATAGCAAAATGAGCAACAACAAAATTAATTGCAGGGTTGCTTTTCCGCACTGCGACAACCTTATGGATCAACCTTGGTACAACGATAAAAAAAGAGTGAACGACGTTATGTGAACATGCTTTATAGGGCCGTCAGAATTAATACTTTTCCGGCAAACCGAGGAGAACGCAACTCAAGCGGAATGTCATGGAAAAATGTATGTAAAAGAATTTGATAGGGCTTGTCCCTCACGGAAATACTAGTGTGCCTGTGTGTGTGGCATATGTTAACAAAAACAAAATGCTAGTGTTCGTGTCTTTGTGGAGATAGAAGTCAGCTATTCGGATGCGTTCTGCTTCCATGTTGTTTCATGGCCATAGCTTTACTTCACGTACGTATCATGCAAGAACCGTGTAGGTCATTTGACCGGTCATATGACCGGCAGGCATGACCAAAAGTTTTGGGATATTTCCTATCACATTCTTAAGGGCATCGGTAACTTTTGTGACCGTTTCATTCATCACGTTCCCGTAATATGTGTATTTTCAAATTCCATTCTATCCTTATCTATCTCATTGGTTTTGAACTTTGCTAGAAACACATCAGAGTGTAAATGTGTTGGTAATATTATATTTTTGTAATAGTGTTAGTACTTTCGGTCACACAATTCTAGCAGGGTATATTGCTGGATTGGCGCAAAAGTATTCATTCTGCGGGGCCCATTATTGTTATTTCATTCACAATAAATAGCTCTGTTCAATAGTAAAATTATAAACTCGAAAATCAATTGTTATTGAACGCAGCTAAAACCCGTGTTCTATAACAAAAATTGTTACGAATTTTTCATAGATAGGCTGTGTGCCAATCGGCAACATTTTTCTCTATGGTAAAATGAGGTAGAAAATTTTACCATGTTGAGATAAAAAACACAATTTTGCTGTGCCCATGGTGAAATAAAAATAGGTGATATCACGGCCAATGACAGCAGTTTAACGTCTCACTCTTATTCCGGTCATGCATTTGAAGGGAGTAGAAAAGGGGGACAAATTTAGGAGTAGTTTAGTACTTTTTTACTACTTTGGTGTGTTTTTATATGATTAAAATTGTGAAAGGGGAATATTTTTAAAATGCTTATTACGTAAGCCATGATGCAACTAGAAAGGTGGTATCGGCAGACCAGCTGATATGTAATTTTTTTCGCCGCAATGATACATAGTTGTCAAATGTAGCTGTTCAGAGCTGTTTGAACGATGCTGATAGTAGCCATGGCTGTTTTAAAATATATCCTCTGATAAAGAAAGCATCTTTAATGGCGTTTTCTTTTCTCGAAATAATGTTGCCCTTTTTGATTTTCTTAGCCATTTTGTAAGTTTGTCTGGTCCTTTTACCAAATATTGACCTCTAACTAAGTAAGAGGGCACCCTTATCTACGAATTCAGCCATTTTATAGAAAGTCAGGATACGTAATTTGATAATTGGGATATAGGAGGGCAACATTTTTTCGTAGAAAAGAAAACGCCATAAGATTCAGCACCCCGCTTACATCGTCAGCACCTGTGGAAAGGCTATTTTCGTTGGTGGTCATTATAAACAGTCCTCGACGCCATGTACTTTACGATGTTTCTTCTGAAAAATTAGTCTTTCTTAAGGCTAATATTGAATATTATTGAATGTAAATTATCCAAACAGCAGTCTTAATTTTGTATCTTTATTATTTCCGCTAATTTTCTCTCTTCTTAATACACATCCCAGTTTTAATTGTTTACTTAATGTGTGAGAAATAAACACATATGTATGTATGTATGTAAAAATTATTATTATTTCTTGGAAAACGATGTTGGGTAAGTATATCACTGTTTTTTACACATTGTAATCCCAGAAAACGAGAACAGTAATCGTAATTTCAAGTTTCTTACGATTACGATTACAGTAATCATAATTTTTGTAACGACAATTACGATTACAGTAATCGCAATTTTTGTAACGACGATTACGATTACAGTAATCGTAATTTTTGTAACGACGATTACGATTACAGTAATCGTAATTTCAAAATTTCTAATCTTGTAATCGTAATCCTTATCGCCCAGCTCTGGTACATACACATATTTTTTGCTTTAAGAAATAAAATTGATACATAAAATTAAAAAGAAAATACCGCCAGTATTTGAAAATTGTAAATTCTTATCGAATCTTAGCAATGAAGGCTGGCACTGTAATTGGCATGCATTATGTCGTACCAAACGTACTATATAACGCATAGCATTACCTACATATGTGCATACATGCATATGAAAATGCGCGTTGCTTTTGTTGTTTTTTTATTAGTCCAGTCCAACTTTTTCAAATGTGTTACAAATTGTAGTATAGTCTACTAGTAGTACATCCGCCTATGCTTGCGCCGCCACCATCAACATGGTACCGACGCATCCGAAAACCAGAAGAGCCATCGAGTCCGCGTGGCAAACTTAAGATGCTTTCTTGTTGTTGTTGGTGTTGGTAGTGCTGCTGTTGCCTTAATGCTGCGAACGATACGCTGCAACCAACAACTGACGACCAAGTTTGATGTAGTTGATATTGTTGTTGCTGTTGCTGATGTTGCAGCGTAGTTGCTAATGGAAGCGGTAATGGCAACAGCGCTGACATTGAACGACATTATAAGCGGTTGGTATTTTTTTTGCTGCTGCTGCATGAGATAGAGTGACTGTTGTTGTTGTTGCAGTCGATTATAATAATTATTGTATGGACTTAAAGGTGAACCAGAATTTCTAGGGCCAAAATCGTCCACAAGTAACACCGCTATCGAGACCACCATCACCACTGTCACCACCTCAGACTCCGCCGCCATTCATGCCAAGCTGATTTCCATTTGGTGGCATTGGAATTGCTGCTATTTTGTTGCCTTTGTTAGAATTGTTTGCGCTGACAGTTGTACTGATAGAAACTGCGGTTGTTGGAAGTGGACGGTGCATTCGTAGAATTTGATATTCTGCATAAACAAAAAAAAAAAGCTGTAATAAGAAAAATAAAGGAGCCAAATTTCACCGAACTCACCCCACACCATCTTCGAGATTTTTCGCCGAACCAATATACGCAAACGTGCTTCTCCGTATTCCTTTTAACGCTGTTGCAACGTTTTGATCGGTTGACGTGGCTTAATAACATTCCTGCGCGGCTCAATTGATTGCGTTTGCCGACGCAATTTCTGTGATGACGCATACGTTGTCGATGGATATTCGTCGCCTGGCTTGTTCAGCAACACCATTACCGGTTGAAAAGATGCAGCCAAGTCATCGGGCGGCGATGATTTCACCCTTGCAGTTCCACCTGCTTTCACATACATGTTACCATCATTGCGAGCTGCACCAACTCCACCACCAAAAATGCCACAAACCGGACTTGTAGCGTTTGTTGTTGCACACGCCTTAACCAATATTGTTTAATCGATTGGTTAATAATTGTAAATTAGATTTCGCCACGGTATTTCAAAATGTAACTGAATAAAAGAATTGGGATTAGAGGAAAAGAAGTCTCGTCATTGCGATCTTCAGCTTACCTGTAAAACGCGATGGTAAGAATGGTGAGACGAAGGCACCAAAAAAACAATCAACGGGGCTGTTAATTAATTCCTGTTTCGTCGCGGAATTTCGAAATGTTATACCATTTTTTCACATTTACATATGTATTATTGAAAATATATGTATATCAAAATTTCAACACAAAACAAAAATATAAAAACAGTAATGCCTACTCAATAAAATACTAAAATGGGAGTCAATAAATAATTTTCGTATGGAATTTCGGTACGATTTGTAAAGAAAAAAGCCAAGAGGGGAACATTTTTTTATAAGAGTGCGAGTTTTGTCAAAATGCACCGCCATTTTGTTTTATTGCAAACACCTTTTCTCTTATTTCACCATGGCTGTGCCAAACGGAATAGAAAATTTTGACAGTTACAAAGATAAACTTTTGGGCGAAAACGGACGATACAATTTTAAAACGTAAAATGTATGTAATTGTTGATGGCAATATTGATGGAAACAGAAGAAATGTATTCATGTAATCATCTCATGTTATTTTGTTTTTAAATATTTGTGTTACTTGTATGCGTATGTACTTACAAAATGTCAAAATTTTACCTAGCCCATTGAGCTAGGTAAAATTATGACACTATAATTCACCACGAATACTGCCAAAATTTTCCTCCCTTATATCAAAATTTCATTTATTCTACCAATTGGCACACAGCCATAGTGTAACTTTTTGGGAAAAATTCGTAACAATATAGTTATTGAACATATCTAATAGCTTTGTTCAATAACTCAAAATTTTTAATTGCTTTTACAAATAGTTGCGAATTTTATGTTCAATAACCCAAAAAATTTGCAAAAGAGATCCAAATTGGGAGAGTAAGGCTTCGAGAGAGTTGAAAATAGTTGCAAGTAAAATTTTCACTTGCAACTACTTGCAGCTTTATAAAAAATATAAGCGTCAAAAACATATGATCACAAAAATTTCAATTGGAAATATGCAAACATTTTAATCGCAAATTTCTAATTGCATACTAAATAAATTAGCGCAAAAAGGAATCTTGACGATGTTGTGGAATCTCCAAAGTAGATTTTCGTCTTCCTAAGAGCCTATACACACTTGCGACTCAATCGATTTGGTCGAATTGGGCTGTTGTATTCACACTACGCCAACTATTTAGTCGAATCGGTGGCAGCTATTCACACTTGAGACTAAATAGTCGGGTGATTGACAATGACATAGTGTTGCCAATGTTCACATTTTACACAGCAAATTTTACATTAGTGGTCTTCGTATAAAGTGATGAATTATTAAATTGCTTTTATTGCTTTATCTACATTCTTACATGAAAGCACCTTCTTGTCATCTGTCAACTTGATTAATAAATTAAAAATAATAAAATAAACAAAAAGTGCATACATTGTTTAGCTTTCTTTCTTATTAAACTAGCAACTAGCTGTCAAGTAAATGAAAAGAGAAAAACGGAAGGAATTACGCTCATAAAGAACGAAACGAACAGAAGTACAAGAAACGGAAAAATAGTAAAAATTAGCCATTAATAGTGGTCTTCATCTAAAGTGATAAAGTATTAAATTGTTAAAATTTATCAGTTTATCCGCATTTTTACATGAACGCACCTTGGTAAGTAATTGTTTAAACTCTTGTCAGCTGTCAATGTCAACTTGATTAATAAATAAAAAACCCAATAAAATAAACAAAAAATGCATCACATTTTTGTAAAAATTTATTTTAATAATTCGTACTAAAATGCCGAAAGAAAGCACAGTTTCCTCTTTTGAATTGAAAAAATAAAACTGACAATGTGTCCGACTTAAATTTTACCGAAATTTATAAATTTACGCAAGAAAATCGTTCGGTAAAGTGATAAACTTTGCTTAAAAATATTTTCATACAAATTTTGACAGATAATTTATCACAATTATTATTTTATCAGTTTACCCCATTTACCAGCAGTTTATCACTTTAGATGAAGACCCTTAATAATTTCCATGCAATTTCATTTTCATTATTTCTATTTTAAAATGCGATTAATGACATATTTGAAGAGAACAACAATATCAAGAAACACATGAAAACGGAAGTAAATATCCTTAGTTAGATAATTCTAGTTAATATCTTTTGTTTTTTTTTAACATTTTGAAAATATTAATTGAAATATTCAATCTCTGCAATTTACCAAAAGTGAAATAAAAGTAGTGCTGTCAGCATGGCAACTCTTTCCACTACGAATATCACTGTTGTTGTTGTAGTCGTTCGACTAAATTGTCTCTAGTGTGAATACGTAGAAGGGCGCCTTGCTGATCAAGCAGTTGTCCAACTGTTTCAGTTGGAATGAAATTGGGCTGCATATCCAACTGTTTCAGTTGTACGACTAATTGAATGTAGTGTGAATGCTTCCATACATTCCCATGCAAATCAACATTCGACTAAATCGATTGAGTCGCAAGTGTGTATAGGCTCTAACTCAGTTATTTACATTCATTTTCAATTTCAAAGATTTCAATTACAACCTAACCTAAAAATCAAATTGTAAAAACAGCGCATCAGCTGTTTACTTGCAAATGTTTACGATTTTGTGTTCAATCAAGGCAGATCTAGGAAGGTAGGCCCGGTGGCGAATTCAGAAACTACTTTTTTTATATGCAAAGGTAGAGTGTAATGTCAAAATCCAAGCGAATTCACATCATGGCCAATAGGAATGGACGAGCCCCAAGCGAATTCATTCATTTTGACATTACACTCTACCGATTACACTAACAAAATACATGGGAAATTTTTGAATTCGCCACCGGGCCTACCTTCCTAGATCTGCCTTGGTGTTCAATAACTTTGGTTGATAATTTTCTCTTTTTCTCGTTTTTACTCTTAATTTATCACTGACGCTCTTCTTGCAAGTAAAGTTGTTGAACAAAGCTAATGTCAGATTCACAAATATTTATGTAAACAAAAGCTAAATTATATATACATAGCTCTTGCAAATATTTAATTAATTACGAGAATTGGAAAAATTTTATGGTAAGTACAAGTAAAAGCGAAATCCAAGCACTTGGTGCAAGCAGGAAAGAGCTTAAATATGCAATTGCATCCACCACCTCCCTTTAACAAATTTCGTTGGATTAGTCATGGATGGCATTCCTTCTAAACAAAAATACAAAAACTTTAATATAATATATATATATTATATATGTGTACTCTGTACTTACATATGTACATATGTAAATACGCTTAAACAGCGAATGCTTAATTTAGGGTCGATGAATAATCTTTTGTTCTTACAGTCACAATACACAACTGCCCGAAAGGAACGCCGTCAATAATAGAACGCTAAATATATTTAGTGAGTAAGTACTGCTGGATAAAGGCAAAACATTATCGTATAAGATTTTTTTGCTTGCGTGTTTCTTTTTAGTGCGCGCCGCTATGACCAGAAGAACGCAAGTACACTCAATCGATATGCCCGATAATGCGGAAGAGCTGGAAAGTCCCGAGACTATAGAGTCCGCGGTACTCGCTGTAAAAGATCTAACAACAAAAGTGCCTAAGAAAGGTATGTTGCATAAATATGTACATGGGTTTGTTTTTTAATAACTAGTATTTTACAGATTTATGGGAACGGCCCACACCGACAGAGCCGCCACTCTTACCAGACGATGGCTCCACCATATTGCGTTTTGAAATTCAATTGGCACGCATTATGCCACCTGATGGTGAGGATCTTAAGGTAAAACGTTATGTTGTCTACGAGTTGCTCGTACGACAAGATTCCTCAATAATTGATCCACAGCCCGCTAGCATACAGCGTCGTTATACGGATTTTCGAAATCTCTATAACATCCTAAAAAAAGATCTTCCACAACAAATGTCCTCGCTTTATTTCCCAAATAAAGTGCTCGTTGGTAACTTTTCGGCTGATTTAATTGCTGAGCGTAGCGCTGCATTTGAAATGTTCCTCACGCATATCGTCAATAATAGTGCGTTGCGCGACACACCTGCCTTTCTACATTTTTTGCAGGACCATGAACTCTCGAAGGCCTGTCAGTTTCTGGATGAGCGACGCAATGAATTGGCCATACCATTATTAGAAAATTGTTTTCGTTTGTTAAATAAAATATTCATGGATCGCTCACGTCCAGTCTTGTTGATATTATGTCGTTTAGTTGCTGCCTGCACCATGTCACCGGTACCACATCATTCCGCTGAACGTTGGGCAACGTTGGCATTGAGTCGTTATGATACTTTATGCGATATTGATTTGCTACAATTGTATATTCCATTGTTGCAAACTTGCGCACATCTTTGGTAAGTGTTAATTCCTCTAAAATATATACATACATACATATGTATGTATATAATGTTCAGTTACAACAGAAATACCATTTTCTCTAAAATCACTTTTCAGGTGGCAGCGTGGTTTGAATCAAAAACCTATAACCGATCGTCTTGAGGAGATGTCGAAGAAGGGTATTAATACGAAAAATGGCCTTACCCTCATACAGGCCATACATAAATTGGATCCACGCACGGAAACTATATAAACTACATATACACTTTTACATACCTGCATATATGCATACGGATATCCATATACACATAAAGAGCATTAAGAAAATTACCGGTTATTATGAGGCTTGATTTGGCCCCTGTTTCGAGCGCACAGTTTTGGGCCCAGTTTTTTCGAACATATCTTGCAAAACCGCCCATTTGCCCAAATCCAAATTTTACAGGAGAGCGAAAAGCTCTTGACTTTCTTAGTCATAAAGTTTGTGGTATAGTTGGTATTTCATTAACCGCTATTTTTAAAACTTGTTACTGGTATGTGTTGTCGTCGATGGCTGAAGCTCAGGGCTTCCAAATCTGTTTTACCACAAATTTGAAATAGGCGGGTTTGCAAAGGCATCAACGATAAGTATATGTATCCATATAACTTTAAGACTTAAAGTGCAAATTTTTTACATTTTATCACCATTATGCATATTCCATACGCATGCATACAGTTCAATTATATATGTACATACATATTTGTATATACTATATACATACATACATATATTTTATTTATTCGTATTGTAAGCGTATAATTTTAAAAATGTTTAATTAATTTTTTATCTGCTTTTATATAATATGGATATTAAAAGTTTTAATTTAAAACCAAACAGTCAGATACATACATATATAAATTGTAATATATATTATGTTTTTGGCACGTTTATTGCTTGGAAGATGTTGGAAACTAAAAACTCATTTTTTCGTTTTGTGCAATTTTACTTTTGTAGCGAAAGCATTTATGAAATATATGTACTTACATATATCTATATGTACATATAAACTGTAATATCATCCTTATGGTATCCAATTTTTAAAGTAAATTAAAAAGCTTAACCCAAAGGAGATCCGAAAGTTATTTGAAAGTGTCGAGTATAAATTCAATGCGTTCCGGTACTTCGTCCTAAGTTCGACCTAAGAACAGCGCCAAATATGATCTACTGTCAAGGCTTATCCAAATAGATCTTTAGATAATTCTTGTCTACTGTGTATCTGTCCTGTGAACAAAAAAATAAGGCCATGCTCAAACAGAAGCGATACGATACAGCCCACAAACCAAAATCGTATCGCGTTGGTATCGCGTCATGCACAATTGATCGCGTTTTGGTTTGTGGGCTGTATCGTATCGCTTCTGTTTGAGGAGGTCTTAAAAATAAATAACAAAAACATATCCCAGCAGTATTTATCAGCTGGAAAACAGCACATATTTCCTACTGAATATTCAGTAGAGATGTAGTTCTAAAATCTGAACTTTCTCTTTCGGTTTTATATAAAGGTGGCGTCGAAAATCAACTACCTGAAACTGCAGAACGAGAAGGGAGAGTTTCTGTATGAAAAAAGGCCTGAATACGCAGGGAGAACTTCCATAGCATATATTTCAATACACCTGATGGCTTCACTTCGTGTTCAGTTATTTTTTCAGCAATGAATTTTGAACTCAGTTTCAGGTTATTTTTCATACTGAATATTCTACTGAATATGCACCTCCTTACCTCAAATACTGCTGTGATACTGAAGATGACACAACGCCTAAACTGGTGTACCAAGTTTGACAATACAACATGCAAATCCTAAGCCAGATAAAAATGTCAGCTTACCAAAAGTAAGTAAAAATCCATTTGGAACCTATTTATCGTATAACTCAAATCGAAAAATCTGAGATATTTTTCTAATAACTTTGTCATTTCAAAAGATAGAACCATGGAACTTTAACTATATTAAAGTTTAACTTATTTGCCATGACTGATGCCAATTTGGTTGGGATACGAATAACAGAACATAGTGAAAACCACAATTAATCATATTTATTTTATGAGCGCTAACTTTGATCACTTCCTTATTTGAAGTGCTAGAGCCATGAAACTTACTACAGATTAAAATACATTTTATTTACGAAAAATTTATATAAATTTTATTAGGATCCGATTACAACAAATAGTGAAAACAGGGTGTCAAATAAATTTATTTTACACCTGAAACAATTAAAAAAAAAAAAACAAAAAAAATATTTTGATCAAGCCGTGGACGGACGTTCAGTTTATATACATAATACATTCTATAAAATATATGAGAATTATAGACATTTCCCAAAAGAACATAACAATACACCAAAGAAAATATCTAAAGCTGATTCCACATACAATTTTTTCCGCTTTGCGTTACGCCGCTTTCTATGTCAAACAACGCAAAACTGAAAAACTATGCCACAATGAACGCGCAACATCACTCAAAAAATATTTATTTTCTGAAAAATCTTTCATTCTCCGTTTTATTTACAAAAAAGTAAATAAGAAAATAAAAATCTATTAAATTATTTTTCAATTGTGTGAAATTTAAATTTGTTTATTTACATTGGAATTAAAGTGAAACTGAAAAAAAATTTCAACGCCCCCAAAAGTTGAGATTTGGGCAACTTTGTGCTTTACGTAACTTCGGCGTTGCGTTACTTTTTGTTATGTGAGAAACCTCATATAGATACATGTATTTTAATCTCAGCTGTCACGCAGAAAGTGTCACGTAGCGCAACACAAAGTTCTATGTGGAATCAGCTTAATACTAATACCAGGGACCCATTTTAACAGTTATTTTTTTTTCGGAGGTCAAAAAACTCCTGGCCAAAAAATGATGCTAAGTGAACACCCTTGACACCAAAATGACTTCCAGGACCTTTACAGGATCAATCATGCATCCTTTTTATTTTTCTAACTTTTTGGGAAAAAGTACTCTTATAACTGTTAAATCCGGACTTTTATTTTTTAAGTCCAAGAATAACTGTTATATCCGGACTTTTATTTTTTAAGTCCGAGAATAAAAGTTAAATCCGGATTTTTATTTTTTCCGGCCAAAATAAAAGTCCTTCTTAATAAAAAACGAACGGCTTATGCGATTGGAATAAAATTGGTACCAATCGATTCGTATTGATTTCCAGCATCCAAAAATATATACTTCTTCAACATTATATATTACTAATACTGCGAATTTAGCATAAACAGACATACATATATTTTCTCATATGGGCATGAATAAGTAATCTTCATGTCAGGATAACTCGGAAACTAGATCCGACACAGAAAAATGGAAATGATATTCGGAATTAGGAATGAAATTTACTTTAGAAAAGTCTTATTTCGTTCCTCGTGGCCAAAGTTCTTTTTGATCAACTGCACACCAGTTGCATGTATTTTGCCACTTGGTATGCATAGTATATGAGGAAATAGTTGTGTGTGTTTTTATGCTAAATTCGTAGTATTAGTAATATATAATGTTGAAGAAGTATACATTTATGGATTCTGGAGATCAATACGAATTGATTGGTGCCAATCTTATTCCAATCGCATAAGCTGTTCGTCTTTTATTAGAAAGGACTTTTATTCTCGGACATAGAAAATAAAAGTCCGGATTACATTTTTTTGCTATTTTAAATCAACACTTTTTGATCAACTTCGGCCACGAAGAACGAAATAAGACTTTTCTAAAGTAAATTTCATTCCTAATTCCGAATATCATTTGCATTTTTCTGTTTCGGATCTAGTTTCCGAGTTATCTTGACATGAAAATCACTTATTCATGCCCATATGAGAAAAAAGATGTATGTCTGTTTATGCTAAATTCGTAGTATTAGTAATATATAATGTTGAAGAAGTATACATTTTTGGATTCTGGAAATCAATACGAATCGATTGGTACCAATTTTATTCTAATCGCATAAGCCGTTGGTTTTTTTTTTTATTAAGAAGGACTTTTATTTTGGCCGCGGTATCGGATCGACATTTTTGGTTTTTGCCGAAAGTATACCGAAACCTTACCGACCACATGTATTTCAATTGGCACTTTCACATTAGTGTTGCATACATGAAATCCGAGCGGATTAATTTCGGTATACCGCAGCGCGGTAAGACCGGTCAGTAAAATTTGAGGAATTACTGCATACATTTTTGCGGCGTAATAAAAGAAGAAGAACAAAGTCAGTAAAAAACTCGTTTCGGCTATAAATGTAGCAAGTTATAATGTCTTCGTCTTCGCTAGAAGACATTATTGTTATTATTGAGTGATTTGTTGAAGTTAAAAATTTTGTTTTGCAAATTTCGATGTTTGTTTTCCTATTTTCTGCCGATAACGCACCGAAAGTATTTCCACAAGTGTGAAAAACGCAGCAACGCGGAATTGTTTCGGTAAGCTGGAAATACCGGGCAAAAAATGTCGATCCGATGTCGTACCGAGTAATGTGAAAAGGCCCTTATGAAAGCAGTTATAATAAAGACGACGCGACTAGGGATGGCAACAATAACCGGAAAAACGATTATAATCGGTTAATTTCTTTTGGTTAACGATTAAAATGTATCGGTTTTTTCCTTTTGATTATTTTTTCGATTAACCTTTTTCCTCTCAAGTCGAAAATAATCGAAAGGAAATAATCGAAGTTGGGAATTGCCGCCTTTTCATCCGAGTCCGAATTCGGTTACCCACGGTTTTGTGAGTATATCCAAAAAAAAACGCAATAAATGTTCCCACCAGTTCCCGAATAGACGATTTTATCGTCATTTTGACGATTTTTCCTAATAAATGATGATTTTTTTTTCGTTTATTATTAATATTTTTTTTAAGGAATAATTGTAATCGAAAAACGGTTATAATCGGTTAGTTCCCCACAATTATTCACGATTAATAATCGAACGCTTTCGATTAACCTAAAAAACGGTTAATCGGTTATTTCATTTTTTTGCCATCACTAGACGCGACACGACGTCGTCCACCGAAAAAATTACGTTGTCGTCAACTTAGGCCGATTTCTAATTTTGGTGACGACCATTGTGAATGGATACAAGTGACTTGACTCTGGGATGTGTGTTAAAAAGGTCGAACAGCTGTGCTCAGCTGATTTCAGGGTTGCTGTTATGGCCCAATAACGATGGTGAAAGCAATAGAAGTTGCTCTTCTTCTTTCTGTTTTGTAGGTTGTTGATTTTACATTCTTGCATATGTTATTCGTGGAATAGCTGGCGTTTACGCTATCACCGGGAATTGCGTTTTAGGAACTCAGCCTTAAATTCTTTTCGGAATTATGAATTGGTTTTTTCAATTCCCAATTCCGGAATTGCGTTTCTGTCTTGATTGCTACGACCTTGTCATTATGGTCCCTTTTCTTACAACAACCACATCCGGCCGCCATACCAATCTGTACCCCCGGAAGTCGCCGCCATACCAATCTGTCCCCGATTTTGACATTTTTCGATGACTTATCGTCTTTTTTTTTATCGAATTTCGACTACGCATCCCAGAGCCATTTCACTGTATGCTATACACTATGGTGACGACGACGAGCGGACGATGAGTTGCCACTGCATTATAAAATATGAAAATTTTGACAACTCAATAAATCTAACGAAACTTTACAAAAAAAGCAGAAGTATTTATACACAACCAAATGTAATAACAGTTTAAAGCAGCGTTAGGCAAAGTAGCTCCTGGTAGCATTTCGCACTTAGGAGCCGACTTTGCACATTTGGGTTAAGGTGAGGGACGCAACCAAGTGCAGCATAAGGGGAGAAGAACTGAGGAAGAACTCACTAACACATAAGCAAGATTGAGAACGAGAGAGTATGTCGCCGCCTGTATTCGTGTCAGTGATGGAAAATGAAAGTTTCCAATTGTATCAAATTTGTACAAAAAGTGGTGAATTTTTGAATTTCATTGTGCAATCAATTTGAAAATCGTCAGTTGGTACCATTACCTTGATAAAATAAGTTTACAGCACATATTGTATAATAAGGATCTCATACAAAACCTTTCTTACGCATATTTGTACGTCCTACTTTTATGAAGATTACTTTATAATAAAGTTTATATGCCTTCATAATAAAAAAAACAACCGTCTGGTTACTATGAAGCAAACAAAAATGGCATTGTAATCGAAAAATATTTATAACCTGAATTGAGTTTTGCAGAATAGTGCGAAAATCAATTGATTATACATACATAAGTGCCTTGCCACTTCCCAAATAACCGAAAACTGCACAGGCACGAGTAGTTTTGCATCACTGGTTCGTGCCTGAGAGGCGGTGTGCAGCAGTATTGCCGCAGCGTCAAACATTTTGGTATCACAAATTGGTACTTTCATGGGTTTTTCCTCGTATCACCTAAAAATTATTGAAAAAAAATTAATTAAATGGAAGGCCAGCTTAGCACCTTTCATTTGGTACCAATATTGCTCAAAGTCTATCTGGGTCACTCTGGGTCCACATTTAGGCCCGTATCCCGAGAAGTTCCCACTTATTGAAATTCTATATACCCTATCATGTGCGTTAATACCACATGGATCTACTGCAAAAATTTCATAAAGATCGGTTGATTAGTTTGGGAGTCTATAAAGGACAGACACACATTCCTTTTTGTATAACAGATTTTATTTAATATAAGAGAATTTATAAATGTAAGTTCTTGAATTTTGACATTGCTAAAATAATATAAAAATAAATTATCTATCTTCTATGAATCGAATGTGAGTGAGTTTCATAAACCAAATATTATTTCCACTAAAATAATATATGTATTGTAGGAGCGGCAACTCTGGGGGAAGAGCGCCGTTGTCAACAGGGAGGGTGTCATTGTTTAAGGATTGTATAATAAATGTGTTTTAGTACTCTTTTCTACAACAAATACTACTACAACTACTACTCTTAAAAACTAATACTTATGCTTTGCTACTATCAATACTAAAAATATGTATATAGTTTGTAAATAAATCGATTTGCATGTAGAAATGAAATACGCACAAACTAAATGTATATTATAAAGTCGTTGCTACCAAAAAGTCGAAAAATTCAGTATTAATTACTTTTTTCGTAATTCTTGGCAAAAATTTTATTATTTTGTTTCCGTACTACGGCAACACAGTTTAAGAATTGTTGATCGTGGGCCACGATTCGTGGCTGAGAGTTCGTGGTTTTGGTTTTTGATTTTTAGCAAAGATAACATTTTTAGTGTTTCCGCAGGCTAGAGCTGTCAAACTATCGATAGTCACGACCATCGATGTTTTACGATAGTCCTAAGGGTGACTATCGATACTATCGATAGTATCGACCCATTTTATATGTTTTTTTCAAATCCATTTATTTTTCGCTGCCTTACTTTTAAAAATACCAACTGATTTTCCAATTCATAAAAATTTTTTTGTAAGAATAATAACACATCGACTTTTTTTGGTTTTAAACTCGACCGCCTATCACTTACAATTAAACCAGCTTTACTGAACATGCGTTCAGACTCTACTGCGCTGGTTATAAAAGCGGAACGGGACGGAAGCCGTACCGATAGAGAACGGTGACAAACATAAGGCAGTTATAATAGTGCGTTAACTGCCGTCTTTGACATTTGCCACAGCTGTAAATATTGTACTTTGTTTACCAATTTAAAACAGGTAACTTTCCACTTACCACAACAAGGAAACTTTCAATTTGTTGGTGATTTCATGACGACACACGCCGTTATTAAGTCTTTCCTCGAATTCGCTCATATTTATTTTATAAAATGTTTCAAAAAAATTTTTGCTAACGGTATTCTGTTTTGTCACAGCAAAGAGAACTGTCAAATTGCCGTAAGAATACGGAAGAAATCTAAAATCAACAGATGCTTACGGTTCTCGCCGCTTTCTACCGTTCATTGTAATCAATCACATGCCTTTCACATACAATAGATATTAAAGTCACAGCTGCATCCGTTGCGTTACGGCTATTATAACCAGCGAGTACAGATGATGCCGTGATACAAAAAAAAAATTGTTTGCAGGTGGGTTTGTGTTTGGTGCAGAGTTAACTTGCTCCAAGTACTGGCTCTTCTTCAGGATTACATCGGTTTTTTTGCTCTCTGTATTTGATTCAACACTTCGGAAATTTTTGGTTTCTTATACGGCAATGTGTTCTCAATAAAAAATTGTGCTTTGAGAATTAATGTGGAAATGGGTAAATGTCAAATGCGCTGGGAAAGAGTATATACGATAGTCGCGATCATTGTGAATGGATACAAGTGAAATGACTCTGAGATGTGTTTAAAACAGGTCAAACAGCTGTGCTCAGCTGATTTTAAGAGTTGCTTATTTGGTATCAAGGGTCCCAATTTCTGGCTGAGTTGCATTCGATAGTGTCACAAAATTTAGAATTAAATAGTATCATTAACAAAAAAAAAGTTGTATAAAAATACCTTTTCATTGACTATTATTAAATAAAACCATATTTCTAGTAATAAGAGTTTGTTTTGTGTACAGGTTTATATTTATTTTGCGAAAATTTTGTAAACAAAATAATAGTTTTAAAAGTTTCTAAAAAGTACATCGAAATGCAACCATGTGCTAAAATATGCAACCATGCAAGCATCTTCGGGTTTTATTACGCAGCCATTTTTTATGATGGTCAGCAACATATTAATATTACAATTGTAATTGGGCCAATAATTTCCTTTATGTGCCAGTAAAATTCATTAAAAGAGAAATTTCCTATTTGAAATTATAAGAACATCCAATTTGTTTAAAGTATATGCAATACATAAGCGTCAACACAGAAGTTGCATTGAATTACTGCGGGTATAAAAATAGTATATTAACGTATGTATGTATGTGTGTACGTGTGTAGATTGGCACTGGAATTTGCAATTCAGCTACAAGTTTTAAAATTATTATGTGGGTGAATACTGCAGCATTGGTGTCCATATCTTTGTATACAATGACCAAATCATCTATTGCCTTTTTATTGATATTTTCAATAATACTGCGATTGGAAAAAAGGTACGTATGTACATATACACGTATTATTTAATGAATAATGTAGAAAAATTAAAAGTTCGCTTTTAAATTGCAGAGCTTATTCCTTGTTTTTATTGTGGGTCTAATTGCAATCGGTATATTGATGTTTACCTACGCATCAGCACAGTTTAATGCACTCGGTTTCATATGGTCGCGATAGTAGTAAAACTATCGATACTTATTTAAAGTGACTAGACTATCGATACTATCGATAGTATCGTCGATAGTTTGACAGCTCTACCGCAGGCTTCTTGCGATGAACATGACGAGCGAGGGAATATACGCTGATTTTAATTGTTTTACATTCCCCTTATAACCGAAAAACAAATCAGCCCCTCTCCTTCCTCTTGCTGGCTCCGAGGCTGCTGCAAGAGCCAAATTTTCGCCCATCACTGGTTTAAAGCATTCAATTAATAAATTTAACTACTTAATTTATTATTTTACATTAAAAACTTACGATCTGAACCAAAAACTTTTTAGCTGTGAATGAAAAACTGTAATGTGGCAGCAACGAGCCTTCTGTAGGGGCGGTCGTTGCCGCATTTATTAAGGTTGTTCTCTCTGGCTAATCTTTTTGCCGAGATATCATGATCTTGAGAAATTTCTCACACAGAGAGAGCGCACCTTTAGAGCCTATACACACTTGCGACTCAATCGATTTGGTCGAATTGGACTCTTGTATTCACACTACTCCAACTATTTAGTCGAATCGGTGGCAGCTATTCACACTTGAGACCATTTACTTTTTTTATTTTTAATTTCTCCCAATTGTCAAACTTTGTTTACCTTTCGTTTTGTTTACTTCCGGGTTGTTTATGTTTACACGTGCTTTGTATGAACATAGTTGGAAAAGTGTAAAATCTATTGTGTTTTTCAGTGATATTATTTATATTAGAAATGGGTAAATGTCTATTGTGTGGAAAAAGGAAAATCAAGGGCGGTGGCCCATTTTTTAAAGTGCCACAGGAGCCGCGCAAATTGGAAATATGGAGGAGAGCTTGCGGTATAGCATTTGAAGTCAACAGCTTGGTTTGCGTCGATCATTTCCAAGCTACCCATCTTATTAGTTACGGACACAGGACTAATTTGATGCCGAATGCGGTTCCAACACTAAATTTAAATGTATTGAATATGTAAGTATATCTACATTCAGTGCAAAATTAAAGCTTGTTTAGTTACATAGTATGCAAAAATTGTGACATGTATAGGTTTGAGAGTGGACGATGCGAGAATGGGTTACATTCCAATATACAAATTAGGTAAATGAGCCGTGCAGAATTATAGTATTAAGTATGTTTAAATTATACATAGGAATATACATATGTGTGTTCGTCATTAATAGCAATGAAACAAGCTCAGAAGTGGAAAAAATTTTAATGCTGACTTCAGATGTGGAAAAAAATAAAACTTACGAGAATAGTTCTAAGCAAACGGAGTAAGCTTCCCTTTTAAATGTACAGTCAATTTCCACCCTATGCTCAATTTTCCCTTTAGGCCAATACTTATACAGTGTGCCATGGAGCTTCAGATCGAGTCTCTAAAAGCACGCAATAGGCAGTTGCTTGAAGAGAATAAGCGGTTGAGTTTCCAAGAACTTCAGAGTTCGACTGTAATGACCTCAGTCAATGCAATATTCACGGAAGGTCAAGTGAGAAAAATGATGCTGAATAGTAAGTGTTTAAAAGCTTTGCAAAGCCAATTTACATAAACAAATTCTAACTTTTGTAGACAATAAGGTAAAATGGTCGGGGAAAGACATATCCAATGCCATATGCATACACGCCGCCGGACCAAGAGCATATAGACATCTATATGAAAAGGGGTTCCCACTCCCTCATGTATCCACATTGCAGCGGTGGTACCGAAAAGTAAACATTCAAGAGGGATTAATTACTGTGGCGTTGGATCTAATGCGCGAGCTCACGGATATGACACCCGCCGAAAGACTGACAGTTCTTGCATTTGACGAGATGAAGGTCGCCAAGACCTATGAGTATGAGGCTATGGGCGACTACGTCAGGGAGCCAGCAGACTACGTACAGGTGGTGATGGCACGTGGACTGTTGAAATCATGGAAGCAGCCCGTTTTCTTTGATTTCGACTGCAAGATAAATGTCAAAAATTTGCATGAAATCATTTCTGCTTTATACGATGCTGGCTTCCCCGTTGTTGCGATGGTGTGCGACATGGGTACGTCGAACCAGAGGCTATGGAGAGAATTAGGAGTTACAATAAGTATACAAATACATAATTAATACTCAAAATATTTTTTTAACTTATCTTAAATATACTACGATTTAGCTCAACCATGGTTTGCTAACCCAAGGAACCCGGATGAGAAAGTTTTTGTATTTGCGGATGCGCCACACTTGTTAAAACTCATTCGCAATCATTTCATAACGACGGGGTATGTGTGGAATGGCTTGAAAATCACCACAAGTGCCGTTGCTGCTGTGATGCATTACGCCAAATCCGATTTAAGCATTACATACAAGATCACAGAGGATCATTTAACTGTGGACGGATTAGGTATGCATGTTAATATTACTAGGTTTACGGCAGCATGATATACATACAAAAATTTTAATACTTAGGAAAGCAAAAAGTAAAATTGGCGGCACAGTTGATGTCCAACACGACTGCGAATGCAATATTGTATTTTCACACGCAAGGCAAAAAATTGTATGAGCCGGTAGAAACTGCCAAATTAATCCAGTTAGTAAATGATTGGTTTGACGTCCTCAACTCCTCGGTTAATACGTTTAGTTATCCAGGAAAGGTAATTGGTTCTTACATATCGTCGTACAATACGAAAACTAACACCAGATTTTTTGTGTCTGACGAAAACTAGCAATTTCAATGACTAAAAGTAGCAATTTCGTTTTATGTATAACAATTTCTTATACATATTTCTTATAAAACTAATTTTTATAATTTTTATTATTATATAAGGAACCATTTGGACTGCACCTGGATAAACAAAACATGATTTTGGAGGATATGAACAATTTTATGTCACAAATAATTATACCAGGCAAAAAGAGTATACAGCAGTTCCAAAAAGCTGTATTGGTTACAAATAAAGCTTTGCAGTTGTTGTATGAATACGTAAAAGAAAAGTACGAAATCGACTACATCGTTACACGGCGGCTGAACCAAGATGTGCTCGAAAATTTTTTCGGCAATATACGGAGCAAGGGCGGATTGCATGACCACCCTAGTCCTAAGGAGTTCAAATTCAGACTACGGAAGTACATTATAGGTAAATTTCATTCTTTTGTATGAACTTCAATTTTTGCATATATTTGCATATCGTCGGTAATACTTCATGCGTTTAATTTCGCTTTTCACTTTTTCCTAAACACACTTACTCTAGCCAATCAGTTGGATTTTGCATTTATTTATACCTAGTTTTCCTTTTATATATATGTATACTATAACAATATATCAAACATTGAAAGTACTCGATAGGCACATTTATTTTTATTAACTTCTGCTTTATTTTAGCGAGAAATGAAGAAATTCTGCAAAATACAGGCAATGTTGAGCACGATTCCACCGAATGGTTGAACACTTCAAACCCACAAATGTTGTACGACAAAGCAAAGCATGACAAAAGCGTTCAGCAAGATTGTACTGATTTGAGGAACACATCAAGCCAACAAGTCTGTGAAGAGGATGTAATCGAGGCATTGGACATCACCATTGATGCAATCGAGGCTTTGAACATCAGCGCTGATGTAATCGAGGCTTTAGACATCAGCGTTCATCAGGATGCCACTGAGTCGCTGAACACATCAAGCCAACAGATGTGCGACGAAGATGTAGCCGAGTATTTGGACATCAGCGTTGAGCAAGATGCCATTGAGTGGCTGGACACATCAAGCGAACAGATGTGCGACAAAGATGTATCCGAGTATTTGGACATCAGCGTTGAGCAAGATGCCATTGAGTGGCTGAACACATCAAGCCAACAGATATGCGACGAAGATGTACTCGAGGCTTTGGACATTAGCATTGACCACGATGCAATTGAGTGGCTGAACACACCAAGCCAACAGATGTGTGGCGAATATATAGCCGAGTATTTGGACATCAGCGTTGATCAGGATGCCATAGAGTCGCTAAACACATCAAACCAAAAGACGTACCACGAAGATGTACTCGTATCATCAAAAGAGCCTGAGTTAGAAGACAAAGACTGGGATATTATGGAGGATGCTGCAATTCAATATATAGCAGGATATATAATTCGAAAACTGCATCTGACCGAATATGAAGACACCGGCAACAATTATTTTACGTGGGTCGATCAAGTGTCAAAGGGTTTTCTCAAAACGCCTTCGAAACGCTTCGTCGAAAATATTAAGCAATTGGAGAATGTATTCAACGCAGTTAATGGGAAAACAATCGTATACTCCAAAAATATTAAGAAATACTTGCTGGATAAAGCAATTCATGTGATCCTTCCGGATGATGTAAAGCGATTTTTTTTTAAATGCCGTATATTTTTTAGAATTCGATACTTGAATCACAAGCTTAAAATCAACAAAGCAAAGTCCAGGGTGTTGCGTTACAAAAAGCTTGCTAAAGTAACTCAGTAACAATCCATTATTTGATACCATAGCATACAGTGAAACGCATGAAGAATGGCAATGCAGTATCAGTTGAGGTAAGCACAGAAGAAAGGCTATGAATTTTACACAGTGCAGCAGCAATTGAATAAGAAAATTGTTTAAACGAAGAAAAAACGTTTACATAGACTTTCATTCCAACGTTGAAATCGGTGTGAACTTTCGACACCACTTCACTCTCCTTGGAACTGTTGCACCCTGTATATAATTAAATTCTTTATAGTTCTATTGATTTTTAATTAGTGTTTATTATCAAACAAAGCTTTGCTTCTGAATCTGTTAATTGATGGTTTTAATTTTCTATTCCTTTCAGACAACTTCCAAAAATGAAGCCACAGTACGAATTCTATCTGCGAATCAGCTGTATCCAACACTGGCATTGTGCGTGTAGGCACCGACGCTGTCAGCGAGAGTCCAAACCGATATCAACCACAACAACAACAACAACACGTCTACAAATTCGTATGGGTGGAACAGGCGGCTTTACAAGCACCAAAAATGTCGCCTCCGCTGAGAAAAAAGAAAAATCATACATTATGTACATGATGATTTACATAAATACCTACATATATAAATATGTATGTACATATATATGGAAGCGGTAGTGAAAAAATATTGTTATTTCTTTGCATCGTGTCGGTAACTTTATTGCTAATTAGTATACACATATGTATGTACAAACATATATTGGATTATTTAATATATGATTGCATATTGAGTATTCTTAAGTTGTTCAGTTAGGGGCTGTAGATTGCAAAAGTAGTCGGTTATTAATGAATTAGCAACAGCTTGAAAGTGTTATCGGTTTAAAATTTATGCATATAATGTACAGATGTTTAAACAAAAAAAGAAAAATAATAAGCTTTAATTGTTTATAAAAATTAATAATTTATTATATGTATATGAATATGAATTTAATGAAATTATGAATTTAAATTGAAATAGACATACATACATATGTAATTGTTGTGTGGATAATAACTTTCGTTTAGAAAAAAAGAGAACAATTAGTGAATTTTAATTTGTGATGTGTTTCAAACTTGCAACTTAGCATACCAATATATTTAGCAGCTATAGATATATAAAGTAGTATGCATGTATGCTTAAAATTGTTATATATGTATGTATTTTGCCTAAATTAAATAAATTAGAACATTTCAAAAATTGGTAATATCTTCCATTAACGTTATCAACATCTAATTGGATACTACCATGAAATTCTAAAAAAAAAAAAAAATAAAAAATAAAAAACTAAATAAACATGAATATACATATATGTATATGTACATAGTTTATTTCGCAAATGCTTTATATTGAATTATTTAAAGTTAAATAAGAGAATAAGATGTGTAGAAGCTTGTATGTACATACAAAAAAAACAAAAAAATCGACAGCTCTAGTACATAAATAAGCTTAAGTGTCACCAATTAGTTTTTAAGTCATAGAGAAATGCTTAAAAGCTATTCAATATATGAAATAGGCGTACTACAAACGACACATACTTATATGTGTATTGATTATGCATATATATGTATCATAACAAATAAGTTGCAAAAATGTGAAGCAAGTCAGTATATTGGAAATATTGTCAAACCACAAGTAAATTTGTACAAGTGAAAATACCTCGGAAAATAAATAAATCTTATATATACACTTGAAATCACTATCCTTAAATTTAGCATTAAATTATTCCATCTACAACTACATATTACATTTTACCAAACCTCTTCCACACACAATCTATTGCACAGAATTGTAGGTTTTAGAAATAAATCATGTCACTAAAAGGCTTTCTATATTTCGTTAGCAATTGTATTACAAATAAAATAGCCGGCCACAAAATCGCTTTAAAATCCAAAAAATGAAATTTTATTGTTCATAATATTTTCGTAAACAATTGATTTTGAGAGAAATAAGAAATTTATATCTGGGTAATACGCACCTTAGGGTTAAATGTAACGGTAAATGTTCTACAATTTGGAATATATTCAACTAAAACATGTATACAAACAATTAATAGAAGTCATCATCGAATTCATCCGCATTCGTTGACTTTTGATTTTTAACTTGATCTTGGTTGCGATACATATACGCGACTTCTTGTGCCGACGTTGCATCCTCCGCCGATTTGTCATCCCTAATCCGTATAAAACGTGGAAATCTCAACGAAATTCCCTTTTCCGGGTCAATAATACCAATGGTCGCTTTATGTACAGGACTCAGCGAAAGGTCAGCACATTTAACTTCCCAAACCTGGACCGCTTCGAACCATATGTCTGGCGCTAGGGTGTTATCAAATCTATAGTAAGATTTTGGTGCTGATATTATGTACTCTTTAAAGAATTTCGCATGTGCAATTAAATCGTCATCATTCAATCCTTGAATTAATAAATAAAGAAAAAGGAATATACGTACATATATATACATTTGTTTTGTAGAATGTACAAATGTTTACTATTACCAACTTACCCGTGCCAATTTTGCAAATACTTTGATACTCTTCATTTTCGTCGTCATAGCATGCAAGCAGAAAGCCACCATACACGCCAGTTCGTTTGCCCTTTCCTAAGTAGCCACCAATAACAACAAGATCTAATGAATCTCCCACGCCAGTTAAATAATCTTTTTTCAATTTCAACCATTTGTGTGAAAGCTTTGCGATTTCGTAAGAAGCATCATTATCCAGCGATTTGATCATCAAACCCTCACAATTTCCTTAAATTAAAATAAATAAAAGTGATAGCGATCAAAGCGAATTAAAATACATAAAAATTCACCCAGCCTTCATACATATATTCACTCACGATTTACAATTAAATTAGACAAACAATAATGAACAAGTAAGGAAGCCTAAGTTCGAGTGGAATCGAACATAGATACTCAGCTGTATCTTTAATTGTTTGTTTGTCTTTGATGGAAATACGGTGTAATATATATAAAAGCGAGTGCCGCAACAACGCCACATACCTTTAATTGAATCGGGTCGGCTTTCCAATAATGCCGCACGCCCCAAAAAAAATGATTTTTACTGGATGGTAGGGGAGGGGAAGTAGGTTTTGAATTTGTTAAATTTAGGCGCCGGACGTACCTGGTTTTCCCGGAATTTGTTAAAGTTGTTAAATTTTTACCAATTTTTACACACACACACACAACTGACATAGGTACAAGGTAAGTGTTTGTACAATTTTGCGAGCTGAAATGGCCGCAAAAGTACTGTAGACCGGGCCATAGATATTACGCTGAAGGGTGTACTACGCAGAAGGACATCACCGTGGCCGTAGCCACGGTTAGGTTGTATATCCGGACTTTGGTGGCGTAGCCCAGGGTTGTTTTAAATAAGCGCGGCCGAAGGCCGCCAACGCAGAAAAGTGTTCTGCGCAAAAGCACTGTGTTTTTTCTTTATCTATCGAATTTATATTGAGTTACTAAACTTTAACCATAAATTCCTCGAAAACGAGGTACGTCCGGCGCCTAAATTTTAAGGATTCAGAACACCCTTCCCCTCCCCTAACCCCCTTACAAGTCGTTTTTTTGGTGGCGTGCGGCATTATTGGAAAATTTCCCCATTGAATCTTCCAGGAATGATTGGATATCATCAGGATCGTTCGTGTCACGTGATGTTGCGAATTGAAATTTCCCTTCTATTTCACAAAATTTATGTCGCAGCAATTGTCTTCTCTGCACGAAATCCTTCGAAGTTAATGCCTTGCCATTCAGATATAACAAATCAAAAGCATAAACGCAAACTTGCACCTTAATCTCTTCAACATCCACATTTTTTCTCTTCCTGGTGCTAAGCACTTGAAATGGTAGTATTTGTTTTTTTTTTTTTTTTTCAATATCCCAAGCTACAACTTCGCTATCAATAATATAAGATTCAACATTTTCCTTTTTAAATTTTTCGATACCATGTATTATATCGGGATATTTTGTTGTGTTATTCTCTTGATTGCGTGAATATATATTGACATTGCAGTCTTTATCGCGATGAATTTGTCCACGTTCGCCGTCATACTTCCATTCACATGTGATATTATCCTTCAAACGGTCCATCACCTCGGAAACTCCCCGCGTAGGATGCGCCAACATTGGTTTTAATGGAACACCCGGTTCCATAGAGCAATGCTTTAACAAATCATCAATTCCGTGTGTTAATAAAATAGAAATAATTTTTTCGAAATTTGGAACTGACTGCAATCATAAAAAAAAATAAATAGTAAATAAAAGGACGGACGGACACGTTTTCCCCCATCTGTCAATTTTGACAACTGTCTCTGACATTTGGGAGGCAGCGGATTTCAATATGGCGGCTATGCTTCTACCTGTTAGTTGTATCATGCTTGAGACTAAATAGTCGTGCGATTGACAATGACATAGTGTTGCCAATGTTCACATTTTACTCAGCAAATTTTACATTAGTGGTCTTCATATAAAGTGATGAAGTATTAAATTGTTAAAGTTTATCTGCATTCTTACATGAAAGCACCTTCTTGTCAGCTGTCAACTTGATTAATAAATAAAAAACAATAAAATAAACAAAAAGTGCATACATTGTTTGGCTTTGTTTCTTATTAAACTAGCAACTAGCTGTCAAGTAAATGAAAAGAGAAAAACGGAAGGAATTACGCTCATAAAGGCGAAACGAACAGAAGTACAAGAAACGGAAAAATAGTAAAAATCAGCCATTAATAATTTTCATGAAATTTCATTTTCATTATTTCTATTTTAAAATGCGATTAATGACATTTGAAGAGAACAACAATATCAAGAAACATATGAAAACGGAAGTAAATATCCTTAGTTAGATAATTCTTGTCTATAACTACACCATTTCCAGATGGATTTTAGAAAGCGTCAACTGGATTTTAGAAAGGGGAAATTGGATCTTAGAAATGTCAATTGGATTTTAGAAAGGGGAAATTGGATTTTAGAAATGTCAATTGGATTTTAGAAAGGGGAAATTAGATTTTAGATATGTCAATTGGATTTTAGAAAGGGGAAATTAGATTTTAGAATAGCCAAATTGATTTTAGAAAGGGAAAATTGGATTTTAGAAATGTCGATTTGATTTTAGAAAAGGGAAATTGGACTTTAGAAACTGTAAATTGGATTTTCGAAAATTTATATAATTATTAATTTATACTTTCATACGCAATAAAGAATTTCTATTCGAAAAATTCTGTGTAAAATTTATTTTAAACGCACATTCTGAAATCCAATTCACGCTTTCAAAAATCCAATTTTGTTTTCTAAAATCCTTTTAACGCTTTCTAAAATCCAATTGACATTTCTAAAATCCAATTTCCCCTTTCTAAAATCCAATTGACAATTCTAAAATCCAATTTCCCCTTTCAAAAATCCAGTTAACGCTTTCTAAAATCCATCTGGAAATGGTGTAGTTAATAAGAAACGAACCTTTTGTTTTTAAACATTTTGAAAATATTAATTGAAATATTCAATCTCTACAATTTACCAAAAGTGAAATAAAAGTAGTGCTGTCAGCATGGCAACTCTTTCCACTACGAATATCACTGTTGTTGTTGTAGTCGTTCGACTAAATTGTCTCAAGTGTGAATACGTAGAAGGGCGCCTTGCTGATCAAGCAGTTGTACAACTGTTTCAGTTGGAATGAAATTGGGCTGCAAATCCAACTGTTTCAGTTGTACAACTAATTGAATGTAGTGTGAATGCTTCCATACATTCCCATGCAAATCAACATTCGACTAAATCGATTGAGTCGCAAGTGTGTATAGGCTCTAAGAGCTTTAGAGATTTAGTCGAATGTTGATTTGCATGGGAATGTATGGAAGCATTCACACTACATTCAATTAGTTGTACAACTGAAACAGTTGGATATGCAGCCCAATTTCATTCCAACTGAAACAGTTGTACAACTGCTTGATCAGCAAGGCGCCCTTCTACGTATTCACACTTGAGACAATTTAGTCGAACGACTACAACAACAACAGTGATATTCGTAGTGGAAAGAGTTGCCATGCTGACAGCACTACTTTTATTTCACTTTTGGTAAATTGTAGAGATTGAATATTTCAATTAATATTTTCAAAATGTTTAAAAACAAAAGGTTCGTTTCTTATTAACTACACCATTTCCAGATGGATTTTAGAAAGCGTTAACTGGATTTTAGAAAGGGGAAATTGGATTTTAGAAATGTCAATTGGATTTTAGAAAGGGGAAATTGGATTTTAGAAATGTCAATTGGATTTTAGAAAGCGTTAAAAGGATTTTAGAAAACAAAATTGGATTTTTGAAAGCTTGAATTGGATTTCAGAATGTGCGTTTAAAATAAATTTTACACAGAATTTTTCGAATAGAAATTCTTTATTGCGTATGAAAGTATAAATTAATAATTATATAAATTTTCGAAAATCCAATTTACAGTTTCTAAAGTCCAATTTCCCTTTTCTAAAATCAAATCGACATTTCTAAAATCCAATTTTCCCTTTCTAAAATCCATTTGGCTATTCTAAAATCTAATTTCCCCTTTCTAAAATCCAATTGACATTTCTAAAATCTAATTTCCCCTTTCTAAAATCCAATTGACATTTCTAAAATCCAATTTCCCCTTTCTAAAATCCAATTGACATTTCTAAGATCCAATTTCCCCTTTCTAAAATCCAGTTGACGCTTTCTAAAATCCATCTGGAAATGGTGTAGTTATAGACAAGAATTATCTAACTAAGGATATTTACTTCCGTTTTCATATGTTTCTTGATATTGTTGTTCTCTTCAAATGTCATTAATCGCATTTTAAAATAGAAATAATGAAAATGAAATTTCATGAAAACTATTAATGGCTGATTTTTACTATTTTTCCGTTTCTTGTACTTCTGTTCGTTTCGCCTTTATGAGCGTAATTCCTTCCGTTTTTCTCTTTTCATTTACTTGACAGCTAGTTGCTAGTTTAATAAGAGCCAAACAATGTATGCACTTTTTGTTTATTTTATTGTTTTTTATTTATTAATCAAGTTGACAGCTGACAAGAAGGTGCTTTCATGTAAGAATGCAGATAAACTTTAACAATTTAATACTTCATCACTTTATATGAAGACCACTAATGTAAAATTTGCTGAGTAAAATGTAAACATTGGCAACACTATGTCATTGTCAATCGCACGACTATTTAGTCTCAAGTGTGAATAGCTGCCACCGATTCGACTAAATAGTTGGAGTAGTGTGAATACAACAGTCCAATACGACCAAATCGATTGAGTCGCAAGTGTGTATAGGCTCTAAATCGATTGAGTCGCAAGTGTGTATAGGCTCTTATGATCCGGTTTGTTCGATTTCTTTTTTCCGTGCTGCCAGTGTTTTTTGATGTGTACCACAATAGGGGCATTTCAGTTATTACATCTGGGTCTGGGTTAAGATAAATATTTACTGAAACAATCCGGCTCATAATGAAAATTGGCTGCACTTGAAAAGAACTAAAAAGAAGAAGAAGTGGCCGCTGTGGTGCAGTGGGTAGAGTGCTCGCCTGCTATGCCAGAGGTCTCGGGTTCAAACCACGGTCCGAGCCAAACAAATTTTTCTAATTAGTAAAAATCCAATTATTGGTTTTTTTAAGAGCAGCGGTCACCTCTCGGCAGTGGGCGGCATACCCTCCGAGAGTATTTCTGCCATGAAAAAAGCTTCTCACAAAAAATGCATTCGCCGTTCGGAGCCGGCATAAAACTTTCGGATCCGTATATATTTTAATAGATTTTTTTGATCCAGATAAATACCAGGATCACAAAATTGTGGTTGCATTTGCTTGCAAAATTTGTTTCCGGATCTGGATCACTGCCACGGGAACTCATCTATTGTGCATATGCTGTTGCCATTTACACAACAATAGCCGTGTTTCACATACGGTGATCCTAACCCAGATAAAAATGTTTGCATGTAAATGCAACAACAGCCGTGTTTCACATACGGTGATCCTAACCCAGATAAAAATTTTTGCATGTAAATGCAACAACAAAGATTTCAGCTCGATTAAACCAGATAAATTGCGGGTTCAATTTCTGATCCGCCCTGTTCGATTTGTTTTTTCCGTGCTGATTTGGCAGCACAGTGCTTTTTTGATTTGGCAGAACTGAAAAGTGATATTTGTGTATGTATACATATATATACATATACCCTGCAGTAAATTTGTTTCACTGCTAAATGATCATTGATCATTCTTTGTTGAATATTCATCACTATCGTTTTGCGTTGGTGCAAGCGAGCAAGCTATATTGAAAAAACCAAACGAAATACCATCTAGGCGGTTAAAAACCCACGAGCCAGCTTGTATTTCGGTAGGTTTTTGGACATTCGGCAGCTTTTCTGACAAATTTTTCAATTTGACAACTATAAAACAAATTATATTTAAAATAAAAAATATATGGAAATACAAATTTCAAATTTGCCTCTTGTAAGCTTCTGCTTTGGCCGTAAGGGGAAAGAAGAAGTCCGGAAGAAAAATTATACTGCGCACTGGCTTCTCCTTATAATATGGAATACATAGCTATCCCGCCATTTGAGTTTCATAATTTATTTCAGTAATTTAAATTCAAATTTCCAAAAAATAATTTTTGAAATAGTTATTTTCATTTAGTTTGAAGTTTAAAGTCAATCAAATTGTTTTTGAGGGAGTATTTGTCTCTTTTCAACGTACAGAAGAATTGTTTTTGCGCTATTATAACTCCGACGAGTTTTATGGCCGAGCTTCTCTCCCAATTCGAGGTGTGCTCCTTTTGTTTTTCCTACCATTGGACAGTTTTATGCCGGCTCCGAACGGAGTCATATAGGCATGAGGAAAGCAAACCATTTATTTGAAAAAATTCAGCAGCCTTTATATGAAAGCATTCAGTGATGCCTCCTCATGATGAATTTCATCAGTGATTCTAAAGGATTCATTTCAGATTTTTACTGCTGGGTATATGTTGTATATGTTTCTTCTTCTTTTTAGTTCTTTTCAAGTGCAGCCAATTTTCATTAATTTGCCGGATTGTTTCAGTAAAAATTTATCTTAACCCAGACCCAGATGTAATAACTGAAATGCGATAAAAAAAATCGAAAAATCCACCGATCTGGCAACATTAACCACTTTTTACTTTCAGAACATTTTCAACAGTTTTGTTTTCACTCCTCTTCTGTTTTTTTTGTTTATAAAATTAGCCGCGAATTTTCGCGCTGCACTTTTTAGAAACCTCAGAGAAAAGAGATTATTATTGTAATTAATGGAGCCTGCTGTTATTGAATTCATTGGAGAAAAATCCACAATTGGCATTGTGCCAAACTTTTCGTTTGATCCTCTACATCTTATCTCCGGTAGCGTTGGACCATTCCGTGCAGGTCTTCCAGTTCACGTGCCACTCTGGCTGGGCATACATCTACGCAAGCAGCAAAAATGTCGCATTGTGCCGCCGGATTGGATGGATATGGAGTTGCTTGAGGAAATCAAGGAAGTGGAAAAGAAATCAAAGTAAGTCAAACACATTACCAGTGTTCCCTTCACCATTCTTTCTTTTTTCATTGCATTTCAGATTCTTCACGAAAATGCCCAGTGAACATTTTATGGTCGAAGCACAGTTGATCATGAGTGTAGCACCAGATGATGTGCCACGTTGCGAAGAAGTTCGCACCATCATCAAAGATATTTATGATATACGCGAATCGAAATTGCGCACATCCATCGACGCATTTATCAAAGGCGAGGGTACCTATGCAAAATTGGATAATTTGACGTTACTTGAAATACACACTGTACGTCCAATCCTACCACATTCACTGGATCATATCGCCCGCTATCAGCGTACGGCAATGGCAACGCAACGCGATACATCATCTTTGGGAGGGTTGAGTAATTCAATGAACACGAGTCATTTCTCGCAGTAATCAATATTGTGCCGATCTTTTTTTTCTACTCCGAACTCTGGTTTTTATTTATTTGATTTGTATTAAAAACGATGATTTGCAATTTTTTCAATCAAAATAATCGAGTTAAGAAACGGTGTCATTAAAAACTGTTAATAAAAGATAACATTTAAAAAGTTTAAATTTTTTTTACGTTATGGAGGAAAAGCTATTCACAATAGTAAACTGAGTCAGATCGACAGCACTGAATTAAAACAGCTGTTTTTTGTTTTCGTTTTTTGATGACGTTTCGTATCATCAAATTCATGAAGGAACACATCCAAAATTTTCCCAGAAGGTATTAAATAATTTTTTACAATTGAGCAATTCACTGCTTTTCTCATAATAATAATTTTTTACAAATATAAATAAATTGTGCGGAAATCCTAGAAATGGATGCGGATGAGGAAAATGTGAATATACCGCCTGGAACAGGCAGAATACATTTTACGAAGGATGTGAAGGATGCAATCGACAAGGTAAGTACGTACGTATATATATACGTACATATGTTTAGCAGCAGATGTCACCAATCTAATTGGAACATCAAATGTAACTTACACTATGCGATGCCTGGTGCTGGTCCCTGATCTTAGCACTACGATAGCATTGAAAAGAGTAAAACACCCTTTTCACATTGTTCAGGCCAGCCATAATCTATATCTATATACATATATATAAAAATCAAGCCCATTTCTTTGTCGCCGGCTTTCGCTCAAACGCGTGGAGGGATTTTGACCAAATTTACACACCAGCTTAGTACCTTGCCCTAGATGGTTCATATATACATATTTTTTTCAAATCCGGAAGTCGGTTCCCGAGATATAGGTCAAAAGGTTAAAACGTGGATCCGGATTTCCCCTGAATATTTTTGGACGATATTGGTATCAAATGAAAGGTATTGATCAGAGAATTTACATAGAGTAGTACTCATTGTGATTCCTAGGTCGGGTCTCCAGATATGGGTCAAAACGTGGACCCGGATGACCCTCGAATGTTTCTGAGCGATATTGGAATCAAATGAAAGGCGTTGAGCAGAGAATTTACACAGAATAGTACTCATTGTGATTCCTAGATCGGGTCTCCAGATATGGGTCAAACGTGGACCCGGATGACCCCGGAAAATTTCTCAGTGATATTGGTATCAAATGAAGGGTTTTGAGCAGGGATTTTACATAGAAATTATCTCATTACGATCCCTAGGTCGGGTCCCAAGGTGTGGGTCAACACGCGGACCCGGACAACACCGGGATACTTCTCAGCGATATTCATACCAAATGAAAAGTGCTGAGCAAGGCCTTTACACAGAGATGAACTGATTATGATTCCTAGGTCTGGTCCCTAAATGTCGGTTAAAACGTGGACCGGGATGCCCCGGAAAATTTCTGAACGATATTGGTGTCAACTGAAAGGCAGGGCTTTTACATAGAGATGAACTCATTATGATTCCTAGGTCAGGTCCCCAGATGTGGGTCAAAATGTGGATCCGGATGGCCCCAGATAATTTCTCAGCGATATTGTTATTTAATCACGGCGCATGACGATTCCTAGGTGGGATCCCAAGGTATGGGTCAATATGTGGACCCGGATAAAATCGGGATATATCTTAGGGATATTGGTACCAAATGAAAGGTGTTGAGTGGACTCTCATGTAGGACCGTACCCATTACGATTTCTTGGTCAAGTCTCCAGATACCGTACCCATTATGGTTCCTAGGTCAAGTTCCCAGATGTGGGTCAATAAGTGGACTCGGATGAGCCCGGGATGCTTCTGAGCAATACTGATATAAAATGAAAGTGTTGACCGGGTCTGCTATATAGAGATATTTTCATAGTGATTCTTAGTCCCGATACCCAATTATGGGTAAAAGAGACGATTCGGACGCCACGGAATGTTTTTAAGCAATGATGATATCAAATGAGAAGTGGAATGTAGGATATGTTATGCTAAACCCAGTTCCCTAGGGAAAGGGGAAGATTAATGAGACTGGGAAAGGCAAAGGCAAAGGGACGGAAAAGGAGAGGGAGAATATAATAAAAATGGAATGAAGAGGATGGGGAGAGAGACAGTAAGACAGGGAATTAGAGA
This sequence comes from Urophora cardui, assembly GCA_960531455.1. Lineage (NCBI taxonomy): Eukaryota > Metazoa > Arthropoda > Insecta > Diptera > Tephritidae > Urophora > Urophora cardui. The sequence continues at coordinate 5,663,387 of OY482674.1, forward strand.
TGGAATAAGAGGGGGGAATAAAAAGGAGAAACACAGAAAAGGAGTGGTAAGAGAGAGCGGTAGAGAAAGGGAAGCGGAAATGTGATGGGAAAGGAAAAAGGAAACGGAAATGAAAGGAAAGATAAATGGAAAGGGAAAGAGAAAGAGAAAAGTAGAGGGAAAGGCAGTTGGAGACTAATACGAAGAAAAATGGGATAAGAACATGAAGAGGGCCAATTTTTGAAAATATCAATTTTTTCCTTCACTTTTTTTAAACTTATCTGAATTGTGCTGAGCTCTGCAGCACGAGATAATTTCGGTTTCTAGATACTTCCAACATATTTTAAAGTGTGCCGTTTTTCGCTTCAAGTACCTATAATAGGAAGTGGGCCAAAGCAAAGCTTGGCCGGGTACAGCTGGTATAATTATAGTTTTCGAAGACATCCAATTGCTTTTTTGATTGCAATCCTACATCTATTTTCTCAACATCATTATTTATTGCAGGTTTTGAAAACTGATGATCCAATGGACTCGCCAGATTTTAACACAGTCGACTACATAAATCAACTGTTTCCCAATGAACAATCATTGGTAAGCATTGATGAGACCATTCAACGCATGCAATGCGAAGTATCTTTAATCGATGATAATATACGCTCAGTGGTGCGAGGACAAACAAATACCGGACAAGATGGACAAATGGCCCTGTCGGAGGCTCAAAAGGTTATAACCACTCTATACGCACATATTATTGACGTAAAAACGCGCGCCGAAAAAACCGAAGAGATGGTGAAAGAGATTACGCGTGACATTAAGCAGTTGGATTGTGCTAAACGAAATCTCACATCGGCCATAACAACTCTCAATCATCTGCATATGCTGGTGGGTGGTATAGAAAGTTTGAATAAGTTGATTGAAAAACGTTTATATGGTGAAATACTTAACCCGTTGCAAGCAATCACCGAAGTCAATCAGCATTTTAAACAGTATTCCGATATTGACGAAATAAAGGTAAGAAAGGGTTGAGGACATACATATGCATATGAAGTATAAGATAGAAAAATATATTCTAAGTTCTACTTTTATATTAGAATCTCTCACAAAATGTGGATAAGATACAGGTTACACTGGCCACGCAAATTACAGACGATTTTAAAGAGGCATTCTCAGCTAAATCAAGTTCAGCAGCAAATGCCAGTAATAAGCATCGCTTGGGTTTAAATCAGCTGGCAGACGCCTGTAAAGTAATGTCCGTACTGGACCCCAAGGTCAAAAAGGAACTACTAAAATGGTTTATTGGTATGAAACTGCATGCAGAGAAGAACTTGAGTAAATAAATATATATTCATAACTTGTTTGTTTTCTTATTTCCACAGCACAGCAACTCGAAGAATATGTACAACTCTTTCATGAAAATCAAGATATTGCTTGGTTGGATAAAATCGACAAACGCTACGCTTGGCTTAAGCGTCATTTGCTCGATTTCGAAGATAAATTTGGTGCTGTTTTCCCGCTCGATTGGGAAGTCTCCGAACGGATCACCATCGAATTCTGCCGCCTAACACGCGACCAACTAAGCCAAATCATGGCAAAGCGCAGCAATGAAATCGACGTACGTCTTTTATTATTTGCCATCAACAAAACGCAAGCTTTTGAGCAATTGCTTTCTAAGCGCTTTACGGGCATTACTCTGGGAGCTGAAGCGTTGATTAAACCACCAGCTCTGAAAGTGTTGCGTGATGGAATTGTTGCCGCCGATCCAAATGCTCCGCCCATTATTGGAATATTTCATGATCAAATTGGCGTTTGCTTTAAAGCACATTTGGGTATATATATAAAGAGCATTGATCGTAATTTAACGGAATTGATGGACAAATTTGTGGAAATGGCTAAGGAGCCGCTGCGTGTGTACGAATTAAAAACTACCGTTTTTCCGAGGTGAGTGTGATATCTACGGGGCATTTATATGTACAAGTACAAAGATTGTTGAATTTTTTCTATAGCTCAGCAGATTTGTTTGTATTCTATAAGAAATGCATGGTACAATGCAATCAACTAAGTAACGAACAGCCAATGTTTGAACTTGCTTTGGTCTTCAAAAAATATCTACGTGACTATGCCAGCAAAGTGTTGGAGTTTAGTACGCCAAAAGTTATGACCACATCGGCATCGATTGGTAAGCGCAATTCGTTTAATATACATATAACACATAAGTATGTATGTAAGGCTTTTTTTCACTTTGCAGGCAAAAGCATGTCCTTGCTCACACGCGACATGCAGAATCTCTCCACAGCCGCCGGGCAAGTGTTTCACAATTTCTTAAAAGAAGGAGAAACACAACGTTTTTCGCGTGAAAACCTAATACAAATTTGCTGCGTTTTAACCACAGCCGAATATTGCTTGGAGACTGTGCAGCAATTAGAGGATAAACTTAAAGAGAAAGTGGCTGCGGCGTATACCAGCAAGATTGACATGTCCGAAGAGAAGGATGTATTCCATCGGTTAGTAGACATTCGTAATTTTTTTTTTTATCTAATTGTCTTATTCTAACTCTTGCTCTTCTGCTTCTGCTCACAGCATTATTTCGAATTGTATACAGTTGTTGGTGCAGGACTTGGAATCCGGTTGTGAACCGTCGCTGCAATCCATGTCGAAAGTACAATGGCAGAGCATTAGCAATGTGGGCGATCAAAGTCCCTTCATTAACAGCATTTGCGCAAATTTTAAGCAGACCGTACCAGTTATACGCGATAGCCTTGCAACATCACGCAAATACTTTACGCAATTCTGTCACAAATTCGTTAATGCATTCATACCGAAATTCATAAATGTCCTCTACAAATGCAAGCTTACACATTCCGATGGCTCCAACAATGTTTTGGGTTGCGAGCAATTGCTGTTGGACACGCACAGCCTGAAAACTGCGCTGCTCGATTTGCCATCGATTGGTTCGAGTGTGAATCGGAAGGCGCCCACCAGTTACACCAAAATTGTGGTGAAGGATATGACACGCGCCGAAATGATTATAAAAGTGGTGATGACACCGGTACAGCCACCAACACATTTCACCCAGCAAGTACTTAAATTGTTGCCAGATATCACTATCGCCGAATACCAAAAGATACTGGATATGAAGGCAGTGAAGCGTGTGGATCAGTTGCAGCTAATTGATCTATTCAAACACACTGCATCGCATGTGGCGGCAGCAGCTGGTGGGGTTGGTGTTGGCATGGCAGAGTTGACAACATCCACTCATGAAGATGGAGCGCAGGCGGAATTGAATGCGACTGCAAATATGGAATTTGATATGTCGGCGGGGCCAAAAGCGGAAAATAACGGTAGCGAGTCGAATTCGGATGCACAGTCTAGTGCTGCGATTGGCGCGCCGACTTCTGGCGCCGCATCTACGCCGAAGCGCGCATTCATTTTCAGCGTTGGCAGCTTCACGGGTGGCGGTAGCGCGGATAAAAATGCCGATGGCGCATCGAATAGCGGCAGCGATCGTGGTCGCATACGCAAGCTGGAGAGTTTGCTGAAGAAGCGTTTGCCTTAAGCTAGTGGTGGTGGTGGCGGTAGTGCGAGCAATGCAATGTCTTAATGTGTCTCGAACGTCGCTTGTGAGCTATTTAATTTAAATATATATTCTTTTTCTTTTTGCTTCACCTGATGTTCTGTGAGTGAGTATTACATTCCATTGTTTCTTTTTTTTTGGGCCGGCTTTCCATTAAGGAAGCACGCCACGAGAAAAATCACTTTTTCGGGGACATGGAAGCGCTCTCACAGATCTTAAAGCTGAAATCAAGACTTGCCGGAGGTTTACAGTTTAAGAGATGTTTGCTGTTAAAGTTGGATGGGTTCATAGATATTACGCCAGAAAGGAGTTCGGCCGGCTGAGGGTTATTTTTATAAGGCGCGGCCGAAGGCGGTCTACACAATTATATGCATATGCGCGTGCTTCAACAACAAATAGGTATGTATATCATAAACCATAAGCCTCCAACAAGTTTTGATTTCAATTCTGAGATTTTTGAGAGCTCCGCCCTGATAATCATTTTTTCGGAGCGTGCTTCCTTAATGGAAAATTTTCCTCTTTATTTTTATTGTAAGTGCGATTTTTCGCAGTTTTACCCTCTTTTCGAATAAAATAAAGTGTTTTCATGCAACAAAAAAAATTTAAATTAGGAATAGAAATAGAAGTCTTATTTACAACAAAAATGCAAATTTTGCAACATTTTATTTAACACTGAATTTTTTTTTTATTAGGATTTGAAATTTACACTCTAAACTACAAACATTTGTATGTATTTATTTTAACTGCTACATAATTGTAAATCATTTTTTAATTTAATTTTTAATGTTCATGTTTTTTTTTATACTAAGACTAAACTATAAACGTCATAGCTTCTAAATTTGTTAATTGGTTTCCCTTTAATAAACATCGTTAAATTAGGAATAGAAATAGAAGTCTTATTTACAACAAAAATGCAAATTTTGCAACATTTTATTTAACACTGAATTTTTTTTTTATTAGGATTTGAAATTTACACTCTAAACTACAAACATTTGTATGTATTTATTTTAACTGCTACATAATTGTAAATCATTTTTTAATTTAATTTTTAATGTTCATGTTTTTTTTTATACTAAGACTAAACTATAAACGTCATAGCTTCTAAATTTGTTAATTGGTTTCCCTTTAATAAACATCGTTAACTAATTTGTTTTGTTCATTTAACCATCAATCGAATTATGTATTTCAGCTTGATTTTGCTAAGCAAAGTATGCACTTGTATGTAGCAATTATTTTATTATTTTGTGTTTAAAATAGTCTTCAACTCTTCATACAGACATACAAAATCAAAGAAAATATCTTAATAAATAAAAGATATAACATACTTTTTGGGTCAATGTCAGTCGTCAATTGTAAGACTTGAATAAAAATTCTCGCGCAGGAATAAATTTATTATTCGTCGCGGATGCAAGAAATATACGTATATATATTTACATCTATATACTATTAAACATATAAAAACATATTTATATCTGAATAAATAATCTAACTGTTAAGTTTGTGTTATGATGGCATTTTCGGCGTAATGCGAGCTAATGACTTAACGGTACAAGCGCGTGAAGGTCTTCAGTGCCAGAGTGATTGCCTTGGGTGCATCGGCGCTAAAATAGAAAGGGAAAGACGAAAATGAAAAACAAATTATTAACCAGCAAATAAGCCAAAATAGCACACTTACCTTAACACCGCCGCCGTGAAGTCGTCCAATTGCTGTTGCGTCGCCGTCACATAGCCGCCGCTATTTCGTTTCGGCAAAGCATCCAGTGCCGTTTTAATATATGCCTGCATATGCTCCTTGCTGCCAACCATTTTCAATTCATATATCACATCCGCCACATCGCACAGCATATACGTGTGCAAACAATAAACCGAAGCATGTATTAAATTCATGATGAGTGCTTCGCCATTTTGCTGTGCTATCTCCCGCACCAACGGGCGACATTCCGGTTGGCGTTCATTTGTATTACGGCCCCACTTCAAGAGATTGCAAAAGAATTTCATCACCGATGAATTGGCCTCTCGATGGTCGAGTGTGCAGGCGAGTAGGGCGCATTGGAAGATCGGTGTGACGAGTGTGCTCTCCAGAAATTGTGCGGGGCAGCATTCGATGAAACGCGAACACAGCCGAAAGAAGTCATCCACGGTGTCGGGATTGTTTTTGAGACCATTCTCCACCTGCAGCATGCTGAATGTTGGTTCGATAAATGCGCGCAGCATTTCCAAGAGACCCGGTATACATTCGCCCGCCTTGGCGAATTCATCAACCAGCACCGAACCCAAATAGAGAAAGCAGCTGTGATGGTGTAGTGCGTAAATGCAAATCATTTGCTTAACTAATGGTTCCACCAGTAGAGAGGCTTGTTTACGCACCATACGTATACCGTAACGTATGATTCTGCATGTACGTTCCATTACACGTACATCTGTTTGATACTTATCCATTACTTGAGTTAACAATGGCCACGCATCGGTGAGTATCTGTAGCGTGGGGTGCATTTCTCCATCGGGCACGTAAGGATTTGTGTGACGTATGACAGCGCAAGCACGATCAATCCAATAGGCCGGATCCGTACGTTCGCCCTTTTGTATGGTAGCCACAGTGGCCGTGGCACTCTCAACCGTCACGGCCAGCGGCTGCAATTGGAATGAGATGATTTCACGCATGGCCGCTTCGCGTTGTGTGGGTGGCAAACGCGATATGATTTGTGAAAAACCCTTCAATAGGCCAATAGCCAAATCGTTGCTGATCTCGAAGCTGTCCAAGCTGCGGGCGATCTCAACCAGCCCATTGATGTGACAAACCATTTTATCTTGACAAGCCGAGCAGATGGAGGTGAGCGCTGTAGCCGCAGCAGCAGCCAAACCATTCTTTTGTTGCAGCGAATAAAGTAAAAAGTTGAGCACTGCTTGCAGGGACTCCGCATGATTTTCGATCCAATCGCACAACTCGCCAAGCAGCATTATCGATGTGTATCGCACAGCAATGTGGGCATTTTCGGGTAGATTCAGAATGGCTTCCACCACCTTGGGGATGACTTCGTTCTCATCGCTGCAAGAAATAAACCAAACAATATATGAAGTTTTATAATTAGAATATATATATATTATATAAACGTAGATCTTAGAGCTGTACGGGTGTGTGTGTTTTTACTTTTATATATTGTTTACTTACGGTATGATATTTTTAGCTACATTTTGCATAATAAATAAAGCAGATTCGGTGGATTCCCAAGTAGTATTCGGTGCTTGTAAGATGATAAACATTTGTTTGAAACATGCTCCTGAGCCAACAATGAATGCTACGTCCTTAATTAAATCAGAAACTTTGCGTCGGAAATCCTGTAAAAAACAGCAATAGGTGTTATATAATACAATTGTATAGTCATTATAATAAAAAAAGTTATATTTATGGTTATGATATACTCACATTAAAGCTATCGTTTTCATCAATCAATCCATCGTGATCCGCATCCATATGCACATGTCGATAAAGTGCGCCCAGCAATCGTTCAATATGTGGTTTAAAATGCGCTGTTAGCTTGTCGTTATAGCGTTGAAAGAGATCTTCACTTAGGCGATACCACAAATTAAATGTAATTTCGGCAACCTCGTAATCAAAATGGCCAACACACATCAGCACCAAATCTAGTCCTTTTATCGCATAATGTGGCACGTCCTCTTGTGAGAGCATTTCATAAAAATAAGCCTCACACAGAACGGTGAATATTCGGCAATAGTTCATGGTCTTATCGATGTCCTCATGCGCCACACTCATGTGATAGGTCGTCTCCAAGGAGCAGACGGCATTAAATATTTGCGCTTCAATAGTTGGATAAGCGTTGAAAAATTTCGTATTCGCTTCAATACAACTAAGCAACCCGCACAAACATTCGGTGCAGGTGTCGTGCAGCTTGCGTGACGTTTCCGCGCTGCTCAACAACTCGAATACCTTCTGCCCCAGGGGGTTTCCTGTGAAGTGGTGTATGGGTATCGCTTGAACTGCCACCCAAGCGCTAAAACAGCGTAGTGTACAATTCCACAAACGTTCACGATCACAATCTTGACGTTGTAGGCATATGCAAAGGAATTCCAATACCTTAGGCGCCGCTGTAGCCAGCTGATTGTGTATCTCCTCGCGCCGATTTGCTCCCAAACGAAGATATCGTGAATCTATTTCCTCCGGTATGAGGGTGAGGATTTCCAGCAATGGCCAGACGGCTTGCGGTTGTGGCGAAAGTAATTCTAGCAAATCAATGATGGGTTGCTTCCATGAGGCCATTAGCAAAGCCAAATCGGCAACAGCGAGGCTCAATTGTGTGACTATGACCGCGTCTGTGTCATTTGTTATTTGGCCGATGTGTACAATAAGTGAGTTGCGTAGAGATTCATGTGATGCGCATGGAAGTTCATGGAATGAATTTTGGATTTTGTTACGCATCGTTTGCGCCGCAAAATAACATGAATGCAAGTCGCGTTTCTGCTGTAAAAGTTCGTCGGCGATAGTCCATGAATATATCTGAGTAAAGAATGAAAATAAATACATATTTATTATAAAAAATATATTTATGTACATATATAAATGCTATTTTGATAACTCACCGACTTTTGAAAATCTTCCAACCATTTATTAGCCTTTTCCTTCTCTTTGGGATTGCTGTTGTGAAAGAGTGTGCAAATTCCTTGATAGACCAGCTCTGCCGTTGGCGCCGTTTCCATTTTTATTCCAAACCACTTCTCCGTTTACACTAGATAATTTGTCGCGATTTTTTTGTAAATTTTTGCCTTAAAATGTCGAAAGTTTATAAAACAACTTTTCACTTTTTTGTCGTTGACGGTTGACAACTTTTATTGTAGGCAGCGCAGCACAGAAATGTCAACTTGTTGGCGCACGAATGATAATGGCGGAATTTTTGAAAATCGAGAACAGGGTGAATACGATTTCGATTGTTAAAAAGTTTTTATAATCGCGAATCCTTTTTAACTATTATATTTTTTAAACAAAGTGCAGCGTTTAAGTTGTTTTTGATCCGCATATACTGTGTCCTCTGCTGTTTCAAATAGATTGAAACTTTTCAAATGTTTCTGCTTAATTTATACTATGTAGTTCCCGTTTACGAATGAGGTAAATTTTGAAGCTACCTGAATAAAACAATGAAGGTATACAAATAAGGGTAAAATTTGGGTGTTACCCGTTACCTTCATTAATCACTGCTGTATGCGTATGTATGTGTGTAAATGCTCATATGTATTAGCATATGTCATTAACATTGGTAAGGATACATAATTGATTCTAGGAAATGAAATTTTACCTTGTGCCATTTACAGGTAGATAGTTTCTGAAATAATACGCTTTGCTTTAAGCTACAAACAAAGACTTTCTTCAGTACTACATAATAATTAGGCATTTGCAATGAAATTACAGATACGACAGGAAAAATTTGTTAAATATTTGAAATTAGCGATAATCGACAACACTATCGATAGTGTTCGATAATTTCTGACTACCGCTTTTATATTTCAATTGCGATAGGGAACAGCATGGTATTGAAAGCAAGGCTGCTCAACGAAATGAACAAAATAATTTTGTTTCAAAAAATATCAATAAAAAATATCCAAAAATTATTTTGTTTTGCTAATTATCAGAAACAAAATTTTTTCGTTTCAAAAATTATCAATAAACCTTTAATCAGAATAATTTTGTTTCGTTGATATCAAAAAAATTAACAAAAATTGTATTTGTTTTTATTCATGTACGTATGTACATACATACAAACATATGTAAAATTTCTTTTCTTCATAGAAAACGAAATTATTAAAAAGTCAATTTTTTCGATTAAATTTGAAACTATATTTTTTTTAAATAATTGTTTTGATAATTATCAAAACAAAAAAAATTTTGTTAAGCTGATTCCACATAGAACTTTGTGTTGCGCTACGTGACACTTCCTGCGTGACAGCTGAGATTAAAATACATGTATCTATATGAGGTTTCTCACATAACAAAAAGTAACGCAACGCCGAAGTTACGTAAAGCACAAAGTTGCCCAAATCTCAACTTTTGGGGGCGTTGAAATTTTTTTTCAGTTTCACTTTAATTCAAATGTAAATAAACAAATTTAAATTTCACACAATTGAAAAATAATTTAATAGATTTTTATTTTCTTATTTACTTTTTTTTTAAATAAAACGGAGAATGAGAGATTTTTCAGAAAATAAATATTTTTTGAGTGATGTTGCAGCGTTCATTGTGGCATAGTTTTTCAGTTTTGCGTTGTTTGACATAGAAAGCGGCGTAACGCAAAGCGGAAAAAGTTTTATGTGAAATCAGCTTTAATTTTTTTTGATAACAGTTGAAACGAAATGGATTTTGTTATGCTGTTTACGTTTATAAAATCGAATATTTCAACAGAAACAAAATTTTTTTTTGTTTATTGTTAAAAATAACGTTATTTTGCAGCCTTGATTGAAAGTCAACCGTGGCCGACTTTATGCCAAAATCAAAATCAACATGGTCAAATACAATTTTTGTTTTATTTTTCGATTTTTACTCTCTATGAGAGATTGGTTGCACATCGACTCGGTGTCTGCGCCGAATCAAGGTCAAAATTGAGAATACCAGTGTGCTCTCCCGCTCTCTCTCATTTTTCGCTTTGATGGAAAAGCAATAGTAGAGATTTGACCATTTTATTTTTGATTTTGGTGTAAACTCGGTCCGTCAAATAACAAAAACAACACAGCAACGCCTGCTGCGCTTGTAAAGCAACAACAAAAAAGCAAGTAATTTCAGATTGAACAAAAAAAGCAGTGCAGGAAAATATCGTCACCAACCGGCTGTTTAGAAAATACAAAAAATCGAGCAAAATTTTTCAGTAAAATAGATAAATAAATTCCGTGTTAAGAATGCTGCAATGCGAAGACCTGAGGGACGATGAAGGTCCATCAAATACGCTGGAACAGTTTACGGAATTGGATCAAGTACTAAAAATGATCGATACAATGAAGGCCTGCGATGAGCCAGGCTTTGAAAAGGATTACGAGCGATATAGTGAGGTGTTGTCAAGGTGAGTAAATAATTTTTTTTCGTTTTTTTATGTCAATTTAGTTATTTTTATTTGCTGTCTATAGATATCAAGAGCAGCCCCACTTGCTTGATCCTTCTTTAGAGTTGCTGCTGGGTCGATTGTTGGCTAAAGTACGAAACAAAGCTTCATCGGAAAACTCTGTTCATACCGCTTTTAAATATATGTATGTTATAAGTAAAGTGCGTACCTATAAAGTACTGGTGAAATTCTTGCCGCATGAGTTGAGCGATTTGGAATTTGCATTGGAACTACTGGAACGACAAAATCCCAACGAACACAATAATTGGGAGACGCGTTATATGTTGTTGTTGTGGATGTCGATATTAGTACTAAATCCATTTCATATGTCACGTTTGGATGCATACGCTACAGCTGCACCCGGCAATGAGTCATCGGCAGTAAAATCAACTGCAGCTGCTGTTGGGGGCAACTGTGACGATGATACGAAAGCCTTAAATCACACTCATATCAAATCCAAAATGGAGCGCATATACGATCTTTGTCGAGTCTACTCGGCAACCAATGATACATGCAGCAATATAGCAGCCTACTTAGCTTCCAAATATTTGATTCGCGCTGATATTAAAGATGTCTATTTGGAGCGCTACTTGGATTGGGTAATCAGTCAACATCAAGTAGATGTTGCCGACGGCGATGCAAAATTTGGCGAATTGGCTGCGGTGTCGGCAATATTGAAACATGGAAAACGAGAGGATTTACTGCCATATACGGATAAATTGCTGCGCTGGATTGTTAGCCTTCAGTACAAGGATAGTAATGATTTCCTAAAATATAAAAGCTATATAAAAATTGTTCAGCGTATCGGTTTAGTTTATTTAAAACCTCGTCTGGCGGGTTGGCGTTACAAGCGGGGTAAGATGCCTGGGTTATGATCATACGAATGGAGTTTCAATCCGTATTTTTTCTTCCTTTTTTTTAATTTTTAGGCACACGCTCTCTTGCAATGAATTTGAATAAGACAACAAGCGAGCAACCCGATCTACGTGCCGGTGGCAATGACTGCGAGCCCGATGGCGGCGATGGTGGTGACGGGGAGGAAATCATTGTTCCCGATGCGATCGAAGAAGTCATCGAAGAGTTGTTGCAAGCACTACGTAGCGGCGGCAGTGATATACGTTGGAGCGCTGCCAAGGGTATCGGGCGTGTCACCAACCGTCTATCCAAAGAACTTGCCGACGAAGTCATTGGTTCCGTTATCGACATACTCAATCCGCTCGAGCCACATGAGGCATGGCACGGCGCATGTTTGGCTTTAGCCGAGTTGGCAAAGCGCGGCCTTTTATTGCCACACCGCCTTCGCACATTGGTACCGTTGCTAATGCAAGCGCTCTTCTATGACGAAATGAAAGGCTATATGTCTGTGGGACAACATATACGCGATGCTGCTTGCTATATGTGCTGGGCATTTGCACGTGCCTACAACCCAGAGGATTTTCAACCATTTGTCGAACAAATATCATCCGGCCTGTTAACGGTGGCTGTATTCGATCGTGAAATAAATTGCCGGCGTGCGGCCGCTGCTGCTTTTCAGGAAAGTGTCGGTCGGTTGGGCAATTTTCCGCATGGAATTGATATATCCACTGCCACTGATTTCTTTACCGTTGGTCCACGGCAAAATGCCTTCTTGAATGTCGCCGATTTTATAGCACAATTTGAGGGGTACCAGCGACCGTTAATTGATCACTTGGTTGAGCGGAAGGTCAGCCATTGGGATGTATCCATACGTGAATTGACTGCAAAAGCCTTGCACAAAATGACATTCCGTGCACCAGAATATATGACCTCTGTTGTGTTGGATCAGCTTTTCGGCAAAACAAATTCGATCGATGTTAATATGCGTCATGGCACTGTTTTGGCCATCGGTGAGATTGCGCTGGCGTTGAGTGAGTTGGAGGAGAAAGCCGCAAAAGAGGGCGGCGCTGCAAGAAGGTGGCTTTTAAATCAATCGATTAACGATCTAAATGAGTTAGTACCAAAGTATATCAATCGTGATCTTTATCGTGGCATGAGCGGCGAAATAATGAAAGTCTGCACCACAGATTTTATAAAGAATTGTAGTATGGCACACCTTGATATAACAATCATTACATTAGGTAATTCGTATGGACATCCTGCCAGATATGGACAATATACATACATATATGATTTCTTGTATCTTTCAGAATCTTGGCAGTACATTATCGATAAATGTTTGGTAAATAAATCCGCGCCTATACGTGAAGGTGCCGCAGCGGCGTTTGCTGAACTGAGTCGCTCCTACTATAAGGGTGCCGATCGTGCTGCGGCAAATGCTGAAATTGTAGAGCTATATTTGAAAGGCGCCAACAATAATTTAGAAGAGCATATACGCATGGGCTACATCAGCGCTTTGGGCGTATTGCCCGATTTTATGATATCGCCACATTTAGATGAGATACTCAAAAATCTGATAACACATTCTCTTACGCCAACGCAAGCGGCTATAACGACAGGTCAGATGTTGACTCCGCATGAGAGTCTGTCAATGGGTACATGGAGTGAGGCGCGACGTGATAGTGTGAAGGCGCTCAGCATGGTGGTGCATACATTGGGCTTCGATAGAGGAGAAAGTAAAAGTGGGTTTATGTACTAAACAAATTGAATTTGAATTGAGTTTCACTTAATATAAATTCTGCTTGTAATTAAAATCACTTTCCACCACAATTTTTTTTAGCCACTTTTGGTAATCCCAAATACTTCAACCAAGTTGTAGACTGTCTGCTCAAGGCCATGGACGAATATACCTTAGACAACCGTGGTGATATTGGCGCTTGGGTGCGTGAAGCGGCAATGAATGGTGAGTTACTGCTTACAGCTTTTGAACACACCCCTCAGGAATAGACATTAACCTTTTGTTAATTTAGCAATTCACCAATTAATCACAACTTGCCCAAAGCATTTACCACAACCGGATCAAATGCACAAAATTATGTTGGGCTTTATGCAGCAAGCTGTAGAGAAAATAGATCGTACCCGTGGTCTGGCCGGCCGCCTAATTTGCCAGATAATAACAAGCGAACCGCCTATACCACATATTCTGCATCACAAACGCCTCTTGGAGGTATTCCCCGCCGATGTTAATAGCGTACTTTGGCTATTCGCCGACCAGACATTCCCAATATTCTGTTCCTTGCTGGAATTGCCCGAGTATTCACAGAGACTGTTGCTCGGGTTGAGCGCAAGCATTGGGCAGTTGACTGAATCTTTGGTAAGTGTGTGTTTACAATGTTTGCAAGGTTTTATGTCCAGGATACTTTTTAATTCCCATTACTCACTTTGCAACTTTGGCTCTAGATAAAATACTCTTCGGCAGCATTATTCGAATTCCTACGCATGCATCCCGCGCATGTACCACGTTTGTGTAAGGAGATCGTCGCCAATTTTGAAGAGAATGTCATGAATGAGCGTGTCATATATCCGATGTTAAACTTCTTAGATATATTAATAAGTTCAGGTATGCAGATATCACTACATATTTTGACATTCTTCATCATTCTCAATTGGTTTGGCTTTTTTTCTTTTATTCCTCTAGGCACCGTTAATGACGTTTTGCTGGATGAGTCCAATAGTTTTGGTGAAGATATCTATCGCCTGCTAAATATCGAAACGAAGGGTCACAAAAAACTCTATAAGCTGGTGTCGAGCATAAGTGTCTACTGCCAATTGGTGCAAGTGCCACATCTTTACAAACGTATACTTTCGAAAATGGCAATATTCCTTGGCCTGACGCATGTACATGTGCGCAAAACGTGTGCCACCAAGTTATACGAAGCGATGGCATTGCATGGCGATAGTTGTGACATTCCCGAAGAGAATATGGATGAAATATTGAATTTGCTATCGGAAACCGATTGGGGTTTGCCTTTGCTTACCGTACGGCCCATACGCAACCAATTATGCGAATTGATGGGTATCAAACCGCCAGTGAGTGGCGGCGTTGCGGCAGCCGATGCCGCTGAGACTCCTTTAGCTGATGTGGGCGCAAGCGTGAGTGCAACGGCACGCATGACACGTTAAAGTTTTTTTTTGCTACAACACAATGAAAGTGGGCTTATTATTATTTTTTAAGTGCGAGATTTTAAGATTTTATACTTTCTGCGAAGCAGTTTTAACATTTTTAGTATTAATTTTTTTCACATGCATATATCGATTGCATTTTTATTAATGAACTAATGCGATGAGCTATCGAATGGCGTGTATTGCGGAATATTTCAATGACTGCGTTGCCTTGGAATAAGTAAATGCTGCCGCTTGCATTTTTCTTTCGGAAACTAATAAATCATGTACTATAACATTTAATTATTAGCTGCGTTTATTCTTTTGAACGAGGTATTTGTATAACTACGTAATGTAAGTTGGATTTTAATACAGAAGCCAGAGAGAAGTCAGATTGGTCGACTTATACATATTAGGCAAAAGAGCGAGCAACATTTAATTGGCCAGAGCTTTCCAGAGTTCATTAAATAGTACCCGATTGACCAAGCTGCCATTTTTTCGGGAGCGTGTCATTATTCTGTATTACAAAATTCTGGGTGACAAAATTCTGTAAATTGCAAAAAAATTCTGCTTTTTTAAAATTCTGCCTTTTTAAAATTCTGCTTTTAAAAATTCTGCATGTCTACCGGCTGAGGGTGTACTACGCAGAAGGACATCACCATGCCGGTAGCCACGGTTATGACACACGTCCGGACTTGGATGGCGTAGCCCAGGGTTATTTGTTATAAACGCGGCCGAAGAATTTTGTAATACAGAATTTTGAAAGCAGAATTTTAGAAAGCAGAATTAAAAAAAAAAAACAGAATTTTAAAAAAGCAGAATTTTGTTTTTAGAATTTTGTACATACAGAATTTCGACACCAACCCATTTTTTTCGTAGGTCTTCGCAAGCGAAATAAACACAAAAAAAACAAGTAAGGAAGCCTAAGTTCGAGTGGAATCGAACATTAGATACTCAGCTGTATGCTTTCATTGTTTGTTTGCGTTTGATGGAAACACAGTGTAGGTACTTTATATAAATCGAGTGCTGCATAAAGTGGGCGTAGCCACGCCCATTTTCTAAATTTTTATCAGTCATCCAACTAAGCTTATGAATATTATTCTTTGTGCAAAATTTCATCCCTTTATGAGTTACAAAGATGTCACGTTACAAATTCCCAAAGGGTGTTCCTGAAATATCTTTGTTAAAAAGTAGGCGTGGTCATAAACCGATTTCAATAAATTTTTGCGTGTCCATTAACACAAGTTATAAAAGTGTATAAACCAAGTTTCGTCATAATATCTCAATTATTTGTCGAGTTATGAGCTCCGAAATCTCGTTGATTCCTTTGTCTGAAAAGAGGCGGTGCCACGCCCATTTTCCGAAATTTTTCTATTTTTTGTTTCCCATCTATTGTAGAACTCATGCCACAAAATTTCAATGAATTATCTTTATATTTGACAAAGATATCGCTTAAAATGTTTTTATTAGGCCACTTTATAATACCCATATATATAAGTGGGCGTGGTCGTCAACCGATTTCGCTAAAATTTTGAACATGTATTACTACAAGTAGTGAAAGTGTATACACCAAGTTTCGTCATAATATATCGATTATTTGTCGAGTTATGGGCTCAGAAATCTCGTATATTCCTGCTTCTAAGAGGAGGCGGTGCCACGCCCATTTTCCAAAATTTTTGTATTTTTTGTTATATGTCCATAGTTGGACACCTTCCATAAAATTTCAATGATATATCTTTATATTTGACAGAGATATCGCTTAAAATGTTTTTATTAGGTCACTTTATAAGACCCATATATAAAAGTGGGCGTGGTCGTCAACCGATTTTGGCAATTTTTCGTCAAAACATTTGCCTAAGTAAGTATATCACGCCTACCAAAATTCATCGATATATCTTCAACGGTTTCTGAGTTATGACTCATAAAACTTTCAATGTTTGCCCCTTAATAAGTGGGCGTGGCACCGCCCGTTTTCCAAAATTTCATCATATTTCTTCATAAGGGCCTGAGCTCAATACGTGTGTGAAATTTTATCACTCTAGCTCTATTAGTGACTGAGATACAAAATTTCCGATTTTTACTATATAGGGGAGGTGGGCGTGGTCATGGTCCGATTTCGCCCATTTTCAATACCATCCGTTCCTGTCTTGATACCAACTTACATTTAAAATTTCATCAAAATATATCAATTTTTGCGCGAGTTATCGTGCGTACAGACGGACAGACGGACGGACATGGCTCAATCGATTTCTCTTTTCACCCTGATCATTTTGATATATATAAGTCTATATCTATCTCGATTATTTCATTCTGTTACAATCCACCGTTAGGAAATCAAAACTATAATACTCTGTGTACTAGTACAGCTGAGTATAAAAATGAGTGGAGAAACTAAACTTTTCAGAAGAGATCTCTAGTACCCGATTGACCAAGCTTATCTCTGGCTGCCATTTTTTTTTGCAGGTCTTCGCATGCGAAATAAAAAGTTAAAAAAAGGATGGGTGGAGAAATTAAACTTTTCAGAAGTTTTCCCCCGAGACCCCTTGTATATTAAACTTCATGAAAATCTTTGAACCCGTTTGTGAGATCCAGAACTAAAGTAAATCCGTCTCGCTTCGCCGCGATACCTCTACCTCTTCATGTGCTTCATTTCTTGTTCGTCTTGAGACTTTCACTCGCTTTCCTTTTACATTTATTTTTCCTTCCTTTTTCATCTCCGTTTCTTGGGAAGTCGGTCTAGGCATCACAATTAAAAGAATTTTATGTTGAAGTCCTCATCAAGACTTTTCATTTGATACCGATATCCCTCAGAAACATTCGAGAGTCATCCAGGTCCACATTTCGAGCCATATCTGTGGACCCGCCCTAAGCATCACAATTAAAAGAGCTCCTTGTTGAAGTCCTCAGCAAGACCTTTCATTTTATACCGATATCGCTCAGAAACATTCGAGAGTCATCCGGGTCCACGTTTTAACCCATATCCGGGGACTCTGCCTGGGCATCACAATTAACCCCCGAAGCTACCTGCATTCCATAAAAATCGTTAGATATATTCCTTGAATCGAGGTTGATATTTCCTGCCTCAAATCACGGCGGGGCGGTGCCCCAAAATTTCATATTTTGGGAAGACGTTAATCGAAATAAAACGCACAATTAAATTGTTCCTTCAAGTTTAATTTTCAAATATTGATTCATACGATATTTACATGGCTATTACCAGCAACTTGGCAGTTTAATAGCCACAAATTAACTTAAAAGCTAATGACTAACGCTGTTTAAAACTACTTGGTATATCCTAAGCTGGGTATGGATGTATGTTTGTTAGCATTTCAACTTGATGAACATTTTAAAATTATGTTAAATTTCTGCATTAAAAAAAATTGACTGACTCGCCGCTCAAGAAGTATTCACATAATTGAGGGCCATCATTGAAAATAATAAAAAATAATAAAGAGTTCAAATCAGGAAAACTAAACAACAATAATTCGAATCAAAGAAGAAATTAAGTAATAAATAAAATAGACTAAAAATTGTAGAATTTATCCATGGTCTTTATGGTCTTTATCAAAAGTTTACGACGAATAAACGAAAAAAGGAATATGCAAATGTTAAAAACAAAACATAAAAAATTAACTTCAATTCTTCGCTGCTAAAACTTAGCTTAAACAATTATAAATCTTACTTTAAACCAATGAAGATCTTTTGAAAGTAGGTAATTTGCATTAACATACATTTCATGCCCATATATGTCATTACAAAAGACTTAAGACACGAACTTGCCAAATGTTACATTGCATACATTTTTTTCTTCGGCTTACATACATACATAGATTAAAAACTAATTAATATTAATTTCTGCATTTTCTTTTGCATGAGCTTTGGTCTGATTTCGTCATATATTTATTTTTTTTTTGAAAACTATGCGCTTTCGGCACTAACATTTTCACTTTTCAATTTTTGTTTGTTGCTACAATTTACACAGTTTAACTAAATTAAAGAAACTAAAATTGACTTCTTTTTTTTGCGAAATTAAAGTCTTCACCAACTTGAAAGACTTCGCTTCTCCCTTTGATTTTTCTTCTAGCCAAATTTTTTTATTTGTGGTTTGCTTGCGCATGGTGTAGCTGCTTAGTCTACGCTCGCGAAGCGATTTTTTTGTTTTTGCAAATGACGTTATTTTTCCTTCTGCCTTTTAAATCCACTTACATACATATATTGCTTATTATTTTATTTCTACATACATACATATATTAAATACACAGTATTTACTTAAATGTTATTTAATAGAAAAAAAGAAGGTATTTCGCTTATGACTACATCCCCCTACCCGTCCCCGTTCCGCTCGCTCGCCTTAGACCGCTACAATTTTGCTGGGATCAACTTTCACACGCAAGAATACCGTGTCGTCTTTGATGAACGGCCGCCTGTGCAGCATCTCATGCGATATGAAGCGTGGAAAACCGAAACCCAATTGATCGGGCTCATTCGAGGGCCGCTGGAAATTCTCCCATGTGGGATCCGGCACAAATGACTCTGCCACACCGCCTTGTCCGCTTTGGGCGCCCTGTTCAAACAGCGTGAACGTGATGGAGTGTGAGAATGGCCATTTCAAGAGGGCATCATACTCGCCCGGCAAAACTTTGATATAAACCGACACATGGGTATTCTCACCGGGTCCGTTGCCATTGAGAAACATCGAAGCTTGCAGCTTATAGCCGTATTGTGAGGTGTAGAATGGCGGCGATACCAGTTCAAGTCCATCTTTGCTGCGCGCCTCCGTCATTTTCGCCGACCAATCGGTGATCTTCCACAACAGCGTGCCCGTATAATTGATTGACAGCTTCGAAACGGCCGTCTTGAGCATTTGTATTTGCTGGCCCTGCCGCGACGATAGAGCCACCATCAACGACAGATGTGCAGCCGCATTCGCCTCCAAATGCGCCTCGAGCATGTGTCGTGGACCCTTGAAACGGCAGCCGGCCTCCTTAAAGGTGCAAGCGATCGCCAACGCTTTGCATTCGTCACGCAAATGTGCCTCCATATCGCCACGTGCTATCGGGCCGACATCACAGCGCTGCGGACATGTCATGGGGGCGCGCGGACATTGAGCCACATGCAAGGGCAATGTGTCGGAGGAGAATTCACGCGTGCAGTGTTGGCAGCGACGCAAACGTTTGGCACAATCCTTGGATTTGTGTAGAGTCATACGACCGCGTAGGACGCGTTGGCCACACTTCGCTTCGCAATAGATGGGCTCCTGGCCGCATGTGCCGGCATGCTCTTCCAGACCAGCGCCGGAGAAATCACTGTGACAGAATTCGCATTTGGTGCGTCGCATATTGCAGGTGAATTGCAGATGATCGGTCATCATGATGCGTGCAATTTGTGCTCCACATTTATTCGGACACTGGGTGGCATCATGTTTGCATACATTCAAATGGGCCTGAAATGAAAAGAAAAAAATAGAGGAGAATAAAGAAACCGTTGGTTTTTCTTGAAATGTTTATATGTATGTATGTATGTGTGCATGTTTAAATCATAGTTTATATCTGTTTATTTATTTTAGTATAAACAATGGTTTAAATGCACATAAAGTGGGCAATTTGAAGTTTGAAATTAATAAAATAATAATAAAAAAAGAAAAAAAATCGACCTTAGTTTTTTAATTTCTCTTTGTAATTACTACACATGACCTTAGCTGGATTTACTACCAAGAATTTGTGCTGTATCTTTGTATATACATACATATGTACATATGTAAGAGCTTCATAAGAATTTCCATTAAACCCATTTGTGAATGAATACGAGAAAAAATATTTTAAGCATAAAAACAGCCACTTAATTTTTTATGGTACGTAGAAAACAAACACAAAGGTTGTTTATGGACTTGCTTAAAGAGAAAAAACGTAAGCCTAATAAATTAAATCATAAGTAGTTGTATGTGTAATTGTTGTTAGAAAATATTCGGCGAGTTGGAGCAACTAAAAGATAATTAGTTTTATGACACCGCATAGGTAGTAGGAAATTACGTAAAACTTTAGTGGCGTGTATGTATTTGCATATTCATACAAACATACATACATATGTACATATTTTTATAATAGAGTAATAGTAAGCTACGTAAATCATATTTTTCGTATGTGGAACTTGTAGCATTCCAAGAAAACGCTACATATAGATGAAACTAAAAATTTATTAAAGATTTCTAATGTTTATATTAAAAAAAAGAGGAGTAGCTGTCGCAGTGAGTTTCTTTTTGTAGCGATGAAGAGTTGGCATCCAAGCAGAGCTCAACAAAATATATGTAGCTTCATGAGTTCAAAAGGTTTACTTCTCTATTGCCATTAGGTATTTTTCTTTGTGTGAGCTTACCTTAAGTTTTCTTAGTTCATCAGACCATTTGCACCCTTGTTTATGATGTATGCAGAATACAAGTGAACCCATAATGGCCTGTTTGGGATCGGGACCCGGATAGATCTGCAATGAAAATAGAATGGAAAAGGAAATTATTATCACATAATAAAAATAACACAAAGAATCAAAAACAAAAGTGTTGTAAAACTAATAAGCCTTCACGAGAAAACTTTAATTACATACTAAACAAATACATAGTTCGATCTTCGGCTTCTATGAAAATGACAATGTGATAAATGATTTTTCGGTATCATATACATACATATTTCTAGCACTTTATCTTTTACACTACTACGCAAAATCTTCCCAAAATTCTTTACCAATGTATATGTACATTAGAGTGGCCCTTATTTTCGTAAGTCGGAAATTTTCAGGTGTTTCCCCCTGATATGTTTTTGTTTAATAAAAAAATAATACCCTGAAAATTTTGGGCCGATTGAACAACTCTAACCCCCCAATAAACACAACGGATTCGCCTCGAATTCGAGACGAATTCGCTTCTCTGATTATATTATCGCGGCGATAGTTCGCGACGATAGATCGGCGAATCCGAATTCCCAGGCGAGTCACCACTCATTAGCGATTCGCGCATTTTTATATTCCCGGATCGTTGGCGATTCGAGATTTATGCCCATTGGCGAATACATTCTAGAAAATCTTCTTTTGCGAATCCACCTCGAATTCGCCACGATATCATCTGAGCTTTTCAATCTCTTGAGTAGAGTTTTAAATGGTAAATTAAAGCCCAACAGGGAATTTCTTCGTGTAAAGCAAGATTTAATAAATTTAATAAATGCTATTGCGATAATTGATTTTTCTCGAGTCCATCTCGAACTCGATACGAGTCCGAAAAATTACATTCACCTCCGCGAATTCTTCTCGAATTCGCCACGATATCATCCTCGCTTTTGTGTTTATTGGGCCGTGCCACAACCAGTTGAAGTTGAAAAATTGGCAACATCACTTTTAGTAAGCGCTTCTTTTGGCTATGCCGTGATAAATTTTTGTATGTGCGTAGGTATACCCGAAAACCTAACTCTGAGATGTTTACAAGTTTAAACTTGCATGAAATTAATCAAAATACTTTTATTATTTTACAATTGTTTGAGTAGCAAGAATCGTAGAAGATGTATGTACGTATGTAGATGACATTAAATTTTGGTTCTTACGTATAAAGCAACATAGTACAACAAACAAATCAAACATTTCACTTAAGAATTATGTATTAATTTAAAGTCGTAGTCTATATTATTTTCTTCCAATACAATAATTTTAAAACGTGCAACTGGTGAAGTCAGTTAACTGAAGCACATGGCACACATACCTTTTTAGCATATGCGAGACAAATTAGTTTTTTACAAACATAGCAAAAGTGAGTATCGGCATTGGGAAAGTTTGTGCCCGTATCATGGTCATTTTACGCGTAGTCAGTGTTACTACCGTTTGAAAATTATTCAGAAATATAATATCGAGACGGTCCAGCACTAGTCATGATAGAGTCCTCAATATGGGGACCTCATCGTCGGGGTGTTAGAGGGTTAAAGTAGTCTACAAAGCTACAGATATGGTAATTTTTTGCGGGTTTTACTATGTGGATATTGGTCTTTCATTCTGTGTGAGAATTAAGCGCGTTAGAGAAAAAAATGCCAAAATTGTCAGCAGCAAACGCTGGCGCAGTGAAATAACTCCCAAACAAAGTAACTCAAAATTACACTGCTCTTCAAACGCTTTCAATGGACTTTCAAGAGAATTAAAGTTCTGAATTGTATTTCTTATTTGTGTATGCATATACGAGAATGTACAATTACACTAATAGGGGGCACTTCTTTTAAAAAATTCCCATACAAAAAATATGTATGTATGTACGAGTATATGAAAAATATACATTAAAATTTCAATTTCCTCAAATTGTTTGTATACATATATGAGTAAATAAGGATCCATGACATTTCAGTACTTCAATATATAGAATATCAATTTTTTCGTTTATAAATCATTTATTTGTGGAGTCTAATAAATAACAACGTTGTAATCTACTAAAATTCAAAAATATAAGAGAATTCGTTCAATAAACGTCCACCGAACCATATAACACTTGGTTCATTATTTCAACACACTGTGGCACGGGTTAACGTTGACCAATCGAGCAAATATTAAACAGGGCATATTTTCTTCGTACATGAAACCATTTCAGGGGGTAACGTCTCAAAAAAGCAGAAAAAAATTTTTTCTATAGGCCACTCTAATGTACATACATAGTTATATACCTAGTTACATTGCAGCTCTTACACAGTTTACCAAAAGGCTTAAAAATTGTGTGATTGTTCATGTATATTTACATATATACATATGTATGTATGTATGTATGTACATTGATTTCGATACGATAAGCTGTAGCTACACACGGTAGGAATTGACCTTTATTATCTCCTTACATTATACTATTAAGTGTGATATTGATAAGAGCGTAGGTAATACATGCATTTACCTAAAATTTGTATATGTATGTACATGCTTACTCATTTGAGAAAGGCAAACATTCAAGTGGAAAAATAAATATTAATATATTTATTAATTATTCCAAAGACTTATTTCTAAAACAAACTTCTGTTTATATGTTGTTTTTTTTTGTTTTTGTTTTTTTTTTTTTTATTTATTATCATTTTTATGTGTTCAGCTTTTAGAGATTAAGTTTCACGCGTCTGCTTAAGAATGCAGTGTATTTTGTATTCGGTTAGGTGTATGAGTATTTATTTTTATGAGTGAATACTCCAAAGATAAACGACTTATTTATTTTCCCTTATTTAAGATTTTGACCTTTTCTTGATGAACCTTTGCATCATATACATATGTAAGTGATTTCGTGGGAATATTTGGTGGCAATCGTCATTGAAAAGTTGTAGAAAAGTTAAATACATATCTACTTACATGCTTAGTTTTCTTTTTATTTAATTAACTTATTTATTTTATGTGGCCAAGTGCGCTAGCTCTCATACGTAAATGAAATGTTCGAAACTGCAGTTAAGCCACTTACGAAAAACTCACCAGCTGTTGAAAGTTCGTCACCGCGCTGCAGGCCCGACGAGAGGGGGGGGGGGCTAAGGGGGTCAATTGCCCCGGGCCCGGACTTTAGAGGGCCCGGGAATCTCAAAATGATATCCAAGCTTTTTGCTTACAGAAACTAAACAAACAACACCTTTAATCACCTTTCGTAGATAGCAATCATTTTAAATTTCAACAAATTTTATAAATCTCTTAACGTGTCTGCGCTTAAATTTGAATTCATTTTCTGTTGCAAAAGAAAAATTCGGTATGATACAAATTCTTATCCAGCGATATATGTACGTGTATATATGTATGTAAACAGCGATACGCCGAAAACACACGAAGCTTGCGCAGCTAAAATTTGCGTTGGATTTTGACACTATAATCAGGGACGGTAATCATTATAAGCGAAATAATATAAATCACAGCATAATCATTATTCTTCGATTTATATTTTTCTGATTAAAAATAATTATTATTTTCTAAGTGTTATTTTTTCGATCGGAAGTAATTATTATTATGTAATTTTAATTTTTTTGGTCGCTAATAAGTATTATTCTTGGATTTTAATTTTTTTACTCAAGCATAATTATTATTTCTTGATTTTTACTTTTTGAATCAAAAATAATAATTATACTTGATTTTTATTTTTTCCCTTAAGGCATAATGATTATGTGTAATTTTTATTTTTTTTACTCAAGAATAAAAATTAAGGTCTGATTTTTATTTTATTATTCATAAAATAAAACTCAAAACGTCATACAGCATGAACCATTAGGATTTTTGGCTTAGAATTTTGCACGCACAGACCTTCTAGTCTCCTCTAACTACTTCCGAAGATAAATCGTTGGAAATTTTGTTATAAATGGTGGAAAAAAGGTGTTGAAGTATGCATGTAATTTGCTTTAAAATTCATACAAAAATATTACGTATACGCCACGGCAATATGCTCATATGTAAAACTAGCTTATATCCTTGGGTTTCACGCCGCGTTTCTATAAAATATGCAAAATAAATGAAAAAAGAACAACTTTAAATTTTTTATACAGCCTTTCCAGCTGTGTTTCAGAAAATTCTATTGTATTTCAATGTGTGTATAAGATTTATTTATCGGCCAATTCGTTTAGGACGCAACTTGATGCATATCTTCAGACATACATATGTACATTAGAGTAAGTAAACTGAAAAAAAAAATTCACTTTTCCAAAAACTGGATGGAGCTACACCAAAAATCGCGAAAATTCCCGGAATTTCAAGATATGTTTAGATTTATGTATGGAAAAAGTTATGATTTTGCACAAGAAAAAAATTGATATCTACCCAATGCGTGAAACCCAAGGATATAAGCTAGTTTTACATATGAGTATATTGCCGTGGCTTATATGTAACATTTTTGCATGAATTTTAAAGCAAATTACATGCATACTTCAACACCTGTTTTCCACCATTTATAACAAAATTTCCAACGATTTATCTTCGGAAGTAGTTAGAGGAGACTAGAAGGTGTATGGATGCGAAATTTTAAGCCAAAAATCCTAATGGTTCAGGCTGTATGACGTTTTGAGTTTTATTTTATGAATAATAAAATAAAAATCAAACCATAATTTTTATTCTTGAGTAAAAAAAATAAAAATTACACATAATCATTATGCCTTGAGGGAAAAAATAAAAATCAAGTATAATTATTATTTTTGATGCAAAAAGTAAAAATCAAGAAATAATAATTATGCTTGAGTAAAAAAATTAAAATCCAAGAATAATACTTATTAGCGATCAAAAAAATTAAAATTACATAATAATAATTACTTTCGATCGAAAAAATAAAACTCAGGCTGTAATTATTACTTTCGATTTTTATGGATAAAACTCTTAAAATAAAAATCATTGCAGATAGCCGCAGATTATACAGAGATAAATATAGTGGTATATTCAAATTTATTTTGTGATAGTGGGAACATACTGATTTTTTTGGTCAAAATTTTAAAAATAATAATTATTTTCCATCCTTGACTATAATAGATAATTTTGCAGCTGCTAAGGCCAAAAAGGCTCACTTGTGTTAATTAAAGTCTTTTTATATACCAAATTACTACCAACAAATATTTGTATTCCAATTTAAAGAAATTTATTTCATACAAATAAAGCAATATGTATTTAAACAAAGTTCATTCAGACCTATGGTCCCATGGACAATATTACTCAGTATGACCCATGGATTCAGAAACTGGATATGCCTTTTGAACAATACATTTGACCCAACCTGATATGTATACCTATTTCTATGTAAACATATTTACTTAATCTGTATTAATGTATAGATAAATTAAAGTTCGTAACTATATATTCATTGAATTTTGATTTTGAGAATTTGTTCATTTAGTATGAGGGCCCGTAGTTTTTTTGACCCCGGGCCCAGATTTTCTCTCGGCGGCCCTGCCGCGCTGCACCGCCGCGAACAAAATAATTACATACCATTTTACGGTAACAACAATTCACTTTAAGTTATTAATGAATATAAATATGCAAACTACACAATCGGCAGTGGAGCCTGCGCAAAAGGCATATATAAAATGATAAAAAACAACAAATAAAATACAAGCAAAGAAAATGCCAATTCATGTTTAAGTTTGGTTTTCAGAGGGGAGATTTGGAGTTGTCGGGTCGTGTTGTAGAGCGCATATAAGAGGCAAGTGTTACACACACACTCACACGCAACCATGCGTGTTAAGTAAAGTGGAGAGAATTGCAAATCGCAATGCAGACTCAGGGCAATGCCACATCCGGTTGATTATGTCGAATACAATGTTAAAACGATAAAAAAATAGAACAAAAAACGATATAAATTTTATAGAAAAAGGGCATAAATATTTTAAATGCGCAAAAAGTGGACGTATGCCTCAAAAATCATCATGCATCAAATGCAAACTGCCGGTCGGTCGGCCAGCTGTTTTGCAATGGATGGATGAATTGCTCAGAAAATGATGGCGATTGCAGGCACTTGCAGTTTGCTTCTGTTATTTTTTCCTTGTACATTGTACATGCTTTGCTGATAGTAAAAAGTGCATTGCAATGTTTCAGCCGTCGATAAAATGCTTATGGAAAGTGAAAATGTGATACGGCAATTAATGTTAACTGCAAACAAAATAACAATAAAATCTCACTCTACTCTTTAACTAACTACGCACTGCTAGAAGTCGCTATATGCGAACTTTTTTGCAATTACATACAAACATATGGTCAAAAACGCCAAAAATTCTACCCGAGAAATTTTTTTTTTTTAAGTTTATTGTATGAAATATGTCCTAATATGAAGCATTATTATGTAAAGTGTATGGTAACACTATCTGCCAAAGAGCTGAAAGTGTGTACATGAGATTTTTTTCCATTTAAAAAAATTAAGATCAGAATTGAAAAAATTAAAAAATATCATCGTCTGAAAAAATGGTAAGTAATTTTGTTTCCACTGATTTTTTTTTTGCCTATTTCGACTCACGTGTTAAGAAAATATGCATTTTTGTTAAATAAGGGCTTGTGAAGAGTATAAAGCATTCGGAAGGCATCTTTTATTAAAAAATATCGGGACGAAAATTTTGTGTAACGTGGCAGTGCAAAATACCATTTTCTTTTTTTTGCGTAAATTAACGCTATCCAATAATGCCATGAAATACATTACTAAATATGGAATTTCATGAAGTTTTAGTAGAAGCAAACAAACATTTAATAAAAAATTTTGTTAGGAATTTAAAACTGATATAAAATATGTAACGTGGCAGTGCTATTACTAAAAAATTATACGTTTTCAAATTTACAGGCTCGTGTTAGTAAAGCCGAACAAAATAAAAATTATATTGCGAAGCTAAAGGAGGAGGGAAAACACGACGGATACAAACGGAAAAGAGCTGCTAAAATGAAATTGTATAGGGAATCCAAAAAAAAAAGTAAAGAAAATGAAATGACCGCTAAAAGTCGCGATGTGAAAATATATATTTGTGACGAAACTGGGGAAAATAACTTACTACCAACTCGACACATGACTTTAACAATTAGGGAAGCATGTGGAATGTTTAACGAGGAGCAAGAAACATCAGGAAAGGGTACATATGTATTAATTTTTTTGCATTGTCATTGAATAATTTATGATTAGATAAACTTGCTGCGTTCTTTACACATATATTTTGCGTTTATTTATCTTGTAAAACTAATAGTTGTCACCAAATTCAATTAAAATTCGTACGTGTAACGTGGCAGTGATATTTTGTAACGTGGCAGTGCTCAAGTTTACCTTCACAAAATGTCTTCAAATGCATTCATACGCAAAGTAAAGTCATCTGCTTATGAATTTACCTTTTATCCACGACATATTGAAGAAAAAGCCAAATCGGTTTGGTAAATTCGCAGATTTTTTACAAAATATACAGTAACCTCGGAACACACTTCCAAAATTGTGTAACGTGACAGTGCAACTAAATTTGGTATAACTCTAATGCTATAACAGTTGCGAGGCAATGTAAATACTAAAATTGTTAGCTTCGGAGAATCTCAAAATCCACCTTTAGTAGAACATTATTTAATAATATAGCTTCAGAGATATGAGGTAAAATAGCGTACGAATGTAACGTGGCAGTGGAAAATGTTGACCATATGTATGTAGTACATATGTATGTATGTGAATATTTATTGTCCACATTGTCGTGTCTTGAACTGTTGTCGCCGCCAGCTGGTGACAATCATTTCCGGTTGCCTTTTTTAATTGACCTCATCTGCGGTTTATGGCGGTGGCGGACGGGCGCAGCACAGAGATGGCCCTGTTGTTTGGCAATGGCAATTTCTTTGCACGCCGCTGTGGTGCAGTGGGTAGAGTGCTCGCCTGCTATGCCAGAGGTCTCGGGTTCAAACCACGGTCCGAGCCAAACAAATTTTTCTAATTAGTAAAAATCCAATTATTGGGTTTTTTAAGAGCAGCGGTCACCTCTCGGCAGTGGGCGGCATTCCCTCCGAGAGTATTTCTGCCATGAAAAAGCTTCTCACAAAAAATGCATTCGCCGTTCGGAGCCGGCATAAAACTGTAGGTCCACCCAATTAGTAGGAAAAACAAAAAGGAGCACACCTCGAATTGGGAGAGAAGCTCGGCCATAAAACTCGTCAGAGTTATAATAGCGCCATTGTATTATATTATATTATAATTTCTTTGCACGCACAGCAACAGAGGCTTGGCATTGAGGCGCAGACAAAATGTTTTGATAAATTATGCCGCCACCAGATGACAACGACAGTAAGAAAAAACAAAAAAAGGGGCAAGTGCAGCCAGTAACTGAAGCTGCATACAACATTGTACATAAATATTTACATATGTATGTATGTATGTATTGTAGCATGTCAGAAATATTTGAGCACATTCAACTCGTAATTTAAAACACAAAAATATGGAATGCACTAAAAGTGCATTCAACCTATTTCATTTATTAAAATTTATAACGTAAACAAACAACAGCCAAATTTTATGCTGACGCCGTATTTCTGATTTGTCGCATTTGCCTTTAAGCTAAGTCATATGTACGTATGTATGTGCACGGGCACTTGACTACACTTTAAATGCATAAGCCGTACATATATACATACATATCTACATAGCTAGTAAGAATTAGTGTAAATATGTATTATAGTAAATAAGTAGTACATAAGAAATTTTGTGTATAAAAGGGATTGATTTTGTTCAATAAACAATCAATTATTGACTCGCTGTCTTAATAGCGAGACCACAAAATACTTGTTTTATTCGCCGAAGAAAGGGCGACAGAATATGGCGATCCTGCCAGTTAAACAGGATCCTGCCAGTTAAACAGGATCCTTGCCAGTTAAACAGGATCCTTGCCAGTTAAACAAGACATCCTTGCCAGCATCCTTGCCAGACAAACAGGATCCTTGCCAGTTAAACAAGACATCCTTGCCAGCATCCTTGCCAGACAAACAGGATCCTTGCCAGTTAAACAAGACATCCTTGCCAGCATCCTTGCCAGACAAACAGGATCCTTGCCTGTTAAACACACCAGGATCCTTGCCATTGATCCTGCCAGATCCTGTCATTAACCAGTCGTTTACACTACATGGTGATGGACGAAGTAAACGCAATATTTGAGAAATGGGAAAAGTATTTTAGTGAGCGGCAGACAGAGCAACAAGCCCAAGAAGAAGAACAACAAAATAAACCCGAACAACAACAAGAGCAACAAGCCCAAGAAGAAGAACAACAAAATAAACCCGAACAACAACAAGAGCAACAAGCCCAAGAAAAAGAACAACAAATTAAACCCGAACATCAACAAGAACAGCAACAGCAGCCAGAACGACAAGGTCCTAGAGCAATTACAATCGAGGAGTACAGGCGACGGCAACAACGCCCAGCTCGCAGAGAACCTGCACAACCACAGAAACCTTTATACCACAGGAGACGTGGTGGTAAAAAATACCAAGCGCGGCGACGAGTTGCCGAACTCTACCAACAACTAGTATTCGCAGATTCTATTGCAAAACGGAAGCATATAAAAAAACTAATAGCGATTGAAAGGCTTACTAATGGCCTTATTAACTGATCACTAACTAATCTTATGGCAACCTTGCGGCTGCCTATTGAAGGGCAAGAGACCAAAAATCCTTGCCGTGTCAATTCTCGATACTAAAAATTTTGCATTTTTACATATACACATTTTTCTGGCCTAAGCCACAACAATACTAATTTTAATGATTTAATTAAATAAATAAATATATATACATACAAAAATAATTATTGTGATTATAATGCCTAAATCAAGGAATTCAGTAGGCTCACTTCCTAATGAAATAGAGAACAGGGATTTAATAAGGGAATTAGAATCCTTAAGGACTCTTTGGCGTATCATAGGCATGACTAGGGAACCAACATTAGAAGACGTCATTAACCCCACGACAAAAATAGAAGAAACACAACGCATGTTTGAAAAATTCGGTATTTTCAGATTTTAGGAATTTTTTTTTAATATTCAATCAATATGGGTGGAACAACATCAAAAATTGATAAACCCAACGCAAATGTAGTTAACTCCATAGAAATTGATCACAGCGAAGCTTTAGATTCAATAAAGCTTATTCTTCTTGTTATTGCAATTGTATCTTGTATAAATTTATTTCTAAAGATTTATTCGGTACACAACAAAATTTTAAAAAAGCGATATATTAGTCGTGCAAATGGATTAGACAAGGTATAAAAATCAATACCGAATAGATCCTTTTCAATGGATAATTGGGATAATATATATGCATCACTACTAAATGAAAAATCAATTGCAGAAAAATCATACAAGTGCATTAACAAGAATGTTTTTATTAGAAGAGAAACAATTATTAAGCATTTAGGTTTTATAATAGATGCATTAAATAGAATAGGAAACGCCTTGAGGAATATAAATAGTAAGCTTACAGCCGATCATCAAAAGCAGGCATACCAAATATACCTATACGTCAGGGATAAACTTGTTTCATCGCTAGCACGATACGAGATTGAAGAACAAGTACCCACGTCATTCAACAAAGACATAAAAATAGACACAAATTTATTACTACCGGACTATCCAACGGAAGCCGAAAACAAAAATTCTTCAAACGATAAAGAAGAAACTAAAACTCATTCAGAAAGTACCAATAATTCAAACACATCCACAATGCCTCAGACAGCGGTAGATTTTATTAAAACAGCTTCATCTGTCCTACCAGAGTTTGATGGCAACTCAGAAAATCTAAATAGCTTCATAGATGCACTCGACATTCTTGACCAAATCAAGGATACTCATGAAGCACTTGCAGTGTCTATGATAAAAACAAAACTAAAAGGCACAGCAAGAAATTGTATTCAGAATGAGAATACAATACAAGATATAAAATTAAAATTGAAAAGATCAATCAAAGGCGAATCAGTAGAAGTATTAACAGCAAAACTGCTAAACATCCAACAACGCAGTAAAACAGCCAACCAATATACTACTGAAATCGAAAAATTAACAAAATCATTAGAAGGAGCATATATATCTGACGGGTTAACCT
Organism: Urophora cardui; assembly: GCA_960531455.1. Lineage (NCBI taxonomy): Eukaryota > Metazoa > Arthropoda > Insecta > Diptera > Tephritidae > Urophora > Urophora cardui. The sequence continues at coordinate 5,695,583 of OY482674.1, forward strand.
CAGACTTAGCAGGAAAATATGCTACACAAGCAGCTGTAAAGGCTATGTGTAAAAATTGTTCTAATGATAAAGTAAAACTAATCATGCAAGCCGGAACGTTCACCTCAATGAACGAGGCAATTTCAAAATTTACAAACAGTTGCACTGAAGTAACAGGCAACCCAAACGCAATATTGAATATAAGACAACAAAATCATTTCCGCGGCAACTTTCGTAGAAATTTTCCAAATAACAATTATAGAAATTATCGATCTAATCAAAGATATAACAATTTTAACAGATCAAACAACAATTACTCACAAAGACAAAATAGGAATTTTGGTAACCAACAGCAACAAAATAATCGCAACAATACCAACAACACTCGCAATGTACGTAATTATACCCAGCAGGAAAACCAACAAACTCCACTCCAAACATAGAAAAAAAAATTTGTGTACTAAATTTACACCTAAACAGCTACATATCCACCAAAACAACTTTAAATAATTCAACTTCAACTCTCCTAATAGATACAGGAGCTGACATATCACTAATAAAAAAGGGTCAAATTCAAAATGATGTTAAAATTAATGAATTACAAAAAACAGATTTAAAAGGCATTGGTCAGGGTATAACAAACACTCTTGGAACAGTTAAAACAGATTTAAAGGGTGACGATCTTTTGATTCGACACAAATTTCACATAGTAGAAGATGACTTCCCAATCCCATGCGACGGAATTTTGGGACTCGATTTCATTAAAAAGTATAATTGCATTTTAGATTACCGAAATAATGAAGATAGACTTATATTACGACCATATGATTATCCAGAAAATATAGCAATTCAAATGACAAATGAACCAACCATTAATTGCATATCATTACCAGCTAGATCAGAAGTAGTTCGACAAATTCACATAAAAAATAACAATACTGAATTATTCATACCACATCAACAATTAGCAGAAGGAATTTTTATTGCCAATTCAATAGTAAATCCAAATCAAGCATTTGTTAGAATTATTAATACAACAGATAAAAATGCAACTATTCAAAATTACAATATTAACACAGAAAACTTAGACGACTACATAATTATAAATAATAAACAGAAAAATGAAGCAAATAATAAAGAAAAATTAGAAAGATTAAATAAAAATTTCCCATCATTTGCTAAATCTCAACTTAATACTTTATGTTCAGAATTTATTGATATATTTGCATTAGAATCAGAACCTATAACCACTAATAATTTTTACAAACAAAAACTTTATATGAAAGACGACAACCCAGTTTATGTAAAAAACTATAGAATACCAGAAGCTCACAAACAAGAAATTAATAAACAAGTAAATAAGCTAATACAAGACGACTTAATAGAACCATCAATGTCAGAATACAATAGTCCTATTCTACTAGTACCGAAAAAATCACTCCCAGGTAATAACGATAAAAGATGGAGACTAGTTATTGACTATAGACAGGTAAATAAAAAATTAACTGCAGATAAATTTCCATTACCAAGAATCGACGATATTCTAGACCAATTAGGTAGAGCAAAATATTTTTCTTGCTTAGATTTAATGTCCGGTTTTCATCAAATAGAATTAAGCCCAGAATCCCGAGATATAACATCGTTTACAGCAGACAATGGTACCTACCGTTTCAAAAGATTACCTTATGGTCTTAAAGTAGCCCCAAATTCATTTCAAAGAATGATGACTTTAGCATTCGCCGGTCTAAAACCATCACAAGCATTTTTATATATGGACGACTTAGTGGTATTAGGATGCTCCGAAAAGCATATGATTAAAAACTTAATAGATGTATTCACAACTTGCAGAAAATACAATTTAAAATTGCATCCAGATAAATGTCTATTTTTCAACCAAGAAGTTACTTATCTTGGACATAAATGCACAAGTAAAGGAATTTTACCTGATCCCACTAAATACAAAATAGTTCAAAATTATCCAACTCCCAAGAATGCCGACGAAGCTAAAAGATTCGTTGCATTCTGCAATTACTATAGAAGATTTATACCAAATTTCGCGGAATACTCTAGAATATTAACAAGACTCTGTAGAAAGAAAGTAGTATTTAATTGGACAGAAGAATGTGAGAAATCATTCAACTATCTAAAAAATGCATTAATTAGCCCAAACATTTTACAATATCCCGATTTCAATAAAGAATTTTACATAACAACAGATGCAAGCGGATACGCCTGCGGAGCAGTACTAAGTCAAGAATACGAAGGAAAACAATTACCAGTTGCTTATGCCTCTAGATCTTTCACAAAAGGCGAAATAAATAAAGCAACGATTGAAAAAGAATTAGCAGCCATTCATTGGGCCATCACTTATTTCAGACCGTACATCTACGGCAGAAAATTCACAATTAAAACAGACCATCGACCCTTAACTTACCTTTTTTCGATGAAAAACCCATCATCAAAATTAACTAGAATTCGACTAGATTTGGAAGAATATGACTTTGGGGTGGAGTACATAGCAGGAAAAGAGAATTATGTAGCAGACGCACTATCGCGTATAGATATACAAGATTTAAAAGAAATGTCAATTGAAGCATGTAAAATATTGAAAGTTACCACAAGATCGGAAACTAAGGAAAAATCCAGTAATAATATAAAAAATGAAGAAAAATGTCACAATGAGAACCCTATAATATACGAAGCGCTTAATAAATGTGAAGTAAAAAAGCTAGCTCAGCTCGTTTTCGACCCCCCGAAACTGCAGTTCAAAAAGGGAAAGAAAATTTGTAGCGAAATAAATATTGATAATTTAATTGTTGAGGCGAAGATTGATTTAGATCAATTCTTTGCCAGGCTTATGAAAGAAGCCGGCAATTTGAAAATAAACAAAATACAATTGTCCTTAGGAGACAAATTGTTTAAGAATAATTATACTCGAGTAGATAAATTTAAAGATAAAGGTACCAAAGTTCTCAAAAATTTAATCATTGCATTAACTCCGGAGGTTATGCATGTGACAGATAATGAAAAAATTAAAACTATTCTTCATAAATATCACGATGATCCTGTTAATGGTGGCCACCCAGGAATCAATCGTACAACAAATAAAATAAAACAAAAATTCCATTGGAAAAATATGAAAAATGACATAAAACAATATATTAAAAAATGCGATCATTGTAATAAAAATAAAACAAGAATACATTTAAAAGATCCAATGACTATAACCGAAACACCAACTAAGGCATTCGATGTAGTTCAAATTGACACAATTGGACCATTTCCAAAATCATTGAATGGAAATGAGTATGCAGTCACCATAATATGTGACTTAACCAAATATCTAGTAGCAATTCCAATTGAAAGTAAACACGCAAAAACAGTAGCCAAAGCTATATTCGAACATTTTATTCTCATTTATGGATGCATGAAAACAATACTGACAGACATGGGAACCGAATATAAAAATAACGTTTTTCAAGAACTAAGTAAATTGTTAAAAATTGAACACAAAACCTCAACACCTTACCATCATCAAACGTTAGGCACTGTTGAACGTAGCCATAGAACATTCAATGAATATGTACGTTCATACATATCCATTGACAAAGACGATTGGGATGAGTACCTCAAGTACTTTACTTATTGTTATAATACAACACCTTCAACAGTTCATGGTTACTGTCCTTTTGAACTAATATTCGGAAAACCAGCACCGACATACGAATTTTTACAAGAAGATACAATCAGCCCACTGTACAACTATGAGGCTTATGACAAAGAAGTTAAATATAGACTTCAAATAGCACAAGAAAGAGCTAATAGATTAGTAAGACAAGCAAAAGAAAAACAAAAAATTTACTACGATAGGAAAATTCAGCATAAGGAAATAAATATAGGAGATTTAGTCTTAGTAAAAGATGAAACAGGTCATAAATTAGACAGTAGATATAAGGGACCCTATAGAGTAATAGGTATTGATAAACATAATAACTATAGTTTAATTCCCTATAGAGTAACAAATATTAATAATCACAATAATTATTCACTAAGCTACATGAATAAGAAAATCATAGTACATAAAAATAGACTTAAACCTATAGAATAAGAAATTTTCACTTTTTCCAATAAATGTAAGTATGTAAGCACAAAACAAAAACTGAAATGTTAATTTTACCGAAATAAATAAATAAACACAAGCAAGTAAAATAAGCAATCCATTAAATGTAATAGAATGCTCATACATTGACCCTACAAATGTATAAGCATTCTTTTTAGGAAAGGAGGTGTAGCATGTCAGAAATATTTGAGCACATTCAACTCGTAATTTAAAACACAAAAATATGGAATGCACTAAAAGTGCATTCAACCTATTTCATTTATTAAAATTTATAACGTAAACAAACAACAGCCAAATTTTATGCTGACGCCGTATTTCTGATTTGTCGCATTTGCCTTTAAGCTAAGTCGTATGTACGTATGTATGTGCACGGGCACTTGACTACACTTTAAATGCATAAGCCGTACATATATACATACATATCTACATAGCTAGTAAGAATTAGTGTAAATATGTATTATAGTAAATAAGTAGTACATAAGAAATTTTGTGTATAAAAGGGATTGATTTTGTTCAATAAACAATCAATTATTGACTCGCTGTCTTAATAGCGAGACCACAAAATACTTGTTTTATTCGCCGAAGAAAGGGCGACAGAATAGTATGTATGTATTGCTTCAATTAGGCGAAATAAAACAGCAACGATGTGGAAATAAATCAAATGGAACTAAACCGAAAAAAACTTGTTTAATTTATGAGTGAACTTTCCATGTCGATTTTTAAGCGCCCATGAAATTATTTAACGTTGTATTGTTGTTGTTGTAAACATATGCTCATTTTGCATTGCTATAGCGTGTTTGTTGTCAATATTTTTTATTTTTTAAAGACAATTTAGTAAGAAAATTTTAGCTGAAATGAACTTCCTGTTTTGCTATCAAAAATCGCCACGCTGTTGAAAGCATATATGTATGTATGTATGTATGTACATACATACATATGTATGTATGTATTTATGCGAATGCTAAATCTATGCTGCCATAATAATTTGTTTAAAAATTGTTTTTTTTTTATTCTTTTTTATTTAAATATATTTTGTCTTATACCAAAGTAGTTTTTGCCCAACTTAACTCATGATCCGCGTGATTTGCTTGATTATTTTCTTTTATTGTTTCGGTTACTCAAGTGCATAGGTACATATATATGCATGAACATATGCATATTTTCAAAGGGTTACAACAACAAAAATTAGGAAGAATTAAAAAATTAAAAGAATGAAAAACTGCAGCTGCAAATGCATACAAGTCTAAAAACAAGTAAGGCAGCCTAAGTTCGAGTGGAATCGAACATTAGATACTCAGCTGTATGCTTTCATTGTTTGTTTGCGTTTGATGTATATAAAGCGAGTGCTGCATAAAGTGGGCGTGGCCACGCCCATTTTCTAAATTTTTATCAGTCATCCAACTAAGCTTATGAATATTATTCTTTGTGCAAAATGTCATCCCTTTATGAGTTACAAAGATGTCACGTTAAAAATTCCCAAAGGGTGTTCCAGAAATATCTTTGTCAAAAAGTAGGCGTGGTCATAAACCGATTTCAATAAATTTTTGCGTGTCTATTAACACAAGATATAAAAGTGTATAAACCAAGTTTCGTCATAATATCTCAATTATTTGTCGAGTTATGGGCTCCGAAATCTCGTTGATTCCTTTGTCTGAAAAGAGGCGGTGCCACGCCCATTTTCCGAAATTTTTCTATTTTTTGTTTCCGATCTATTGTAGAGCTCATGCCACAAAATTTCAATGAATTATCTTTATACTAGCTGACCCGGCAGACGTTGTTCTGCTAAAATTTATTCCTATGAAGCCTAAAGAAAATTCTTTGATTACAGTATTGCTAACCATTATCTTAGAGTCCATCTTAATTACTGCGAATAACAAAAAAATTGTCTATTCTCTGAATAAAAGTTAGTTATATTCGCCGCGACAAACCTACTGCCCCCGATCCCGATCTCTATCTCAATCCCTATCTCTATTTCAATCTCAATCTAAATCTAAATCTCAGTCTCAATCTCAATCTCAATCTATATCTCAATCCCTATCCCTATCCCTATCCCTATCCTTATCCTTATCCTTATCCTTATCCTTATCCTTATCCTTATCCCTATGCCTATGCCTATGCCTATGCCTATGCCTATGCCTATGCCTATGCCTATGCCTATGCCTATGCCTATGCCTATGCCTATGCCTATGCCTATGCCTATGCCTATGCCTATGCCTATGCCTATGCCTATGCCTATGCCTATGCCTATGCCTATGCCTATGCCTATGCCTATGCCTATGCCTATGCCTATGCCTATGCCTATGCCTATGCCTATGCCTATGCCTATGCCTATGCCTATGCCTATGCCTATGCCTATGCCTATGCCTATGCCTATGCCTATGCCTATGCCTATGCCTATGCCTATGCCTATGCCTATGCCTATGCCTATGCCTATGCCTATGCCTATGCCTATGCCTATGCCTATGCCTATGCCTATGCCTATGCCTATGCCTATGCCTATGCCTATGCCTATGTCTATGCCTATGCCTATGCCTATGCCTATGCCTATGCCTATGCCTATGCCTATGCCTATGCCTATGCCTATGCCTATGCCTATGCCTATGCCTATGCCTATGCCTATGCCTATGCCTATGCCTATGCCTATGCCTATGCCTATGCCTATCCCTATCCCTATCCCTATCCCTATCCCTATCCATATCCATATCCATATCCCTATCCATATCCATATCCCTATCCCTATCCCTATCCCTATCTCTTTCCCTATCCCTATCCCTATCCATATCCATATCCCTATCCTTATCCCTATCCCTATCCCTACCCCTATCCCTATACCTATCTACCTTTACCATACCGGAACCGTCCATCACCATCCGGGCCCACTACTTTAGCCATCTCTGGGAAACAGCCTTAGAAATCACAATGAAAATAGCTGTATGTGGAAGCCCTGCTCAACACCTTTCATTTGCTACCAATATCGCTCGAAAACATTCAGAGGTTCTCCGGGTCCACGCTTTGACCCAAATCTTGGAACCCGGCCTAGGCATCACTATTTAAAGAGCTCTTTGTTGAAGTCCTCCTCAACAGCTTTCATTTCATACCAATATCGCTCAGAAACTTTCCAGGGTCATTCGGTCCCACGTTTTGACCCATATCTGGAGACCCGCCCTAGGCATCGCAATGAAAATAACTTTATGTTGAAGGCCTGTTCAACACCTTTCATTTGATACCAATTTTGCTCGAAGACTTGCTGGGTCGATCTGGGTCCACATTTAGGAATATTTTCCGGGAAGCTCCCCCTTTTTCGGAATTCTATATACCCTATTATGTGCGCTAACACCACATGAATCTGCTGTGAAAATTTCATAAAGATCGGTTGGTTACTTTGTGAGTATATAAAGGACACACATCCACACATGCACACATATACACATGCATACCGATTTTTCCAATTTTCGGACTTTTCCGGAGGGATTATCCAAAATTTTCTTCCGTACGAACCTTCTCCTCGAGAATACGAACAACTAACAAAAAATTTTACAGAAATCGGCCCAGCCGTTCTCATCTGATGAGGTTAGTAACATTTTTTACACCATTTTTATATATATAGATTTGACAAAGATATCGCTTAAAATGTTTTTATTAGGCCACTTTATGATACCCATATATAAAAGTGGGCGTGGTCGTCAACCGATTTTGGGAATTTTTCGTCCAAACATTTGCCTAAGTAAGTATATCACGCCTACCAAATTTCATCGATATATCTTCAACGGTTTCTGAGTTATGACTCATAAAACTTTCAATGTTTGCCCCTTAATAAGTGGGCGTGGCACCGCCCATTTTCCAAAATTTCACCATATTTCTTCATAAGGGCCTGAGCTCAATACGTGTGTGAAATTTTATCACTCTATCTCTATTAGTGACTGAGATACAAAATTTTCGATTTTTACTATATAGGGGAGGTGGACCATGACCACGTCCGATTTCGCCCATTTTCAATACCATCCGTTCCTGTCTTGATACCAACTTAGATTTCAAATTTCATCAAAATATCTCAATTTTTGCGCGAGTTATCGTGCGCACAGACGGACAGACGGACGGACATGGTTCAATCGATTTCTCTTTTCACCCTGATCATTTTGATATATATAAGTCTATATCTATCTCGATTATTTCATTCTGTTACAATCCACCGTTAGGAAATCAAAACTATAATACTCTGTGTACTAGTACAGCTGAGTATAATAATCAAATAAAAATTCTTTGGAAAACAGCTACCCAATAAACACAACGGATTCGCCTCGAATTCGCGCCGGATTCACTTTCTCTGATTATATTATCGCGGCAATAGTTCGCGGCGATAGAGCGGCGAATCCGAATTCGTAGGCATGTCACCTATCACTAGCGATTCGAGAATTTGTTCATTCTCGGATCGCTGGCGATTGGAATTTTTTATCATTAGCGATTCGAGAATTTTTAATTTATCTGATCGTTGGCGATTCGAAAATTTGTTCATTAGCGATTCGAGATTTTTATAAATGGCGTTTCGAAAAATTAAAAGTTTAGAGTTTGGTTTACTGGCAATGGGTTAACTCCGTATAAAATAATAAAAAGCACTTAAGATATTTTTATAAGGAAAGTTTAACTTTCATGAAATAACAAAAGCTTTTCAAATAAATTTGTGCAGTAAATAAAGTCCCCTTATTTAAACAATTTTGAATTGGTTTTTCTACATACCCAATAAACACAAAAGCGAGGATGATATCGTGGCGAATTCGAGAAGAATTCGCGGAGGTGAATGTAATTTTTCGGACTCGTATCGAGTTCGAGATGGACTCGAGAAAAATCAATTATCGCAATAGCATTTATTAAATTTATTAAATCTTGCTTTACACGAAGAAATTCCCTGTTGGGCTTTAATTTACCATTTAAAACTCTACTCAAGAGATTGAAAAGCTCAGATGATATCGTGGCGAATTCGAGGTGGATTCGCAAAAGAAGATTTTCTAGAATGTATTCGCCAATGGGCATAAATCTCGAATCGCCAACGATCCGGGAATATAAAAATGCGCGAATCGCTAATGAGTGGTGACTCGCCTGGGAATTCGGATTCGCCGATCTATCGTCGCGAACTATCGCCGCGATAATATAATCAGAGAAGCGAATTCGTCTCGAATTCGAGGCGAATCCGTTGTGTTTATTGGGTACTTGTATCTATTTGATTATAAACCGATTTGATCTACTTTCGCGAACTCGCCTAGAATTCGCCACGATAACATCTGCGGAGTTCAGGTATAAATGTAAAATTTCAGAACTATAATGATTTTTAAGTGCAAAACAACTTAAAAAAAATAGAAAAACATGATATCGCGAAAATTGATTTTCTCGAACTTGCCGCGAACTCGAGGCGAGTCCGAGAAATTACATTCGCGAAAATCTGCTTTCGCGAACTCGTCTCGAATTCGCCGCGATATCATCCTCGCGTCTGTGTTTATTGGGTACATACATAATAATGGACATTTATACCTATATACATATATACATACATGTGTATGTATTTATGTACATATGTATATGACTTTACAATTATAAAATTCTTAGCTAAGAATCCACAAAATTACCCACTCAAAGAAAATTTTATAGAAGCTATATATTTACAAGCAATCACTAGTCAATCAGCTTTGCATGGGACCTTAGGGAGCAATTGGAAGCGCTGATATAAATATACATACATACATATGCATGTATGTACATACATATCTATCAGTATCTGACACTTATCATGTTGGAGCAAAGAAGAATGAGCTTTAATGTGCATTTATGTATATATATGTATATATTCTCTGGTAATAAAATCGAGTGGCTGTCACAATTAAGCAAGTTAAAGGATGTAATATTTTAAGTGCCACTTTAATGCATGCGATGGGATAAGATGTGCTCTGAAGCAGAAGGCGCAGCTGTAGGAGATATTTACATATATACAGACACAGTTTAATGTGACAGTAAAATTAATTCCTAAAACCTAACAGCAAACAATACATACATATGTAGGTATATTTTTGTATTTATTTAGACATTTGTATTTTGGTAACCGAAAATATTTTAATTTCAATGTATACCCAGAAGTGCTAGCAAATACATGCGAGGCGCACCGCTGGTTATAAAATGTTAGCTTAACATATGTACATACATATGTATACATATGTATGCTCAAATTTATTTTTGATTGTAACGATGTGCATATGCCTGTCTGTATGAATCTACCACACACCTCAAATTACTATTTATATTCGAAATCGAAAGTCAAAGAACTTTATTGTTACAATTTCCGCTGTGTTAGGCGACAAGCAACGGAAACTACAACAAAAGTCTTTATGTACATATGTATGTATATATGCTATACCTACTTCTTTTTTTATTCAGCTAACAAATTAACATAAATTAGAAATTCCTTTAACGAAGTTTTAATGCATTCACAAAGCGATTGATATGTACATATGTATTTCAGTTTAGTTGTGTGTGTCGTACCTACCTAAAACTTTTTTCACTTTTAGTTAGATAACAACAATAAAGTAAGCAAACAAATTGTGTCATACATACTATGTATGTATCTGAATCGTACTTACGTATCGATATAAATAAAATAAATAAATGATGCACACTCGAGCATAAAAACAGCTTTCGAAAAAAAGCTTGGCATGGGTCTTATTGTTCGATCGTTTGCCTGTCTAACTGTCCGTCTTTCTAATATTTTGTTTTTACTATTTTTGTTAGTTTATTTTTTTTGGCAACGGAAATGCCATCTAAATACATACATATGTATTATATGGACAAACACACGTGTTATTAATATATTTTCCGGTATTTCATAGCTTAAGCTGAGTTTGATTTATGTTAATTCAAAATTCAAATAGAGTTATTTGTTTGTTTGTTTGCTTGATAGTAGCCAGCGATGTCAATTTAAACGAAAAAAAGCGCAGCTGCTAAAAAGGGGGAATACTGAAATACCCTTGGGATAAATATACATATGTATCTATTTATGTATGTATGTATGTATGTATGTTTTTCTGACAAAAACCCCACACATGGCCTATACATGAAAAAGTTCTTAAAAGAGAAACGTCAACTTTATGTTTGATAACTAATATCAGTAATTTAATATCTCATAATTTTAAACGCGCACGACTTTTTTTTTTTAAAAATGCTTCGGCACAAAAATTAGCCGCTTTCAAGGAATTTTCACTTTCTTGCATACATATGTATGTATGTAAATACATACATACATATGTGTTAATAATATACATACAGTGGCTCTCAGAAGTATTTCGCATAAGTAATTCATTTATTAAGAAAACGTTAGAAATTCGCCTTTTTTCGAATTCTTTTGCAAATTTTTTTAATGTGGTATTATAAGTAGCTGAATCTTCATACTACAAAAACACATTCAGTAAAAAACCAAAATGCATTTCATCTTTTTTAGAAAATTAAAGAAACGAAAAAAGGCATACATTTTTGCTCACAAAAGTATTTTGCATATTGGTAATTTTGGTGAATAAATGCATCTACAACCTGTTTAATATTATTTATGATATCCGTTCTTTTTCGAAATGGCTTCCAAGAGTCTAGGGATGCGCTCTGCTAGTTTTTGACAAAATCTCGAAGGTATTTTGTCCCATTCCTCGGCCAAAACCGCATTTGGATAATTTTTTGGGGAAATCTTCAATTTTCTCACATGATCTTCAAGATAGGATCAACAATTTTTAATGGTTCTTATATCGGAGCTTTGAACACAAACTTGGAAGTGGTTTTTATTCGAAAGTGTTGACATTTTAACATTATGAGTGATATTTTTCGGAAAAAAGTTGCTAGTACAAAGAAGAACGTCGCTAGAAGAACGCGAAATATTGAGAGAAAATCAACTAAACCCTCACACATAAGCTCCTACAATAAACACAAAACTAAAACCAATACTCAATAATCAAGTATCGTACGAGGCAGTGCACAGAGTACCGAGAAAAACCATATTCACCGCCAAGTACTGCGCAACCAACTCTCTATCTCAAAGAAAGTGTCTTAATTTCCCCAACAAACACAAAATAAAGAAGAATTTGACATTTCTAAAATCATAATTTTAAGTGCCGAAAGCAAATATAATATTTTTTAGTCGTATTTCATGGTGGAAGCCCAATTAACGGCTGAAAATAAAAAAAAATTAAAGCGACTGTTAAGCACTGTAGGAGTTTGTGATCAATCGAGGCTCAGCGAGTTTGTATATCACTTCAGTGAGTTGTAAAACTTATTTTAGTGGATAGTACGATGGACGAGCTTTCCCGATTTTCCATTTTCAGGGAAAACCTACGTTCTAGTGCCGAAAAAATGGGTATGATATACAATGGGTTTTTAATTCAACAAGATAATAATCCGAAAAATACCACTAATTATGCTAAAATGTGAACACTTTTGTGAGCAAAAATGTATGCCTTTTTTCGTTTCTTTAATTTTATAAAACAGATGAAATGCATTTTGGTTTTTTAATGAATGTATTTTTGTAGTATGAAGATTCAGCTATAATACCACATTAAAAAAATTTGCGAATTTCTAACGTTTTCTTAATAAATGAATTATGCAAAATACTTCTGAGAGCCACTGTATGTATTTGATTCGCAAATAGTGTGTAGTATTATTACTTTTACCTAGCATGTTCTAAATAATTCCATTAAACAGTTGAATGTAGAACTTTTAACACCTTGAACATTCCTTTGTTAGTTTGCGAGGTATGTCCAGAGGAAAGTACCTATGCATGTAAATAAATCTTAGGAGAAAAATATCTTCATATATGTACATATGTATACGGATATATGCATGTACATATAACTAAGTACCTATGCATGTAAATAAATCTTAGGAGAAAAATATCTTCATATATGTACATATGTATACGGATATATGCATGTACATATAACTAAGTGATGGGTCAGCTTATATGGCTCGTGCGTCCTTGGTTTCACTTCTTTTCTATACTTTTCATGTTTGAGCGTTTTTTCGTGTTGATGTAACGAATTTATACCTTTTCATAAAATAATTAATTAGTGAAATTCTTTTTGTTTGGCGTGCTTCTTCGGTATATATGTACATCCTACATGTATATCCTATGTGTAGAGTTACAAAAATGGCCACGTATTTAACAACTTAAGCGCTACTTTACGCATGTGTTTATTATTATGCATCTTTGCTTTGGTTAACACCTAATTAACACGGTCATTCTAACTCACTTTGCGCTGTTTTTGGTAGGTCTTTAAGTGGTAATATAATTTATGCAGATATTCTTGTTGTAATTGATATTTAACTTATTTGTTGGCATTACTCTGGACATTTTTTATTTGTTTACCTTGACCAAAATCTTCCCACACTTGTAGTTCTATCTAAGTACATACCTACTCGAAAGTAGTTGTTAACATTGGAAATGTGCTAAGTCAATAGAATAGTTATATGTATATGTAAGTTCATTATTGATTTATAAGAGAAGTAAATTTAAGGCTTGTGTGGTAAATGAAAAAAATTTTTGGTTTTTTTTTATTTAATATGCAACACTCTTTTTACATTTTGTTAAATTTTTATATGTTCTTATGCTATTTTTTACACACAGCGAAACTCGCCGCGGCTATAATTTTTTCCTTCTATTGACAGCTGAGTTTGTATGTTTGCTAACTAAAAAGTATGTCAGCGAGCAATAACTTATTTTTGCATAGCTAGTATCCAGTTAACCTTGGCAAGACAACAACAACGCCAATAAATAATGCAGATCTGCATTTCATACCTACATATATGATTACAAATAGGCTAAACAGTCTGTTAGTTTCTACTACTTATTCATATCAATCTATGGTTTTTCGTTTTATAAATTTTTACAATTAAGAATTGATGTAGTAAGTCTCTAAAAACAATTCTGAAACATAATTACCTAAATAATTTTGTTAAAAAATTCACTCATATATTTCACGTTATGGTGAAATCGTCACCGCTAAATATTAACTCTATACAACCTGTTTTCTTACTATAAGATATGTACATATGTATGTAGTATGTACATAGTATATGTTTGTATGTACATATGTTCTCCTGCTACTTCTCACAATTCTTCATTTCTGCACAATCAGCAAAAATTGCAATTGAGCAAGGCAAACACCAGCCAGAACAGAGTAGAAGAAAATAAGTTTGGTGCAATATCTTGTTTCTTGTCTCTTCTGTTAACTGGAGTTCTTCTGTTAACTTGAGTTCTTCTGTTAAACTAAATCTGTTAATGAGCGACTTTACGATCTGTTAGTTCTTTTAATACGCGTAGGTTGTTTGTGTGGCATAGGTACAATGCAGAAAAGCAGGTGAGACGGATTGATTGTGGAAACATCTGTCAATTACCTGTGTATTATGCTCGGCACAACAAAAAAGGTGCAGGTAAGTACTACTTACATACATACCTGCATACATATGTTCATACATATGTGCATGTGTGCTGCATATTCAGCTGCACTTTTGCCAACAATAGCAAGAACAAGCGAAATATTGCATTGCATGCCACTGCCACTTGGGTAACACTATGTAAAGCCTCATTTTCCTCAACGAACATGTTTCGACATGAATAAATCCGTAAATCGTGAATGAATTGTGTTGAAGGAAACGCTACACAGTAACCGTAATATGGGACTACAGCATATAGGTTAGTTCTGCGATTAAAATATTATGATACTTGTGTATATGAAATATTAAATGAATTGTAGAATCAAAAAAATTTTACTGGTTTTTCTTTAAGTTAATTCATATGCATGTATGTATGTAATAAAATCATGTTCAAGAAAAACTATACCACACTTGTCATTATGTTGGCGCTGAGAGTTGCGCTGCGAGTTGCTTCTTAGTTTGTCTCGTTTTAATGGTTTCGTTTGTCTGTTTCTCAGCATAGCAATTTAATAATTTAACGCTCACAAACGACCTTTCAATTTGAAGTGATTTCAAGTTTTTTTCATGCATTTTTTCTGAGGCAATTTATTCAAATTCACTCGCCTCAAAACGGTTGCACCCAGTGTTGCCGAAATTGGGCCCTTCGGACCAAATCCGGTCCGATAAATTTACTTTGGGCTGTTGGGCGGCTAAAATCAATTTTGGTCCGATTTGTAATATGAATATTTTTAGTGGAGACAATTTTTCTGACGCTAAACATTTTATCTTTCCCGTGTAAAGTTCTTTTATTGTTATATCTAAATTCGCTTGGGACTCGTCTCGCATGCCAAGTTTAATGAAACGTCAAAATCAGACAATCTGACATTTATTTTGCAAATAAAATGCTGAAATTTAACACAAATTATGTTTCACTTGAAAAGCGCCAGCGAACATACTGGCTATTCCACGAATAGGTTAAGTTGGAGTGGCTGCCATAGAGTCGCACTTAGGGCAGTGCAGAGGCCCGTTGTGATACCACAAGAAGAAAACGGATTACTCCTCCTTTTTGAACCAATTTGAGAACTTAATACAGTTCACCAGGGCCTCACTATGTAGTTCTATTTAAAAGCGAAATGTGATTCGAAAGCACATTCTTATTGCATAGAATATATGGAATAGAACTCGAAATTGAACGAATTTTCTTACGAATTAAACTACAGAGTGAGGGCCCAGGTCCTTTATGTCGACGTCCGCGACTTTGCATAGGCTATCCAGGAAGGAAGTCCCAA
This sequence comes from Urophora cardui, assembly GCA_960531455.1. Classification (NCBI taxonomy): domain Eukaryota; kingdom Metazoa; phylum Arthropoda; class Insecta; order Diptera; family Tephritidae; genus Urophora; species Urophora cardui. The sequence goes on from OY482674.1 coordinate 5,711,402, forward strand.
GAAAGCGTCGTCTGCCGCTGTTAAGAGCCGAGCAGTGGCGGATGAGGTGTTCGATTGTCTCCTCGCCTCCAGCTTATGCAGCATCTGCGGTAGGGTGCACCTAGCTTCTCTGCGTGTTTCCCGATGAGGCAGTGTCCTGTGAGTACCCCCACAAGGTTCGAGATGTCATCTCTGCTTAGAGTACTGATGAGATCACTTGTGAACCCATTTCTGCCAGGTTTGCCTTGATGTTCGACATACAGGTTTCTGTAGCCATCTATCGCTTGCTAGTTTATAGATATGCTGTTTAAGAATTAGCTTGTTTGTGGCTAACGGCATACCAATGCGTTCTTTGTCAGGAAGAACCTGCTCGGTAGTGCCCTGCCTCGCAAGTTCATTCGCCATACAATTGCCATTGATATCCCTACGTCCCGGGACCCTACACGAGGTGCAGACAGGTCTGTTTGGCCATCTCCTTTAGAGATCGGCGACAGTCTAGTATTAGTTCTGAATTGAATGAGTGGGAGCCAAGATTACTTAGTATGTACATATGTATTTAAAAATAAATATTTAATTCCATTTTAAGTTGACTTCTGATTTCTGGGCGTTTTTTGGCGGAATTGGGCGGTAATTTGGTCGGTAAAATTTTTTTGCAGTGGCAACACTGGTTGCACCTTCATTTATCGCTGTATATGGCTTTATTATTTTTAATTTGCTTCTTCCAGCTGTTTCAACAACGCTGCTATCAAAGCGACAGCGGGAGTGCGATCAGATCATTTAGCTGTTGCTGAAGCTTTCATTTATTTTGTTTTTAATTTTGTTTCTTTTTTTGTGTCGTTTGTGCCAGTTTCAGTTTCGGTTAGAGCTTTGTCTGCCCACAATGGAATTGTTAGGATGACCGATAGCCGGTTTTATTTTTTATGTTAGCGCGATTCGGTGTTTATTGTATTTTGTGTTTTATTTCAATAAAACCTGTTTATTTCAGTTTTCGGTTTGTTTGGTTTTTAATTTTTCGACAAAGTTGCGAAATTCATTGCAGTTTTTATTTTATTTTTTTTTTATAGTTTTTATTTCTTTTCTTTTTTTAATATAGTTTTAATTTTTTTGTTTTCTTTTCATGTTTTTTCGTGTTTTGTTATTTCCTTTTACTTGTACATATGTACATACATATATAATTTTCTGCTTCATCAGCATTTTTTATTGCAGTTTTAGCATTGCATTCATCGCACTTTGTTCCGGACAATCAGCTGTTCGTTACTTTGTTTTGTTTTGTTGTTTATTATTTTTTCATCTTCATGAATTCTGAGACTTTCTTGCAAAACATTGCGACATTCTTAATGGAGAATATTAAAAAAAAAATTGTTACCTACTAAAAGCAAACTTCAAGAGGGCACAACCCATAGTAGGTACTGATTTATTATAAGACCAAAAAGTTCCTGAAGAGTCAATGAAATTGTTTTCCAAGTGACAACCTCAAACATCTGAAGCTTATGATCACCTAAGAAAACACTTCTATTATTTTTATTAAATAAGCTGTATGGACAACCTATCGCTACACATAAATACATGATTTTAATTATAGGCGCCGCCAGAAATTCTCAAATCGCCGTCGAGTCAAGTTAATTTCAACTTGTTTGAAAATTACACACATCACACAAAAGTAGGCAGACAAATTAACTAATAATGCGCATTTGGGTAGGTTAAGTTGTTAAGAAGACTAGCTACAAAAGAGTAGGCAGCAGATATTAATATGTAGACTCATTGTAGACAATGAGTTAGCCTTAAGAATTAGAATTGAAATATGTACATATGCTTGAAATAAAATTTCCGCCAATACGATTACCTGAAAATGATGGTGCTCTTCGGCTTTAACTGACTAACTGAATAACCTGACATCAATTATGGCTATAGAACTATGACTTCATGCACAGAATACAATACAGGAAGTGTAACTGCATTGAAATATAAATTTGTAGGTAGTTGTTAAACGGAAATGGCATTAGTGCGTGTTCTAACACCGCCAACAATGGACAAGAGCAAAGCAGAGGTTTCTATGAGACACTTTGAGTTCAGGGTTGTGCAGACGCTACATAGTTCAGCGGACTTACCTACATACATATATACATACATACGTACGTATATTGGTTTAATTTGTATGTGAAAGACAAGCAACACTGTTAATTTACGGTACAACTGAGCACTTCCCTACAACAGATGATCAAAACAATGTACACATGAAAAAGGCCATCGAAAACAGACGTGCATAAAAGTGAGGAAAATTAATGAATTACTAATAAATATGTACCTACATATGTACATACTTCAAAAAAATTCTACATAGGAACAACAATAACAATAAACTGCATATGAACGTACATAGGTATGTATTTATATGCATACGTAAATGGAAATTCTTGAAAGGTGCGTTGGCTGAACTGACTACGTCCAACAGCTGCTCTTTTTTTCAGCTACCAAATGACGTTCAATTGATTTCAGCCTTTTGTTTTGCCCCTTCAAAATTACGTATATACATACATACGTACGAGTTTTTCCGTAGACAATAAATGCAATCAAAATGCATTTGCTCTCGCAGTTGATTCTCTGCCACAAAGAAACATATATAAATATGTATGTATATACATAAATGTGCATTCATAGAAACATTTGCCATATAATCAGCTGAGGTTAATGGGCACAAGCGCTTCATTGCTGTTGCTTTATGCTTCTGCTAATGTTTTTATACCCAGTTGTGTCTTACTGGGCAAAACTAAGAAGTGAAACACTGCTAGTTTTACGTCAAATACCTCCATTTGGTATATAATATTTCAGTTTCTTTTGAATGTATTATTTTTAATTTCCATGATTTGGTTGATTAGTTTAAAGGGAAAAATTAACGCTCAAAAGCAGCAACATTTGTTATTGTTGCTTGTTATGGTTCATTTGTTTTTCAGTTTTTCAAAATTTTCGCTTTTTTTTATAACATTCACTGTCTGTCCGTTTGTCTGTCCATCTTGTGTTCACTTATGTATGCAAGCATTACGCTTCGGTTATTAATATTTTTAATATTTTAATAGTTTTGTGCAACTTTTTACACATAAATACTCCATTGAATTGGTTTTATTAGAATGCGTTTAATTTCATTGGCCGCGTTATTCAGATTTGAATTTATTTATTTATTTATATTCGAATTAAGCAAGGAAAGGATTGGATTTATTTATTTGCTTGCTATATCCCGCCAGCCTGCAATATAAGCGTGTATATGGAATTAGCATCTGTGCTTAAAGATGTACACGCGCTGATGAACTCCTCTGACTCTATGCTTGTGTTAGGCGATTTTAATCTTCCGTGCATTTCTTGGAGCGTTTCAGAGGAGAATATTATTCCGAACTCATCGAGATCGGACATGAATAGCTTTTTCGATCAGATTGCCGATCTTTCCCTCAACCAGGTGAACATATTTCAGAATGCGTTCGGGAAAATCTTAGACTTGGTTTTTGTAGATGATAGCTCTAAGTATGTCCTTCACCGCTGTGACCCTCTTGTTCTACCGGAGGACTTATACCACCCTTCTCTAGAGATTACATACGAAATTGTAAACAATATTAATGGCTGCATTTCTAGTTCAGCTAACACAAGTACATATTATAATTTTTCCAAGGCCAACTTTAAAAAACTTAATCATGAGTTAGCTAGTTTAACATGGCCAAAATTCAATAACGATGTCGAGCAAAACGTTTTACTTTTTAATAAAATTATTCATTGCCTATTTGAAAAACTTGTGCCTAAACGTGTTCGTGAGTACAGTGAGCCATTACAACCTTGGTTCACAAAAGAGCTTAAAACTTTAAAAAATAAGAAATCCCGATTTTTCAAATCATACAAGAAATCGGGCTTGCATGCCGACTACTTAAAGTATGCTGAGCTTAGACGCCAATACTTTGTGTTAAATAAAAAATGCTATAGAGCTTATATACGTAAAATTAAGTCTAATTTTATTCGTAATCCAAAATCGTTTTACAGTTTCGTAAACTCCAAGAGAAAAGTTAATGGGTTTCCGTCTGCTATGAGATATCAAGACAACACTTCAAGTGATAGTCAAGAAATTTCCAATCTTTTTGCACAATTTTTCAAACATAATTATTCCAACATAGAAGAACTTCCATTTCGTAACTATCCATATCGATTATCTCCTAATACATCAATTTACAAACCATATATATCTGCAGATGACGTGTTATCAGCTTTATTATGGTCCTGACCAGATACCAACATGCTTTCTAAAAAAATGTGCCATAAACCTGTTTAAACCACTAACTGCATTATTCAATAGTTCCTTAGAACAAGGCATTTTCCCTATGCTCTGGAAAGAGTCATTCATTATCCCCCTTCATAAAAGCGGGAGTAGGTCCTCCATAGAAAATTATCGAGGTATAGCAAATATTTCGGCTATTCCTAAATTATTTGAAGCAATAGTTACCAATAGATTGTCTCATTCAACGTCCTCATTAATTTGTGATTCCCAACACGGGTTCTGTAAGGGTAAATCAACGGTCACAAACCTACTGGAGTTTACCACTAGTATTTCAAATGGATTTTCTCAAAACTTGCCCACTGATGTTATATACACGGACTTCAGCAAAGCATTTGATAAAGTCAATCACACCTTGCTGATTCTTAAACTTGATCTTCTTGGCTTTCAGCCCAGCCTTTTGCAATGGATATCTTCATATCTTTTAAATAGGACACAAAGGGTGATTTTCAAAAATGCTTACTCGTCTATTATTAATGTTACTTCAGGAGTTCCTCAAGGCAGTCACCTTGGCCCGATTCTGTTTTTGCTATTTATTAACGATATAACTACTACAATTAAACACTCAAAAATTTCATTGTATGCGGACGACGTAAAGCTTTTTAGATCAATCTCTTCATTTGATGATAGAACTTTGCTTCAGGAAGATTTAAATTCCTTAGTTTCTTGGTGTGACACTAACTTAATGCCACTTAACCTCAATAAATGTAAATTCATGCGCTTTTCCCGGAAAACCGTACAGCCAGCTTCTTATGCAATAAATGGCTTAGGCCTCGAACAAGTAAATGAGTTTGTGGATTTAGGTGTAATAATGGACTGCAAACTTAGTTTTAACATTCATATTAATGCTACAGCAAATAAGGCAAGAGGTGTCTTAGCGTTTGTAAAACGTTGGTCAAAGGAATTCAGCGACCCATACATAACTAAAACACTCTTTACAACTTTAGTAAGACCTATATTGGAATATGGTTCCATAGTTTGGAATCCATACTATCAGATTCACTCTGATCGCTTAGAGTCAGTCCAAAAACAGTTTTTGCTTTTTGCTTTAAGAAATTTGCCTTGGGATTCTGGTTACAATCTTCCACCGTATACTAGCCGTTTAAAACTCCTTAATCTTCCGACTCTTGCAAGTCGACGAGAAATGTTAGGGGTAATATTTATCGTTAAGCTCTTGAATGGCTTAATTCTTTCTCCTTTCTTGCTAGCTGAAATAAACTTTAACATTCCTTCTCGTTCAACAAGACACTTCAACCCTATCTACTTAAAGCAGTGTAAATCAAACTTTGAATTAAATGAACCTTTCCGGGGTTTATGTAAGAGCTTTAATTCCTATTCCAGCTTTTTAGATATTTCGGACTCACTTTTCATTATAAGGGAAAAAATACTGTCTTATCTTAACACATAGTAGCGATTATTCTGTTATAATTCTCAAGACTAACTTCAATTGTACTATACTCAGCTGATGATTTTATTTCTCTGTAGCTGAGCAGTTTAAGATCTCGACGCTTAACAAACTCCTGCCACTCAACACCTCGGCATTTTATGTAAATAAAAAATATCCGTACGTCATGCGGGTGCGCCTCTCGTGCGGTCGGGCGGGATTGGAGGGCGTGGGTTATTATTATTATTATTATTATAATCAATTTGAATTTCTTAGGATTATTTGAAGTGCTAAGAATAGTCACAGTGTTCACATTAAAATTTAAGTGTTATTTTTTTCATGTGATTACATAGAGACATGCTTGTATGTTACATACATACATATGTACAAAGGTCAAGCGCAAAATTGGTTACTTTTTACAGAGTTCAAATGGGGATGATTGATTTAATGAGAAGATTCAATATTCAATTTTCAATAACATTTAGCTAGCTGCATTTAATGGCCGTTCGCTTAAAAATTTCCGCTTGCTCTTTCCAACAAATTAAACTTATTGATTAAACGCATTAAAAAGTGAAAAATATTAATGCTAAAAACACATTGGAATGTGCGGAATGTGAAACTTGTAAAAGACAAAGAAAATAGTGGAACTCGTTTGCCTTTGCAAGGATGAAGCAGCCAACGATTTTTATGCGCATCGCATTTACGCCATACCATGCAATGTTGTGTGTTGTTGTTGTTGCTGCTTTTCCGCACACTTTTCTCTATTAATTTCTTTGTTTTGTAACTATTTTTTTGCATTTTTTGTTGTTTTTGTTCTTGTTTTTTTGCCAGCCTACAGCTGTTTACAACTGTTGTTCGACAACTATTTTGTGTCGTTGTTGGTGTTGCTGTTGCTGAATTTGTTATTGTTGCTGTGCATGCATGCGCCTCTATTGCTGGGTAGCATTTGAATGTTGTTTGTTCACTCTGTAATTTTTCCAGCAATTGTTATTATTGTTGTTGTTGCTACCGAAGTTGTTGCTATCGTAAAAGAATGTGCACTTGCGTGGCAGCAAACTTGTTTTTCCCAGGCTTGCACATTTATTTGCTTGAGCCGTCCGCTGTCGTTGGTATGTCTGTATGTATGTATGTATGCATGAGGCAGTCAGCCAGCAGGTTGGTTGCATGGTGTGTGCGCCACAGTGTGACATTGCATAATACATACATATATGTATATACATACATACACATATATAGCGGGGGGTGTAGGAAGTGGGTTTGCCAGAAGGTATGTTTATTGGTATGTGAACTTCGCCATCAAGCGGCTAACTAGCTGACGCCACAGCCAGAAGCGTGCATTGTTATTGCCACATACCTACATATGTACATACATACATACATAACTGTAATCTTGTGGCTGATATACGGACGTTTAAAGTGTACCTATGTATGTCTTTTGGCGTTAGGCGATTTAGTCTCAGAAGTTATATGCACAGATTTTTTTTTTTTTTTTTTTTTTTTTTTAGTAGGGGGAAGCATCGAAAGCCGAAAAGTGCGAGACTTCAACCCGCTAAACCTAACCTACTCCCGCCCCAGACAATACTCCCACGGAACCACCGGACAAGGTATTACTTCCTGGGAGTGGGGATTAGACACTTAAGTCTACATATTTTTTAATTGCGGACGGACTGACGCCTACGTTGATCTGTCGAGCTCAGTTGGGCCATGATTGAGGCCGAAACCTCGCTAACTATATCCCATGTAGCAGAGGACTGACACATAAGTGCAGTCAAGTTTTCCACCGTGATAGCTGCTCCTGAAATACCCTGTATTCGCCTACGTTCTGCTAGGAAACGAGGACATTCAAAAAACACATGTTCTGCACTTTCTACCTTTCCTGGACATTCAGGGCAAAAGGGACTCTCTTCTAACTTAAACCTATAAAGGTAAGCTCTAAAACACCCATGCCCACTAAGGATCTGGGTGAGGTGGAAATTAGGTTCGCCGTGCTTTCTATCTACCCAACTGCTGATGTTCGGTATAAGCCTGTACGTCCATCTACCCTTCAATGAAGCTTGCCAACGTTGCTGCCACATTTGGCGACACTTTCCCTTTATCTGTGCTTTTTCGATACATGTGGCTGGCTTTGTTACATTATGTAAATCGCACACTTCTCGAGCTTGAATGTCGATTGGAGGCATGTTTGCTATGACTTCGGCAGCGTCGCTAGAGACAGTGCGAAATGCACTTATTACGCGAAGAGCGGCGAGTCGGTAAACCGATTGTATTTCTTTTATGTAAGTCTTACACTCGAGAGCTTCGATCCACACCGGGGCAGCATACAGTATGACTGAGCTAATTGCCTTTGAAATAAGATGCCTACGACTTGAACGTACACAACCCTTGTTCGCCATCATTCTTGAGAGTCCACCATACATTTTCATAGCTTTCTCTGCAGCTTGGTTAAGATGGTCTTTAAATGTAAGCTTGCCATCTAGTATTACCCCCAGGTATTTGAGAGTTGGCTGGGAGGTTATCTCGCAGTCCCCAACGGATATGCAAATTTTCTCTTGCACTTTCCTTGTACTTACGAGTAGTACTTCTGTTTTATTCTCTGCCAGGCTAAGATTTAATAACGAAAACCAGTGACGGATTCGACGTATAGCATCGTTACACAAGCGTTGGAGGTCTTTAAGGTGTTTGGCGACCCCTACAACTATTAAGTCATCTGCGTAAGCGATCAGTTTCAAGTTTGCTGACTGAGGGAGCTTTAGGACACCGTCATACATTACGTTCCATAGCAACGGACCTAGTACCGATCCTTGCGGGACTCCACTAGAAATAGCGTAATTCTTAACGCCTTCGTCGGAATCATAGATGAGAATTCTATCCGTAAAGTAGCTCAGAATAATGTTCATGAGATATTGCGGCACCTTGAATTTGCGTAATGCCCTTATTATGTGATACCATCCAGCCGAGTTAAAAGCGTTACATATGTATGTATGTATGTACATATGTATGTATATTGGTGCATGTACCCAACAAAAATCTAAGCCATATTAAGAATTGTAACAGCAGATTTAAAAGCTTACGAACTAAGGCCTGAAAATTTTATGGGTAGCAAATTTGTATGGCGTAAAGCTTAAAATATGGCTGATTTTCCCATAAGGAGTATTCTCTCTCTGAGAGCACAGCTTATTCCAAAGGCTTATCCGCCATGCCTAATAAGGCCTATATAAGTAAAAGGTAGTTAGGAGCAGACAGAGTGAGTGCATAACAGAAACAGCGGTGCCCGATTTTTCAACACTAAGCAAAACTTTTTTGCAGGGTACTTACAGATTTACCTTCGTAGGTGAGTAAATATGTATTTGGATATGTACGAATCACCATCAAAGTACTGGCTTATGGCTGTTAGCTGCCGGCCAAATTCCAAAGCGTCTGCAAACTTTGGCATTTCGAGTGGTGCGAACGACCTGCACACATGCACAAATGCAAGCAGACAGTCGGTGCTAAAACAGTCGATGGTGGGACAATTGAAACAAGTTATAGCAAATTTTAAAGTGAAATAATTTAGAAGTTTATTTGTCATAGGTAGGTAACCAGAATTCGAAATATAGAAATATACATATGCACATATGTAATTGGAAAATTGACTTTGCCAAATACATATGTACATACCTACATATATATGTACATACATATGTAAAGAAAGTTCTTAGAAACCAATTCGATTTTGTAGTATTGCACCGAAAAAGGTACGTCTCCAACTCGACATAACTGTTGCATATTGGTTGAAAATATTGTTGCTAAATAACGACTTAAATAAAATTCCTTTTAGTGTGGCTTACGTTGGGTTGGGCACAAGAAAAGTTAGTTGAAAGATATAAAACACACGATGGTGGCTCTTTATTGGTTTCGCTAGCTCTATGGTATTCTAACGGTTTTATGCACATGTATAAATGTACACATATGTATAGCAACATATTTTATGTGTATATACATACATTCGTACATACAGAGGTACCTATCTGTTAAATTTTAAGTACATACATAAGTACCCCAGCAATTAATTATGAACTAAATGTCAAGTACAAACCGCATAAAATCAATTCGGACAACTATTAAATGTTTTTGGAAAAATGCCAACTAACAGTAAGTATCTAAATGGCATAACATCCGTTGACATATACACATCCATACATATGTACATACATACATAAATATGTATGCATTTCTCGAGAAAAAAAAAGCAAAAGTGTGTGCATTCATGCGGAAAAATTCAAGTGCACAAAGGAAGCGCAAATGAGTTTTTCAACAGAAGCGAAATAAACAAACATGTCGGCCAAGGAAGTTAATAGAAATCAAAGAAAGCATTTACCGTTGCCGTTTGCCGGGCTGCGATTGGCGAGTGGCGGCTGAGGATTGCTGTGCCGCACATGTGCAAGATGCGTGGACTTTTTGTCTTATGATTTTTAAGTACGTATTTTATTTTCTCTTCTACCGGAAGCTTGAAAGACAGCATTGCTAAATTGCAAACATGTGGCAACAAAAAATGTGTTTGAAGCAAGTACCTACAAATGAGAAGAATGTCAAGTTCGGCTGAAATGAGACCGAGATTTCCTTCACTAACTTAATTTTTCATGGCGGAAAAATATTTAATTTTGATGTTAATTTTTGTCGTGGTTATTATTTCCATGATCGCTAGCATATCAGTACAGAATATTAACCCTTTTTGCGTAAGTGACAAAAAAGTCTTCCATCATTTCTATTTTTTATGTTTAAATTTTTTTTTATATTCAACAACATACGCACAAGCGCTGCTGCTGCTGCTGGTTATAAAATCAAATCTTACAATGATAACTAAAAACGAAAATAGGTACCCATTGTCTACGACGAATGCACATGTTGTCTTGAATACAAACAAAAACTGATTTCCTTTTATCATGCATCATCATCATTTGGGCGATCGGCGACATCCTGCAACTCAAATACATAAATACAAAAAAATGTATTTATTTACGCCTCCTCCATGTTGTTTGTGGCTCATGTGCAACATATGTATGTATTTATGTACATATGTATGTATTTTCTTTCATAAAGCGATTTTATATGCTTTTCATGGATACACAGTTAGACGTTGCAATGTCTGCTGGATCAGCGTGTATTCCAAAAGTGAGGAGCTGGTAAGGACCAGACAGATGAAGCATGTACAAATTTATTTACATATACATATATATATTTACAAGTACATGTGTCCACAAGATGGTGTGAAAAGATGCGTCTTGTTTAATGGAGACTCGAGAACGTAATATGTGAAGATAAACATGTATAATATGCTTTGTATCCCATTCGAAGGGTGCTACTAAGGGTTAAAGATCCCATTAAACCCTATAAATGCTCTTCAGTGCATGCCAATATAAAATGAGTTGTTGCTTAAAATCTCATTTTATGATTCAAAGTTAAAATAAACAAGTAAGGAAGCCTAAGTTCGAGTGCAATCGAACATTAGATACTCAGCTGTATGCTTTCATTGTTTGTTTGCGTTTGTTCGATATAGGGTGTATTTTATATGAAACGAGTGCTGCATAAACAGGGCGCAGCCACGCCCATTTTCAAAATTTATATCAATCATCCAAATAAGCATACAAATATTATTGTTAGTGCAAAATTTCATCCCTCTATGACTTTTAGTTACAAAGACTTCACGTTACAAATTCCAAAAGGGTGTTCCAGAAATATCTTTGTTAAAAAGTAGGCGTGGTCATAAACCGATTTCAATACATTTTTGCGTGTCTATTAACACATGTTATAAAAGTGTATAAACCAAGTTTCGTCATAATATCTCAATTATTTGTCGAGTTAAAGGCTAAGAAATCTCATATATCCCTTTGTCTAAAAAGAGGCGGTGCCACGCCCATTTTCCAAACTTTTTTATTTTTTGTTTCCGGTCTATTGTAAAACTCATGTCACAAAATTTCAATGAATTATCTTTATATTTCACATAGATATCGCTTAAAATGGTTTTATTAGGTCACTTTATAATACACATATATAAAAGTGGGCGCGGTCGTCAACCGATTTTGGTAATTTTTCGTCCACACATTTGGCTAAGTAAATATATCACGCGTACCAGATTTCATCGATATATCTTTAACGGTTTCTGAGTTATGGCTTATTAAACTTTCAATATTCGCTCCTTAATAAGTGGGCGTGGCACCGCCCATTTTCCAAAATTTTTGTAGTTTTTGTTTTATGTCCATAGTTGGACTCCTGCCACAAAATCTCAGTGATTGATCTTTATATTTGACAGAGATATCGCTTAAAATGTTTTTATTAGGCCCCCTTATATTTCCTATATATAAAAGTGGGCGTGGCCGTCAACCGATTTTGATAATTTTTCGCCAAAACATTTGACTAAGTAATTATATTACGCGTACCGAATTTCATCGATATATCTTCAACGGTTTCTGAGTTATGACTCATAAAACTTTCAATGTCTGCCCCTTAATAAGTGGGCGTGGCACCGCCCATATTCCAAAATTTTTGTGTTTTTTGTTTTATGTCCATAGTTGGACTCATGCGACAAAATTTCAATGATAGATCTTTATATTTGACAGAGATATCGCTTAAAATGGTTTTATTAGGTCACTTTATAATACACATATATAAAAGTGGGCGTGGCCGTAAACCGATTTTGATAATTTTTCGTCAAAACATTTGTCTATGTAAGCAAATTACGCGTACCAAATTTCATCGATATATCTTCAACGGTTTCTGAGTTATGACATATAAAACTTTCAATGTTTGACCCTTAATAAGTGGGCGTGGCACCGCCCATTTTCCAAAACTTCATCAAATTTCTTCATAAGGGCCCGAGCTCAATACGTGGGTAAAATTTTAAAACTCTAGCTATATTAGTGGCTGAGATACCAAATTTCCGATTTTTTCTATATAGGAAAAGTGGGCGTGGTCATGGTCCGATTTCGCCCATTTTCAATACCAACCGTCCCAGTCTCGATACCAACTTGCGTTCCAAATTTCATCAAAATATCTCAATTTTTGCGCGAGTTAGAGTGTTTACAGACGGACGGACGGACAGACGGACGGACGGACGGACGGACGGACGGACGGACGGACGGACGGACATGGCTCAATCGATTTCTCTTTTCACCCTGATCATTTTGATATATATAAGTCTATATCTATCTCGATTATTTCATTCTGTTACAATCCACCGTTATGTGATTAAAACTATAATACTCTGTGTACTAGTACAGCTGAGTATAATGAAGTGTTTAAATAGTATTTTTTTTTTCTTTTCCAACTTTTTATTTTATTTTTTTTCAGTTTTTATTTTATGGCACTAGGTACCAGCTCAAGGCAAAATCGTTTAAGTGCAATCTTTTTATTAATAGTACATTATTCAAATTGCTCACAGATAATAATGTGTGTCTCCGCAATTAATTTGTGAGCTTCAAAGGTCACAAAAATATTTAATTAAAAAAATGTAATTACTTCATTTGTACTAAATACTTTAAACTTAACAAGGCTATAGAAAAAATATGGAAGAAAATGAATTGTTGGAATAGACAACGCTTATAAATGCAGTAGTTAGAATATATACAGACATACATACATATGTATGTACATAGGTACATTCACACTAAATTGCTTCATAAATTTGTCTTTCATAATCACACATCAAATCAAATGCCAGTCGAAGTTCAAACTAATAAACAATTAAATAAGAAACAAGTAAGGAAGCCTAAGTTCGAGTAGAATCGAACATTAGATACTCAGCTGTATGCTTTCATTGTTTGTTTGCGTTTGTTCGATATAGGGTGTATTTTATATGACACGAGTGCTGCATAAACAGGGCGCAGCCACGCCCATTTTCAAAATTTGTATCAATCATCCAAATAAGCATATAAATATTATTGTTAGTGCAAAATTGCATCCCTCTATGACTTTTAGTTACAAAGACTTCACGTTACAAATTCCAAAAGGGTGTTCCAGAAATATCTTTGTTAAAAAGTAGGCGTGGTCATAAACCGATTTCAATACATTTTTGCGTGTCTATTAATATAATAATAATATAATAATAATACAATGGCGCTATTATAACTCTGACGAGTTTTATGGCCGAGCTTCTCTCCCAATTCGAGGTGTGCTCCTTTTTGTTTTTTCCTACTAATTGGGTGGACCTACAGTTTTATGCCGGCTCCGAACGGCGAATGCATTTTTTGTGAGAAGCTTTTTCATGGCAGAAATACTCTCGGAGGGTATGCCGCCCACTGCCGAGAGGTGACCGCTGCTCTTAAAAAACCTAATAATTGGATTTTTACTAATTAGAAAAATTTGTTTGGCTCGGACCGTGGTTTGAACCCGAGACCTCTGGCATAGCAGGCGAGCACTCTACCCACTGCACCACAGCGGCCAACTAACACATGTTATAAAAGTGTATAAACCAAGTTTCGTCATAATATCTCAGTTATTTGTCGAGTAATAGGCACGTAGATTCCTTTGTATAAAAAGAGGCGGTGCCACGCCCATTTTCCAAACTTTTTTATTTTTTGTTTCCGGTCTATTGTAGAACTCATGTCACAAAATTTCAGTGATAGATCTTTATATTTGACAGAGATATCGCTTAAAATGTTTTTATTAGGTCACTTTATAATACCCATATATAAAAGTGGGCGTGGTCGTCAACCGATTTTGGTAATCTTTCGTCCACACATTTGGCTAAGTAAATATATCACGCGTACCAAATTTCATCGATATATCTTTAACGGTTTCTGAGTTATGGCTTATAAAACTTTCAATATTTGCCCCTTAATAAGTGGGCGTGGCACCGCCCATTTTCCAAAATTTTTATAATTTTTGTTTTATTTCCCTAGTTGGTCTCCTGCCACAAAATTTCAGTGATAGATCTTTATATTTGACAGAGATATCGCTTAAAATGTTTTTATTAGGCCCCTTTATAGTTCCCATATATAAAAGTGGGCGTGGCCGTCAACCGATTTTGATAATTTTTCGCCAAAACATTTGTCTAGGTAAGCAAATTACGCATACCAAATTTCATCGATATATCTTCAACGGTTTCTGAGTTATGACATATAAAACTTTCAATGTTTGACCCTTAATAAGTGGGCGTGGCACCGCCCATTTTCCAAAACTTCAACAAATTTCTTCATAAGGGCCTGAGCTCAATACGTGGGTAAAATTTTATCACTCTAGCTATATTAGTGGCTGAGATACCAAATTTCCGATTTTTTCTATATAGGAAAAGTGGGCGTGGTCATGGTCCGATTTCGCCCATTTTCAATACCAACCGTCCCAGTCTCGATACCAACTTGCATTTCAAATTTCATCAAAATATCTCAATTTTTACGCGAGTTATCCTGCGTACGGACGGACGGACGGACGGACGGACGGACGGACGGACGGACGGACGGACGGACGGACGGACGGACGGACATGGCTCAATCGATTTCTCTTTTCACCCTGATCATTTTGATATATATAAGTCCATATCTATCTCGATTATTTCATTATGTTACAATCCACCGTTATGAAATCAAAATTATAATACTCTGTGTACTAGTACAGCTGAGTATAAAAATATACGTTTTGTCTACGCTTCATAAGCATTTGTTTGCATTTGCAACCAAAAAATAATAATATTTTAAATTAAAACCAAACAATTTCAAATCTAATACAAATATTTAATTATCAAAAACTATTTGCCACGGATAGACGGGCAGCTACCGTATAAAGCAAGAAAAAATAAATAAAAAATTGTGGGTTTTATTTACATTGATTTATGAGTTTATGCTTTCGGTATTAAATTTGAAAGCAATAAATGTGCAATCAAGCATAGATACGTGCATACCCCGCAGGAAAAATTAGAGATTGTACAAACTGTAGCTGGGAAGAAACCTTAATATGGGAGAGTACTTACATAAGTTGTAAAAAACAAACGAAGACAAAGACCGACTTGCTGCCAGTTGCTTCACACAAATGTTCAGCTTTTCCTACAAGGCAGATCCCTTATATTTGTATGCATAGATCTCATACTAGAGGAATCTAAAATTTTCTTTCGTGATTATCGCTCAACACCGGCAACACAACGCATATTGTTGCTGCTGTGTTTTTTATACATAATAAGCATTTATTTAGTAAATTTTTGTTTATTTATTTCTAGAGTTTGTAGGTAGATATCAATGCATGTTTTATGTTAAACTTGTTTTTTATGCACCGAAATGAGATAGGGGAAGGAAAGGAAAATGTGGTTATGAGTTTTTTTGGTTGATTTGTGGTAGGTATTTGATATGAGTATCTTTATTTTTGGGTATCGAGAAAGTAAACAGTAGCACAAAATTAAGTGAACACATGCTTCTTATGTCTTTAGTGAATTTTAAGTTTCTTGACGAAAATTATAAATCGTCGCCCGGATAAATTAAAGTCGTATGTTACATTTAAAGACTTTACGAAAAACAGGTTTGAAGTTTGGAGTTGTATTTCTCCTCATAACATTTTCTCCAAAGTCTGGCAGATCACTACTAAGCCACAAAATACTTAAATTATTTTAATTTTGTTATATATTCTTTATTATTTTGGAATTTGTAAAGGATTTTCTTCAGTAAAATGTTGTCGTATGTTACCTTTAGCAACAGTTTTGCAGGAAATGTGTATAACGTACGACAAAATGTGTGAACTAAATTTTTAAATTAGTTAAATATTTTATTTTATTTCTCATTAAATTAAATAAATTAAATAATTGACAGCGAGTAAAAGCACATTAGAAATTAGACTAAATCGCTTGTGACCTTGCTCATACGACAAAATACTGCTCAATATCTCTTAAACTAAAAGAGAAAACAAAAAACGGATAACGTCATTCGAAAGATCTTGATAAGTTAAGTATAACTGCATTATTAACTCAATTCGGCCCAAATTTCACATACGATAGTCATTTATCCGGGCGACGAAATGAAAATAAATAATTTTTTCCCATTAAAATTATTTCATATATGTACATTAGGGTGGTCTTTAAATTATCGATTTTCTGCGGTCTCACCCATCGGTAACAACACAGTCAAAGATATCATATATAAAGTTTACTCCCGATCGGAGATGGTTACGGGGTGTCGTTAGTAATCATGTTTATCGCTGCCCTCTGCGAAGCCTATAATAGAATTGGAACATAATTTGCGTTAACTTCACTGACCAAAAGGCTCATTATGCTGTTAGGAAGAAAAAATAGCTTGGTAAGTAGCTTGAAATTGCCATTGCTATTTTCTTACTCATGAGGAATTTCTCCCTATGACACCATCATATATCAGACGAACTTCACTCTGACTCCAATTTTATTTAATTTACGCGCATATTTTCCACATTTCCCCATTTTCAAGGTGCATATTTTAGCAGTTAACCTTAAAATGGGTCAATGCTTTGCTTTCGCCCCCTCTCCGCTCACGTTAAATATTCCAAATTTAGGCTATCGAATAGCCATTGTTTACATTTCCTTATCTGTGGCGCGTTTTTTTAATGCTTTCTTTTTATTAAAATGAAATGAAAAAATGAAATGGAGAATGCTGAAAATGTGAATTTACATGCGCGTGTACATATGTATGTTCCATGTGAATATATTTTATCGTTAATTGACAGCTGCCCTCAATTTGCACATTTACATAGGCATGTACTTATTTATGTACATATATTGGGGGAGATTTGGGTACAAAGTAATTTGATATAATGTTTCGATATCAACAGCTGTTTTAGCGATTTGGTATGATGATGAGGAGAAAGAAAAAATTGACTGAAAGCAGTTTACATCCGGTTTCTTGTATGCATATTATTACTTATTATTGATATTAGCTTTGATACTTATAATATATATTTTTTAATTAGTCGAAGTTTTGTTGGGTATTTTTTACATGATGTGAGGTGCATAGATATGTCTCATTCTTTTTGATTTTTGGTTTTTTTCAATAAATGTACATATAAATATGTACATATGTACATATATTATATAGTATATTTGCACATATTATTTATGTATACATACATATATGTATGCACATTCACCCATTTTCAGTACGTGTGTTTCAAGCTATGCAAGCTCATGAGTCAATTCACTTGAATTCTGTGAAATTTGTTTTTGTTTTGTTTTATTTATTGCATTAAAGTTACACTTCATTTCAGAAGTATGCGAATATTTTTGCAACAACTCATGCATGACATGAGACACAGACAGACAGACACACAGACAAACTCATTCAAAGCCGTGGATTTACTTACAGTCAGTAGGTGCAATGCGAAGCCGATGGAACTAATTGGCAGACGTTGAGAGTTTGAAGCTTGTCGTTTCATACTTTAAGAAATCATAAAAAAAAAAGAAAAAAAAAAGCTGAATGAATGCATTCTTGGCTACAACAAAAATACGCATTCCTAACTCAACTCTCAGTGCTGATGGTTGAGTTGTCTGCATGGGAATTTGGCTTTTGGAATGCCTGACCTGACTTGGGCACATTCTTTAGATATTTTCTTACCCTTAATGTGATTGTTATTTATTTATTTTAAATGAATGATATTTTATTAAGGGTTTTATAATTTCTCTTATCTCCTATGTAAATACTTATTTATGAATGTACGAGTATGTTCGTCAATTTGTTTAGAATCTAACTTTAAAAGTTTAGATACTTACAATTTGTTCTAGTTCCGTGATTGGCAAATTATGTTTGTTGTTGTTGCTGCCATTCTGGCAATTACTACTATTATTGTTATTGGTGCTGTTGTTGCCCATCGTTATGGGTGATGGTGAATTATTTGCCGTGGAGTTGGAATGTGAGGATGATGACACAGTCGATGATGTTGAACGTGATGTAGAACAGTTGTTGTTGTTGTTATTGTTGGTTGTGGTTTTATTCCTCGGCGGTGTGGGTGGTGGTATGGGACTAGCGGTGGCTGTGGCTGCGGGCACGCCCAAATTGGTGCAATCTTTCGAGTTGCGATTTGGTGAGAGCCGTGAAGGAAAACTGAGGGTTTTCGTCCACTGGGCAAGGCTGCGTACCATTTTAGAAGAAGACGACCAGCGCTATTTTTTGTTTGTTTTTTTGAGTTTTGCTTTAGTTGTTTGCAATTTTACTTTAAAAAAAATATGCAAAAAATCTTTTGTTTTTGCAAGTAAACAAGATTTTTTTTTTTACTAATTTTCAGTTTAAAGATTATTTCATAACAAACAGTTTCGCCGAATTTGCATAGAAAGAAGTAGTTGAGATTTTAGTTAGTAGATACGTATTTCTACTTTTACTTGTGAATATTTTTTGTTCAAAAATTACACTTTACACTACATTTTCACATTTGCACGTAACCATCTGAATAATTTTTGCTTTAGCGTTAAATGTACAAAACGAACCGTACACGTTGCCGCTTAAAAACGAAATGAAGTTTAATGTTAAAGCGAAAGACTAGTCAAGTTAACAACAGAGCCACCACCAAATGTCGACGTCCAAACACGGAGACACGAAGTTGAGCAACCCGCTGCTTTTGTTCGTTTGTTGGTGAGAAGGCGACGAGGAAAGGAGGGGGGCACCAAGTCGTCGGTGCTCGGACAACACGCTTTGTGCAGCAATTCTTATCGCCAGTGACCAATCAGAGCGTTCGAAGAATGCCAGAACAAAACATAATGAACAAAAGTTGGCCAGCGACGAGTTGATGTGTTTGGACAAATGGAAGACAGAACAGCGGCACAAAAGAGAATCGTTGGATAATTTCGCGGCAGAGTTGCTGTGTTTGGACACGGACATTGTGACATTCAATAATGGCAGCAGCTGGCAGTTGTTGGGCGATAATACAACAAAAAGTGGTAGAAGAGCAATGAGCGCGCAGCCAGATCATACATACATACATCCATATGTTGCAGTGTGTACATTAAGGTGGTGAAAAAAAAATTAAAACCCAACAAATCATTGCAGAACAAGGCTATTCTTATGCTATTACTCCTAAGCCAATATGTGTTCCCTTTTTATACTCAGCTGTACTAGTACACAGAGTATTATAGTTTTAATCACATAACGGTGGATTGTAACAGAATGAAATAATCGAGATAGATATAGACTTATATATATCAAAATGATCAGGGTGAAAAGAGAAATCGATTGAGCCATGTCCGTCCGTCCGTCCGTCCGTCCGTCCGTCCGTCCGTCCGTCCGTCTGTCCGTCCGTCCGTCCGTCCGTCCGTCTGTAAACACTCTAACTCGCGCAAAAATTGAGATATTTTGATGAAATTTGGAACGCAAGTTGGTATCGAGACTGGGACGGTTGGTATTGAAAATGGGCGAAATCGGACCATGACCACGCCCACTTTTCCTATATAGAAAAAATCGGAAATTTGGTATCTCAGCCACTAATATAGCTAGAGTTTTAAAATTTTACCCACGTATTGAGCTCGGGCCCTTATGAAGAAATTTGATGAAGTTTTGGAAAATGGGCGGTGCCACGCCCACTTATTAAGGGTCAAACATTGAAAGTTTTATATGTCATAACTCAGAAACCGTTGAAGATATATCGATGAAATTTGGTACGCGTAATTTGCTTACATAGACAAATGTTTTGACGAAAAATTATCAAAATCGGTTTACGGCCACGCCCACTTTTATATATGTGTATTATAAAGTGACCTAATAAAACCATTTTAAGCGATATCTCTGTCAAATATAAAGATCTATCATTGAAATTTTGTCGCATGAGTCCAACTATGGACATAAAACAAAAAACACAAAAATTTTGGAATATGGGCGGTGCCACGCCCACTTATTAAGGGGCAGACATTGAAAGTTTTATGAGTCATAACTCAGAAACCGTTGAAGATATATCGATGAAATTCGGTACGCGTAATATAATTACTTAGTCAAATGTTTTGGCGAAAAATTATCAAAATCGGTTGACGGCCACGCCCACTTTTATATATAGGAAATATAAGGGGGCCTAATAAAAACATTTTAAGCGATATCTCTGTCAAATATAAAGATCAATCACTGAGATTTTGTGGCAGGAGTCCAACTATGGACATAAAACAAAAACTACAAAAATTTTGGAAAATGGGCGGTGCCACGCCCACTTATTAAGGAGCGAATATTGAAAGTTTAATAAGCCATAACTCAGAAACCGTTAAAGATATATCGATGAAATCTGGTACGCGTGATATATTTACTTAGCCAAATGTGTGGACGAAAAATTACCAAAATCGGTTGACGACCGCGCCCACTTTTATATATGTGTATTATAAAGTGACCTAATAAAACCATTTTAAGCGATATCTATGTGAAATATAAAGATAATTCATTGAAATTTTGTGACATGAGTTTTACAATAGACCGGAAACAAAAAATAAAAAAGTTTGGAAAATGGGCGTGGCACCGCCTCTTTTTAGACAAAGGGATATATGAGATTTCTTAGCCTTTAACTCGACAAATAATTGAGATATTATGACGAAACTTGGTTTATACACTTTTATAACATGTGTTAATAGACACGCAAAAATGTATTGAAATCGGTTTATGACCACGCCTACTTTTTAACAAAGATATTTCTGGAACACCCTTTTGGAATTTGTAACGTGAAGTCTTTGTAACTAAAAGTCATAGAGGGATGAAATTTTGCACTAACAATAATATTTGTATGCTTATTTGGATGATTGATATAAATTTTGAAAATGGGCGTGGCTGCGCCCTGTTTATGCAGCACTCGTTTCATATAAAATACACCCTATATCGAACAAACGCAAACAAACAATGAAAGCATACAGCTGAGTATCTAATGTTCGATTGCACTCGAACTTAGGCTTCCTTACTTGTTTAATGATAAAAAAGGCTTTATTTTTCATTAAGGAATTTCAAAAAATTATGCATCATCACTGATGTAAAAGGGGAGGGAAATTTGCAGGCATTTGTTCGATTTCTAGTGAACTGGATATCAGCATCATTATTAGGCTGCCAGATCACTATAGTGTCTTTCAGGTCGAAGTATTAACTGTAGCTGGCAGCAGAGATGTTAGTCTGTAATCCCTTACGAAGGGGACGTATTAATTTTTATAGATGTACATAGTCAGGTGGTTATAAAGTCGATACTGTCGCATAGCACCTCATCTAAGTGCTTAGCGGACTGTAAGGAAGCCTTAAGGGTAATATGTAGGGATAATAATGTCAATTTGTACTGTATCGCAGACCAAAGGGGATAGATGGTAATAAGAAAGCTGATGTGCTGGCAAAGAAGGTCGCAGGTGTCGGAGCAGAACACTCCATGCACGTTCCGATTCCTTTGAGTTAAATTAAGTATGCTCATGTATTTGACAGTCTGATAAGGCGTGCAAAAAATCGCAGGGCTGTAGGGTGTCTAAAATTATGTGAAAATCATACGAAGCTAACATAATGGTTGCTTTCTCTGAGAAGGGAAGAATGCAGACTTATAATCGGGGTCCTCACAGGACACTGCCTTTTAGCATCACATGCATTCAAAATGGGAATAGTTGATGAAAGTGAATGCAGGCGATGCGGATTGCAGGAGAAAACTGCGGAGCATGTTTTCTGCTCCTGTTCTGCATTTTCCAGGCTAAGACTTCGGTTACTAGGGAAAGTTTTTTTTTTCAGTGATCTCGAATCTGTAGCGGTAAATAAACTCTTGGTATTTACAAAAGAGACGGGGTTTTTTCAGTTTGAGTCTAGACTTTTAATGTAGAGATGTTCATGATGTATTGTGGAACGATCCTCCGTCACCCCTTGTCAAGTTTGGTTTGGAGACAAACTGGTTTCGGCTAATATGCGCCATCTTCAGTGTCTTTTTTCGTTCTCATTGTTCATGTTTAATGAATTTTCTGGTAACACCACGAACTTATTTAGTCTATGTGAGGCTATTAATGGCCAGCCAGTCTAACCTAACCTAACCTCCACAGTAAGGTCGCATGAAATTCGGGCTGTTATTTTCTTCATACAATTTTGGACACCCTAATATGAATATTCATATAGCAGAAGAATGATAAGAGCACGATTTTAACAGCAACGCTTTTAACAGCAGTAGAGAGTGAACAACCAACAGACAAGAGAGTGTTTTTTTCTCGTTTCGCTCAATTCTTGTTTCTCGCCTTGTTGTTGTCTGAGCTTCCTTTTCTGTTAAATACATATGTGTGAGCGAATAGACTATAGCTACCAGGCGCGGATCCAGGATTTCGGCAAGGGGGGTTTTGAAAATTTCTTTTTTTGGAAGATGTTTTTTAAGGGCAGACGCTGGTGAAAATATGGACTAATACCACCTACTATTATTATTCTATATACTAGTTGCGCCATTTCCCGCACCTTAAAAACACCAAACTCAAAACCCTCCAAATTAACAATATGTATGTCATCACATAAAGTGCAGGAGATTTCAATTGAAGTTCTAAATAACATGTATAACGTATGTATGTATATTTTTGCATTGGTACGTGCGAATGAGTATCGTATCGTATTGGTGGCAAATTGATCATCAATTTCACTTACCCTTGCATTTAAAGTCAAAATAAATAAGAATATACGTATGTAGTCTTTTTGGTTATATTTATATTTTTAATAGAATTTTTCTTGTTCTTGTTTTTATATACTCAAATTTTTAAAAGGTTAATTTAAACAAGAATTGCGAAATACCTCTGAAAAAGGCAATTTCTCCAACGATTCAGACATTTCTGACCAAATTAATTCTGTACAATCCCGATAAAAATAGGGATAAGAAAGAAAAGAAAATAAATTTGCGATTTGGCAATTTGCGAATAGCATTTGACAAATTTGATTTTATGCACGTGCGTCCAAAGGTACCTACTAGGGCTCGGGGAAATCGACTAATCGATTAACCGATTTATTCGACTATGACTGAAGTCGACTTCAATTATTCGGTTAGCAATTTTCGATTAGTCGAAAGCTGCCGACTAATCGTTTAACTGCTCACTTTAGATTATTCGGTTAATCGTTCCATTCCGATTAATCGAATATTGTACCTTCGATTTTATTACATTCATAAATAAATATGAACCCATTTCATCAACATTTTAAGTGATTTATGGGACATTTTTTGTTGTTGTTGGAGCAAATCAAAGCTCTCCCCGCCCTTTTCCGGTCGTTACTCCATCACGCTAGGGTACTTGTTCTTTCTGCACTAGGCTGACTATTGTAAGGGCGACATTTTTGGCCGCTTTTCACGACTCCTTAGACTCCTTTGGAAGAAAAGGGAGGAAGATGTTGATGAGGAAGATGAAAATAAAGATGATGATGAATGTGAAGGTGAAGGAGGAAAAAATTAGGAAAAACCCCTTAATAATCCTTTTTTTAGTTGTTTTGGCACATTTTGCTCTTGAAGAAGGAGCCAGCAAAATTCGCCCACCAGTCAATGTCCTTGGCATTCCAATTCTATTTCTTTTATTTTTTAGTTAGAACGCTCACCATTGTAAAAGTCCGCGCCTAAATTTTACTCTTATGTTGAGAGGGTTTCTGGGCAAATTTTTTTTTTTTGATCCCGCGAAATACCGGGGAAAATTTTTTTTCATTGTTACTTTTTACTTGACTCTTCTGTATGTTGATAGGGTTGCGGGACAAATTTTTTTTTTGATCCCGCGAAATACCGCGGAAATAGTTTTTTCGTTGTAACTTCTTTATTTGAGTCTTCTGTATGTTGATAGGGTTTCGGGACAATTTGTTTTTTTTTGATCCCGCGAAATACCGCGGAAATATTTTTTTCATTGGAGCAAGTTACATCCTTTTCTCTCGCAGATTTTTCAAAAAAAACCCCACACCCAGCTTCTTTCATATGTACATATGTATAAACACAATAAGCACATTTATATTTTAAAATTATCTGTAAAAAATTTTCACTGAATATTCGATTTTTGAAATTCGATTTTCTACATAAATCGAGTAGTCGAAGGAAAGCAATTATTCGAATAATTGAGGCAAGGCGACAAATCGAATATCATCAACCGACTTTTTAGCAAGTGAACGGTTATGAATCGATTAATCGGTTAATCGAATAATCGAATAGTCGAATAATTTTAAGAGCCCTAGTACCTACATGAACTTTTTTCGCATGTAGGTACATATTTTTGATGTTATGTGGTGTGCCCAGTATACATGAATAAAATATATATTTTTTTATTCATTTTTAAATATTTTTTTAATTTTTAAATAAATAAAAAAAAAAACAACAAAAAAAATACAAGCCACCGGCAGGATTCGAACCGCGATCGACAAAACGCGAATCAAAGGCGCTACAGCTACGCCAACGAGCCATTTACATTGTGCATGTCAAACGCTGTACTTTAATTGTATTTCTTTCACCTACCTACTATGCTCGCATCTTTTTCGATGGACGACAAGTGCGCAATTGTCTTTTCACACATATACATATATATGTGCATATAAAATATAATCTGAAAATAAATGAAAATAAATGTCGAGTTTTTCCTTTGGACAGCTAAACCCATCCAACCATTGCTTTTGGAATGATAGAGTTTTCCTTGATCAGTTTGGGAAATTTGGGCGCAGAATCTATAAAGGCATTAATTTGGGATCTATGATAAACCACAAGGGGGGGGTTTGAACCCCCAAATCCCCCCCCCCCCCCCCCCCCCCCCCGTGGATCCGCCAATGATAGCTACAATGCATTATGTCTGGTGCCTCTGTTGCATTTTCAGACTTTTTGTTGTAAATCAACGGTTGTTTCTTTTCTTGTTGTGAGAGAGAAGACATGTGTGAAAAATGTTGTTAAGCAAGTCGTTCGTTCTTCGATCGATTGATCAGCTGACCGTTGGCCAATTATTTAACCTACCAGTTTTTCTTGTTGTTGTAGATAAATATTTGCTTCTTCAGTTGGGTAGGTACCTAATGAAATTTCTTTATAGCAACTGTTGTATTTTGGCCAGCAAATTTTTTTAGAATGACTTTTGACGAGACTTCTTGTTTATTCTTTGGGTAGTTAAATGTGCGTTTACATTGAAGAAGAAGGATGACAGTGTTTAGACCAGAGTACGGCAAAATTGTGAGAGAGTTTGTTTAGGTGAGCGCAGACCGATTTGCACTACATTGGTTAAAATGTGTGTGATGTTCTCATTTGCCCGTGGGGGCCAATTTTGCCGGTGCCTGGTTTAGACACAGTTAATGGGTTTTGTGCTGTTACTAGATTGCTGTTTTGGAATGAAATTAAAGGCCACTCTATTCAAGAGATCTCTAAATTAATAATACCTTGTCCATCACAGAGATGTAATCGTATTTAGCGTAGAAAGTCTGTCTATCAGGCCGCTGTATTTTAAGTATCTACCTATAACAGAGTGATATGAAGATATGACTCGAGCATTAAGCTTTTTAACTTCTACCAACTCGTTAACTTGAAATTAATATACATACTACATATGTACATACAATATGAACATATTTATTATGTACATCCATTGGCATGAGAGAGCCACTTCCGTTCAGAAATACCAAGAGTAGATCATGCTTTTGTACCATGAAGAGAAAAAATTTAATTTTTATCACCTTTTTATGTTTTTTTTTTTAGCTAAAAATCGACCACTACACAAACTGCCGAGTTCAATTCCAAAAACAATTCTTTGTACATCTGCCGGGATACAGAGCAATCCACTCTACTCGGCAACAACAACTCACTCGACTGTTGAAAGGTAAAAAATTCAAAATACGCCTCTGCGAGATAAAAAATGCAACAAAATAAATACAAAAACAACATAGCAGACCTGAACAAGCAAAAACCAAGAGAAGAGGCAACATCTTGTTCATGTTAACTCCGGCTTAAAACATGCCGAAAGCCGAAAAACCTGGTCACAACGGCCTTGCCAAGGTTGAGTGAACGAAAAAAAACAAGCACAAAAACAAAAGCAAAAGAAGATGTTTTTGTTGTTTTTTTTTTGTTTTTATGAGCGAATGCCATACAATTTAAAACACCTTTTCAGGTAGAAGAGTAGCAGAGAAACGAGCTAAATACAAAGAAGAAAAGAAACAACAACAAAAACAATAACAAGTATAGGGTAACTGCTCCTAAAGTCGGCATGTCCCAGTAGTCGGCACTTTTTGAATAAATGTGTAAATAAATAAGAAGTACGATTGCTATGAGTTTAAAAAAGATATAGTTTTCATTGGAATTATCGTTTGATAACTGCATGAAATGAGTAAATTTGAGTAGAATGAATAACTTCTTGAGCAATTCGCTTTATTCAGAGACAGTTTTTCAATACGTGCGCTTGTGCCAGTTTTCTAAGTAATTTTATAGTTTTAGTGTCACCTTAAACAAGTAAGTATATGTGTTAAATATAATTGGTTTTTGACAGTAAGTCTTTTAAACGATGGAAAACTGGTGAAATATTAAATTTAAAGTGAAGAATTAAATAAAATATTATTTTTTTGGTAGTTTAAATTGTTGCCGACATTAGGAATGGAATTTTCTATGATTTCCAATAGTCGGCAGGGGGGAGCCGACTACTGGAAATTGAGTTTTTTGTCAGATTTAGCTCAAACTTCAGATAATTATTAGTAATTCATCTCTCTTGCCACTGGTTATGAAAAACAAGAGTATTAAGCAAGTTTACCCAGTAGTCGGCATAGATTACTTTGACCTTAGTAAGACCTGCCGAGCATAGGGAATTAGTGATCTGAAGT
This sequence comes from Urophora cardui, assembly GCA_960531455.1. Classification (NCBI taxonomy): domain Eukaryota; kingdom Metazoa; phylum Arthropoda; class Insecta; order Diptera; family Tephritidae; genus Urophora; species Urophora cardui. The sequence continues at coordinate 5,738,745 of OY482674.1, forward strand.
CGGCAGCAGCTGGTTTTACATTAATATTTCCCACTAAGGATTCCAAAACAGGATGAAATTTAGAGGAACAGAAGAGATAACACATCAGTACTTTTTGGTATTTCAGAAAAAAATTATTTTTGTTTTTATTTATTACAAAGAGGAACAATTATAAATAATTGTTACACTTATATCTAATGGCGTTTTCTTTTCTGACAAAAAATGTTGCCCTTTAATATCTCAATTATCGAATTACGTAACATGACTTTCTATAAAATGGCTGAATTTGTAGTTAATGGTGCCCTCTTACTTAGTCAGAGGACAACATTCGTTGAAATCACCACACAAGCTTACAAAATGGCTAAGAAAATCAAACAGGGCAACATTTTTTCGAGAAAAGAAAACGGCATTAGCAAGCACTGGCGTTCCGCGTTCTACTATACAAGATAGAGGCCGTATTGCTGAAAAAGCTAGAAAAATGGGTCTATATAGGTACTATTTTGTCAGAGGTAGAAGAGCAACGAATTGTGAAATGGTGCAAAGATCTTGCGCGATGTGTGTTCCAATTGAAAGTTGATGATTTGCTTAATACCGTGCTAATTTTCAAAGATCAACGATCCACACCTTTTTTAAATGCTCGTCCTGGTAGAAAGTGGTATTTAGGCTTTTTGAAAAGGAATTCCAGAATATATTGCTAATGGGGTCCATAGTTGGCTTAATGACCATAACGTTAAACGACCAATTTTATTGTTTGTTGATAGTCATAAATCCCACATGACGTTGGAACTAAGCAAACTTTGCGAAGAAAACGACATTATTTTGTATGCGCTTCCACCAAACACCACTGACATAATTCAACCTGCGGATGTGAGTGTATTTAAATAACTGAAAACGGTGAGAAAGTAGCAGTTAAAGGCGGAAAATCATAACAAAGTTATTTCAAACCCATCATTTTGTCCATTACTCAGTATGGTTCTATCTAATCTTGTTTTGGAAGACTCAATCAAAAATGGATTTATAAAGTGTGGCCTATACCCATTTAATCCAGACAACGTTGATTACACCAAGTGCGTTACAAATAATTCAGAATTATTGGATAGGAAGAGCAAACCGAAACGGATTCAACATATACAACTGATTTGGGTGTAGCTATCGACGTTATTAATAAAATAGCTCCGAAATTGCAAGAACGTGGCATCAATACAGACGTTATTACTTAACAAATTTCTTCTTTAAAGGAAAAGAAAAATAACCAAACGGTTGAAATTTTAGAAGACATCACAATTCAGTCCGGAAGGTATAAAGTTAGTGAAGAAGGAATTTTAGAACTACAAACACGAAATATGATAGAAAAAACTACAGTGTCTGATCCTCCTAAAAATCTATCTCCATTAATAGCTCAAGCCCAACTCCAGTTATTTACTCTTCCCAACCATGCCCAAATATGTGAACAAGCTATAGACTGCCTTTCTTCTACTTCATCAATTACAAGCTTACAAAATAACATATTGGATTCTTTAAGCAATTCCCCAATTACAAGAAAAGGAACGATTTCCAATGCCCCCATCATTTGAAAAACATTTGTACTTCCCAAAAATTTCAGAATCGTCAAGTAAAAGTACATTGAATTCTTAAATTATGTATTTTTCTTCTAATAAATTTATATGCCGACAATAGGACCGGTTAAGGCCGAACTTAGGAACACACATGCCGACTATAGGGACAATTGATGATTTTTAAACAATACTCAAATTACTAATAAACTACTATTTTATTTTCAAAAAAGTTGACTGGGTCTAAAAAAGAACCAATTACACAATTATAATAACTCAATATCATATCCACAGCATTTATTCATTTTTAAAGGGACTTGTTTGAAAAACAAAAATAAGTTAAAGTGCCGACTACTGGAACAATTACCCTACTAACCAAACCAAACCAGCACTACAGCTTGTTTGGTGACTTTTCTCAGCTGCCAAGAAATTTAAAAAAATTGTGACTGTTAAAGTTGGTGCGGCAATTTGGTGTTGTTGTTGTTTCAATTGCTTTTACCGGGTCTGAAATTTATATCATGTTCTTGAGTTGTTATTGTATTTTTATTATGTACCTATTTCTTCTATGGTATGCATTTCGCTTGGCTTGACTCTGCTTGGCATGTCGAGTAATGCCAATTATAGCAACTACAAAAGTAGCAACAACAAACACAGTGATGAATATGAAAAGAAAAAAAAAAAACGCCAGCAGTGAACATCAACAAGCAATTCTTGGCTTAAATAATTAAAAGTGGCGGCTTTCTTACACTAAAGCCAAAGAGTATGTACCTACATATTTCTACATAAATATGCTATTGTACATACATATGTATATTCATGTCTTTCTCGTTTGAAAAATGTCTTATCTTCTTTAATGTGATGGAAGACGGATCATAAAGAATTCCCGAAATGAGATCATTAACGGAAGTCTATTCAAAATCAATTAGTTAATGAGCATATTTTTTGTTAATTAATTTCGAAAAGAAAGAGAACGAAAACCATAACAGAAATAGAATTTGAAATTCGCCTTGTTACTTAGCGTCCCACATTTTAATAAAAATGATTTGAGCATTTGTGCATTAGATATATTTGAATAAAATAGAACAAGTATAAAATAGCTTCTCCATCCTGGCTTAGTTCTTTCACACAATCTCATTCGCAGATGCTAACCGATTGCAATTACAATCATTAATCTTTTATACATACAAATATATGTATGTACATATGTATGTATATATGTAGGTACATAAATACATACATATAATTCATAGAACAAATTTTATTTTTTTTGATTCAAATATCAATAAAAATGTCGCACAGTTTATAAACAATCAGCAAAGCAGCTGTTTCCAGGTATGTATTTAGCTAAGCTGGAAATCATTCATTGTCAACTTCAATAAAAAGTAGACATACCTACATATGTACATACATACCTACATACATACATAAATCCAAATTAGCAACAAAAGGTGTTTTTCAAAAGCGTGAAATAAAGAGAAAATGCACAAAACACACGAACAATAGCAAATAAATAACGTTTGTAAAAATGTGATTTCATGGTTCGCACAATAAGGATATATGTACATACATATGTACCTATGTTTTTTCATACTTATATATATGTATGTATGTATACTTTATGCACATTCCTCTCGTGATTATCCAAACATGAATACTTTTAATTGCAATAACCAATGTAATGCATTGAAGTGAATATATGTAAGTAAGCAAACTATGGTGGTCTTCGGCCGAACCGAAGACTTCATACCTTTTATGAATGAAAATGAAGGGGAAATAAAATGTTACATAGTCCCATAGTCATTATTTTTATATTGCCAATTCTTTGGGTTAAGTATCCATACAAAGTTTTTTTTTTCATCAAATAGTCTCATGGCCTTAGCTGTTTTAATGGAGAAGTTATACATACCTATATATGTAGGTATATATTTGAACAATTGCTTGCATATATATACCTATATACTTAGCTTATAATAATTTGATTTGCTTGATTCCGACAAATGGTCAATTGTACACAAAAATACACCGAATAAATAAATCTCAAAATCTAAAGGACTAGTATGCGAGGTGTTTTCAATCGACTCAGTTCATGATTCTGCTCTTATCGGTGTACCAAAGACATTTCCTTCCTGTAACCTTTATATAATCTCAATAATCTCGTGGCCGCTGTGGTGCAGTGGGTAGAGTGCTCGCCTGCTATGCCAGAGGTATCGGGTTCAAACCACGGTCCGAGCAAAACACCAAAAACAATTTTACTAATTAGTAAAAATCCAATTATTCGGTTTTTTTAATAGCAGCGGTCACCTCTCGGCAGTGGGCGGTATACCCTCCGAGTGTATTTCTGCCATGAAAAAGCTTCTCACAAAAAATGCATTCGCCGTTCGGAGCCGGCATAAAACTGTAGGTCCACCCAATTAGTAGGAAAAACAAAAGGAGCACACCTGGAATTGAGAGAGAAGCCCGGCCATGAAACTCGTCAGAGTTATAATAGCGTCATTATATTATTATTATTATTATTATTATTATTATTATTATTATTATTATTATTATTATTATTATTATTATTATTATTATTATTATTATTATTATTATTATTATTATTATTATTATTATTATTATTATTATTATTATTATTATTATTATAATCTCAATAAGCTAATGAGGACTCGATAGTATATTATTTATGTATGTATGTATATCGAATTAGTAATGTGGGAACTGGTTTAAGAAAAGTTTGATTTTCGCTAAATTGACCTATTCGCACTCTCATATTCGTTCGATAAAGATTTTCCTATCACGTTTTGCATCCACGCATTGAACTGAAATTAATGTACGAATCATAGGTACATACATATGAACATACATACATACATATGTATACATACATACATATATCATATGTAGGGTGAGAAAATTTTACAATGGTAGCAGCAGAGGTGTGCAGATAGAAGCATTCACTACGCTTGAAATATCAAGTGAAAATGACCGACTCGCTTTCTTGGACTACGATCAACATACAGATGAAGCAGAGTGTGAAAAGCACAATTCGTTATTAGAAATACCATACTTTGCGCACTAGCTAAAAAAGAAACAAAACAAAATCTATGCAAAAAAAAAACTTCGAAAATTCTCCCATCGTTTAACAACGAAAAACTGACAGTAACATTAACATATAAATAATATCAAATATACATACTATACATAAATTCTGTGAAAATTTACGTAAATAGTGTGCTTACAACTGCAATGTTGAATATTGATAAGTTAATTTTTATCAATTATTTAACACTCTAAAATGCAGCGTGAATTTCAATTTCATTGCATTCAAAAACATAAAATTTCCCTGCAAAAAAATGTGCGATTATTACCGAAAGATATTTGTACCGGATTAATCTCTTTCGAGAACAATCGGTCCACAATTAGTCCCCGATTGTTCCCGTACGGGTATAAATGTAGACTAATTGTAGACTAATTGTTCCCTAACGGGTATAAATGTAGATTAATCGCTTTCATTCCGAACGGGTACAAATCTAGATTCCTTAAATGTAGAAATTTTACAAAAATATGCAATGTATTTAAAAAATTGTAGAACCGGTAAAACGAATTGAACACCCTTTCTTTTAATAACAATGATGAATAATAATTTTAACAAAATGTTGCCTAAAAAATCCTATGAAAAAATCCTTTACATTACGCTCATATAATGCATACTCAAAACTTACAATTTCTTTATTTATTTATTGAGATTTTTTTCAAAAGTAAAACATTTGGGCAATTCACTGGCTATTGTAAAGTTGTATGTTGTAAAGGAAAATGTGCATAAGAACGCAGTACCTGTGAACAGACTCTCGTATGTGTTTTGTTGTATTTCGTTATTGTTTACAGTTTGTTGTTTACAAAAATTTGAATAAAAAAAATGCCAGGCGAAAGCGAAAAACAGTTATTAGATTTGTTAGCGGCGGATTCAAGTCCTAATTGATATATGATACACACGATGCAAGTAATTTGTTTTTTTTCGTCTCACCGCTTCCATATTTTTGTTTAAATTTTTTTTTAACAAACTGTCAGAATAAAAAACAAATCAAATAGCACACTCAATAAACATAGGCTGCCCAGTTGTATTGGTTGTATTGAAATTTGTATGAGAAAAATCAACCCTACTGATACACCTATTGTAAACCTTTACCAGTATACAACATTACAATACTTTACAACAGCTTGTGAATTGCCCAATTATATAATTTTTATTTATATATGCATGAACATTTACAATTTTTTAAAGACACGTCCCGGATTAATCGCATTTTTTGCAGGGTTATGTCAGCAATAAATACATATATATGTACATACATACACAGATAGTTATTAGAAGGCTGCACGAATGGATTCGAAACGGCCAACAAAATATTCGCGGCCGTCCAATTACAGTACCTACTTGTTTCTGTCGTTTTAGAATAAACGCAAGTAGAGCACAACCATAAACAGAACCAATACAATTACTTATTCGTAGCGACAATTACATGACCTTAAAAAGGTTCTGCAAATAGTGTACACTACTTGCGAATACTTCGAATATAATCGAAATATATGTATGTACATACATATTTTCATAAACACAGATCCAGACGTTGTGTTCAGCAAAATTACGCTGCTAGTGTGAGTGTGTGTATGTGCATATGCATACACACTAGGGCGGGTCGATTGGTAGGAGCAAAAAAAAAATTAATGGACACATCGCAATTATAAAAATTTGGGTAATTTCAAGCTTTTTTGCCCAAGAAACCATATGTCTAAAATAAATTTCGAACCAGAGCTTTTTACGATCTACATATTTTCAACTGTTCTATATATTTTAAAATAACTCGGTAACCAATACTTCGATTCTTTTGATTTTTTCGGCATTAGTTAGGAAACTTATTTGGCATATTAAGGTGGTTTTATGAAGGAAATAAAGTTCTCCCGAAATTCGCGGAACAACCCGATTTTCATGCGAATATAATACGGAAATCTATACCTAAAATTTTTCCTTAATATATTATAATTTAGAGGTCGTGCAAATGCCTCCAAATTTCTTTCTCCTTTTATATCAGTGATGATACATAATGAACAAGAAAAACATTTCTTATCATTAAAAAATGGAACATATCGAACACTAAATCAAAAAGCGTTACAACTCAAAATTCAAAAATTTTCAGGAGAGGCAAAAAACTTTTTAATTTTTAAAGGCAATGATATGGGAAAAGGCTACGTATAATAATTATTTCTCAGTTAAAAAAGACTCTGATGGAAAAGATTTCTTGGCAGCCGCTAGAGATATATTCTGTGTACCAATTTATGGAAGAAATCCGATTTCGAAAAATTTTGAGTTGTAACGCTTTTTGATTTAGTGTGCGATATGTTTGTTGGGCTTTTAATTTTTGGTCCACCTTAATGCCATATGCACATTAAATAAACAAACAAACCAAAGAAGCAATAAGGTTTTGCGAATACTTCATAACATGGTTATTATTATGTTATATTCTATCGTGGCGAATAGTGTACACTAATCGCTCCAACAGAGCAAATAGAAATAGTATTTGTATTCCAAATGAAAAGTATGGGTTATATTCGTATCTGCATTGAAATTGTGCTGTGACTAATTGTACAATGCATAGAGTATTCGAAAATATAGAAGAGGCAAATGGTATTGTGCAGAGGTCTATTAGTTATGCACGTACATATTCGTGGTAAATCTGTAAACATACTCGCACATTTTTGAATACGATTTGTTATTTTGTGCTGAGTAATCGCATTGCTCTGTGGACATTTTGATAAATAAATGCATTGACCCTCCGGCGATAAATATGCATTACTTTTACAAGAAATATATATCTACAAGAAAATAAATATGTATGTATGTATGCATGTGTGATATATTGTCGACGAAGAAGATGATAAGGTCTCACACATTAAATTGTAGAAAATTTTTGTTTTAGGTTTATTTTTTTAATGATTTTTAAGTAATTAGCATTTTATTTGAATGAATGCCGAAACGGCGAAAAAAGTGCCTGTAAAATTATTTGATATTCATAATGCGTTGTATGTATGTACATACACATGTAGCAAATGTATGCCCCTTTATCAATTTGTTGGCATCGTTAAGGCTTAACTGATTATTATATTCTAGGAAAGATGACATTGACCATATGCCAAGCATTGATTCGGAAACTCTTGGAGCTCACATACTTATAAATACGATTGCGGTGTTATTTGGTACTTAAATGATTAATTAAATGTCACCGGGAAAATAAAAGCGGTATAGGAAAAACTAATTTTATGACATATACGAGTAGCGTTTTCTATTCTGCCAAAAATATTGCACTTACTCCGCATTTTTTTCGGGCTGTCAATATTATTTTGTTCTATTCCACACGAGATTGCAGAAATTTTTTCAGGGTTGTTTGTTCTATTGAAAAAATGTGAATCTGTCTAAATCTTCTAAAAAAAAAATGCATTCGCCGTCCGGATTAGGCATAAAACTGTAGGTCCACCCAATTAGTAAGAAAAACAAAAATTAAGGAGCACGCCTCCAATTGGAGAGACGCTCGATCTTAAAACTCGTTAGAGTACATACCTACTTACATACGTCTGATTAAGAAAATACGCATACATATTTACATACATACATTTATAAATTTTCGATTTTCCTTTCGTTCCAACAAATACACATCTTGAAAACCAGTGAACACCCAAGAGAAAGTGAAACTAGCGAGCGTCGCTTGCGCTAGCATTGGGCATTTCATATCTAGTAATAAGCTTATCAGTAAACTCTCGCTTTGCTGCAGAAAAATGCGGTCAATGCGACACACATATGTTTGTATGTATGTATACTCTTCTGACAATCAGCTGTCATAACGCTGAGGCTGTCAAATTTATATCAGCCGACAACCATAAAGTCGCATTTAATCTTGCTGCTGCAAGATGTAGATATTGCAACTTTAGAATCTGCGTTTTTAAATTGAAGTGATGGTGAAAATTATTTGACGTGCTGACGACGCTGAGCTGAAGTCGGAGCTGTCAAGTGCTTTGTTTGTGGTTTTCGTTGATGACTTTTGCTGCTTGGCTATAAGATTTATGATGAAATATTATTATGAATCCACATGCATATATGTATGTATGTATGTATGTACTTCAATAGTGGTAGTAAATACTCTTAATTTTCAAATCTTTCTCAAGTCAATTTTAAATTTGATTTCTATGGCGCTTCAAGTGCAAAAAAAAAAAAAAAAAAAACAAGCAAACAAGCGCCATGGATATCTGGAGCATTTCGCAGGAGAATAACTACACCGAGTGCGTCACGAAAAGCAAATCTTACAACGGAAGCAGGTGCAACAACAAACAACAAGATTATTCCAAAATTATAAAATGGAAAATTCAAACTCATAAATATACAACTACATATGTACAAACATAAGACAAGGCTACGAAGTCGTTAGTAGACGAAAAAGAGACGCAGTCACGACAAGCTAAAATTCTATGGAAAATAAGAGTTTGTACAAGAATCGGAAAACTAGGTGTGGCAAATAAAAACAATAGCAAGACATTACTATCGCACTGCAGTAAGAGCAAAAACAACAAACAGTTGCATGTAAAACACAACAAAACAGATCTACATACATACATATGTACATATTTGGCGGTTGGCCGTTGGCGGTTTTGGAATGCGGTTGCACTGAATGAACAACACGTTTTGACATTGACAAGGGCAGCGGCCAACACCGCCACCGCCACCGCCACCACATGCCAGCATCATGAATAATAAACTGGCCGAACCGAAAGTGTGAGCTGCTGGTATGTGTATGTTGGCCACCAAAAGTTCGTAGTGAAAAGTGCAGCATTAAGGTGGGGGGAATGAGATATTGATACAGTTATTTACATACTTACATACATACATACATACATACTTAGCCTACGGTGGCTGATTCATACTCTAAATTTGCTGATGAAATGTAAATGAGTACAAATTGACAAAAGTTTCTGAATTTGCTCTCTAAAGCCGAAATCGATCTGTCATTTATGTAAATGTTCTGCTATTCATGTTAGATCAGCTTAATATGGAATTACATAAATACATACATATGTACCTACGAGCGAATAGTAAAATTACTGCATAACCTTTATGGGTTTGTGGCAGCTTTGGTTCGGAGAAGCCCAATTCCCAATATGAGCTCATCATTAACACGAGTATATCATAATTCAAACGCAGAACAGCCGTGACTGATTTGCTTGCTCCGAGACGAATTGCTACCCAAGAAGATCCAATTGGCATATTAACAATTGTTTTTGTATTCATTATTTTTTAGGTTTGTTTGTTAGTTAAACTTTGTATCTGTAAATTAGGTACAAATGCTGTGCTTATCAGCATGAGTTATTCCTTAAACAAGCTAAAAAGATACACAAAACTCCGAAGCAGCAGCAAAATGAATGCATTACGAGTTGGACACGCTTCAGAAGCAAAAGCAAAGCATTAAAAGAAAACAATTTGCAACAATAACTCGACGAGTATGGAAATTTTTCAGCTGAACTGTAACTGAAACAATGAAAAACCAAAATGAAACCGAAAAAGGAATACAGCAGAGATCAGCATGCGATACATTTTTTGTGATTTAGAGTATACTCATAAAAAATGCGGTGGGAGTATGACCGCAACCGCAAAATATGCGATCATAATAAACACCGCACCGCATTTTCTTGATCAATTCCAGTATGCGGTAGTATGGATATCACAACACCGCAAACACCGCATATCGCAAACACCGCATATCGCAAACACCGCATACCGCAAACACCGCATTTCCCAAATAGAGATATTTACAATGTTGCCAGTGCGATTTTTTGTTTGTAATTTTTACCGTCTTATGGATTTCTGATGAAAAATACTACTGATTACAAATTGATTTTAACCAAAGAATATCTATACAGGAAAACTCTCAGGATTGTTTTTTTTTTTAATTTTCTCATTGAAAGGGCCACTTAAAATTTAGAGTTTGTTTACATTCAAAATAATTTGACTAATGAATTTCAATTTTTTCCTAAAATCCTTGAATTACATTTATGGCTTCTTAGTAATACACATAAGTTTTGTTTACACATTTTTGTTTGTCTGTGACATAATTCTTTATTTTATAACAAGGCATTCATTCAATTTTCACAATCGACAAAATTGGCTACGATACATTGATTGAAACTGAAGTTTTTGTCATTTTATTGGAGCAACAACAATACACATGTTTATTTTTATACATTTTATTATGCGCCCGTCGGAATGAATACTTTTCCGTCAATCTAGCAATTCGTTTAACTGAGAAACATAGTTGAATTAAATGTCTTTTTACGGCAAAGCTGAAGTACTGAATGTGTCGATCGTCATTTAAATACATTTAATTCAACTATGTTGTCAATTAAACGGATTGCTAGTTTGACGGAAAAGTATTCATTCTGATGGCCCTATTAGTCGTATTGGATTTAAAATTAAATTTTTTGATTATTTCATTATTTGTATTATATTTTATTATTCAAAAAACTGCCACAAAAAACAAAGCACACAAAAATAAAATACTTGAGAATAAATTTGCTGTAATCAGACACACATATCTATGTATTTATGTACAAACAAAAATGAATTTTCAATTGCCTATACCTTTACAGTGTGTGAAAAACTTCCGGCAACACTGAACAGTATACAAATAAACAAATGCGGTGTTTGCGGTGTTTGCGATATACGTTGTTTGCGTTATGCGGTGCTTGCGGTATGCGGTGTAAACAACACTAAATACCGCAATATCATTTAGGTTTTCAATCAATGCGGTAGCGGTGAATTTTTTTTCTGGGTACTTATTTTTTGAGCCACTCAAAAAATAAGTATTTTTGCGGTGCTTTAGAAAATGCGGTGCACCGCTGCTGATCTCTGGAATACAGCAAAAAAAATTAGAAAATTAGACAACAGCAAAGGAATGTTTCAGAGGGTCATTTGTAGGCGTTGAAAGTAAACGATAATATTGAATTAGCACGCCATGGCGCGCTGTCGCTGTCGTAAGCCGCCGTGTGGCGGCGGTGAGCTGCTTGAAATATTGGATGCTGACAGGTTTTTATGTGGAAGACACATTTGTGGCTTAAGCGAAAGGTAAATATTTGGTAAAGATAAGAAAATAAATTCCAAATTGTTTTGGACATACTTTTGTACATTTGTACATAACTAAGTAGTTTACCTACAGCACCGCTTTTTCACAAACAGCACTTGTATTGTGTGTGTGTGTGAGGAAAAGAGAAAAGAGGATGTACCTAAAAGAAGATTAAGAATTATTGGCCTTTGTTGAGTTGTTATCGAGGACGCTTCATTTACCAGCGAATTACGAAGAAAATGTAATAATTTCCGATTGATAAGGATTGAGGAGGACACTCATTGTCTGTCGGCTGTGATGCTCTTTGGCTGTTTTGACAGCTTTGTCTAGATCAGTTGTTGTTTATGGCATATGCAGTTAGTGCGATAGGAATGCAATCTGAGAAAACAGCGGAAATAAGGAGTCTGAGGCGAATATTATCCCTTTTATCAAATATTTAACGTTAGAAGACGATGCGAGAAACTGATGAGAATCATAGCGTTCCGAAACAAAAAGGGATATAGTGTCCAAATCGACAATATTTTGATTCTCGAAACGAAATCTAATGTTTTTTCTTTGTTAGAAAGTAGAAAAAAATGTTTAAGCATGGATGTAAAATGGATACCTCTAAGACTCATCAGGTTACTTTTGCTTCTGCCAAGACTCGAACTTGCACCTTTTGCAGTACAATGTCTACAATTCTATTGTTCTATTGTACTGCAAAGGGCGCAAGTTCGAGTCTTGGCAGAAGCAAAAGAAACCTGATGAGTCTTAGAGTTACATCCATGCTTAAAATTTTTTTTCTAGTTTCTAAAAAATAAAAAATAAAAATTAACCTGACTGTGCTCGTTAAATTAAAGAAATCTAATTTAGTTCTCTAATGAATTTCTAATGAAAATTTACAAATGCTTATTTTTCTAATTAGCTTCCAATACTAGTGTAGTTTTCTATCTACGCTTTCGATTCGTGAATAATTAAAGAATTACACTAGTTATCTAATATAGTCTCCACAAATTTTCTAACATTAGCGATTGTGTTTCGTGGGATTGGATCAAAGTTGAAAGTTGAAAAGTTATCTGCCCTTCGCACCTCATGCTACTCTTCCAGGACGTCAAAGAGTGGGTATTTATATCTTAAAAGTACTTCTGTTACCCCATTTATTGAAATGTCGAAACTTTGCAAAGTTCTTAGGTCTTTCCAGTCTTAAAACGCTCACTAATTAAAATACTGCTTAAAATATTAACTGCTTATTACCGCCAGTCAGCACAAGTTATTACACTAATTTATAAACTTTTATCGTAACGAATAAATTTTCGCTTCAAAGTACCTATTAAAAACTCTTCTTATATTATTTATGAACTAATTTATGTGTCACCAAAAAAACTCAAAATTATGTACAAATTTATTTTGTGTGAAAATTCTATTTAACGGTAATTAATAGGCTATTATACCTACTTATATTATTTTCGAATGTATTGAATGTGATTTCTTTGACATAAACACATAACAAAAACGTGACTTTTCGGTGGCGTGACAAATAAGACATTTCGGTGCTGATTTGAAAGCTAAAAGAAAGCAAATTTGAATTAGTATATAATTATTTATAAAAAGGAGTAGACCTAATTCTTAGAAGAATTTGGTAGGTACTATTTAGTCATAAACATATATTATTAGCTGTCACAGTAGGTACTCCCATTTGTATAAGACAATCCCAAGTCAGTTTGGGGCGAAATATCAATAGTGGCGTAGTTAAAAAGACATAGAAAGGGGTTGAGGAAATCGCTGTATTGATGATGTATTGTGGAACGATTTTCCGTCATACCTTGTCAGCATACATCCTATTCCTACCCTGTCGGAAAAAAGCAACAAAAAGGTAACTGTAGATAAACTCATGTTTTCCTCTTAAACATTTCGGGAATTATAACTTTTTTGTAGCAGGTTTTTTATGAGTCCAAAAAGCAACTTTTGACTCTACATTCTTTTGAAAAGGTAATTAAAAAAAATATGGTCTGGAAACACTCCTATTTCCCCCTTTTTTCAATGCGCCCATGAAATAAATAGGTATGTAAAAGTAAACCAAAACGCGCTAAACTACAATTAAAAAAGCACTATAAATGACAAAAAAAAAAAATAAAAAACACACAAAAAATGGCTTAAATAATAAGCAACAAATAATCCAACTTCTGAATGTGGGAAACCGAAAGCCAAAACACCAAAAATCTCTATATTTAAGTGTTTTAACACATTGAACCCAAAAGCACACCAGAAAAATTATAAAAATGATGGGGTACGCGACTGAGTGTAGGTTATTAGTATTCTAAACACAAACTTTGTAATTTTCGTAACAATTGTCAAATGAAAGACTTGAAAACAGAAAGCGGCGACCTTTAGCTTGACACACAACTATTACAAAAACAAAAACAACAAACTCCTTATGAACGACAAAGTTCAACAAATAAAAAGAAAGGGCAAAAGTAAAAGAAAAAGAAAAAGTAATAGAAATAGAAAAAGAAAAAAGGGACTAGAAAGAGTTGTATAAAAAAAAAGAAAAACATTTTTTTTTATGAAATTTTTTCGCCTTGCCCACTTTGAGAAATAGGTATTTAGTATGTAATTCAAAGCACATATTTAAAAAATATTTAACTTTGAAATAACAACAAAAACAAAAAGCAATGATATCTATTAAAAAATTAACAAATACCTGAAAATCCCACGCTTACTTTTCGTGAATCAACCAAGTTTCGATCAACCAAGTCTTGTGTGCTGCCTTTCCCCCCTAGTTTATTATCATGTTTATATTCATGCGTACGATTTACACACATACATACGTGAGAGAAGAGAAAAAAACAAAAAGGCTAAGAGCCTACACATTCGCATGCATAAATATTTTTTTATTTAAAGAAGCATTTAAAAGTATTTTATTACAATTGACCTTAAAACTCAAAGATATCTGTGCCTTTGATGTACATTTGATGGCTGTTTGTGACAGAAAAAGTGGGCATTGAAGAACCAAAGCCATTAGTCTTCTTATATACCAAGATTTGCCAAGAGATGTTAGTTAATCAATATGATGTTGACTCTGAAGTTCTTTAAAATTCTCTTTCAATTTTCGCATAACACGGATACTATTCTACAGATATGATTATATTTGATTTAGAAATATTACATATATTTAATTTAATCGGTTCTGCTACCATAAAATCGTAAGAATACCGTTAAATTGCGTCCAGAGCGTTTGAAGCGAAGCTCAGCCCAAATGAGCGCGAGCCAAATCAGGCGCGTCGTTGGAGATTACCAACTTCATTCCAAGCTCAAACCAATAGCACAGCCACACTCCACGCATAGAAAAACATTAGAGAAATGTGATATATCATAGCAATAAAAAAGAAAAGAAAATACTAGAAAAACGCTGCAGCTGTTCAAGAAAAAATACCTGCGTAAATGCGTATGTGAACAATATTTTACAATTAGAGAATGTGGCAAGAATTACAGTAGACAGAATAGAAAACAATGATAAACGCGTCGAAGCGTGGCAAAATGCGAGACGAGCGTCAAATGGGCAGCAGACGACAGCAGTAGAAAAGAAGAAGCACCAAACAGTCGATGATGCGTCTCAGCACAAAAACAACAATTAGTTTTTTGAAATTGAAAACCATTAAATCCAACAGATGCGCGGTGACCACAAACTCACCAACCAATCAAGCAGCCAAGCAACCAACGTTCGCGTCCGTCAGAGCTGCCAACTAAACGCATTTAATGTGCGAGTCTATGTTTTTATATAAAAAAAAAATATGTATATGTATATTTGTTGCAAGTGCTTCTTAAGAGAAACCTTAATGTGGCAGCAGCCAAGATTGAATGCTTGTCGCACTGAAATGTGGCAAGTGTGGCATGAGGTGATAGTCCAACGTCAAAGTAAGTAAGTCAAACAGCTGCCACACCATCTTACCGATACTTGTTACATTGCTATGGTTGTTGTTTTTGTTGTTATGGTTGTTGTTGTGGCTCTGCTGCATTAAATCGCAAACAATTTTGCATTGCGTAGTTGCAATGGATCACTTTCTTCATTTACTTCTATTTTATTTTAAAGTGAAACTTCTTTGTGCTTATTTTTGTTGTTGTTGCTCAGAATTCTCTGTTGTTGGCACACGAAATGGCTTCTTATGCATTTGCAACAAACTACAAAATATTATTTCTGCTGCCATTAAATATTCTTCTCATAGCCAATACAATGAAATGGCATGCGTTTAGCTGCCCTGTAGGAAAAATCTTTAGTTGGTAATTGATAACTTTCTAGTACTACCAGCACGAGGTAATTCTCTTTAGTTGTTTGAATTTTTTTCCACTTACCCCAACAATTAAAAATTGAATTAAAAATAAAAATTTCGTGCTAAGCACTAAAAACTCTTTCAAGCAAAATTGTTAACGTTGTTTGGTATATACATAAAATAAATACCAACAACAATGTTCATTGCGAACTGCCTACAACAAAAATTCAGCACGTTTGTGGAGAATATATGCAAAAGCATATACACACTAACGTTAATGTTGAAAATGAAAAAGGCAAAAGTGGGGAAAATCCAACAGCTTGCACAGAGTCTCAATGGCCGAGTGTGTTTATCCGTTGGGTCATTGCGGCTGAAGTTGGAATGGACTCGGGTTCAATCCCCGGTGCATCCACTTCCGAAAAGAGTGCTGATGATCGAAAATGGTTTTTCGTGAAATAGCTATACACTCAACCTTCGCTGTAAATAGTTGTTGAATTTTTTTCCACTTACCCCAACAATTAAAAATTGAATTAAAAATAAAAATTTCGTGCTAAGCACTAAAAACTCTTTCAACTAATTCTCTTTTATTTTCAGTAATTCAGAGATATAAAATGAGCGTCTGATTGATATTCATCTAAAGCCTTTTCTGTACCACATCTTCTTTTCTTAACTATTACTTATGTAGTTAGTTAGTTACTATAATACATAGGCTAGATTTAAATTTTGTTGCAATAATGTTTATGCAATAAACATATACATAAACGTAAACCTAAACATAAACATAAACATAAACATAAACATAAACATAAACATAAACATAAACATAAACATAAACATAAACATAAACATAAACATAAACATAAACATAAACATAAACATAAACATAAACATAAACATAAACATAAACATAAACATAAACATAAACATAAACATAAACATATTCATAAACATCTTGGTAAATTATTCCTGCAGGGTTGTTTCTGGTTTGTTGACAGCGTGGAAGATGCAACTTGTAGTGGCAGTTAAAATGGCTGACATGTAATAGAATACTTATGTACTTATTTAGCAAATGTCTATATGTATTTTTATTTTTATTTTTACTTTTAAATACATACATACATTTATCATATAGCATTGGTACCAGAGATGTTAAGTATTGCAATCATCGTGACTTTCAGCCCTTGAAGTCCCATTCTTTTTCTTGAAGTCTTGAATGCAGCCTTTCAGTCTTTTTTTTGACTGATGATTTAAAATTTGAAGTCCCCAGTATTTTTGGCAAGTATGACTGACCATTCATTTTTTTTCACTCATTGATGACTGGCGATATTTTTTAAGCAGTCATTTAGTAAACTAGTACCAAAAATATGCTCTCTATGTATTTTAGCTGTAATAGTATTTATTTTGCATATACCTAAAATGGTCAGTTTATAAAATCTTTGAAATACGGAAACTAGTCAACCTGTTCGGACGTGTTTATTCTCGCTCTTAATTTTGCTAAATAATTATTCACTTCCAGTTGAATATTTTCCTCATTATTGATAACCTGTTGCATATTATGGTTGTGAAAACTTGAGACAGTGACTCTATTTCGTTATTTAATTGCATTTACAAAAAATAAAATCAAACAATTTAACCACTTTAAAGTGTAACAAATAATTTTCATACATCCATACTTACAAACATACATACAATCGTTTTTAACTTATCATGCCTTGTGTTTGTGGTCAGCGAGTCGACCGTCTCGCTGAAAAAGTTCTCTGTGACGAATGTAAAGAGTTCTCTCATTTGGATTGTGTCGGATTGAGAAAATCTGATCTCGATTTTCTGCATAGTTCGAATAAGCCATTTGTATGTAATCAGTGTGCTACTGAGCGTCGTGCCTCTATTCGCACGCCTCCCCCACTTCCTGCTTCTATTGTGACAGATGCTGCAAAATGTGGGCGTATTTGTAATGAGCAAGCTCTGAAAGAGACAGTTGCTGCTAAGAATAATTTTGTCAATATTCCTAATCAACAATCTAATAAACATACAACTTCCCTCTTAACTATTGGTAAAGAGATCGCTGCACTAAGAGGTGAAAATACTCGTGTGCTCTCCATGCTTAATACGCTGCTTGAAGATAAACAAAACCTGCATGCTGAAATTCTCTCGCTTCATTCTAAGCTCGACGCGAAAGATGCCGCTATTTCATTGCTCACTGCTGATGTAAACAAACTCATCCGCATTGTAAGCTCCAATGCTCTTAACACGGTTCCTACCAACAATACCATTGACACAGTTGTTCGTGATAAGCCTAGCTCTTTGGTACTTAATTCTAACACAACTACAGTGATGCAGCCGTCTAGCAATTCTGCTGCGTCGACGTCAGCTGGTACTCGTAATGCTGTCTCTGCTAACGCACCTAGAGCATTATCACCACATATCAATGCTGCTTCTCTGCCTAATGCGACTGGTCCAAAACTGATCCCCGTGAGCCAGTCATCTGCTGCTAGTAGTAGTTATTCTATGCGTACATCTACTACTAATATGCCCATAACTGTGTCTACAGTAAACCAGTCAACGTCTCTTGCTGCGTCTCCGCCTGCTATTACTCATCAAACATTTGCTAGTGTTGCTGCTTCTGCAACTCTACTAGATCATAGCAATTGACGGATTTATTTATCTGTGCATCATATATTCCACCGACTAGTGTGGACTCGTTGTACAAAGCTCATGTAGACAATATAAGAGCCTTAGTATCTAAGAGTTCCTCTAGCAATTTTTGTGTTCTTGGTGACTACAATTTAGGTAACCTCGAGTGGATTCTACTCGACAAAAGTAACACGTATTTCCCTAATAATGTCCATAGTTTTGCTGAATCTTATTTAATTGATAATTTTTCAAACCTCGAACTGTTTCAGGTAAATAAAATTGTTAATAGTCTTTCGAGAATTCTAGACCTTATATTTGTGAGTGAAAACATTAATTTTAATCTGTTCGAATGTCTTGATCCCCTTTCTAAAGCTAGCTTACATCATGTTCCACTCTCACTTGAATTAGAGTTTTATAACTTTAGAAGCCTTGCTGTAGTCACGAAGGACACAAATTTCTGCTATCAACGATGTAATTTTGATGTAGTTAATAATGCCTTTTCTATTTTAGATTGGGACTCTTTGTTTGCCAATTCCAATATTGATAATTGTTTTGAAATTTTCAAAAATAATGTTAGATCAATATGTATGAATTATATACCAGTAATGAGGAGCAAATGCCACAAAATTCCTTGGTATACTAGAGAACTCAAGAGGCTTAAGAATTTGCGAAACAAATTTCATAAAAAGTTCAAGCTTTCCAACTCTTTATTTCACAAGGCCGAATATCTCCGTTATTGTAAAGAGTTTAAATCTTTAAGTAAAGCCCTGCAGCGGAATTATATACGTAAATATGAATCTGACATAAAAGTTAATCCTAAGGCTTTTTGGCGTTTTGTCAAGGCAAAGAAAAAATGCTCTAGTTTCCCCTCTGAAGTCTTTCTCAATGGAACTCAAGCTTCAACCTCTCAGGATACTGCTAATCTATTTGCTGACTTTTTCAGCTCTAATTTTGATGTGTCTTCTGTACCCTCTAATCATTCATCCCCCGCTGTTACGCCAATTAATTTCGGTGCGCTTGTGTTGTCGATTGAAGATGTTTTGTCTGGTATTGTACAAATCAAATCGTCTATGCAAACTGATGTTGATGGACTATCTTCTGTCTTATTTAAAAATTGTCATGCATTGGCTTATCCAATGCTTATAATATTCAATAAATCCTTGGAAGCAGGTGTATTTATTGATGCCTGGAAGGTCACTTCAGTCACCCCAGTGTTCAAAAAGGGTAATAAACATGATGTTTCCAATTATAGGCCCATTGCAAAGCTGTCAACCGTTTCTAAGCTCTTTGAATCCATAGTCAAACAGAAGATATATTTTTCCGTCAATCGCCTGATTTCTAATAACCAGCATGGATTCATGTCTGGGCGCTCCACTGTATCCAATCTTGCTGTCTTTTCTCAATTCTGTACCTCAGCTTTCAATAATCTTCTGCAAGTCGACACTGTATACACCGACTTCTCCAAAGCTTTTGACAAGGTCAGTCACAAGCTACTAATCTCTAAACTCTCTTCCTTTGGTTTTCACTCTACTTTTCTTTCCTGGTTGAAAACGTACCTTTCCTTTCGTAAATGTGTTGTTGTTGTTGATAACACATCTTCTTACTCGTTTGTAGCCACCTCTGGTGTACCTCAAGGTAGCATTCTGGGTCCCCTACTCTTTAATATCTTCATTAATGATATTTGTGATTGCTTCTCCCATTCTAACTTTCTGTTATATGCTGATGATCTTAAGATTTTCTCCACTGTTCAGAATCAATCTGATTCAATTAAGTTGCAGAGTGATATTAACAACGTATCCCTGTGGTGTGAACGTAATGGCTTGAAACTGAACATCAGTAAATGTTTCCATGTATCTTTCTCTAAACGTCGTTCTCCTATCCCTACCTCTTACTATATTTGTGCTTCTCGTCTTTCTACCCTGTCTGAGATTACCGACTTGGGCATCATTTTTGATTCTAAGTTTTCATTCTTAAGCCACATCAACAGCACAATTGCTAAATCTTATGCCATGCTTGGCTTCATTCGCCGCTTTAGTCAAGACTTTAGTGACCCTTATACACTTAAACTTCTTTACACGTCGCTAGTTCGCTCCAAGCTTGAATATGCGGTTTTCATCTGGAGACCCTATTTTGACTGTCATATAAAACGTTTGGAGCGCGTCCAAAAAGTGTTTCTGAGATTTGCTCTTCGTTCTCTAAATTTTGCTGACCCATTACCCAGTTATAGTGCCCGATGTCAATTACTTAATCTCAAATCCTTAAATGTTAGAAGAGTTACTCTCTCACTCTCTTTTGTCTTTGATATCCTAAATAGTGCTATTGATTGTCCTTTTCTTCTTGAGTCTATTTGTTTCAATATTCCACAACGCTGTCTTAGAAACTACGAGCTTTTTTCTCTGTCACATGTGTGTTCTAATTATGCGGCGAATGCGCCCATTTACAGAGCTTTAAAAGAACTTAATTATCTCTTAAACTCTTCAGCACTTGAGCTGTTCTCATCCAAATCAAATTTTGTTCGGGTTTTGCATGAAATCTTGTAACTTTAAAAGTCATGTTATTATGAATTATTTTTAATTTGTCTCCTATTAGGTTAAGTATAAATTCTTGTCATAGTCTGTAAGTGAATTTGTTACACAAGACTAATAAAATGAAATGAAATGAAATGAAATGAAATGAAATGAAATACATATCGCTAGCTTGGAGTGCAAACTGTGTAAGTCCATTTTTATGAAAAAGTGTATTTTTATGTACAATGCTAGAAAAATCAAATAGGCACCGCGCTAAACAAGTCTGTGACTCTTGTCATATTTCTACTCGTTGTTATTCAGTGATACGAAAATTGTGTAAGCCCAAAAATCGAAGAAAATTGTGTAAGTCCCAAATATTTTCATGAGCAGAAATTTTTTTTCATCTCGAAATTTTTTTAATTTTTTTGTTTTTTATCTCTCCTACAAATTTTGGAAAAAGGGACTTACATAATTTGCACTCTAAGTTAGCGATATGTACAGTAGAGCGTATCGAGAAAAAAAGTTCGCCGTACGCCCCCGAAAACATTTTTTTTGACGCCGCTAGATGTCGCTAAAATTCAATTTTTCATATCTTCGGTTTTATGGAGGGTTCCTACTTTATAATTGTATTAACACTATGTGCGCCATTGGGGTCACTTCCACCCAGTACTTAGTTTACACCACCTTAATGCAACTGTTTTTTGCCTGTATGTTAAACGTCGTCAATAAGCATTCATTTTTTTCAAAAGAGGGATTTCGATCGATTCAGTAGAGCCGCAAATTAAACACATTTAACGTTCCGAGGAATATGCGTTTTTCTCTTCCTGTGTTTTTTAGCTTAATTTTATAGTCTTTTTCTGAAGAGACTCCTACTGAAATTTTATGCCGAATAATTTTCTAGAACATTTTAACCATCTAGCAACCCTAAGAAATTGTTATTTTGACCCCTTTTTATACAGTCAGGAAATATAGTATAGAATTTTTAAGGACGCTATAGGGCTAAAATTTTCTAGAAAATTAATCGCCGTAAAATTTAAGTAGGGGTCACCTCAGAAAAAATCTTTGTAAAATGAACATTCCTCTGAATGTTAAATGTGTTTTATTTCCAGTTCTACTTTTGCAAAAGATTAATGCTTTTCGACGACGTTTAACATGCCGGTAAAAAAGGTACATTAAGGTGGTATAAACCCAGCACTGGGTGGAAGTGACCCCAATGGCGCACGTAGGGTTAATACAATTATAAAGTAGGAACCCTCCTCTCATGCCAAAGAGATTGGTGTATCAGACTTAGGGATCGAAACTTTAAAAACCTAGTAACCCCTATGAGAAGAATGGCAAAAGACTGTAGCTGCAATCATTTCATGATTGCAATCAAATGATTGCAGTAACGGGGTGGATTGCAGCCAGGTGACTGCACAGTTAAAATTTACCAGTCAGAATGAAGGCTTCTTTTTTTAATTCCCAGTCATGACTGCCAAAAAATGAATAGCAGTCATTTTGACCCCAATCAAAAGACTGCGCAGTCACAAAGTACTGCATTACTTAACATCTCTGATTGGTACTCACGAACGAAAAATTTACACGCGTGGCACAATCAATGCTACATCTCTTGCGTATGCGCTTATGATTGTAAGCGTATAATTTTCATTTTAATCTTCGTTTTAAATGGCTTTCCTCTTACGGAATTCAACATAAACATTAAAAGTTTTATTGTTGTTTTAATGAGACAAAATGGTTTACGTGGAACATTTGTTTCAATTAAATTTTTCATTGAGTATCATTATCAACATGAGTACGTAAGCTTAAAAAGAATTAATAGGAAAAATTATTAAGTTGTTCTTTTAAGATGGATTTATAGGGCTATTCTGACAACTGTCTTTCCAAAGAGAATTTTTTCCCTTCGAAAGATAGTTTTGTCTTTGGAAAGACAGTTGAGAGAATAGCCTATTTGGTGTCAAGTTATCTTTCCATAGGCATTTACTCCGCAAATCAATCTTGCATATTTTGAGGGGCATATCTTACTGTGTTGCTGTGAAGCCTACTTAAATACCTACTTATTGATCATTAAAAAAGAAAAAATCCACAAATTTAAACAATTAATTCTCTCGATTACGTATAAAACAAGGGTAGGCTGGAACGAAGTTTCTTTTCACCAATGAAACAAGCCCCGATGATCTAAGTAAGTTAAAAGGTGAAAAGGTGCTATAACAAGTCTTAAAGCCCGTCTCCACATAACTTGATTCACCAGAGAAACATGAGGCAAAACATCTCGCTCAATAACCCGTCTCCACGTGGCTAATCGTGATTCAGTTTGACATTTCTCTTTCTTGTTCTTCTTAAATGTTTGTATGTTTGCTTATTTTTGCGTCTTTGTTTTGTTCTGTGTGAGATTTCGATAGATTTTCGATAAAAAATTAGAGAAGGCATCGATATCATCGAGGTTGGCAAGATGATTCAGAATGAAACAGTGTTTCAATCTTCACTCGCTCTCAGAAATTTGTATGGAAATTGGCGAGTTTCGGCACTGGTTTCCGTGTCGAAACAAGATTGAGAGAGAAAATGCAGAAAAAAAGAGCGAAACACGTTATGTGGAGACATGGTATTATCGTCAGTCGATACTCCAGCATGTGGCGCCGGGATATTTTCTTGATTGTTCTGAGTTTTGCATTTACAGTGCTGACATCTCATCTCAATGGAAAAAGAGAGAAAAAATCGATGAAGCGAAACCTTAAAGTAGGTACATATATTCGTAAATATGTACATACATATACATACGTGCCCGAAAATGAGCGCCAAAAAGACCTTTATTAAGCCTGCGATGATATGTTAATGCTTCTCTAATCTTAAATAAAAATATGTATGTACCTACTCGTATTTATGTGTGGGTCATAAGATTATACAATTCAATTGACCCGAATTGATTGGATGAAGAACAAACGGAGAAGACAGATGTTTTCGAAACTGTAGGTACTTGCAACAGAGGCTTAAGGAAATTGCAGTACATTAAAATAAAAGACAAATTCATTTCTCCACTTAGACAAACACACACACACATTCATATCTTTGCTGCATTCCTCACATACACAGCAAGGGTTCCTCTGACGCCCAAGCCATTTAGCGCGCAATAACTAATGAAGTGTGTGCAATAATAATACTCGTAATAAAAGGTTCGTTCGCCAGAAATGAAATAAGAAAGGACGGGCACATATCAATTTGTGCGCCAAATGAAAAGTTTAGTGGTGGTGGCGGCGGCGGAAGAAAAGCGGGAAAATATGTTTGCAGTTAAAAGAGAAAAAAGCAAAAAGAAAAAAGTGGATGACAAGATGCAGAAACAAGAGCAGCCGCAATTATTCATCCACCATTTATTTGTCTCCATTTTTGGAGTCGTCAGGCCGCCAGCCAGCCAGCAAGCAGATGTGCAACGTCGACAGCTTCAAAAGTGCCACACACAAGCGCATGCGTATAGCAGTAGAACAAGAGGAAAAAGCGGAGAAAATGAGCACAAGCATTTGGAATAACGATGGATTCCTACTGCATACATATAAACAAATACACGAACATACATTATTCATATGTATGAAAAATTATCATTGTTCCACACAGGACAGCTCCTTTTGAGGTAACACAGCTACATTTGAAAGGAATTCAATATCGAAAGGTTCAATGACAGAAGCGGCATTTGCACAAGCACACACAAAACAAAAACAAAAACAAAAACAAAAACAAAAAAATGCTAGACAAACATTTGAAATTTTAAAATATCTATCACTTGGCGTTTTGTTCGATTCGGCTGGGTTCAGCTGCTTGTTGAATACGAAGGAGCTGCAATGAACCACCAGAGATACATATGAGCAGCTGCAGGTTTTAAAAGGACAATGTATGCATATATGTATGTAAGGGGGCTCTGGAAAATGCATGAAATTTTTTTGAAAGAAATACAAGCTTGGATATCCTAGGGAGCTACATACCAACATACATATATGCAAGTAAGAGGCAAAATGTTGAGTAAACCCACTAGAATATTGACTCTAAACTATTTAAGCGTGTCCTTGTAGACAATTGAATGTTGTGAGAGTTCTTTTCGCCAAATTCATAGAGCTTTGAATATTTATGTATTTATTTACATATTTTATACAAAATAATAAATTTTATTTGATTGGTGTTATACGCGCAAAATGAGATGAGCACAGCAGAGGAAATGGCGGCCTGTACAGCATTTGAAGAAGAAGAAGACATCATATTTTGATCCAGAAAAATACTCCACCGCTTGCCAAGACTTTAAGGTACTCGAGCAGGCAGCCGAACTTATATTTTTTTTATAAAATGAAATGGTAACCATCAGCCGCAATCAGACAGAAGACATCACGAATGAAAAAATGCTCCTTGAAAAATTAAGATAACTTTTTTTTTTAACTCAAAAATATAAACCTAATTTTCACTATTGTAAAAAAAATTCTTTCACATGCTAAGAAATGTCTGTATATATTGAATTGTGGCAGAGCGTCACATTTCCTGCGGCGCATTTCATAAATTTCTTCCTTTGCATTTGTGACGTCAGAGGTACATACATTTGCCAAAAAAAAAACAATGGAAAGGAAAATTCTGTGAATGTTGAAATTCGATGCCTTTTACAATTCCAAATAATAGGCGTTAGTATACAATGTGAAACAATAAATACATATGTATGTAGGATGACGCGTCATTTCTTGGTCATTGCATAAGTTTTCACTTCCCAAGGGATGCGTGCACTCAATACAGTTTTTGTACATTCAATTCTTCCTTCAAGTCTTTCTTCAAGTTTTTCAAATTAAATATGTATGTACGTAACATTCAAATTTATTTAGCAACAATAGAAACATCTTTAGGTCTGTCGCTTTAGCAAAAAATGCGCCTTTATTCTTGTTTGCCTTTCTTATACTTATTACAATGCAAAGCATTGAGGCCTGGCAAAGGGTTGCTGGAATGGTTTATTAACACACCAACTACGTCATAGCATATGCAAATTATGAAACTATTGTTGTGACTAAATGTTTAACTCACCTCTTCATAGGTATTTTCACGCGAACTCGATTGTACGCTGCTTGCGATTGAGTGACGAAACATTTCACTGAAAGTAAAAAGAAGCATGCAACAATGTTTAATTATAATACTAAAAAGTTAATAGGAATTACTAAACAAAGGACTACATATAAGCAGTCTATATCTTTTTATAAACATGCACACGACATCTTTAGGAATTCCATAAAGACTTAACTGCCTATTTTTAAACATGTTTATACCTCACACCCAAATATGTTCTCTGCAGACTTGCAATCATAAAATTATGTCTACCAAAAACCATCGGTAAAGATAATTTATAATTAAGCCACTATTGTTATGAGACAGGCAAAAGCACGCCATCATATTTGACAATTAAGAATTTAAAAGAAGCAATTAAAAAAAATCGTTAAAATTTCTATCAAAAAAACCGTCACATTTTCAAAGTGGTACACAAAAACCCATTAACACGTTACCGAAAATGGTAAAAATGACAAATTAGGCAATGTTTAGAAAATCTACGTATATAAGCTTATTCGTTAATTGCTGAAGACGTACATACATACATAAATTAAATTTAATAATTATTATAAAAAGCTTGCAATAAAGTTTGCTACTTTTCTAAATAACAAATAAATATAAAAATATTCATTCATGTTCATACCTTAAACGTTGGCAAGGCGTAGGCGCTGCTGGATTTATTAAATTGGACCTTGAATCGTTGAGATTTGTTGTGTTGGAGTTGTTCATGTTGTTGTGGTTCTGATTGTAGCTGTTGTTGATGTGATTGTTGTTGTTGTTATTGTTGCTGTGTTGGCCGGCAGCTTTCATTTGATTGCCATTTGAGTTGTTACTGTTCTTAATATTGTTATTACCGTTGCTGTTGTTATTGTTCAGCATGCCACTGGTCGTGTGACTCGCATTTTTTTGTGCCAAAGCCAACGCCGACGACATTTTTCTGCTGTCTTTGTTTTTTTTTTTTTTTTGTTTTTTCGTCTTTTTTTGAATTATTTGCAATTTAGTTTTGTTGAAATGTTTTTCACTTAACGCACACAAAGCAACGTAATCAGTTTTTGTGCGCAGCTCAATAAAATTAAAAATTCCACACCAAATTTGATGTTGCTCAATTTAGTTTGCCACTTTTTTCCTATTTTTATAAACATAGATATTTTTTAGGCGATTTTACATTAACTAATTTACACATAAGCACGACACGCGTTTCTGCGCGCGCACACGGCACAGTGGATAGAGTCGCGCAGATTTGTAGCGCAATCAAAGTTATTATGATAGAATAGGCAATTTTTAAAATAGAAAAAAGTTCAAATTTAGAGAAATGTTAATTGGAGTAGTCCATTTTCAAAAGTTGCTATGTGAATTTTTCATATTAAGCCACAAATTAGAAAAAACAGATAGAAACTTTTGAAAGTGTATTCGTATTCAATGTTATTTTCTCAGAATATGGAAAGATTTTGCAGTAAATACTTTATGGACATTATATACCTTTAAATGCTGGTACACAAACCATCAAAAACTCAATATCGAAGAAAATTTCACATAGCCATTTTTGAAAGCGGACTTCTCAATTAATCTTTCGTACATTGGCAGTTTTTAGAAAGAAATTGTTGTAAAAGTTCTGTTGTTTATAATTTTTTTATTTCGAATTTATATGCATATCTTCTTCGAAAACATACACTGTTTGCATTAAAAAAAAAAAAACAAAAAAAAAAAAAACAATTTGTTGTGCTAATTTATTTTTGTTCTTGTTTGTTATTCTATTTTATTAACGTTTCGTGATTTGCTGATTAGATAATTTAAAATTTTTTCTGAATTTTTTGTAACATGAAATTAATTCGTTAATAGTTTGCCTTTTGTAGCAAAATTATATTTGTTGCCTTAAATTTTTCCTAACATTTGCTTTGAATGGGAACAACGATCACATTTCGTTGAGTTCAATGATCAGCAAGCTTGAAAACAAATTATGTTGTTACACATTGTTGGATAATGTTTTGGCATAATAAAATATGTAACCACATTTTTGATGATGAGTTAATTTCGTGAAGCTGTTAAAATTGTTATTTGTGCAAATTACTCAATTTCTTTTTTTCATATGGTATACGTTGAAAGAGTAACTAGTTCAAAACTGTGACTTTAAAGGTTAAATTAGAAGTTTCTAATTCCTGAATAATACATATGAAGGATGAGGTAACTATTTTGGACTCCAAAGTTGATTCACTTTTAAGGGATGAGATTATTTTAGTATCCTTTCAACTGATGCATCACAGTAACATGATTAAAAAGTACTGGATTCGCTTAACAGGCTCTGCTCTGTACTCTGGTAGCTGTCATATTGAGCAAACTCGTTACTGGACGTGTGTATTTTGATGTTTCTTTAAAAAAAAAAAATCTTTCTGTTTCCTTGAATGTTGATTGTAAGCTGTTCTTAAACTTTAGGTTCAACCTAGAAGCAGTTAATGAGTACTAGTTGTAAATCATTGTTGTGTATTTCGCACTTTTAACTGATTGCTTCTGCGAGCACGCAAAACTCAATTATACTAAGTAATTTATTACGCTAAGCTTAACAATAAACTGAAACAAAAAAAGCTAAAAAAACAATTAAACAGTCTCTTAGTTTCCACACACACTGCATAATATTATTTGTTGGCGGCAAGTGACTGGCACCTTTTGCGTGCATCTAAATTTTAGTTTCAGTTAATTTTTTGTTGCTGTTTGCTTTTGCAAGTTTTTTATGAAAAAAATTGCTTTATTGGGCAAGCAACGCTCAGTCAAAAACAGGCTCATAAAATAAACACAATTTGTTTAGCATGCAGGTTCGTTGCTTAAGTCTTTTGTCTGCATTTTATTGCTTGCCGTATCGTTGGTGGCACATTGTTCCTCTATCTGCTGTTATTTTCGTTGTACTCCATATGTATTTTTGCAAAATTACACAACAGTTTCATTTATTACACCTTTATTTGCTTGACGCTGCTGACTCTCGCTGCAGGTGATGAGCGCTTTCGCTTTAAATTTCAAACAAATTAATTAGCTGTTTTTTGTTTGAAGCGAGCGAAATTTTGCCGCAATTGATTTGCGCACTTTAATTCCATTTGACAATCTAAGTTTTTGCTCCGCTTGCTGACGCATGTGCATTCACACTGATTTGTTGCAAAACTGATTTATGTCATCCTCTTGGATTGGCGCATTGGCTTGCTGGTTAGCTGGATGGCTGACTGGCTGGATGGCAAACAAGAAGTTGACTGGATGCATTGCAGCGCAGTTGGCGCTTTTCTTATGCTTTACTATATACATACATATAAATATATTTGTATGCATTTATTTGTATTTGTATTATTACCACATATTGCTAGCGTTAAGCGTCAGCACTTGCCAAGTGAACAATTAGCTCTACACGTCACATGCGCGCTGCAGGCAGGAAGTCATTTTGAACTTGACGTATTCACGTCCATGCCAATGACACAGTGGCAGCATGACAGAATGCAGAATGCAGAATGAAGACGCAAAAGGGAAAAAGTAGCAAGAAACAGTGCTGAGTTGCGGCGTTCCCATTTTTATACGCCAGTGGGGGCTGTGATAAGTACAAGTAGTCTCCTAAAATAATGCAATATGACATAGC
Source organism: Urophora cardui (assembly GCA_960531455.1). Taxonomy (NCBI): domain Eukaryota; kingdom Metazoa; phylum Arthropoda; class Insecta; order Diptera; family Tephritidae; genus Urophora; species Urophora cardui. Next base: position 5,768,487 of record OY482674.1, read on the forward strand.
AAGTGTCTCATTTAGGCTGACTTTGAATTTCTTTTTGACAATGAACTCTACAAAAATCATTTTCCGTGCACTTAAAACACGCAGCGGGTTATAAAATATTCGCTTCCAACCACACTTAAACCAGACCTGTTAAATTTCGAGTACAATTACTACTCAATACAATTACTTCATAAAGTATTTGTAATTAAATAGTAATTGCTTTTCAGCTGAGATTCAATTAGTACTCGAGTACAACTACTTGTAATTGAATAGTAATTGGAATTACCATCAATTACCAAAAGTAATTGAAAGGAGTTGAAAGTAGTTGACAAAGTAGTTGATGTACTTTTGCCAATTACTTTCAATTATTTTCAATTCCTTTCAAGTACTTGATACCATTTTTATGTATTTCAAAAATGTTTGTATTTTTATTTATTTAATTTCATTTTATATAAATAAAGCGGAATAATTTAACGCTTATTTTATTTTTTACCAAGTGGTAGCTTTTTTATGACAGCCTAAATGAACGTTACATTTTGAAATCCAACGGAGAACTTGATTACCAGAACAATATGGTAAATTTCTATTCATTGGTTGATTTTTTTTTGGTTCATGGTTTTTTAAATCATTCAGGTTTTTCAAAAGTGTAACGCTTTGTGGAAGAAGTGTTCCTATCCAAAGTCCTCAGAAGTGGTAGTTCGCGTTTTAGGCTGTTCACTTGTTGTCCCCGTAGTAACCCGCTGGAACTCATTATACGATGCGGTTAAAAGGTTACTGCAGCATAAGGAAGGACTGGGACACCTGTGCTGTGAAGTAAATGTGCCGCAAATCCACTCAGGGGACTTGAGGTACCTGGAGTCATACGTTGCGTTAATGGAGCCGGTAGCTGCAGCGCTTGACTTTATGCAGGGGCACAAAGAAGTTAAATATGGCTTACTTATACCGACTCTCATGACGCTGAGCAATAAGCTAATTAAAGTTAGCGAAAATAATGAATTCGTTATATTCAGCTCGCTCGTCATAAATTTGGAAAAAAAATTGAGGGAAAGGTTTGAGCCATATTTTCTTCTAGCACCAGAAGCGAATATTGCAGTAGCTGCAGCGGTTTTGACTCCAGTTATCAAAAATAAGTGGATCAAAGTATTACAACGCACAAATCCGGCCATGACAGTCGAGCGAGTGAACCGGATCGTCATTCAGAGCATTACTGAGTCTCTTAGTAAGGATAACCTTTCGTTTAATTTTGAAAATAAATTAAAACGAAACGATTATGATGCGATATTTGACTACGATTCCGGCGGTATGAAGATTCCAAAAATTGCAAATATTGTTTGTAATTTGTTTGTACATTTCTTTACAGATGGAGATACCGATACTCCGTCAGCTCGGTTAGAGTCAACAGAAGATGTGGCAGCTGCAATATCGAACCAATATTACAGCTATCTGAACGATGATTCCACCGCCGAAGACTCTTTAAACAAATATTGTTATCTTAGGGAGGCGTATATAAAATTTAATACCCCTTTGCCCTCATCCGCGCCTGTTGAGAGGCTGTTTTCTTTTGCGGGCATTATCAACAGCCCCAGAAGACAGTCCATGACTGACTTCTCATTCGAGAAGTTGGTCATTATGAAGGCTAACTATAAATATTGTTCGTAAAAATAAAAATTGAGTTCGAACAACCTATTAATTATTTATATTTACCTAGTTTATTTTTAAAATAAGCGTTAAATTATTCCGCTTTATTTATATAAAATGAAATTAAATAAATAAAAATACAAAAATATTTGATACACATAAAAATGGTATCAAGAACTTGAAAGGAATTGAAAATAATTGAAAGTAATTGGCAAAAGTACTTCAACTACTTTGTCAACTACTTTCAACTCCTTTCAATTACTTTTGGTAATTTATGGTAATTCCAATTACTATTCAATTACAAGTAGTTGTACTCGAGTACTAATTGATAAAACGTAATTGTACTTGAAAATAATTGATTACTTTACTCTAAAACAAAAGTATTTAAATTACTACTCATTACGATTAGTAATCATTACTTAACAGGTCTGACTTAAACTTATTTATTATCTTGTATTAGCTTTCTTGTGTTGTTGGTTATGCTAAAGATATAATATCGCTATATCACTTGCTGCGGGCTGTTGGCTGTTTTGTGTTGTCAGTTGGTTGGCTGTGCTTTATTTATGTACAACACCAGTAGCATTTCATTAATTTCTTGTTCTTATTTTTTAACCGCTTCATGCCTTATCCACTCCCCTTGCCGCTCACTTGGTTTCTTCATCTATTCAATTATTTTCTTTTGCTTTATGCTCATCTTCAGCATTATTACTGCCGTTGTTGTAAATCACATTTTTCTTTCTTACGCTTCTTTATTGCAAACGCAAAGCGATCACATATCCTTCTACGGATGTGCGCTTTGTCTCGGTATTAATGACAAACCGACGCGCCACAACAAAACTTGGCCGCCACGGGCAGTGTTTTACAAACTTTTATTCTGAGGTGAGTTGAGTTGAGTTGAGAAAAAACATTTCATGGAAAATAGTTCGAGTAGAGAGAGTTAATGCATTGACAGACGGCTGCGATTATCCGCACTATCTAGCTAATTTAACATGAGAATTAACTGGAGGTAAACCAACAATCTTTTGAGTTTGTCCTCAACACTTTCGCGGATTATGGCATTTTGTAATGGCAACTCTGTCAAAAAAATCTGTATTGTGAATGGAAAGTGGAGAAAAAGAATAACCAAAAGTAAATAAAACAATCGGAATTCAAGTGTGAAAATTAGTAAAGGAATAATTTATCAATGTAAGTATTTTCCAGTTATTAAATATATTTTTGTATATAAAGAAAAAATATGACAAAATTGCCTTTCGTATATTTTAGATGTCAATTCGTAAAAAGCGGTCAGTGTGAACAGAACAGGACGAGAGAATACTGAAAGAAAAATTGACAGAGCTTTGGTAATCCGGTTTACCGCTGACGTCTGTCAAGCCTATCACACATCTTACTTGTATACCTGCGACGCTGGTTGTCTTTTATCATAGGACAAAGAAGTACGTGGAATCCTTAAGAGTTATTAATAGATATATTCTAGTTCTTATGTGTTTTTGTAGGCAATTTTTTGTCCTCCAATATCCACAAGAATCCAGTATTTGGGTCAAGTATGACTCTCATTATGTCTGTGCTTAAGAGCATGTAAACAAAGGTGTTTTTTTTTCATGAAACGCGCATCTCAAAAAAAAAAATCGATTTAACCCCGATTTCGATTGTTTTTTTTTAAGATAGATGCATAAAAAAATTACAACAAAAACCTTCATACCATAAAAATACCCCCAATTACTTCATCAATTTCACATTTTCGATTGAAAATCCTTGAACTACCAGCATACTTAAAAAATTTTCAAGTGCCACTTCAACTCAACAGCCATGAAGAATATGTTTCAGCACCACCTGTCTCATGTGCAACAGTGTGCTTGCATTTGTAAGTAAACATAAAAAAAAATAAAATTGAATATGGTAAAAAAAGATTGCAAATATGCGAGTACGTGTCCACAGCTCATAATAATAATAAATCACATTAAAAGCCAAAGTGCATAACTGCGCTGCCAGCGAGCAAGATGAAGTTTCATAGTCGTTTGCTGCTGCTGGCGCAGGCGCTGATTGTTGATTGCTGACTACTGCCAGCTACTGCTGCAGTTAATGATGATGATGATGAACTACGTTTTTAGTGTCTTTTTTGCCTTTGTTGTTGTTGGTTTTACTGCTACATTTTAATAATAATAATAAAAAGGGCTTTTCCGTCGCTGTTGCTGCTGCTGTTGCTGTTGCTGCTGCTGTTTTATATTGTTGTTATTGCTGTTGGCTGTTGGCAGCTGTTGCTCAGCTACAAACAGCTATTTATCCGCACATGAATACATCACATGATTGCAGCGATTTGTGGTTGCAAATATGTGCATATGTATGTGTGTATGTGCATGTTCTTGCATGCAAGAGAGGAAGACTTACTTGGCTGAGGGAAGCAACATATCACGTTCTGTAAAATTCTGCCCGCAGTGAACGTGTGCAACATATTATATTTTTACATGCCACTTGATTATATTTACATGGATGCATATCTACATACATCTATATATTAAAAATGTATACGCAAATGCTTTTATTATTTTATGTATGTATGTATGTACATTAGACCGTATCACAAAAAAAAGTTGTTCCTGACTATCTAAATAAGGTGTAAAAATAACCCTTTCGCAGGGGTGCTAGATGCTTAAAATGTTCTAGAGGATTATTCTGCATAAAATTTCAGAAGGAGTCTTATCAGAAAAAATCTTTGTAAAATGAACCCAAAAGACCACAGGTAGCAAAAAACTTACCTATATTCCTCGGAATGTTAAATGTGTCTTATTTCCAGTTCTACTGAAGCGATCGAAATACTTCTTTTGCAAAAGTTAATGATATTGGACATTCAATGTGCAGGCAAAAAAAGTTACATTAAGGCGGTATAAACTATGTATTGAGTAGAAGTGACACCAATGCCGCACATAGGGTTAACACGATTATAAAGTAGAAACCCTGCTCTCGAGCCAAAAACATTGGTGTACCGAAGATATGAAAACAAGTACATTTTAGCGACATCTTACAGCGTCAAAAAATATTTTTTCTGGAAATGTATTTCAAAAAGACATCATCTGGAGGGGGAAGGGGGGGGGGATGGGCTTACGGCGAACTTTTTTTTATGATACGGTCTAATGTATATATGTATGTATTAAGATAAGCCCTAAATTCTACGCTTTATATCGATAGTTCGATACGAATAATATCGATAACAGCGATCAGATTTCTTTTGAGTATCATTAGCTGTGTGTATCATTCTCTGTCTCCAACACGGCTTTCTTAACAGATGCAATCACATTACGAATATCAAATCCCTTTGCAATGGACTTTCCTGCATTCCTCTACGCATAGATATAAATTCATAGAGGATATGCAACGCTATACTTCAAAATTAATATCTACATTAATAAACTCAAATTGCGCACAGGTGTTGCAAAATCAAGAAATACAAATACAAAAAGCCTACGAAACACACACAAAAGCGGCTATAGTATCAAATTTACATACATGCCTGCTCATCGCTTAGCAAATTAGCTACATATCCCATGAATACATATTTCATGCATGCTTGGGATTAGCGGAGTAAATGTTTGTTTTTCTTGAGGTGCCGCCCAATAATTCACAGGCACCCAGACTAACAATTTCCCACAAGTGCTGAATTTCAAACTCAAGCAACGAGATAAAATTAAGAAATTGAGAATCTTGAGCGCAAAAAAAATATAAAACAGAAAGCAAAGCAGAGCAAAGTATCTTATGCTATCGAATTTGACTTCCGCTACGTATGTGCATTAACTTGGTTATTAACGGACAAAATGTTGCTGCGCAGCTACCTGTGCAAATGTGCGATGTTGCGCTGCAACAAGTCTCAGCATGACAAACTGCAATAACGTTAAAAAAAATGTGTCTACACAGAAAAAAAAAATTTTGTAAAATTAAAAGTAAATAATAAAAAAAAATGCCAATCTTACGCAATCCCGTTCTCATCTTACCTCCGGCGCGCCGTCCCATTGACGCCTTTACCCAAAGACCAGCAACACATTTTCCGTTCATTTCTGCTTTCGGCTTAACAGCTTCCTTTAAGAATTTATTCATGTATTTATTTTTATCATTCATTAAAGTGTGCGTCGTCGCCAGCGGAGCGCAGTAACAGGAAGCATGAAGAATGTGATACTAAAAACTGAGATTGATTTGGAAACTCAGGTTACTAGCGCGCTGTGTAATGGATGATGGTTGGTGTATGTGAAGGAACGCTCAAGGCAGCACAGAAAACAGGCAGCACATTAAGCACATGCCGCACAAGCCGACCGACCGCAAAGTGGAAACGGAAGTTCTATATATTTATTTATTAACTTTTTTTAATTAATTTTTATCTTCTTTACTTTTTAGAGAGTGAATCTTTTTTTTTGTAATTTTAATTTCGTTAACAGGAGGAGTTAAGTGTGGTTGAACGTAGGCATTTTTACGGTACACACTTGTGAGTCGCTGTGGTTTAATTGTAAAGACAGATAGGATGAGTAGAAAAAGGATAGAGGAAGGAGAGGAGAAATTGATGAAGTAAGTATCAGCATAAGCAGCTGTGATTTAATTTTTTTGTCTTTTTCTTTCAATCATTGTTATTTTCATGTTATGGAGACCATAGTAAAATAATGGAAGAGTAAAAGGGAAGTATTTGTGTCAATAAATTTGTCAATTAACTAATTATTGTTCAAGATAAAACAGTGATCCTTTTAGAATTTTTCTTCGCCTTCATATGATTTAGAAGGGCTCTGGAAGTGGCTTTGTTACATTTGCTTAAATGGACCCCAAAGTTTTCATATCTGAACAATTCGATCATTTGTACATAAAAATACGGTTTGCCAATTAACTTCATTCTGTCTTGGCAATGCAAAGGACAATCGCATAGCAGGTACTACATCGTCTTCTCCGTCTCAGGAAGCTTGCAGATGCGATACTCCCAATCGGGCCACATGTATGCAGCCAATAGATTTCTGCAGACCCTGTTTTTTCCTCCTCAAACCAGTGCTGAGTGATTCCGCCCTTGATAAAGCCCAAAAATTTGAACAAAATCCACCCACAAATACGCCACCTCCCATATAACGGTATTTTTGAAATTTCAGAATTTTCCTAACTATTATAGCTAAAATGCTCGATTTTGATTAGTGTATACATTTTTGAAATATAAATCAAATACAGTAATCATTTTGGAAAAGGGGTAAAGCACTTCACCGTTTTTAAATTAGAAATATATGCACTTTTAAGTATTATATAAGCATTTATCATAAAATTTTCATACAAAAAAATCGCATTTCAAAAAAATTTTATGCCATAAATGAAATTACACTTTTATAAAGGATTTCAGTGTACTAAACCTGAATCTGGAGTCAGATTTTCCAAATTGGTTCTAGTTTTTGAGATATTCATGTCCAAATTGGCAAAAAACACGTTTTTTGGCTCTATTCACTGCTTAATATCTTTTATGTAATTACCTTCCACTCAAATTCGATTAAACCAGTTGAAAGCATAATCATTACCCTTGAAAACAGCGTTTAGTTTCTTCGAATATCTTAATTAGAATTGAAAATATCGATATTTAAGTTTCACCATTTTGACGAATATTACCCATACAAAAAAATTTAAACTTTTTGAAGCATACTTCTGGGCATTTTGTATGGGAAAAATGTACGAAAACTTAAAAAACACCTTCGATAAGAAAGTTCATAAAACAAAATGGAGCAAACGAATTTTTACGATTTTTCACCTGTTTATAAAAGACATTTAGGACTATGAAATATTAAAAAATTGAGGAGGTCATATTTTTTGTTTTTTTTTTAATTTCATTTTAAAGTTTTACAATTTTTACCAATTTTTTTTTTATATTCCAAAATAAAAAAGCTGTCAAAGATATGAATTAACGCTGATAAAAAAAATTAGCTCATAATTTGAAAGTATGCACTATTTATTGCAGGACGATAAAGAAATATTCGATTATTCGCCTAAATATAAACGTTTTTCATAATGTCAAAATTAACATAATTAATGCGTTTACAAAAAGCAGTTTTAGGCAAATGGGAAAAAAATTATAAAAGCAAATGGAGCAAGTGGATTTTTAAAATGAAAATGCTGTTTGATTAAGAATATATTATTTCAAATCATAAAAAAAATTTGAGGAGGTCATATTTTTTGTTTTTTTAATTTTTTATTCAAAGTCGAGAAAAATTTTTTTCTTATCGACATTTTTTGTCAATTTTTGAAAATTCATATAAATTCAATAGTGAACGGTATTTACAACTGCGTTATAATTTCTGAAAGAGAAAATGATTATCTATGTAATGATGTATTACTCGAGTTCATATGTTAACAATTAAATATGATAGAGCATTTTGTATGAGGTGTGTTCATTGAGAAAAAAAAGAAGCTATTTTTTGCTCAACTTTGGGCACCCTGTACGGCTAAACGAAAAGAGACTCAAAAATTTTTATATAAGCTTTTTTATTACAATTTGATGTATCTGTCGATTTCTATTTAAAAAAATTGTTTTACTCATACTTTAATTTTGAATTTATTTTTGGCCGCTATCACCCATTGTGCGTCAGTGAAAACTGAAACATCGAACCTCTGAGCTATTTTACCTCTTCCACAGTCCTTCCTGGATGGAAAAACAATATCATTGTTTGTATCGAAAAGTTTTGTAGGAGAGATGCAGTCTCTTCTCATATTGATGTTGGGGTCTGCAACGGAATAGATTCTAGCTAAGAAGAAGCGTTATAGTCATTTGTGATAGAAAGAAGTCTCAAGATATACTACTTACATACATAAGCACGCTTGTTAATTCGACGACAACCATTTTTCCTCACAAGATACTATAAACACTCGGCAATTCCTTCTGTAAACTTCTAATCCAATGATTTATGATTCAGAGCCTCTGGTAATTAAGGTTTGAATTGCCCTTTTTGTATATAATTCCCTTAAGTAAGTGTGCATGTAAGCACAATGTAATTCAGTGTCATCCTTCTTCCATTTCTTCTGCATGTAGCTTGCAATGCCGTCAAAACAATCAATAATATGCAACGCCTCAATTACTTAGCGCCGTGTGTATATGAAACGAAAATCCAACGGTGGAAATTCCAAAGCATCGGCATGACATATGAAAGTAATTTGAGAAGTAGGCACTGCAACTGAATTCCAATACAATTTCCTTTAAAATTCTAAACCAAATTTAATTGAGTTCTTGGAATCGAGGTGTTTAGCTCACATATGTATGTAAGTACACACAAACATGCCTATCAAATTTGCGTGTTGGGCATAATCAATTAAAGTAAAAGAAGAAGACTCTTTTGGCAGATTTTGTGAGAAGACAAGCCATGGTTTAGCATTTTTCTGAGTGAGCGGAATAATAAAAAAAGATAGATAGTTTTTCTTTTGTGTTAAGAGTTCTGCACACTTCATTGAAACCATTTTTACCAATTCCAAACGCTTGAAGGCTTAACCCATAATGTGATAATTAAAGTCTTTTTAATCGTTTAATATAACATCACATAACTGAAAATATTTAAGCAGCAATTGCAATAAATATAACGGCATTTTAATTGTAATTAAATACCACCCAGCATACCCAGCAACATACATATGTACATATGTATTATAAACAAGCATTCTTTAATTATATTTTATGCTCATTTAAAAACAAGAAAAGAATTGTACCATAAATAATGTTTATCAGTCAGCGTTGTTGGGCGAAAGACAATAAAAAATGAAAAATTAAATGGAAATAATTTAAATTTTTTGGTAAAGATGAATGATAATGACGACAATTGGAGGCCTAATTATTTACCACACGTACAAAAAGCGCTGCCATCAAAGCGGCGAGCGGCGAGCGACGAGCGGTCGAAACAATGCAAACACAACAAGAAATTTATTGAATTGTGGGATAATTCAGAAATTGAATGATAAATGAAAAGCAAATAAAAAAGGCCAATGATAAATATGTATATACCAAAAAAAAGTATATTTTTCTAAAACACTCATATGTAGATGAAGAGTTAAGAGATGATTCATGAGATCACCAGACTGAAATTTCTTCAAGCCAACAACACAGTGGCGTTTTTAGTAGTCGTTTTAGTGGGTTTTGAAGGGCGCAATTTTCCATTTAAACTGTTGCATTCGTAGCAAAAATCGGACTTATAAGCATTATTTCCAATTAAAAACAGGATATGTATAACCTTTAGAATTGGTTATTATTAAAAATCTGGTACTGAAATTAAACAAAAAAGATTGTCTGCTCGATAAGTGGCAAAGCATCAAAGGTTTGGATAAAGGATGGATTTTCTCGGTGCTTTACGAGGATTGCAACTTTTTCTCATGATGAATGGTTTTTGATTGATTGTTCTTTGTGTGCCAAATCCTGTTCTTGTTTGATTAAACTGTTTTGATATTTTCAGACCAATTTCCTGTTTAGCTCCCACTAACACTTAATTTCTTCTACTCTAATTTTTCCTAAGATTTTTTTAAACACATTCAGCACTTTTTACTTTTCTTCCTCCTCTTCTAATTCTCCTTCTTATTCTTCTCTTGTTCTTATTTTTATTTTCTTATTCTTCTTCTTATTCTTATTTTTATTTTCTTCTTCTTCTTCTTCGTCATTTATTCTTCTTCTTCTTCTTCCTCCTATAGTCTTCTTCTTTCCTGCTCATTTATTATTTCTCAGCATCGTCATTTCGTCGCCCCTTCGTCGCAAACACAATTTGGCGCGATCCGATCCTGTCTTTCAGAGAAATTGAAAGCAACGCCAAAATGATTTGAATGGACAGCATTTGACGAGTGTTAGAATACGTTCTGAAGCAGCGCTTGTAAATTTTGATGTACATATTACAACTGTATGCATGTAAGAATGCACGTATGAATGTACATGTGTATGTGCATTGCGGTCATATTATAGCAATGGAATGCCATTCCGTGAAACTACAACAACAAATGTTTATACTAATAAGGTGATGTTAACAGAGAGTTTGTGGCATTGCTGGTTTTTCCAATTAATTACCAAATACCACAGCTAAGTTGTGTGTACATATTTTTGTCTAAAAAGGAGGTTATAAAATGTTAATGCACATGCATATTAGGGTGGTGCATAATGCTGCGAGCCTTTAATAGAAGATGTTAAATATAATAAAATAGATTTTTTAGTGTTTGTCAAATTTTTTAACAACTCTGATTACTCACAAATTAACTACAAATTATCGTCGCTATAGAAGAAAAAAGACGCAAACTGTTTTGTTGAGGAAGAAAGACACAAACTTTTTTTCTTTCAAAGAAATACGCATTAAAAATATTTTTCGAAAGAAAGACTCTTTATTTTTTTTTGATAACGAAGAAAGACGCATTTAAATATTTTTTAGGAAAGAAAGACGTATTCGATTTTTTATTTTTCTTTGTCAATATTAATGCTAATGCGTCTTTATTCGCAGTTAATAAAGCTAATGCGTCTTTCTTCGTCGAAATATTTTATAATGCGTCTCTGTTCGTCAAAATATTTTTTAATGCGTCTCTGTTCGTCAAAATATTTTTTAATGCGTCTATATTCGTCGACATGTTTTGTAAAGCGTCTTTCTTCCCCGACATATTTTTAATGCTCCTTTTTTCGTCGAAAAATTACTGACATGCGTCTTTCTTCTTCCGGAGCGACGTTATGTTGAAGGAAATTGAAGGAAAACACGTCAATGACGAAGAAACACAATTATTTGGTTTTAAGCCACATTTGACACATTCAACCCCAAAGCCTGTTTCGGTCAGTTACATATTTACATACGTATATGCAGCCCAGTGAATATAAACTTTTACGTGGTATAAGAAGAAAGCCACCCTAAAGCACATACTCGTATAAATGTACAAGTAAAGACAAACGCATTAATTCAAGCTGAAGAAAATGTGAGGAGATTAATTGCCGAGCACAACAAAAAATGCTGTCACCTTTACACATACCATACGATACATGTATATTTGTAACTTTAAATATATCAGATCTTCAAATCAACAATAATGAGAAGAAAATTTTTCATAATCAAATATGTAACAGCTGCTGTAGTCTAAATGCATACATACGCACATATCCAAGATAATAAAAAATGCATAATCAAACAAAGCTATGCATTTTTTAAAGCACAAACATACATACATAGATACGAGAACATCCATTTGTTGGGACCACCACGACTAAAGCAACAACGCTGCCACCACCGCCATCACCGTTTTAATGTGAATGACTTTTGCTTGGTTGCATGCCCATTTTGGTGCTGGTGCTGGTGTTGTTGTTGTTGCTAAACTTTCGTTGGAATGCGCGCATGCGTTCGAGTAAACTTACACACACAATTAACAACACCAAATAAAAAAGAAGAAAAAGTTGTATCGGATTTCTTATGATCCGATATGGTTAAGAAAATTATAATGAGCGTACATCTGTATGTATATATGTAAATGTGGTAATGTACGTTAGGGTGTCCCGAAATATTTTTTTTTGGATTTCCTTAACGCAAGACCCCTCAAAATTTGCGGTTTTGATCGCAAATTACGAAACAAGTTTTAAAAACTAAATACAATTAGATCTTCAGGGCTCTACCGATCTTTAAAGTTTTGCGGTTTTGTTATTCATGCAGAACGCCCACTCACCACAACATATATTACATCCGCATATTGTTTGCATTCTTAATATGTAATTCTTTTCGTTCTTATAAGTTCTATTCGCTTAATTTTTTTATGCAACTTACTTTTAATTGCAAAAATCTGAATTCCATGTAGTTACAATGAAAATACTCGTACATACACATGTTTTCGACAATGGGTTTGATTCGGCTTCTGCATTTTATTTGCTTTACAATCGTGGAGAAGCAGTTCGATAAAAAAAAAAACAACAATACAGTTCTTTTCTTTGGCTAACTTTTGGTTATACGGGGATTGGCTTAGCCATTCCATACAGATGACATTTGCATAGCGGAAAAATTCAAACCCCACTCAAGTGTGCTTTGGGTCGTTTTCTTGTTGATAAATCCTTTTATATGACATGTTTTCTGGGCAATATGACAGCTGAAGATTCTGCTAAATATCCCTGTACTTTATAACAGTCAATGTGTCCTTTAGCGAAAATAACAGACCAACGCTTTACCAAGTTGCACTTCCTTAAACCATCATGTTTCCACCCCAAGCTAAATAGTCCATTTAATGCATCACAGATCGAATTCTTTGTTGTGATTTTTGTGGGCATGACTGCAGCAGCTCAGAACGCCGCCCAAATGGCAAAGAATTTGCACTATCCCAACAAACACTGAGGTTAGTTATCGATTTGAGAATGACTCGAGAACTAGCCTCATTCTCAAACCTCTAACGTTAGAGGACGACTCGAAAATCTATCGAGAATCATAGCGTTCTCAAACAAAAGGGTACCTAATTCTCAAATCGAGAAAATTATAATTCTCGAATCGAATTATAATGTAGTTCTCTAATGAGATTCTAATCAGAATTTGCAAATACTTCCAATTGAAATGAAAAACAAAGCTTTGTCTCCTTTTACATGATTTTTTCATTGTTTAGATTTTATTAACGCAATACGTGCCTAAATTGCATATGATTATATATATTGACATGTATATTTTTACCACATTTATAAGAACTGAAATTTAAACAAAATTCAGTCTTACTATTTAAATTAAAGGTACTTCTTGTACTTTTTAATGGAAAACATTGTACTACGGTAATATTAACTTTACCATTTTTTAGTATATAATTTCAATCTAGATAAAAGCTAATTTTATTTGCTCAAAATTTTTATAAATCTTATTAGAATAGGATTACCAGAACAGAGTGGAAACTTTAGTCGAACATATTTATCTTGTAACTCAAACTTTACAACCTGAACTTCTTTTGCTTATATCTATATTATTAATAGGCAAACATAAAGCTTGTTCTATCTTCTCCGTCGGAACTACTGAACCGATTGAAAAAATAAGAACACCTTTAGAAAGGTATTGCTATCAAATAGAACTGCGCCAATTCTCATTAAAATTGGTGGGAAAATGGTTGTTATTGTATGTGTTTGAACAGAACGAAACAGAGCTGTAATAATGTGTATGCATAGGTGTATTGGCGTGTGTTCTCCAAACCATGCAATTCTGAACATGTTTGGCTGTAAGTGGTGTGTAGTTTGAAAGAAGTAGAAACATAAACGGAGAAGCAGAATCACTATACTAAAAACAAAAAGGACAAGGAATACATACGTGGGGTTATAAAGAATAAGTAGGAAAGAGGAAATATATAATGAAATAATATGTTATCTGAGCGTCAGTTCTTCATAAGCTCTATCCGTCTATGGAACTCGTTACCTATTCGACTAAGATCATTAAACAATACACTGCAGTTCAAAAATGAGCTAACCAGCTTTTATAATAAGTCATAATCTATGTTTATATGTATATGCTATTCTATAAACACACTCGTTCGAACGTATTTCTTTACCCTTTACCTTCTTATTCTCTGTTCTTCCGTATACTTTCATATTTCATTTTAACGTAAATTTAATTTAGAGTTAAGTTTCATTTTTTGTTCTTAAATGTAATACAACATGTACAGTGGCTAGCACTATAATATAATCTTTCCGATTGTTGTGCTAGGATGAGAATAACAATAAAATACAAATACAAATACAAATAATGAAATAAGTAGGTAACTAGAATAATTAGTATATAATAGCAACAACAAAATAGTAGTGGCAGCAATAACAACAAAACTCAAAAAATACTATAGTCGCAATCTCAAGCAGAAATGCCAAAATTTGGACAGAAAAATATGTTTGAATTCTAAGTTTTTTAAATTAATCAAATGCAACAAATTTCTTTCTCTGTACTTATATGATTAATCTCAATAATAAAATAACTTTTGAGTATGACATTTTTCCTATTTTAGCTCTAAAGTTTAGGTTTCTAAATATATGAAATTGACAAAATTTCAGATCTCGGTAGAGCCCTCAAGATCGAATTCAATTCCAATTTTTTTACTTTTATTGTGATCTGTATTCAATTACGCAACTTTAGATACCTCTTGCGATAGCGTAGCTCGAAAAAAAATTTTTTCATACATGAACGGGACACCTTAATGTACGTGTGTGCTTTTGTTTGTAAGTGGCATTTTAACAATAAGCTGTTAATTTATAAATGTCATAGATAATAAAGCTTGTTTCTGCCAAAAACGAAGAGTTCAAGAAATAGTTCACGGGAAAATTGTGTCTGTGCATATGACGACCCAAAAAAAAAAGATTTCAACTTTTCAGCATAATCTGCTGCACGTTTGATTTGAATGAGTTGTTACAAAAGTTCGCGCCTAGTTGAGATTTACAGTTAAAATGGTTTTTTGCTATTTACGAAGATTTTCTTTACGTTTGAGCGGCAAAGTAGACACTCTTTCATAGTTACATACTTATGCGCTTGAACATTTTTGTTCGAGTATTTAATTAGTTAATATTCATTGTTATTCACTCGTTTACTATCAAATTTAATTTAAGTGATCTTTTTGTATGATCACTCTGTTCTTACTTCCGCCTTTTCGACAGTTCCAGCTGAGTATGATTATGTTTTCGTCATAAAAGTCGGCACAGACGTGGTGTGATTAAGCGTTGTATTGTATTTGATGGCATGATAGACCATATAATAACATTTTGGTGGAATTTTGTTTAAAGTCTATGGCTGAAAGAGAACTTCTTACTTAATACTGCACTTTTTCGTGAATGTCTGGCTATCTTATTGTGGTACAATTATAAAACAGCTGAAAATGCATTTTGTATAACAAAGTGATATCACAATGAAAAGAATTAGAAGGAAAGTGGAAACAGGCAAACATAATAAAGAGTGACTGAGGAAAAATTAAAAAGACAAAAACTCCCCCAAGGTAGTTGAAAAGTATGTTAGATCAACATTATATAAAACAATGTTATAAAAAGCGGAAAACGAAAATGGAAAAATAAAAAGGGAAAAGAAAAAGGTACTTCGGTCTTATTCACTTCAAATGAACGCCAAAAAGCCACAGCGCAAATACAAATTGTTTCTGTGGAAAATTTTTCATTTGGCAGTAAAGTTCCAAGTTTTAAATGGCTTTTATTTCTTTTTTGTTTATTTTTGTATTCATTAAAAACCGGCTTGATAGGCAACGGTGAGTGACGGCTCGTGCAATTTCTTTCTCTTATTTTATGTTAATTACATACAATTCGACAACGACAACAAATTTTCCGACCCTCACATTAAGTCACATATAAATGAGTGTATATATTTATAATGTATGTTACAATGCATGTAGCAAAACATTTTCGTATAGAGCACACACTACATAGGCTTGTGCCGCCATATTCAAAGCCAGCAAACGAAATGGTGCGCCATGCGGAATATTTACTTCGTTCTTTTAAAAAGGGGAGCAACTATGTCCGAAAGTCGTTTGCGCTTGAGAGGCGAGGGTAATAGCGGCTGAACTGAGCGTTGGTTTTACTTGCTTGCTTGAACTAATAAAGATCATTGATCTATGTAGACATTAGGTTGGGTCGTCTATTATTAAAAGCATGCACTAGGCAGCCAAGATAAATCTAGCTTTATTTTTTTATTTTACTTTAAATAATAAGGCTTACCAAAAGTGCAGATATTTGACAATCCCATATTGAGCAAAAAATATCTAAATACAATGGTGAGTTTAAAAATTATTTTCAAATTTAGTGTAATTTAAAATATTCAGATGCAAATACGCAGTTGTATGATTATTACACTAGAAAAAAACCTTCTCTAGATCAAATTCTTATTTTTTCTTATTTTTAACACGCGTTCCAATATATTATTTTCTTTGTTTTGAGTAAAATTTGCCAAAAATGTGTAAACAATACTCAAAAACATAAAAAAATTCGTTGCCATGGTGATTTTTATGAGAATTCAATTTATCAAAAATAAAGAAATCAAATTTTTAAAACAAGGCCAAGTTGGAAATGAAATGGCGCTTAAGGAATTTTTTAACACGCTTTTATTAGCTTCACCTGTATGCAGGGCCGTGCGCACGGGGGGGGTTTTGGGGGTTAAAACCCCCCCCCCCCCATGACCAAATCTAAGTTGCAATGATTTTGCAAAAATTTTCAAAATACAGTTTATAAATTTTGCATTGAATTTTGACTCATAATTTTTGACAATATTAGTTACAATAATTTTACGGAAGAAGAATTGGTAAAAGTTGCAAAAAATAAGGTTGGCCAATACATAAGTTCGGCACTTTGAATTGCACTTGGAGCTTTCCGAAATTACAAAGTTGTGTAGCATATGTTCGTTTGGCATTTTTAAAAAAATTGTACTGATAACAAAAAATGTTCATTTTGTGAAAACAGTGAGCAGTTTCAATTAACAAGTACTGTAAACAGTACACGGAAAGAAATTTGTATACTTGAATCAAGAAAAATGCTTTCTTGAACTCAATTTAGAAAATTTTTAGGGAAATAAGTAAGAAAAATTTACTTAATTATTACTGGAAATAAGAAATTGAGTTTTCCAAAAATGAGACAATTATTTTCTTATTCAAGAACACTAACAAAATCTATAGAAAAAAAATGTTTAAATAAATAAGAACATCTTTTCTTAAATTTACTTAAATGAAGAAAATCTTTTTGCTAATATCAAGAAGAATTTAAGAAAATTGTGTTTCGACGAATTGGAACAACAAAATACAGCGAAAAAAATGTAAAATGAATATGAAAACGTTTTCTTGAGCGAAGTAAAATTTTTCTTGCTGAATTTGCATTTCCAAAGTTACATGTATTTTTTTTCATTTTCCATCCGCTTTGCATATTTCTGAATATTTTTGCAATTCTCAGATTGTTAGTGAAGCATTTGGTATAAGGAGTTCACTATTTGCATCTTCATTTATATTAAATAAAATGTTGTCATTTCAATAAACAAGTCCTAGGAAAATACTAGTTGACTAATTATGGTTTTCTAATCCCTCATGATTAGTTTTAATTTTCCTTATTTTTTACGTTTTTAATATTTTTAGAAAATATTTGCTTAATTTAATATTTAATATTTTCTTATGCCTCAGACACACATGTGGTATGAATACTAGAATATCAATATTATGATTTGGCTATGCTATGAAAATTTTCAATTAAACTACAATATGAGGGTGACACATATGTGGTATAGATCGAAATATTATTACTATACTACGATGTGTGTCTCTCGCATTACTTACTTAAGCTCGTATAAGAAAAGTTTTACTTGCAACAAAAAAATAATTTCTTAATTTATTTCAAAAAACAAGAAAAAAACACTTACCCTAAGTAAAATATTTCTTATTTATTTAAAATCCAATTTTACTTGAAGCAAGAAAATGTTTTCTTATTTATTTAAAATCCAATTTTACTTGAAGCAAGAAAATTTTTACTTATTTATTTAAAATCCAATTTTCTTGGATTTTCTTGATATTAAGAAATTATTTTCTAAGTTCAAAATCAAGTCTAATTTTTCTTGTCTCGGCATTGATTCTAGTAAAAAATTCTTTCCGTGTACTATTCAGGACCTGGTTAACTAGGCTTTGATGAATCATAATGAGTTTCGGAAAAGTTAGAGAACATTTAAATTTATGGTGTATGGGTCTGGATATCTGTTTCAGCAAATATGTTTATCTTAGCGAAAAATGTATGCGAATGCAAACCAAAATTAAAACCCCCCCCAAGGCTAATTCCTGCGCACGGCCCTGCCTGTATGTATGTATGTATGTATGTATGTATGTATGTAAACATTGCATAGCTTTAGGCGAAAGCGTGTGCTGTCATACACTGAAGAGTTTTTCAGTGTGAGATGTGCTTATCCTTATTATGATGTATGTATGTATGAATTTCTTTACAGCAAGTATGTATATGTATATGAAACCATGGTAAGGCATTTTTTTATAATCCTTTTAACATGTTTTAGGGAAAGATTATTCTAAACTAAGAAAATAGGGAAACAATTTCTTTGACCCCTCCATACTTATATATATGTATTTTTTTCTTAGTGCATATATATATATGTATGTATTTGCTTGTAAATATCTATATATCGTTGGCTTCGTGAGCAAATGTGCTAAGTCCAATTTTTTTCAAAATTGAGATTTTAATGCAGTAAGATAGTACAACTAAAAATACATCGTCTGCCAAAAAGAAGTTACCATAATGGCTGTTTTTCATGGTGTAATGCAGTGTTAAGCAAATGTGCTAAGTCCATAAAAAATTTTTTTTTCAAAAATCTACGTGCTAAGTCCAGGTGAAAATAAGAAATTATTAATTTTTTTTTAATTTGTTTTGTAGAATGATATAGAATTATTACTAGATTGCTTTAATAAGCATGGCTTGGGACTGCAAATGTTAATAATTTGCGGGAGTGGCTAGCTTTCCCACCAATTTGATATGCAAACTAGTTTGCGGTACTTTTTACATTTTTATTATACATTTTAACATTTTATTATATTTTCTATAGTGTGGGCGTGGCCACACCCATTATCAACAGTATTATCTCTCATCAGACCCAGCCTAACAAATTCTTGTTAGTGCAAAATTTCATCCCTTTATAAGATGCCACGTTACACGTCACAAGTTTCCAAAGGGAGTTTTACAATTTTTTTTTTAAGTAGGCGTGGTTACAAATCGATTTTGCTAAAATTTTACTACAAGTAATAAAATTACATATGTACCTACACCAAGTTCCGCCGTAATATCTGAATTATTTGTCGAGTTATGGGCTCCGAAATCTCTTAGATTCACGATGACACGCCCATTTTCAAAAATATGTATGGTTTCTAGCTGATTAAGAGCTTTTAGGCCGGTTATGAAAAAAAAACTAACAGTAAAGTTCCTTTATTCTCCTAAGCGTTTCGGCGTTATCATCGCCTTCTTCAGGGAGTCTATTTTATTTGGAAATTGCAAACAAATTAAAAAGGTTTCTGTTTTTTGTCCATAGTTGGACTCATGCCGCAAACTTTCAATGAATTATCTTCATATTTGACAAAGACGTCGCTTAAAATGTTTTTATTAGGCCGCTTTATAGTTCCCATATATAAAAGTGGGCGTGGTCGTCCACCGATTTGGACAATTTTTCGTCCAATCGTGTGCCTTAGCAAGTAAATCACGCTTTTCAAATTTCAGCTATATATCTACTACCGTTTCTGAGTTAATGATGACTTATAAAACTTTTAGAATTTATCCTTTCATAAGTGGGTGTGGCACCGCCCATTTTCGAGAATTTCAATTTCTTTATAACGGCGTAAGCTCATTGCATGGATGGAATTTCATCCATTATCACCTTTTGCGTGGTTTTCGATATATACTATATGGGGAAAGTGGGCGTGGTTTACATCCAATTTCGCCTATTTTCAATACCAACCTTTCCTGTCTAGTTAGGAGCCTCTGTACCAAATTTCATCAAAATATTTCAATTTTACTACGTAGAGTTGAGTATAATAATTTGTGAGAAAATGTGCTAAGTCCACCTAAAAAAAGAAAATCATAGAAAGCAAATGTGCTAAGTCCTAAAGAAGCCCATAACTTTGTACAAGCTTTATATTAAAATGTGCCGATAACTGGTATTTTAGCACGATCATCTGAGGAAGAAAACTGCATTTTCAGATTTTTAAAATAGTAACAACAAAAAAAGTTAGGAGGTTTTTTGTCTCTCCTGAAAAGTTACCAGAAATGGACTTAGCACATTTGCTCACGAAGCCAACGATATATAAAAATGATTTGGTATTTAATTGTAACGCTAAAACTTGAAAACGGCGGAACCAAATCAAATACTTCCTTAGGGGGGTTTGTTTGTTGTTACCCCGCGAAGGTTTAGTCGAAGAAAAAATTAAAAAATGTTAGGGGGGCGTGGCACCTCCCATACAACCTTAATTTTTAAAGCTGATTATCTCTAAAACAGTTCAAGGTAGGGAACTGAAAATTGGTATAGAGCTAAATGATATCAAAACTATTCCCACGCATAAAAGTGGGGGTTATCGGAAAAAGGGGCGTGGCACCTCCCATACAAACTTAATTTTTCATGCTGAATATCTCTAAAATTGTTTACGCTAGGGGCTTGGAAATTGGTGTGGAGATAAACGATAACAATTCCATATTAACGCAAAATAATAGGAGTTATACGAAAAGGGGGCGTGGCACTTCCCAACAACACTTAATTTTTTAAGCTGAATATCTTTCAAAGGATTTAAGTGAGGGACCTGGAAATTGGTACAGAGCTATATGATATCAAAACAATTTTTGCGCATAAAAGTGTAGGTTATCGGAAAAGGGGGCGTGGCACCTCCCATACAAACTTAATTTTTCAAGCTGAATATCTGTAAAAGCGTTTAAGGTTGGGACCTGAAAATTGGTCAGGAGATTGGCGATATCAATAGCGTGCTTATGAAAAAAACAGTAGTTTTGGGAAAAGGGGGCGTGGCACCTCCCATGCGTTCTTAATTTTTAAGGCTAAATAGCCTTAAAAGCGTTCATGGGATGTACATAGAAATCACTATGCAGATATACGATATCAATACCATGTTCACCCAAAAAAAAAAAAAGAGATTTATCGAAAAATGGGGCATTGCACCTCCCATGCGTACTAAACTTTTGAAACTGAATATATCTAAAAGTTTTGGAGGAGGGGCCTGAAAACCATTATGGAGGTATACTATATCAATCCTCTTATTTACTTAGTGAAAATAAATATCCGGAACAGAAAACTAAAAATGTTGTGTATCGTGCAGCCTTAAACTGAATACTAAAATTATATATTTTTGAAGTTGTATACACAATGAAGTAGTGAAAAATCGTTAATTTTCTATTAAAAATAATACCGGTGTAATAACAATTTTTGAAATGAAATTAATAAAAAAAATTTTTTTGGGCAGAACGAAGTTTGCCGGGTCAGCTAGTGAATGTATAAAACACAAAGCAGCTAAAGGTTTAATACAACACCATAAAATATTTGTAAATTGTCGATCAAGCTTAATGTGCAAACATTTTATGTAATATAAGCTAGAATTTACAAATAAGCCAGACGGAATTTTATTAAAGAAGGGTACCACCAGCAAAATTGTACATTACAGCGAAATTGAACTCCCTTCAGTTTACTTACATACATAAATATGTATGTACAAATATGATGTATGTATGTATATGAATGTAATTTGTTCTTTTCTTTTGTATTTTTTTGCTCTAAAGCCAAATAAAAATTATTTATTGTGGCACGCGCATTATTTACGAAAAATAAAAAAAGAAATAAATTTACATATTTTTAGATAACAAACAAAAAAAGAAAACAAAAACATTGGCTTACCCATAAGTCAGTATGTACAATATGTATGTACATAAGTACTCACATATATATGTAGATGAAATGCGAGCAACTTTTGCATGCAATCGAGGGTGGTTAGTTAAGGCTATTTATTCACTAGCGCTATAAATAATTAATTTCCTTTTTTCAAATATTCTTTTCCTTTTTTTCTGCATCAACACCAGCAGTTTTTCTATGTACCCATATTGCCTAAGGAATGCTAACACCTGGCATTAAGCATGCGGCACCTACTAGATATTTACCAAACAAGTTTGTTGCTTAAGTCTTGCGTTATTATACATAGAAATACTAATTTTCAAATGTTAAATAATTACGCAAATTAATATTTATGAAAAAAGAACAACACAAAAGTTATGCAATTTAAAATCTTGTGCTGCCTTTAATTATGAGTTGGCACACAAGTGGCTTAATTTGTAAACATAACTAAGCTAAATGCGCTTAAAATTGATCGTCGTCAGTTGGCGCAAAAGTCACTTAAGTTTTGGCCTAAGCAAATGGTGTGTGTTTCTAATACTCTACTTATAAAATTTTGTGTTTTAGCTACCCTTAAAGTAAAATGAGATGATAATAATTTCACTAATTTCCTTTTGGTTGTTTTTGCCTGCGACAGCGTTGGAATGTGATATATTGTGGCATAATATTTATCTGAGGATATCTAAACTGATCATAAATATCATTTATATACTTATATATCTATATTAAATAGTGAATTTCCTTTTTTAGCTTAATTAACAACCTGTGTGTTTCCAAAGCAATCAACTGACCTTATCCTTCTGAATTGTCCCATGAATTTGCTCACTTAAATGCAAATTAATTAATAACTGGTTTTCGGTTGTAAACTTCATAAAATATACATATTTTCTTACAATATATTCTATAATAAAATTTTTATTACAATACGCACATATTTACATATTTTAATTCTTATGGTGTAAACGTTCATTAATTGGAGTAAGCGTTGCATTGTTTAAGTTCAGTGTTTAATGTCGAGCGAATTATTTCATTAAAGCAAATCAAGGCGAACAATATTGAAAACATTTAGTAATAAAATTCATCAATAAAAAATCTACAACAATAATGTATTAATAAAAGTCAATAAAAGCAAATAAGGGCAGCGCTGTGATCGGTTAAGTCGGAGCTTGCACACCACTCATATGATTATATATGGAGCCATGTTATCGGCCATATTTGATGGTATTCTAGTCATGCGGGTTATCTAGTAGGATCTATCAATGAATTAACTAGAAATTTGTAGTCGTAATCCGCCTATCATGTATATATGCAGCTTAAATTCAGAATATTGCTAATGAATATACAAGGATATAGGTTTCAACAAGACTCTCGTGTGACCAAGATTGCCATTTTGACTTTATGAGAGGTATATTAAACTATACCGTACATATGCATTACTAAAACGCGAACTTGCTTTAATATCGAAGCATAACGAACTAATTTAATTGTCACTGATTAACAATATCCGTTGCAAAGATTTTTAATTATTTCATTTAATAATTCGCAGACAATAAAATCACATACATTCATTTGCATACATGCAAACCTCACCATGGGATGCATACAAAAAAAAAAACATTCCAAAAATAATCCAATTCATAATTCCTTCGTCTTGCCATGCACAGCTAATATCATCGCAAAACAATAACACAACCTTGCTAACAGTTTATCTCCAAAAAGCAGACAAAAAAAGTGCTGGGAAAATATGGCTGTTAAAATGAGAATTCATTGACAAAAATTGCCTGGATTTCGTACAGCGAAAATGTAATGGTGAATCTTGAACGACATGCATTTTGATTTTATGAGCCCATAGAAGATTAAAAGTAAAAAATCAAAGGCCACCGCACAACAAAGAGCCAAAAAGCAGATGAATAAAGGTGTACTGGTAAACCTGGCCACGCGATGCTGTGGCTTTCAATTACACTGTGCGACAATTTGAGGGTGGAGGACCACTTATTGCCACATTTGAAAATTTTTTGATATACCTTCATAGCTACTGGTTATTTTTATTTTCTGTGGACCTAGATTTTTTATACATAGATTTTGACCAAGGAGCCCCATAGTGAAGTTTTGTGCCGAATATTTTTCTAGACTATGGTAACCTTAAAGCGATCTACAAAAGGCCATTTGGCGCGCTCCTCCTTTTATTTCTAGTTCTCTTTCTCTTCCCCTTTGCCCTTTATTTGCGCTTTATTTGCGCTTTATTTTCCCTTTATCAATTTTAT
This sequence comes from Urophora cardui, assembly GCA_960531455.1. Taxonomy (NCBI): domain Eukaryota; kingdom Metazoa; phylum Arthropoda; class Insecta; order Diptera; family Tephritidae; genus Urophora; species Urophora cardui. The sequence goes on from OY482674.1 coordinate 5,792,704, forward strand.
TTTTCATATTTCCTTTTTCGCTTCCTGTCCTTCGCCATATCCGTCCCTTTCATTTTCCTCTTCCCTTTCCTTTTATTACCCATCTTCAGTGCTAGGCCTTGCATGACACTTCAAATTTAAAAATGAGATAAACTGTAGCGTAAAAATGGATTATTGAACGGTGGCACCCTTTTTGTAAAAATTTTAATAAATTACTCATTTCAATGCCAAGTCCTTTCATATGACACCCCAAATTTAAAAATCAAACAAACTATAGCGTAAAACTGAATTTTTGAACAGGTGGTAACCCTTTTTGAAAAATTTCTATTAAATTGCTCAATATCAGGTCAAGCCCCTTCATATGATGCCAAAAATTTTAAAATCAAACAAACTATACAGTGAAATTAAATTTTCAAACATCTGGCAACCCTTTTCAAAAAAATTAAACCTTCCTGCACATCTACAGGTCAAGTTCTTTTATCTGACACCACATTTTCGAAAATCGGTATAACGGTGTAAAAGTTATGGTGCTTACAAAAAATCGCTTAGCGTAATATATATAAAGATATGTGTATGTATATGTGTTTTCTGTATTCAGCATGCACAAAATTCAATTATTCAGCTACAAATATACTTTGTATTTACATATACATATAAGGACTCTTCAAACAAAAAAGTAAACTGACTGACGTGCCGAGCATATTAAATATCTGTCTCACATTCAAAATTTTGTACCCGCTGCACGGCGGGATATTGAAAGATCGAAATGAATACATTAAATAATAACACTGGATCACAAAATGAAATTTTTTGTCTGTACTTTGGACGTGACCATCCTATCTATATGTAAAATCGGTCGCTGATTCCGAAAATCGGGCTCATTTTTAATTCTATGGGAAGGTTTTTGAGATATCGGCAATTTACCGTTATTTGGCCACTGGCTCCACTTAATCCTGTATACCTTTTTAACGCAGTGAGCTATCTTCCTTGGAGTGACACTCAACGAAAGAAAATTAAATTTCCTTTTCATCGCTGCTATAACATTTTTCTGTAACTCTTATAGTTTCTGAAATATTGACGATTCAATTTGAATTTTTTCGATTTTTTGAAGAAAAAATTGAATTTGTCAGGCAATATCTTTTAAACCAATGTCTTCACCTTCGGTTTTACTCCTTTACATGAAGCTCCATTCTATTGGGAAAAATATAAGCTATCAACGAAGAAAATCCATGGTAAAATGGAAAAGTTATAGGCGATCAAGTAAATACATCCAACTCGCGCAATGCCTCTGCACGGGTATATTCTATGCATGTTATACCCGTAAATGGGCTTGTATCTACTGCGCTGCCAACGTGCTGCTACTGCAGATGTGTAGGTATTGGTATAACATGCATAGAATATACCCGTGCAGAGGCATTGCGCGACTTGGATGTATTTACTTGATCGCCTATAACTTTTCTATTTTACCATGGATTTTCTTCGTTGATAGCTTATCTTTTTCGCAATAGAATGGAGCTTCACGTAAAGGAGTAAAACCGAAGGTGAAGACATTGGTTTAAAAGATATTGCCTGACAAAGTCAATTTTTTCTTCAAAAAATCGTAAAAAATCGAAAAAATTCAAATTGAATCGTCAATATTTCAGAAACTATAAGAGCTACAGAAAAATGTTGTAGCAGGGATGAAAAGGAAATTTAATTTTCTTTCGTTGAGTGTCACTCCAAGGAAGATAGCTCACTGCGTTAAAGAGGTATACAGGATTAAGTGGAGCCATTGGCCAAATAACGGTAAATTGCCGATATCTCAAAAACCTTCCCATAGAATTAAAAATGAGCCCGATTTTCGGAATCAGCGACCGATTTTACATATAAATAGGATGGTCGCGTTCAGAGTATTTTTTGGCTGTAGAGCAGTGTAATCAATCAACAATTGAAAAAGCAGAGCAAAAAATAAATACAGAAAAATGGTAAAGAAATTTTGGGTGAATTCCACCCAATTTGGCGATTTTTAAAAGGAAAATTTTGCTTTGCTTGAAAATATTGTAACCCAAACTGAAAAAAACTTCCTTAGATCCGCAGAAGGAAATAAAAAAATGCATAACGAAAATATTTAAAACCCTCATAGTGGCAAAGACACTAGTAAAACATTACACAAAACAGTTAAACAAAAGGCATTTATCACTTATTTTCATTATTTTAGTGAGACAAGCTGAATCCCAGGGCTTGCATTTCATTTGTTTGGAATTACACCGCCACCAAACGTATGAAGTATCATTTCAGAAAAGCATACGTTTAAAAAATACATATCTACAAATATTTGCTCAAAGAAAGCATAACGAAAAAGGTGATTTGTAGTCTTGAAAAAAAAAGACAAACAACAACAAGGTAGGCAGCTTATTCTTCGTACGGTCTCATCAGTTTTTGTAACGATCATTGATGGTTTGCCTTCCAATCACAGGTTTCATATTGCATACATGCAACCAAACACACATACTTATATGCCTATATGCACTTGCTGCCATGACTCATCACGCGTTTTTTCTGTGAACATGATCGAACATGACTAACCTGTAGATATGCATACAGAATAAGTTAAGACTCCTGTGTGAGGATACTCCACTTTGGCAAAACGGCTGGTGGGTAACGCCTTTTTGGCTGAGTATTCGAACCGGTATGTTGTGAAATTCACAAGCGAATATTCTGGCATAGTTGCATGACTACTTAAGCAAAACAAAAAAAAAAATGAGAAATGAAAAAAAGAGAAATAGAAAAAAAGAGAAATGAAAAAAAAACTTTTAGCAAGCAATAGGCAAAGGAGTAGAATAATAATAATTTACTTTGTTTTGATCTTTTATGCGTTCAAGGCACGTTTGCTCTGGCAAAAAAGAGTTTTAGCATACCCAGCATACGAAATGAAGGTACGATGTTTTGGAAGTAAGTTAGAGCTTAAAGCAGTGAATAGGTAAGTATTTAAGTAAGTTGAGTAATCAAAAAGACGAAGAAATAATATAAAAAAGGAATGGAAAGTAAATGCTAACCATCAAATGCTAATAAAAGAAGTTAGTTCGTATTGAAGACGGCCCAGCTACACAAATGAACCAGATTTGATTAAAAATATTCGACTGCCACTACGACTGCATTCCTCAAAACTTTTCGAAAGTATTTCTACAAAAAAACAGTATCAATGAATTAAGCTTAGCTATCACACGCTAACTGTTGCTATTCATTTATCGATTACAAACAGAGGTACATATGTAAGTGTGGATTAATCTAGAAGTGCTCTCTCTATTCATCACCACTGGGTTATGGGAATATTGCCAGTTTAACTAAGCACAAAGACGCATTTTGTTGCAACCAATATGTATAGAAGTGTACATATGTACATAAGTATGTATGTATGTATGCGATTTGAGGCAGGCAATTAAAATGTAGAGGAAGGCTGACAATAACTTCCACAGCACAACACAGCTAAGATGAGAATCCAGCCAAACTGAACACCAACAACACAATTGAATACAATTTCAAATTAAAGAACTCGTTTTGCAAATGCGTGCGTAATAAAAAAGAGTAAAAAAAAAACAAAGCGACAAAAAACAAAAACAGAAAAAAGCAGTTGCTGTCTTAAGTCTTCTGAATTTGCTAAAAGCCACTCTGCGAGGTAAGCTCAGTGTCTAAGCAAGCGGAGGTACTTACATACGTATGTATGTGTGTAGATCTTATTTGCTGCCTTTGTTTATATGCGCTTGTTGTTTTTGTTATTTTCGTAGTGCTAAATCCTCTTTTCTTTTGCCTCTTTTTTTGCATTTGCCTCTCTTCTTGTTCACTAATATTTATGCGTGTTGCTTGTTGTTGCATTTTGCTGTTGGCATATTTCATTTTGCCGCTGCCGTTGCCCTTAGCATTTCGAGTTTATTTTATTTTTTTGTTTACCAACAAAAGCCTCGTGTGAATATTTTTTCGCCAGGGTACCAACAACAACAATCACAACAATGCGAACAGGTAGTAAATGTGTCTTAAAATGTTTTGAACATATTCATTGCATTTGCAGTTGAGGTGTTTATTTATGTATGTTTACATACAGTTTGTCAAGAAAGTGTTTTTACGTACTAAAAATAAGTGATAATAATGAACGTTTTAGAAGATACCCAGTGTTTCTTTTAATTTTATAATTTTAATGCTGGTTTTATTATTTGTAATATTCGGTTGAGAACCAGGTGAGAAGAAATAAAGCCTCTATATTTTCAGACCACGAAAATATGACCACAAAAGCAGAAAGATGCTTAAAAAAATTTGTCAAAAAAGTATTTTTACAATTACATTTTGCATTACTTCAACGTCATTTATTTGAAAATTTATGTTCGCTAATATTTTTGATGACCGCCTTTGTCAACTAGAACAACTTACAGAAGGTACCTCATTGAGGAAATCAATTTCTGAATGTTGTAGTTATCAGGAATCTTGTTCCATTCTTCCAGAATGCATTTTTTGAGCTCTGTTTGACTTTTAGGGTGTCCCTGCGCTACTTTTTTCTTAAGAAATTACCACAAATTTTCTGTTATCTTTATGTACGGAGTCTGGCTAGCGTATTCAATACTTTTTTCCAATTAAACAGCAACCATATCCTCACCATATGCGCTTTATGTCTAGAATCATTATCCTGGTAAAATTTTAATTGCGGTTTGTTGTTGATAATCAACCCGAATTTTTGCGCATTTCTTAACAAGTGCCACTAGAGAATCTGTAGAGAATGTTGGGCTTCCATATTGTTGCCTATAAAAGGCAAATCACCCACACCTATACCAGATATGCATGCTAAAATCATTGCCGGTAATATTCCAAATTGCACTGTAAGTATTATAATTCGATTTTCTAGTGCTTTAGCGGCTTTTCTCCACTGGAAAGATGTTATATTCTATGATGATGACACTAAGATAATGTTATATTGCAACAGTGGACCAAACCAGGTATGGATAATGCCACTAAAGCACTAGAAAATCGAATTATAATACTTACAGTACAATTTGGAATATTACCGGCAATGATTTTAGCATGCATATCTGGTATAGGTGTGGGTGATTTGCCTTTTATAGGCAACAATATGGAAGCCCAACATTCTCTAAAGATTCTCTAGTGGCACTTGTTAAGCAATGCGCAAAAATTCGGGTTGATTATCAACAACAAACCGCAATTAAAAGTGTACCAGGATAATGATTCTAGACATAAAGCGCATATGGTGAGGATATGGTTGCTGTTTAATTGGAAAAAAGTATTGGATACGCTGGCGCAGACTCCGGACATAAAGATAACAGAAAATTTGTGGTCATCTCTGAAGAAGAAAGTAGCACAGAGACACCCTAAAAGTCAAACAGAGCTCAAAAAATGCATTCTGGAAGAATGGAACAAGATTCCTGATAACTACAACATTCTGAAATTGATTTCCTCAATGAGGAACCTTCTGTAAGTTGTTCTAGTTGCCAAAGGCGGTCATCAAAAATATTGGCGAACATAAATTTTCAAATAAATGACGTTAAAGTAATGCAAAATGTAATTGTAAAAATATTTTTTTGACAATTTTTTTTAAGCATCTTTCTGCTTTTGTGGTCATATTTTCGTGGTCTGAAAATATAGAGGCTTTATTTCTTCTCACCTGGTTCTCAAACCGAATATTACAAATAATAAAACCAGAATTAAAAGTATAAAATTAGAGGAAACACTGGGTATCTTCTAAAACGTTTATTATTATCAATTATTTTAAGTATGTAAAAATACTTTCTTGACAAACTGTACATACATATGCATGTATGGAGGTGTATGTACGAGTGATGTGATTTTGTTTACATTTGCACACCAAGTTATTTATTTGAGTTAAAGAGTTCATTGACTTGAAGACGTTGCTGTGCGTTGATGATTGGAATGTTATTAGAATTTGATGAATGCATTTCGATACTAAATTTTTTTGTGATTCATTTTGCCTTTGACATATCATTTTACAAATGACTCTATGATGATCTATGAAATTAAACTTCTCGTCCGCGTACCATACGAAAACTAGCATATTTAAAATTTCTGGCGAATGCTAGCAATAAAAAATTCTGTACGAAAAGTACCACATTTAACTTTTGGCCGACGAAAAGTAACAAAACCGAGTTTTGGCTGACGAAAAGTATCAGTAATTATATACTGTTTTTACATTAAAATTGTTGTTGTTTAAACGAAATTGATAGTTTTCGTCAACCAAAAGTCGAATTTGTTGTTTAATTGGGCGACATCTAGCGGCGTTCAAAAAAAATTGTTTTCCGGAAATCACGATTTTAACTTCAAACAAATCAAAGTTCTTTATCTTTCAAAATATTTTTTTTTAATTGTTCATATCATAGTTTATATCTATAAGTTGCGACACTCTTTGACATGTTGTGCCTGTCACCCTGCAGTGCTGTGCAAAAGTTACAGAAAAAAAATTCAAATAAATTTTGAAATCTTTAAATCTTTAAAATTATTGGGTGAATTGAATTTGTAATGCTATATTTGTAGCGATAATAACAAAAAATTAACATATTTTTGAGTTTTAATTGATTTTATTCGGAATTTTGGCTATTTTCTTGTGAAGATTTTGCTATGTTTGAATACAACACTGTGGTCGATTCTTCTTCACATTTGGTTTATTTAGTTTCCCATTCTCCCATTGACACATAATGTGCCTGTCACTTTTTGCAACAACAATTCCCATGGTTGAAGTTTGTTTTGATGGGGATACAGTGAGTCACAGAGAAAGTGAACCATTATTTATTCAGACATTTTTATTATTAAATATCTTTGTTAACAATTACTTGACTTTCCTAATTTTTTTGCGACGGAAAAGTTTCAACAACATGCCAGAAATGATTAAAAACTAAAGCATACACGTATATACGCGTCACAATCAAAGCAAGCTTTCTGGCAACTCCAATTTAAATACTTTCTCTCTAGAACACCGATTTCTCTCTTATATATTTTTACAGTTCACATTTTACATTATGTGTTAATTATATAAAAAAAAAACAGATCAGGCAATTTTTTTCCATTTTTAAAAGGTGTACTTATCATAAAACACACGCTAGAGCGCGTAAAAATCGTGTTTTGTTAGTTGAATAAAACACATTGGTTGCTAATAAAATTTGTATTATATTTCATTCAAGTGCGCCAATAGATGCATTAGTTGTATTTTTCATGTCAATGTGCAAATATGGGCCGACAAACAAGTTTAGATATTAGGGATAGAGTAATTGAACTGTTGAAACAAGGCAAAAAAGTATTAAAACCGTTTTAGGGCATATTCCTCTTAGTGGCTAACCTTCACTGTGAGCCCGTTTCATGAACTTTTCCGGTTTTAACTATTATTTTTATAACTAAAAAATAATGTTCATCAAATATTTTTTGAAATTCTAAATTGTGGTTTATTCTAAAATATACCTAAGTACATAAATTTGTTTTTCAATCTGTTTGTGTATAATTTTTTATTTGCATAAAACTTCGGACAACATAACGTGGGTCATTTTCACTGCGACTTACTGTATGTATCAAAAATATAGATACACATTTATTTTTTCAAAACAAAAATGAAATATCCATGACGCAAATCGTTGCTACCCAATAAGCATTTTTGAATGCATTTGAATTTCATTGAGATCAAATCCATTTTCCAATTTCCAACAATAATTTTTAACTAGAATTCAGAAACAGCCCATTTTTCGATATGGAAATGTTTCTGTTTCTCCACTTGAAAAAAATATTGGAATTTGACTTGAACTTTATCGATATTCTCCAACCAAAATCAAGCTTCAGAATAAAGCTTTTGAGCAACAAACTCTCATCCGATTGAAATAAAGGAACAAAAATGTAACAATTATGATTGTCTGCTTGACTTATTTGCTCACTTTTTTGTTATGCATTTAACAATAATAACAATATTTTATACACAAAAATTAGTTGAATTATACATTCCTCTTTAAATTTTATTCTTCACTCACTTTTTCGTTTACTTATTGCTAATATGATTGAATTTAATTAATACTAATTATGCACTCAGTTCAGTTTGGAAAAGTATTGTACCTTAAGTGTAAAAACATGTTGGATATAAACTTGATAATTGAGACTTTTTCCCCACATTGGATTCGTGCTAATTGGGAAATATCCAAATGTAGGAGAATGTAGAGTTTCCAAAGCAACCAAAGCGTTCGAAGGCATCCAGGCATTAATCAAAAAGTATGAATTGGTACAGCGTTTTATCAGCGAACACAATCTGAGAGTGTTAGAGAGTGTAATTCTCAAACTTATCTCTAATCCAAAGCGAAGGTAGAAAACCACACTAGAAATCAATTGGAGACTGATTAGAAAAAGAAATATTTGCAAATTCTCATTAGAAAACTACATTGGATTTCAATTCGGAAATTATAATTTTCTCCATTTGAGAGTTATGTCCCATTTTTTTTGAGATCGATATGATTCTCGACAGCTCCTCGAGTCGTCCTCTAACGTTAGAGATTTGAGAAAAGGGCTAGTTCTCGAGTCATTCTCAAACCGATATCTAACCTAAATGTTTGTTGGGTTTTCACCATCAAAATGGCCGTTTGAATTTAAATTTTTTTATTTCCTTTTGAACATTTTCGTATAAGCAGGGTTGCTCTTTCTCGTACTGTTCTGTTAATACATTTTTCCAGAAATATAGAAAAGGGAATATACGGATACCATTGCCTTTAGTACTTCATTCGCGTATATGCAAATTTTATTTCATGTAAGATTAACATGATCGATCTTTACACATAGAATAGCAACAATTTTTTTCAAATTACACGATTTTTCAAACGTCATTTTAGCTTTTTAAACATCATTTGACATTTTGGTAAATGCAACCAAATTTTAGTGTTGATGCCAGGGCCGCCGAGAGAAAATCCGGGCCCGGGGTCAAAATAACTACGGGCCCCTATACTAAATGAACAAATTCTCAAAACCAAAATTCAATGAATATATAGTTACGAACTTTAATTTATCTATACATTAATACAGATCAAGTAAATATGTTTACATAGAAATATACATATTTGGGTGGGTCAAATGTATTGTCAAAAGGCACATCCAGTTTCCGAATCCATGGGTCATACTGAGTAATATTGTCCAAGGGACCATAGGTCTGAATGAATTCTGTTTAAATACATATTGCTTTATTTGTATGAAATAAATTTCTTTAAATTGGAATACAAATATTTGTTGGTAATAATTTAGTATATCAAAAGACTGATTCTGCTGAACGCTTTAGTGAAACAGCAATCGAATTCAACTGTACGAAGCACCAAAGCAAATTTTAGCTTCGCAAGCTTTGTTTGTTTTCGGCGTATCGCTGTTTACATACATACATACACGTACATATGTATATGGGCATTACCTGGGCGTTTCGGACGGTATGTTCGCACGATTTTTTGAACTTTTGAGGCAGAAATATCGCGAAATATTGTATAGTTTTATGATAAAGGGAAAGATTTACGCCACGGATAATGATTAAAGTATGTTAGCGACAGAAATTTAGTTTAATGCCTCTGTTTTAGCTACTTTTATAATATGGACGTGTTTTTGTAGCGTCCGGAACGCAGTTTAAGTGGCTTACACAGAGGCATTAAACTAAATTTCTGTCGGTAACATACTTTAGTCATTAGCTGTGACCTAAATCTTTCCTTTTATCATAAAACGATACAATATTTCGCGATATTTCTGCCTCAAAAGTTCAAAAAATCGTGCGAACATACCGTCCGAAACGCCCAGGAAATACCCATTTCGCTGTATAAGAATTTGCATCATACCGAATTTTTCTGTTGCAATAGAAAACGAATTCAAATTTATGCTGCAAAGTCGACGCCAAAAACCAAAAATTCCTTAAGTGGGATGCAGACACGTTAAGAGATTTATAAAATTTGTTGAAATTTAAAATGATTGCTATCTACGAAAGGTGATTAAAGGTGTTGTTTGTTTATTTTCTGTGGCAAAAACTTGGATATCATTTTGAGATTCCCGGGCCCTCTAAAGCCCGGGCCCGGGGCAATTGACCCCCTCAGCCCCCCCCTCTCGTCGGGCCTGGTTGATGCAACATAGAGCAATTTTAAAATATACGCTATGAATTAAATATAAAATTTTATTCTTAAATGTCATTTGGAATTTGGTTTCTTTAACATGATGATAGTGTCAATATAAACAAAAAAAATGTTAAAAAAAGAACTTCAAAACTATTTTGAAACATACACAATTTTTTTGAACATTTGGAGTTCTGCTGTTCGTGCAAAACGCAATTATTATTCTTTTTTTTTTAAATAAAAAGAAAATCTGTCGTGGGAAGAGTTTACCATCAGTGGAAGTGCGTGATAATGGCGTTTCCACTTATATTTTCAGTTTTCAGGTGAATTAAAAGTGAAATGCATTTTTATTTCTAAAAGTTTTTAATGAAAAATATTTTCTTTTTTTCTCCTCAAAGTTTGCAATTTTACCACGAGGAAGTCCTTCCATATCTCGCAATATCGAAGCACCTTTTTTTTATTGAATGTACATATCGCACCCTAAATCATAAGGTGACACAACTCAAAATTTTTTGAAATCGAGTTTTTTCATAAATGTTACACAGAACATATCTCTAGCGATTGCAAAAAAAACTTTTCAATAAGTGTCTCTTTTGACCGAAAAATTACCATAATACGTGGTCTTTTGCCATACGATTGCTTGTAAAGAAAAAAAGTTTTTTGGCTCTCCTGAAAATATTTGAATTTTGAGTTGTGTCACTTTATGATTTAGGGTGCGATATATTTTTATTAAAATCGTTTTCGTAGTGAAGAAAAAAATTCAGTAAAAACGAAGTAAATCCTAACGACTTTGCTCCCATTTTGGTAGTAACAGCAATTATTCGAAATTGCACAGCATTGATTCCTTCATTCTCTTCATTTTCGCACAAACACATACGCATTTTTTAAATTGAAGAAGAAGAAGACCATTTGAGTGACCAAACTATTTAGTATAAACAATGGTTCATATCTGTTCCCACTTCATACAACATTTCAAAGGGATAAATAAATCTACATATTTTTTATTATCCAAATCATGCGTTACTATTTATACGACGAAGTGGCATTACACAATAAAAAGGATGATTTTTGGGTTGTGATTCATGGAAATGTTTTAGATTTGACAAAAATGCTGAAAGATCGCTACGATCATTGGAATAGCGTAAGTGAGAATAAAGAAAAAAGTTGAAAAAAAAAAGAAATAAAAATAAAAGTAAACATGAGAATCCTTCAACAAACAGAACCTGGAGTATCTACTCGCCTTTGGCGGCAAGGATCTCACACACTACTTCGAGCCGACATTCATGCCGAAGACTGAAATTTCGCCTGTCACAGGACGACCACGCCTACTCTTTCCACCCATATTGGAGACGGCGCTTAGCGAGCTTTGCAAAACGCAGGGCAAGCTATGGAGTCAAGATCCCATGTACCACATTGGCCGTCTAACGAGACGTGAGAGACGCGTGCGCATACTCAATACGCTGACGGGCACGACGCAAGTGTTGAAGGTGTGCGATGAGGATACAATTTATGATATACAAAGGAAATATAAGGAATTGTATAATCATCATGCGGGCAGTTATGTGTGGCGTAAATTTACCAAAATAGTAATTGATATGATTTCTCTTTTTCCTAAATTTACTATGCTCAATTCATTTCAGGGCCCATGTTGTGGTAAATTGAGATTGAATGGCACTTTGGATGAAAATGGCTTAATTGAGGAGCAGTGCAGTTATGACGTGCCACCGCCATGTATTTGGTTGTACTACACTAATGATGTAACTATTGCTTGAGGGGGCAAACGGGTGTAATTTCTTTTTATTGTATGTACCTACACTATATATTTTGTGATTTTAAAATGAATATGTAAACATAATTCAAACAAAATGTTCGCCCTAAATTGTCATTGTTTTCAATTTAGCGCACACTCTATTAAAGTCCATTCACACATTTGTGTGTTAAAAAATTTGCTCATGCATGCAATGTGAAATTCTGTTGGCGTTGACAAGCGATTTGTATCTGTTGACATGCAAAAAAAGAATGCAACACAAAGAAAAGTCAAACCAAATGCAGTGTGACAATAAAAGACAGCGTAGCCATACTAGAAAACATGAGAAAAAAAAAAAAAAACAATTTAAAAAAGTACAACAAACTAGCCATAAAAATGGTAATCTAAATAAAATTAAGGGAAAAAATGTGTGCACATGCAAATAACACAAATAAAGCGTGAAGAACTTGAACAAGTTTGTTGCTTAAGTCTTTGGTTTTTTGCACAGGCAAAGCGCCGCTGCACTTGAACAACAGAAGCGCCACAAATAAGGGGTCCATATGTATGTAAATATGCAAGTAATAAAAAAGCACTTGCCTAATAATTGTTTATGGACTGACAGTTCATGTTAGAAAGTGTGTAGAGATGTGTGTGTGTGTGTCTATATATAAGCTAGAGTGTTTATTGTTTTCACAACACCATCTAAACAAAAACTTTGTCGCTGAGAAAGTCATTTTCTATTAATTTGCTCGCATTTTGCATTGTTGCCATATTTGAGAACGCCAAGCGATTGGGGGCGTTTGGGGGCGCCGCCTGATTTTACTTTTGCACGCAAGCTTTGTGTGAAAAGAATTTCGCATGCGCGCATTCCAAAGCCGCTGCCAAGAGTGGGCAACATAAAGCATGTGATACATATGTATAAGGGCATGGATAGAGAGAGAAGAGGCGGAGAGAGATAGAAAGAGAGGGGTAGTAAGAGAGAGGGATAGAGCGGGAGATGCGTAGCAAATTATGTGAAGAATAGAAGAATTGTTAGTTAGGAATTTGTATTTCTGTCGTTTTATGGCTGAATTTTTGATTGTGGGATTTTCTGCCCAAACGGCGACCGACTTAACTAAGCGGAAATGTTCAACGATTATGTATGTGTGTGTGTATGTGCAGAAAAGCATTAAGGTGAGCAAATTAGAATGGAATGCGTTCACACGTAGCAAGCGCAGCAGTAAAACCTCAAGAGTTCGTTGGATTTTGTGCTTAATTTATTTACTGGGCTTTTGGATGATCAGATTAACATTTAAATTATTTTAGTGGCATGTAAACAAAATTAAATGAATGTTTGCTTTGTAAGCAAATGCGAAAGAATAATAAACCTTGAAAATTTATGTATGAGAATTTTTGGATATGCAAATTTAAATGAGAATCTTTTGGAAAAATTCAAAAAAAATTTTGTAAAAAAATTACGCGCACACATTTGCCTTTCACTTTTCAGTGAATTTTGTTTGCATAAATTTGCGTAGATTGTTCTCTACATATATATGTACATATATGTATCTTGTGTAAATATAAACATTTGTATGTACATACATATGTATATACATTATACACATTTAAATCACTGCATTTCCGCATTTAAACATATTTGCTTAAAAGTTATGTCTGCGAATTTTCAGTTATGCAAATTTTAGTTGTAAAAAATGCTTAAAACCTCAAAGAATGCCTCGTATTTGTTAGAGTTAACTTGTCAGTCACGCGACTATGAAATCTTTTATTAAATATTTCTTGAAAAATTACACATAAAATACAATGAAGATGCATAAATTAAAAAAAAAAAAGATCAACATAAGGCAATTCAATTTTTTTTGATATTTGTTGTTTGCCTACTAATTGGGTGGACCTACAGTTTTATGCCGGCTCCGAACGGCGAATGCATTTTTTGTGAGAAGCTTTTTCATGGCAGAAATACTCTCGGAGGGTATGCCGCCCACTGCCGAGAGGTGACCGCTGCTCTTAAAAAACCCAATAATTGGATTTTTACTAATTAGAAAAATTTGTTTGGCTCGGACCGTGGTTTGAACCCGAGACCTCTGGCATAGCAGGCGAGCACTCTACCCACTGCACCACAGCGGCCCAATTAGTAGGAAAAACAAAAAGGAGCACACCTCGAATTGGGAGAGAAGCTCGGCCATAAAACTCGTCAGAGTTATAATAGCGCCATTGTATTATATTATATTATTTGTTGTTTGCCACCAAAAAGGAAATGGCTTTCAAATTTCTTTTGAGTTCTTATTCTAAAACGTATGCACATAGAAACATACACACATATATGCATTGCCCCCCAGTCCAGCGAAAAGCAACCACGTCCCCACCATAATTGGCAACCAACGCACCCACAAAAGCGCTAATTCAAATATTATAGCGTGGCATACACACAGACATACATAAAGCATTTATGGTTACAAACATATAAATAAACTTATTTGGCCACTCAGCGCATAACTTCAACTTCCGGTCAGTGCCGGTATAATAACGCAAAGCGCCCATAATGTGAATAAGTTAGTGGGGTTTGTTGTTGTTTAGTTGGCGTTGCCAATGCACGTAAAAAGGGTTAAATTACTTTTCATTTTAATTGTTCCTATTATAGTAACGACCGCTAGCACTAACAACAACAACAACAGCTTACCTTATGAAAATGCAATAACAGATTGAAAGAAAACTCTTTATGGGTTATTCCATGCATAATGTTAATTGAATGCCGAGTAGAGATGCACAAAACAAAATTTTATTTTTTTTTTTTTCTCACAAAGAAAAATTTCTGATTGAGCTTGGTAATAAAGAAGCTCGAAGCGCGTATCTATAAATATCTCAATCACAATTCGTGCTTTATGGCTAAAATGGCACACACCCTTTTTGAATATTTTATGTTTATTAATAAATAAACTTCCATATTTTACAAACGTATTTATCGATAACGGAACCAAATTAGGAAGTGCGACAACAATCAATAAATCAAAAGTGATTTGCATGCAACACACACACACACACTTATGTACACATTCATAGACCAGCAAGAAGTTGAAATGAAGAGGAAAAAATGAAAAAAAGGTAAGTAAATGTACTCAACTAATAGGTGTAGAAAGCAGGGACCGGGAGTTTTATTCCTCGTATAATAAAACACCAAAGAAAAAATTTATATTTGGAGGAATATTTTATTTGGACAAAAATAATCAATCAACTTGGTGTTTAATTTTTTAGCACCAGCGATAAAATAAATACTTGGTGTTTTATTTTTTAGCTCCATCGATAAAACAAAAACCTGGAGTTTTATTTTTTAACTCCAAAATAAAACTCCAGAGCCAATAACTAGCGAACCCCTTAACCGAATTGCATAAATTTGGTATGAGATGAAAGGTAATTCAGTAAGCTTTTGAATTGTAGCACTTATACTAAATTGGGAAAAATTAAAAAAATAGGTGGCAACCTTGGTATGAGTGGTAACCTTGGCATGGGTAGCACCATTAAAAAGCTTACTGAATTACCTTTCATCTGATACCAAATTTATGCAATTCGGTCAAGGGGTTCGTTAGTAATTGGCCCTGGAGTTTTATTTTGGAGTTAAAATAAAAAATAAAACTCCAAGTATTTATTTTATCGCTGGTGCTAAAAAATAAAACGCCATATTTTTTATTTTATAGCTGGCGTTTTAAAAAAAAAAATCAGTAAAATTAATAGAGCCCAGGTTATTGATCCTGGGGGTCCTGGGATGAAAGTAAAGTTAATAATTTTGCCCAAGGACACAATCTAGCCCTGGAGTTTTATAGCATCGAAAAAAATAATAATTTTTATTTTCGGTCCCTGGTAAAAAGCATATATAAGTAAATACATGCATAAGTCCATACATGTGTAGATTCATCAATAAAGCTTGAAATATTTTAAATGTACATTTTTGTTAGCTCAAGTCTAATGTGCACTCTCTTACATATCGTCGTACCATACGAAAACTAACATATTTAAAATTTCTGGCGAAAGCTATCAATAAAAAAATTCTGTACGAAAAGTAGAACATTTGACTGTTGGCCGACGAAAAGTAATAAAATCGAGTTTTGGCTGACGAAAAGTAATAAAATCGACTTTTGGCTGACGAAAAGTATCAGTAATTATATACTGTTTTTACATTAAAATTGTTGTTGTTTAAACGAAATTGATAGTTTTCGTCAGCCAAAAGTCGATTTTATTACTTTTCGTCAGCCAAAACTCGATTTTATTACTTTTCGTCGGCCAAAACTTGAACTTTTTACTTTTCGTCAGCCACAAAAAATCTGATGTTAGTTTTCGTATGGTACGACGATATGTAGTAGTCATACTATAACTTCTGCGTTCACATGTAAACGCACGTACTCAGCTTTAGTTGGTAGGAAACGGCATTCAATAGTTCATAACTTGCATATTAAATAGTTTTGAAGTAAGCTAAGTAAACTGCTTGAAAAAAACTTTGCAAAACTAATTAAAATATAAGAATCTGTTAAATAACTGATTTCTCTCACCTCTTAGATATAAAAGACTTGCAACATAAACCTTTCATTTTGTCTTAATTTTTTTTTAGTTCTTGGTGCTTTTGAAATTCACCTACGCTCATTGGAATACATGGAAATTATGAAATGAAAAAGTCCTTATTCTGCACAAAAAAAATCGAACGATACAGTTTAAGTTAGTTTACGTTACTGTCCCTGCTAATTTCCACTAAGCCCCGAGTTTCCAATTGTAATACTAGTTTAACTCCTTGAGGCAAACAAAATAGGCACATAAAATTTATGTATTTACTTTCCAAGGTATGTTCGTCACTATCAAAGACAAAACCAATGCATAATGTGAAGAGTGGCAGTTAACAAAAAACATACACACACCTAAGTATTCAATTTTAAGGTTCAATTATTTAAATTAAATACCGCAAATTCACTGAAGCATAACAGTCACACTTGAGACACATCTGAGATACACACACACATTCACGCAAATGTGAACTCTCAATTGAAAGTGGCGCTCCAGTAAAATTTACGATGTCAGTTTGGGGGAAAATAACAAAGAATTAATATAAAAAGAACAACAACAAATATATACATTTTAAAAAAGGAACTAAGACAAATCAGAAGACTTGAAATTAAGTATGCCAAAACCACAAACCAAACACAATTGACATTGACGAGGAAGCGAGAATAAAACACAATCTAACAGAAATATGTATAAACATGAAGAGTACCATCAAGCAGAATCGGTAGCAAAGTTGGAATGCACTGCGATTTCACAAGCGATTAAAATGCATATTCTACATGTTAAAGGGATAAACAAAATAAAAATAAAAAACAACAACAACAAATGCGCATAAAAATTAAAGACAATCAATGAAAACCGCACGAAATGGCAACAAAATATTTTGTACGACCAAAAAGAATTCCCACATCATTCCAATTGGCGCTGTGCCACAAAGTAGACATACATATGTACAAAGCTTTTATGTATAGACAAACATATGTGTGTACATTAATGTCTATATATAATCATGATGTGTATATGCATGTTTTGTAGGCAGTTCAGTTTGTTTGACAACCATCATATTGTATGTCCATGTTGTATGTCCATATGTACATATGTAATCTTCACAACACTCCACTCCATCTGATTGACTGACCGCAAAAGTTGTCATGTCACAAATTCCCACTCACACATTTAAATTCTTAAATATTCACATTAAGCGGACATGTGCCGTATACATAAAAACGGAATTGGTCACAAAATGTTGTATGCGTACATACAGCGATACATACATACATACAATTAATTGAATATTAAACAACATTTCAAATTATCACTAGGGCTGTCAAATACACGAAGTGCTTAGAGCCATGATACAAGAAAGAAGGTAGTGTAAACGTCAAATTTTTGTCGCCATATTAACCACCTGACAATTATATGGATTATGACATTTCGTGCTGCCATACTCAGTGCTAAAAATCCTCCATTTATGTTATTTTTTATTTCCATGGTAACCATGGTATCGATTGCAACAAAACGAATTTTTTTAATTTGAATATTGATATATATATATATATAAATACCTACGTATATTTACGTATTAAATTCTTCATAATATCAGATCACAAATAATTATATAAAAAATAAGATTTATTCTTAAAATAAGTTGCGGCAAGTTTGTGGAATATAGTACATACTACAATCCCACTACACATGCTGTGAATTTCATTGAAAAATTTCAGTGGTTTAGAAATTATGAATATTGGCGAGACTTATGTACTTGTAACCGAAAAAAAGTGCGGTTGATGGCATGGTTATATGTAGAGCTCTCGATTTTTTTTGAACATTTTCGAGTAGCCCGAACAATTGTTGTTCAAATGCTCGAACAGTTATTTGTTTGTTCATTACCCGTATGTTTGTACGGGCATTTGAACAACAAACGGGCTTCAAACAAAAACGATCAGATCGAATGGCTCGATACCCGGGTATCTAGGGCTCTAGTTATATGCAAAATTTATTAGTAAATAAAATATTTAATTTAGATGAAAAGTTAGTAAAAAGATTTTTTTTGCGAAGAATCTATTTCAGAATTAGGTAAATAATAAAATAAAGGAAAATAAAATTAGTAACGTAAGTAAAATCTAAGGAAAACTGCAACATAAAAATTTAAATTAAATTTACATTCTTATATAACTGCTAAACAATTTTCTTAATAAATATATTTTTTAAATGTGGAAAAATTCTTGTATAAAACATTGAAATCAAATATGTATTTATATATATCGTCGATCCGGAAGAAGAAAGACGCATGCCAGTAATTTGTCGAAAAAAAGGCGCATTAAAAATATGTCGGGGAAGAAAGACGCTTTACAAAACATGTCGACGAAGATAGACACATTAAAGATATTTCGACGAACAGAGATGGATTATAAAATATTTCGACGAAGAAAGACGCATTAGCATTATTAACTGCGAAGAAAGACGCATATGCATTAATATTGACAAAGAAAAAAAAAATCGAATACATCTTTCTTTCCTAAAAAATATTTAAATGCTTCTTTCTTTATAGTAAAAAAAATAAAGCGTCTTTCTTCGTTATCAAAAAAAAAAAAATAAGAGTTTTTCTTTCGAAAAATATTTTTAATGCGTCTTTCTTTGAAAAAAAAAAAAAAGTTTGCGTCTTTCTTCCTCAACAAAACACTTTGCGTCTTTTTTCTTCTATAGCGACGATATAAAGAAAATCAAGAACTCTTACCTTATTCATAAAAAATCGAAAAGTTTTCAAATATTGAAATATAATCGACGTTTTGATAATATTTTTCGACTTTAATAACTGCATAAATCTATTTTATTTTTTATGAATAACTTATTTTTTATTTTCTATGGAAAGCTTTTTTTTAAATTTTTTAAAATGTTAAAATATACTCGTTACATCGGCTGATTGTTGTCTTTTATTTGTTTTGTTGATTAGCATATGTGAAAAACACCATTTCATTTAAAATACCCAATATTTTGTTCAAATATACCCTCAGCCAAAAAATTTTGATTGGGCAACGCTATCCTAAATTTTTGACTTAAAATAAGACGTCAAAAATCCATATTATAATCAAAAATGACAATGTCAAAGTGAAATGGAACTACCTTGTTTGTTTGTATCATGCTTAGAGCAACAAAGACCTTAATAAAAATAAAAAATAAAAAAAAATATTTATTAAATTATATAATTTATTATTAAGAACAGACCTTAGAACATAGATTACGATGCATTCAATGCTTGTAAAAGAAGACTGGGTAAGAAGTGGGGTCTGAGGCCAGAACTCACGTCATGGATGTACAAAGCAGTCATTCGATCCATCGTAACCTACGGATCACTGGTATGGTGGAGAACAACCAAGGTGACTACATACATAGCTGATATGCTGAGGAAAGTTCAACGAGCTGCTTGATGATTAGATTATGTATCACGAAGGCTCTGATACTTTTGTCGTTCCTTCGGGCGTTCCCCAAGGAAGCCACCTTGGGCCAATTCTGTTCCTGCTATTCATTGATGATATTTCGTCTGTAATAAAACATTCTAAGATCTTATTATATGCTGATGATGTAAAACTATTTAAATCATTTTCCTCTATAGAAGATAGATCTTTCTTACAAGCAGATCTTAACAACCTTGTTCATTGGTGTAAAGCAAACTACATGCCGCTAAACTTAAAAAAATGTAAAGTTATGTGCTTTTCTCGTAGAACAGTACAACCAGCTTCTTATAAAATATCACAGCATAATCTAGATCAGGTAACTAATTTTATCGATCTTGGCGTCACAATGGACTCCAAACTCACCTTTAACCTCCATATAAACTCCACTGTCAACAAAGCTAAAGCTGTCTTTGCATTTATAAAGCGATGGTCTAAGGAGTTCAATGATCCTTACGTCACAAAAGCTCTATTTACAAGCTTAGTTAGACCTATCTTGGAATACGCATCTATTATTTGGAATCCCCACTACCAGTGTTTTTCAGATAAAATAGAATCTGTCCAAAAGCAGTTCCTGCTTTTTGCTTTGCGGAACTTTCGTTGGGACTCAGATTACATTCTTCCACCTTACACTTTTCGTTTAAAACTCATTAATTTGCCTTCACTTTCTAGTCGTAGAGAGATGCTTGGTATAGTTTTTATGGTTAAATTAATCACTGGACTTATAAATAGCCCATGCCTTCTAAGTGAGTTATATTTTAACGTTCCATGTAGAGTATCGAGGCATTTCAAGCCACTATTTGTGAAACCTTGCAAAACAAATTTCGAATTAAATGAACCATTCCGCCGCTTATGCCATGACTTTAATAATCACTCCAGCACGTTTGACACTTCAGACTCGCTTTTTATTATAAAAAAAATAGTTCTAGCCTCACTTAATAAATGATATACAATCAGCTGATGAATTTTGTTCTGTAGCTGAATAGTTTTAGATCTCGACACCTAACAAACCCCTTCCTGTACGACTCGGCACAAAAAAAAAAAAACAAAAAAAAAACATATCCGTGCGTCATGCGGATTGGCGCCCCTCGCGTCGGTCGGGCGGGATATGGAGGGTAAACCGTTGGGTATTATTAAAAAAAAAAAAAAAAAAACAAAAAAAAAAAGGCAACTTAGGGTGAGATTTCAGGAGTTGGGAGTCTGGAAGGAGCGCACATACGGGCATGGTCTTATTGCTAAAGGTCTAGACGATTTTAGTCGAGGAGTCCATCTGGGCGCATCTGTAGCTTCTAATATCAGAATTATCATAAAGAGAAAAATTTAAAAAAGGTCTCACTATTTCCGAACGAATTCTAATTAGTTTAAAATTCTTTTTGTTATTGTGTCCCCTCATTAATTTTCCATTTTTCCTATTCATTCTTAACATTAAAATTTATTTGATGATTTTCTAAATTGAGAAGCCCACGCCCATACGCTTCACATTGCCAATAAATAAAATCTTGTTAAGCTGCTTAAGCTTCAAGAAATTAATCCAATTGAATATGCAGCAATGGAAAAACCGACTGTAAATAAGCCAAAACCACAGAGCACGATTCTTACAAATTTGGTTAAAGGAATGTTACACGCAAATGTGCGCCTTTGTTGAGCTATGAATATTAAATTAGGAAATAAGTGAGGAATAGTAAATATTTTAATGTAAATAATAAATGAATTAAGTTTTTCTCCTTTTTTAATTTTTCTAGCAGCAGGCCAACCGCTGTTTTTTAGCAGGCAGCAACAACTGCCACTTTAATTTCGCTTCTCAATGCTTTTTAAATCAATTTAATAATTTAGAAGTGTGTCGCTAATTAAGAAACGAAATTGGTTGATTTAGGATGGCATACTTAGCGAACATAATGAGAAATACATTTAGCGTAAAGCAGCCACCAATTAAACAAGTACACATGTGTATGTTTGTATGTGTTACATCCTACTTAAAAATGTCAAACGAAATC
The DNA here is from genome assembly GCA_960531455.1 of Urophora cardui. Classification (NCBI taxonomy): domain Eukaryota; kingdom Metazoa; phylum Arthropoda; class Insecta; order Diptera; family Tephritidae; genus Urophora; species Urophora cardui. The sequence goes on from OY482674.1 coordinate 5,814,512, forward strand.
CCTTTTTTGATTTTTTTTTTAAATTATTTTTTAAATTAACTTTAATTGGATATCGTGGCTCTAAAAAAATAGTTGACGGCCTTTCATGAATTTATTTCACATTTTCACATTATCAAGTTCCTTCATATCTCTATGTTAGGCATGCTTTCTCACCATACATTGATGACTGAGCCAATAAAAAAGTATTTACTTATAACTCGAACGTTGTCAAGTCACGTGCGTGAATATTTTACGCGATTACATTTTTATTTACATACATATATATAATACTTCTATATTGCTACTATTCAATTGTTTTGTTGGTCAAACTTCACAGTAACGATATACTGTAAGAAAGGGAAGCAAGATTCCATGGGTGTCGTTAAACATTTCTTTTCAAAGACAAGGGGGACACAGAAAAATTTGATACTATGAAATACATAGGTATTTTATTTAACAAAGGTATGGGTATGAATATATGTACCTACATACATATGCATGAATAAAAATGAATTTTCAAAGAGCGCTCATTAGACGCTCACGAGCGCATAAAATGAATTTCAACGCTGGCGCTCATTGAACGCTCGCGAATATTCTTTTGCATTCGTAAATTTGTGTGAGGCATTCTTCGTTGTTGAATGTATGTATGTATGAATTTATCGCCACCGCAGAAAACAAGAATAGTCGCTGTGTATTTGCGTTCGTGAGAGAGTGGCATATTATAAAGTGATAATTCGTTTTAGTGATTTACTGCATGTAGGTATGCATACATAAGTTATTTGGTTGTGAACTACGTTGAAATAATTAATGCATGTGTACAATTTTGTTTTCGAAAGATTGGCATTTCATTGTTTAATCTACTGCTTTGTGTTTTTATAACGACCATGAAAGTTTTATATGAAGGGAATAACGACCCCTTTTAATCCCCCTTCTGTTTTTTTTGTAATGCTACTACAATTTTACAAATGTGTGTGTGACATATATTCACATATACGACTTTTGCTTGTGTTGACGCATGCGCACAAATTACATATGCAGTGAGAAACGAGTTCAGCGCGACCAGAACTGAAACACATTGAGTAGATAGGTTGTTAGCAATATAGAAGTATTATATATATGTTTACATAATTAAATATTGATTTACATGTGAATTCGCATATTAGCAAATGACAGAAAGTTCTGCGAAGCAGAAGCCTACTTACAGTGCTGGGCAAAAAAGTGATTACATATTTTGGTAACCAATGATAATTTATAGACGAAAGGTGGCAATAACGTCACTGGCGCCATTTTATTACACCTCACTGTATTTAGCATATAAACTGGCACGCATTTCTAGCCAAAAGAGTGGGAAAACCGAAGTTTATAAAATAATCGGCTACCATTTTCAGAAGAATTGGCTAAAGCGCTGGTGGTGTTACTCATGCATATTGTCATATTTATTAGTGCTTTCCATGCTTTCTATGCTAATGGCAATCAGGCCAGTGGTTGTGGGTGTGTTTGAGAATGGTAATTAACGTGTTAATATTTGGCTGCCTGGAAATGCATTTCAATTAAGGACTTTGTCATGTCTGGAAACCTTTAATTTCATATTTCTTCTTGCCATGAGAACCAAAACATATTAATGAATGAAGTGAATAAATGAAAATATTTTACCACGTTGTCTGTGTATTTGTTTTACTAATATCCTTTTTTGAGGGGGTTGAATATTGATTGACCGTGAATGACTCAACTAAAAATCACGTGGTTTGCCATGAAAGGGTTGCTAGTGCTTCGCTAAACAAAAACAAAACTCTTGGAATAAAAATTTACATGACAAGCATGTTGGAGTGACGAAAATTCTCAGACTATGTGTAAGCTAATGATTTTGATCATTAAAATTGCATTAAATCTATAAGTACGGCTATTTTCTAACCTAACACAATGTTTGAGAGGGATTTTTAGTAGAACTATATGCAAAAAATGCACAAATCTTTTGAAAAAGTGCAACCCTTCCTTTCATGCTTTGTTTTTCTCATGTACAGAAAACTATTCCCTACTTCTGGCCAAGACTAAAGAATTACTCCATAATTTAGGGCGTTAATTTGTGCATTCTTGTTCACACTTTTATGATTTTCACTTTTTCTACAAACGGAGGAAAAACTGCGCCAGTGAGCTTGAAGAATAAAATTGAGAGGTGTTAATAAATCAAAAAGAAACAAGAAACAGTGCAACGTTGAAATTTAATTGTACTAATACTCGTAATAAAAAAAAAAAAAATTCTGTATACAGCGTTTAAAAGTACTTAGATTTCGCTTATTCTATAAAGATCAACCACAACCGAAAACAACAACAAACCCTATAAGTAATATTTTCTTGTGCTTCTTTGCTCTTCTATAAATTAATGTATAAAAGAAAATAACACACTGCAACAGCAACAATAATAAAAATTTTTTTTATTCATATAGCAAGTATACTTGAACGGTTGCGCGCCGTTGACTTTCATGGATCAGTAAGCTCTTGAGGAGTGTAAGTAAGCAAAAGACGGCAAAGTAGAACGATTGCTTGGAAAAAATGGTGGTATTGCTGGCCGAATGGACGCTTAATGTGTGAGTCGCTTAGCCGGCTAAAAGAATAAAATACTACAACATGCATAGAGATGGATGAATGGAGGAAGAAGAAGAGCTGTAGGGAGTATCGGCTATGCGAGCTGGCTTAGCTTGGTGTGGAGCTGGTGTCGGTTGTACAGATAAATAGACAGACAAGCCGGCAGTAAGTCAAATTATCACACATTTTGTTGCTTTTGTATGCACTACAATCGCTCATTGCGGAACGAATGCGTAGCGAGGCCGAATGAAGAAAAAAAGAAAAAAAAAAAAAAAATAATTGTAGAACTGTCGTTGAAGAAGAAAAGCATTGGTGATAAAAATGTTCCATAGGCGTTTGCAGGACTTACTTTATTTCTTAGAAAATTATCATATGAGGTTTCAAAACTGCATAAGTCTAAGAATTTGATGAATTTGTTAGCAAATATGAAAATTTTACGAAATTTTGAAACCCATTTCATTCATTTTCATTTGGATAAACTACGTAGAAGCTGTATGAATTAAAACTTTTTAGTGCGATGTCACAAAGAATACGACACACATTACAGTGAGTGTTACTTACCGATACTGGGTATAAAAAAATGCGTATCATTACTACTTGAAGTAAGAAAAGAACAAAACTAAAAACATTACAATTTAAATACAAACTGCATATTTCCACGTTTGTGGCATGACAAGCAGAAAATGTGTGTGCGACGCGTTCGATGCGCAGCCGCAAAAGCGCGAACGATTGTGCCCATAATAAGGCAAGCGTTTGACAACAATGTATCTGTATAACTATGTATGTACTATAAATGTATGGATGTAAACAAGTAAATAGAAATGGATGTGTAGCACTCGATCAGTCATGCTAGAAGAGTTACTAAATGTACCTAATAACAAAAGCAGTGCTTGATGGTGCGACCAAGCAAACGAGCGACTTGACTAAATGACGGAGTTGACTGAGTGACTATGCCTTGCTGCACATAGGCGTACAAACATAGTTAATCAGCGAGTTAGAAAATGTGCAGCCAACTGCCAACTAAGCATATAAACATGTACGTACATATTCACCAGTGGCGGACGCTTCATACAAGCCGAAAAGTCCGGCTTGCCTAAATATGGCATGCTTTAACGGTTCCACACATGCGCTTTTATGAAGCTTTCAACACAGAATCACATAGCTTGTATTCTCACTTTCTCAAAGTAGAAGTTAATTACTTATTTTCAGAGTTAAATTGAAGAAGAGTAGCAAACCACACTTTTTTTTTGGATTGATATGAAATTAGCACAATATCAAAATCAGGCAAAAGCGTAATTTTAAAAGGCGACGAAAATAAAAATCAAACATTTCACGACTTTTTCTACTTCTATTTCAGTTTTTCAAACACTGCAATCTGACTTTCAGATAATATAGCAAAGAAAATTAAATAAATGGCTAATGGCTATGTTTCATGCATAGGCTTGCCCAGCCAATATATGCGGGGTCTGCCACTGATATGTAGTACATATGTATCTATATCTATATATACTATACAAATTATCGCCATTCTCTGGCCCTCCAGCTGCGACGTTAGGTATGGAAAAGTGGAGGCTCGTGAAGTGGATGAGTGCATGTTTAAGGTTCGTAAAGTCATCTATCTTGTATGTGCCTATGTGGGGATGTATTTATATATATGTATTGGACTTAATTCTTGTTTGCGATATTCTCGCCGCATCTGTTTTTGCGCTAAAACTCATTTGGAGCGTTGCGATTTGTATGAAAAAGGAAATCAATGCATTTAGCTCAGCTTAAAAATGTTCATATAGAAGAATGTTGTGCTGGCCTTGGATATTTTTTATGCGCATACATGCACTTATATACATATATTACATTATGTATCTGATAAGTTTCCATGCGTCCATAGGAAAATATGTAGGTATGGAAAATTGTTTTTACTTTTGTTCTGCTTGTGAAGCTTTTGGAACGAACTTCACACAGATTCTTCTCACTTATCCGCAAGGAATTGAAAAAATTTAAAACAATTTGTAACATTCGTTAGCGTTAAATTCACGGGATAATTTTATTATTTATGTGTCTTATGAGCAATTTAAGTACAAGCGTTTGATGACTAGTTAGGTGGAATTAAGGCAAATTTCTAGGAAAAGTAGTATGAGCTTGATTTTATTTAGCATTTTCTAGAAACCCTCCGAAATGAAATTCCAACCATGTGAAAATGCATTGCCAAACGCCAAAAGTTTTTCTGGTGTCCAGCCAAATTTCCCACAAATGTAATTAGAAGGTGCATAAGAAATAATTAAACAAAACAATGCATTTACAACTCACAAACATACAAAAATATATGTATGTACAAATCTAGAAATGTTTGGGAGCAAGTGCATTCACAATTCACACAAACCGCTGACTCAACAACATTCCAAAATAGCGTTATTCCTTGAAATGTGTCAAATCACCGCCACAAATTGTTGTTATGGCTTGGCTACTGGTTTTTTTCGGTCGGGTTTCGGTTATGTAAGCGTATACTAAAATGTTTTGTAAATTACAAAAAAAAAAGAAAATAAGTACTTAGTATCTGGAAAATGCATAAAACAGAAAAAAAACCAAAGCGCCGTGTTTTGTGTTTCGTCATTCCATTTCTATGCCGTGTCATCGTAATTAACGTTCGTCATTCGCTTTCTACAATTTAAATTTTCTTTTCTTTTACTCGCCAACAGGTACACTTTGAAGCTCGAGCGCGAAAAGAAAACTATTTTCTCATTTTTTTGGACGAATTAGTGAAGCATTTTTGGTGAAACTTATCAAGAGTCAGCCATAAAAATTATGTTATTTATGTTTGCTTAAGTAAATTGTGGAGTTTGTGGAATTAGAGGCGTTTCATTTGACGCCTCACTTTAGTAATTTTTCAATTATGACATCAACAGCAACTTTTTGGGGAATTAATTATTTTTAGTTTTTCTTAGTTTAAACCTGCTAAGGAACTGAAAAAAATGTTGTCTAATTAATCTTTGTATACATAACATGGTACGTTCGAAAGAAGCCGCGATCTACTTATTTCATTGTTATAATGCATTTGACAGACTAGTATATGGCTTATGCTTTCTTTTCCGCCGCTAATGCTGCTGACATTTGCTCGAAATATGATACTACTTAAGCTATTATTTGTTCAAAAGATAGAAATATATTGAGTGCAACCCGCATTTTGAATATCCGATATGCTGAAAATTGTCTCCTAAACATCTGCAGTTGACTGGAGTATACAGCCCTTTTGACTTGAGTGGCCACATGCGGCGAGTGGCCACGAATATTGATGAAACTGTTGATGAGCTGTACGAATACACTTCAAGAAGACGTTATACAAAAAATATGGTTCATGACTACACAGTAAAAATTTTAGTTTAATTTTAATTCCATTTTGGTATTTATATATAACAATGCCAAAAAGCATAAAATTAAAACCATTCTGGTTTAAAAAAAAAGAAGAGAATATTGAGAGACAGAAATTATTCTTGGTGTCAAATTAATACTTTCTTGGAATTAAATCAAAACCAAATTTTCATTATTTTTAGAATATTTCTGGTATTAGAAATAGTTGAAATGGTATAAGATCAATCCAAAATTGGAATAAATTCTATACTTTTATGGAATTAAATCAAAACCAAATTTTGATTATATCTAAAATATTTTTAATAATAATAAAAATTGTTTAAATGGTATTAAATCTATCCGAAAATTGGAATAAATTTTATACTTTTTTGGATTAAAAAATAAACCCCCATAAAATTTCCAGTGGATATACAGCAAATAACCCATTATCCCAAAGATTAATAAGAAATTGAATAACGTGAACATAGTTTATTTACATAAAAATCCAAAACAGTAGTAGCAAACACTAAAGTACCTTATATATCGCGCCCTAATCTTCATAAAAGTGTATCCAACAAAAAGTAAATTTTACAGGACACAGTTTTTTTTTTTAATTTGTTTTGCATACAGTTTGTATGCAGCCGTGAAACTTATTTAGTCTCTAACTTCGAAACTGCATATTTCACAGTTATGAAATTTAGGGAGCTGATGCATGTGATAGTAAATTGTTGATTTCCATAAAAAGCTGAAATCGATCATTTTGTTGGATACACTTTTATGGTGGTTTGGTTGGGTCGATATATACATATACATATTGTCACTTTTATACTAATATTTTGGAGATGTCCAGGGAAATTTCGGCGCCGTCGCGGTTCTTGCAGTGATACTGAAAGAGGGACCCTCAACTGCCTTATGACTGAAAAAATAAAGCAAAATTTACCCTCATGATATTTAATTAATCTCCTGCATTACTTACTTGATAAAATTATTCGATTCGGGCCATTTTATTGAGTAGATTTAATTACTCCTTCGGATTGCAGTTTTAGAAACATTTTGTTTGATTTTTTTTTTTACTTTTTTCTGATAATTTTTTTTTAATACTTTTTTTGGTTTTGATTTCAAACCAAAAATATTTTGATGGTAATATAACTGAGAAAGAGAAAGTTTTTTATACTTTTCAGGATTTGTTTTTAAACCATAAATGATTAAACTTTTTTAGAGAGGATTTTAATACTTTTTAAGACTTTATTTTGAAACTACTTTGGAATAAATAAAATTGTAAAACTTCTCATAGTTTAAAAATAAGACTTTTTGGCATTAAAATTCAAATTTAATTCCAAGAATGATTAAATTAAGTACCAAATGATATTAGAAATAAACTATAATTTTTTACTGTGTGCAAATTAGAACCTTGTTTAGCTCGATGCCCTGATATACACAGAGCCAAAAAGTTCACCTATAATCAAAGAGACTGCCATCTAAAAAAGCTATTTGGCCAAGGAGAGCGAGAGGAGACAAAATTGAAGGAATTTTTGCTAGAAAATCTTCTAGATTTTAGCTTCAATTTCTTCTTAAATTTATTGAAAAGGATACCATCTGAGAACGAGGAGATAACTTCTTATTTATTAATTTTTTATGTCATTTTGTCAAAAAAATTAAATTGTTAGAAGAAATCTGCTTGTTTTTATGAGAAAATTTTTATAAAGCAAATCAATAAGGACATCCTCTAATTTTTACTAGAACCTTTTTGAATTTATTAAAAACTTTTTATTTTTAAAAGAGCCCTTATTAATTAAAATTTTGCTATAAACGTCTTAACGTATGTACATGTATGGATATACTCGTACATACTAGAAATATGCATAACAGTTATTGCATCAGCCACTTTTTTTGTATGTGTGCAATAACATGTTCAAGAAATTAAAAGGGAGAACTTTTTATTTTTAAAAGAGCTCTTATGTGTTTCCTCCGTTCGTCAATTTCACTACGGCTTTGCACATTTCTACAATTCTGAAACGATTAGTGATTAGTGATTGGTATAAAGAGTTTATTATGTCCATCTGCACTTATATGAAATGAAATGTTGCCCTTTGTCTGAATAATGCCGTTTTCTTTTCTCGAAAAAATGTTGCCCTTTTTGATTTTCTTAGCTATTTTGTAAGCTTGTATGGTAATTTTACCGAATATTGACCTCTAACTAAGCAAGAGGACACCATTATCTACAAATCTAGCCATTTTATAGAAAGTTAGGTTACGCAATTCGATAATTGGGATATAGAAGGGCAGCATTTTTTTGCAGAAAAGAAAACGCCATAAGTCATAGGAAAATACTAGTTGGCTAATTATGTTTTCCGATGAAAATCAAGATTCTCTTCTTAATAATATTAAACAGGGTTTCTTCTTAATTTTACAGGTTATCTGCTAAATTTATGTGAAAAGGTTTCCATATTTATTCTCTTCATCTTCTTAATTTTATATAAGAGGTTTTCATCTTAGTTTTATAGGTTATCCATTAAATTTTACTGAAAATGATTTCATCTAAAATCCACGGGTTATCTTCTTAATAATATTGAAAAGGTTTTCATATTAGTTTTACAGTATATCTACTTAGTTTTATTAAAATGAGATATCCAGTCATAATAAGACGGGCATCTTATTGGAGAGAAAGCGTAGAGAAATCCGCTAAATTTTGTTCTAATTTATAGGGCATTTCAGGTGGTCTTTTGGCTCTGTGTAGTTTTTATGCTTCTATTCCTTCTAATCTTCGAGATTTGGCACATTCGTGTTTCTGGCCCAACGAAAACCAAAAAAATTTCTTGAAAATAAATTTCCAAAAGTAAGTAAAACAAATACATTCAATTCAAATTCATATTTTATTTGTGGAACTATTCCTAATCTTCAAAATCAGAGAGCTCTGAAAGGTCAGGCTCAGGTAGAGCATCGCGAACTCCGCTGCTAGCCTTCAAAATTTTATAAAAAAATGTGGTATTCCTTTGGAATCGCCAAGGTTTCGCACATTTTATTTAAATCTTTTGCTTTCGCGTCAGCGATAGGTAATGTCGCCGAATAAACGGGCGTGGGTATTACTGCGGAGGGCCACCAATATTCAATGGCAAATAAGCTACTAAAAATTTTGTTTCAGAATAATTTTTTTTTTTGTAAAAAATATTGTAGAGTTAATCTTTTATATACCGTCGTACCATACGAAAACTAGCACACGATTTTTTGTGGTTGATGAATAAAAGCACTTTAATCTTTTGGTTGACGAAAGGTAAAAATTTTGTTTAAACAACAATTTTAATGCTTAAACAGTATATAATTAGTCAAATGTGCTACTTTTCGTACAGAATTGTTTAATTGCCAGTTTCGTAAGAAATTTTAAATGTGTTTTCGTATGGTACGACGATATGCACCTCGACCAGCAAATATTTCGAAAGGGCAGTTTCTCCTTCGTTGAAATAAATGAAGTGTAAAAAATCGTCGTGTAGTTGCGTATGAACTTGAAATGGTTTTCGAGAGTTACATGCGCCTCTGATGATTTGCGTTGTACATCACCATTTTCTATGGTCAGTTTTCGAAGGTAAATATTTGCCCACAAGGTCCTTTTGGCGTATTTAGCACTGATTGCTAATCAAAAATTAGTTTACGGAATAGCTTTGTCTTCATCGCGCAATCGGCGAGCTAATATTTTCCGTTCAAGGTGCATTTGATTGCCTTTTTGCCACTATTTTTATAACAATTTGAAGATTAGAAGCGAGGTTCGGAAGAGCATAATCCTGAGCCTAGCTTTTCAGAAGACTGATTTTGAAGATTAGAAATAGTTCCACAAATAAATATGAATTTGAATTGAATGTGTTTGTATTACTAACTTTAGGAAATTTATTTTCAAGGAATTATTTTAATTTTTGTTGCGCCAGAAACAAGAATGTGCCCCATATATTTTTGGAAATTTATTTTCAAGGAATTTTTCACATTTTTTGTTGGGCCAGAAACACGAATGTGCCACATTCGTTTTTCTGATTTACACATTCGTGTTACTGGCATTGAAAATTTTGGTGGCTTTCAGTGCACAAAGATACTGGGGGTTTTACTAAAATGTAGAGCATGCACAGATTGATCAGGAAAACCGCTTAACTCAAAATTGGAAAAAATTGCACATTCGTGGTTCTGGCAGGGGGCCGACGATATGTGAAACTACATTGCAAAATTGGCGTCCTTTTTACAGATCTAAGAAATACATATCCCTAGCATAACTTTTCCCTTGATGACAAAAAGCAAGAGTCCACGTCTCCGTTAAACACCAAACTCATCACAAGTGTCGTTTGTGCCTTGCAAAACTCGGGCTAATTCGACTTAACCGTCTGGGTGTCATAATTTTAGTTCACTCACTTTATTTCATACCATACATATGTACGTACAGCTTCCTTCTCTACTCTCTGGTGTCAAGCAATTACCAATTAACTTTCCAAACATATGGGCACATTTTAAATATACAAATGAAATGTATCCTAAAAACATACACAGCGGATTATGCAATTAAAATGAGAAAGCATCGCAAGCTACCACCACCAACTGTTATCCAAGTTAAATGTACTTAATTTTATGCGCAACACATCATAAAAATTCAATTTCAATTTCGATAATTTTATGCAGCTGACGCCCGACAACCGATAACCGACAACCGCAAAGCAAGATGCTATCGCAAGCAGCTTAATGATCTGTACAACGACTGTAATGCGATAAAGTGAACATTTGTAATTTCATTATGCTACGTCCAAGTGCTTTGCAAAGCATCGTCCTACTTAGTCCTTTGCGTTAAATGATAAATGAAGAGGATTTTAATTTAAAGGCGTCGCGAGACTGGGTACCTAAAGTGCAGCTCTAGAGTGCATCAACACGGAATGCGCTTAAATTGCTGAAGATCATAGAAATACGGCGTCTTGTGCTTGCATGTGTGCTACAACAGGAGATAATGCTTGAAGATATCGCTTCAATAAGTAGACGAGCCTTTCAATTCACTTCGATCGATGAATGAATGCATGACAGCTGCATCCTTTGCCACGTTTATTTGCTGTTGCAGGACGTGTTGTTTTTGTTTTAGCTAGAAGTGTTGCCATATCAGTGGGTACCCTTGTGCCATCTGCCTCTATGCTCCATTGTTCTTTTCATTGGCATTGCGCAAGCGTGCCTTCGTGCGTGACTTGCTGCCTTTTTTGTTATTACACACCCGATTTGATTGAATATAAGGGTTGTTTTTATGAAACACAGCAACATTTACTATGCAGGACCATTACTGTTTGTAAAATTTTGTATTCTGTTAGCAATTAAAGCACAAAATTTTAAAAGGCGCGTAGTTTCGTTTTACGGTGCATTGCCTTTGCTCCCAATTTGATTAGCCATGGGTAATGGCGCAATTTTTTTTGGCGCTGATACAATAACGCCAGCGCCAACGGTGGCGCCAACTCACGGTACTGGCGCAATAACACCTTTAGCGCAATTGTCATCGAATAATCGATAAATAACATTTTTTCGCTTGTTACTGTTTACCATCCCCGTTTTATTTCTTTTGGCGCAATTCTGCTTACATATACGAGGGCACAATTAATTTTAATTTTCATAATCATTTGGAAAAATATTCCGTATATATGTGAAAATATGCTGGAAATTAGAGTCACTTAGATCACTATCAAGCACACATAATTGTGACGTTGTCATACGTATACATATACTATGATGCTGTAATTGGCGTTGTGGTTGCGCCATTTTACACTAGCGCTATATTGGAGCTGGTGTTAGCGCACGAAATTGAGTCAGTGTTATATTGCAATAGCGCATCATTGAGTTGGCGCTACATTGAGTTGGCGCTATACTGAGTTGGCGCTATATTGAGTTGGCGCTATATTGAGTTAGCGCATTTCCCAAATCGGAGTTAGCGCAATAACACCAGGGTTGGTGTTAGCGCAATTGCGCCGCGCAGCGCAGTGTTACCCATGCCTAAATTTGATTATCATTTCTGTTTTGCATATTAGGGGTGGTAGTAAATTGGCTAAAGTGTTATTAAGCGGATTCGAATTGGCAAGAAATCTAAAATGTTATGCATTTATTTAAGCAATTTGTATATTAAATAATTTGCAGCAAAAAGTGTGCTACCCCTAATGTAAATACATAAGCGCGCACAGCGTAGGCGTCGTCGTTTAGGGGTTGTTTGGCATACTTTTAGGGTTCTTGTTATAAATTGTTATCATTTTTTTGGCATTGTAAGATTTTCCATTAACCTAAAATAACACAAAACTCGATAACACATGTCGTTGGTATTCGTCATGGTTGAAAGTAAAAATTTTATATTTTTACAGTCGCAAGTCCTTTCATTTGTTAGGCGTTTCGGTTTGTGTAGGCGTAAAATACTTACAAGGGTTTAACGAAGCATATTTTTCAGGGACTGTAACGGTTATGAGTTATATCCAAAAAGTTGATTTTTAATCATTATTTGCTGAGTTTTATTTTCTGCTCACAAAATAAAAGTTATTTCTTGAGTTTTATTTTTCCTTCAGAAAATAAAAGTTATTTTTTGAGTTTTATTTTTCGATCAGAAAATAAAAGTTATTTCTTGAGTTTTATTTTTCCATCAGAAAATAAAAGTTATTTTTTGAGTTTTATTTTCCGATCAGAAAATAAAAGTTATTTTTTGAGTTTTATTTTGCGATCAGAAAATAAAAGTTATTTTTTGAGTTTTATTTTTCCCTCCGAAAATAAAAGTTATTTTTTGAGTTTTATTTTTCGATCAGAAAATACAAGTTATTTTCTGAGTTTTATTTTTTTGCTCAGAGAATAAAAGTTTTTCAGTTTAATTTGGCTACAATTGTAGATTTTGCCATATAAATAGATAAAGTAGATAAATAAATTTTTAATATTTTTTACTTATAAACTTTACCTACGTGTTAATGTGCCAAAATCGACAGCTGCAGCTAAAATTAAACTGAAGAAACTTTTATTCTCTGAGCAAAAAGATAAAACTCAGAAAATAACTTTTATTTTCTGATCGAAAAATAAAACTCAAAAAATAACTTTTATTTTCTGATCGAAAAATAAAACTCAAAAAATAAGTTTTATTTTCTGATCGAAAAATAAAACTCAAGAAATAACTTTTATTTTCTGATGGAAAAGTAAAACTCAAGAATTAACTTTTATTTTCTGAGGGAAAAATAAAACTCGAGAAATAACTTTTATTTTGTGAGCAGAAAATAAAACTCAGAAAATAATGATTAAAAATCAATTTTTTTTATAAAAATCGAAAAAATAAAAGTTAATGCACCTAGAGGTAGTCTGCGTTACGGTGATTACATCTGTGTACTTCTTTTGCGTTTAGCATTTCTCCTTCAGTATGATTTTTTTAGTCAAAATTTTAAAAATAACGATTATTTGCAATCCCTGATATTTTTACATTTTTATATTTTTACACTTTTACTCTTTTCGTTTTATGTAACTAAGGTTTAAGGTCCATATGGTACGAGCGAAACTAATGCGGATCCGGCCACAGAACCGAAAGGCTTGCTGGCGTATGAGAGTTACAAAAGATCGGACAAACAAATATTTAAGTATGGACTAAAATTTGTGGGCTATTGCTAAGTTGGCTTAGCCTTTCGTGAGTCGAATGGAAATGGAGAAACTTGGAAATAAGAGGAATTGTACAAGATCTGGTAATGATAGCTCCACTTTTCATATTCATGCATATTCGTATGTAAGATTTAAGGCCTCGATATGCGATCTGAGTAGGTATTTATTATTATTTTCGGGTCTTCAGGACTTTAGCAAATGTCAACAGTGACATCTGGAGCTAACGAGATTAAATTAGCCGAATATCCAAATAACAAAGTCCCTGCAGGCAAGCCAATTACTGTTTATTCGATGCAACGTCAAAATAAAATCATGTAATTGATACGTATGTATGTACATCAGGCGCGGATCCAGGATTTCGGCAAGGGGGGGGGGGTTTTGAAAATTTCTTTTTTTGGAAGATGTTTTTTAAGGGCAGACGCTGCACATAAGTAGATTTTACGAATTTATGCGGCCAAAATTGAAAATTTTAAAATTGGTGCAAATACAAAATCCAAAATCGCTCTGCGTTTATAATAGACCGGGCGATAAAAAACCGGTCTTCTCGGCTTTTATAGACAACGGGGGTGTCTCTGCCGCTAGTCGAAACTTATTATTCTCCCACTTTTTCGATTTTTTATTTTTTACGTATTTTAAGTAACCCATTTTTAAACGTCAATATTTTCAGTTTTAAGAGAGTTATCAAAGTAAACATCATGGATTCGAGTTCTTCAGGTAAATATCATTATTTATTGAAGAAATCGTCAACCTAGCATAATAAAAGACCCACCATTTTGAAGCTTTTAAGCATATTGGCCTTTCTTGAAAAAATATTGTTAATTTTTTAATTCAAAAGCATTTTAGTTATATTATCGCCTCCCGTCAATTTCTCTACGGAAAAATGCAAAGCCAGAAATTATCAACAATGGGTCGTATTAATAAAAACGAAGCAAATACTTTTACTCAAGATTTTAGAAATTTGACATCAATTTGTATGAACCAAATTTCAAAATTTGAGTAAAAGGTCTCAAATTTTAAGTAAAAGCAAATGCTCAGCTTTTATTAATATGACCGAGTGGATTAAAAATTGGCCTATTTGGAAAATTACCTGCTTTCGTATTTTTAGTATTTCCAATTTTTCAAAGTCAAGGAAATACTTATCATAAAAAGGGGCTAGGAATCCTAAAGCTACATTTTTTAGAAGAGTTTTGAGTATGCAATTTTGCAGCTCATTCAATTTTAATATAATAATATGCAACATTCAACTTTTTGAAAATTTTCATTGGCTTTTCGGAAATTTTAATTGGAACGGTCTCACCCTACACCCTACAGAAAAAAACTTATAAAATCGACGGAATTTTTCAAAGCATTGAGAATTTAATTTTTTACACTAAAATTGGTTGGCTACATAACAGTACACTTAGAAATCTCCTCAAAATCTTCTATAAATTATGGCCTTGCTTTGAAATTTTTAATCCACTTTCAGAAATTTCTACGATTTTTCAGATTTTTTCCATAAGCTCAGAAATCCTGCTTAAAACAATTTTTATTGAAAAATTTTCTATATTTTTAAATTAAAATAAAAAAGTAAAATTTTCGACAGAACTCTTTGAAATAAATTTAAAAACTTTGGCGTATGATTTTTTTTTTTTGAGTCACTCTATATATTTTTCAATAAAATCGACTTTTAACTCAAATTATTAAAAATTTTGCATTAAACAAGCAATTTGGAATAGATGTAGACAATAAAATATTTTTGGCCGCATAAAACTTGAAAATCTAGCTATGTGCGCTGGTGAAAATATGGACTAATACCACCTACTATTATTATTCTATATACTAGTTGCGCCATTTCCCGCACCTTAAAAACACCAAATTCAAAACACTCCAAATTAACAATATGTATGTCATCACATAAAGTGCAGGAGATTTCAATTGAAGTTCTAAATAACATGTATAACGTATGTATGTATATTTTTGCATTGGTACGTGGGAATGAGTATCGTATGGTATTGGTGGCAAATTGATCCTCAATTTCACTTACCCATGCATTTAAAGCCAAAATAAATAAGATTATATGTATGTAGTACTTTTTGGTTATATTTATATTTTTAATAGAATTTTTACTTTATTGAAGTTCTTGTGTTTATATACTCAAATTTTTAAAAGATTAATTTAAACAAGTATTGCGAAATGCCTCTGAAAAAGGCAATTTCTCCAACGATTCAGACATTTCTAACCAAATTAATTCTGCACAATCCCGATAAAAGTAGGGATAAGAAAGAAAAGAAAATAAATTTGCGATTTGGCAATTTGCGAATAGCACTTGACAAATTTGATTTTATGCGCGTGCGTCCAAAGGTACCTACATGAACTTTTTTCGCATATAGGTCCTTATTTTGGATGTTATGTGGTCCAAACATTGCTTTTGGAATTATAGAGATTTCCTTGATCAGTTTGGGAAATTTGGGCGCAGAATCTATAAAGGCATTAATTTGGGATCTATGATAAACCACAAGGGGGGGGGGTTTGAACCCCCAAACCCCCCCCCCCCGTGGATCCGCCACTGAGTTGCACCATTTCCCGCACCTTAAAAACACCAAACTCAAAACCCTCCAAATTAACAATATGTATGTCATCACATAAAGTGCAGGAGATTTCAATTGAAGTTCTAAATAACATGTATAACGTACATGTATTTAATAAATTCATAAATTAAAAAAACCGACATATGGCTCTGAAGCTACTTTATTATAAACTTGACCACTGCGCGACACCTAGTGAAGGGTAGCAGTTATTATATGATATAATTTTAAGCGAGAGGTCGCTACTGCGTGTTCTAAATTTTCAAACGTGCAACCAAAGAACGTATATTGTATAAGAAGGGAAAATTCGGTATTTTGGACGAGTGAGGTGGAAATCGTTTAGTCAAAAAAAGATGATGACTTCGCGAGTTGCCTCCCATCATTCTTCAAGCTCGAATTCGTTTGTTTTTCGCGGCGAAAAATAAATTCATTTTGACATTTCTTTTGCTTGACGTTTAGTTATTATTTCTATTCTTACTCTACCGCCACTGCAAAGATGCAAAGATTGTTGAAAATGAGCCGGGCTGCAAATTTTAGAATTTTATAAAAACCTTGATCTGATGAAAAGCTCTGTTGCCACTTTTTTTTATCCTTTGTTGAAACATTTCTTTTGATACTTAAAACCACAAATCATTTTACTAAATATTGTGAACACCTTGTAATATGTAGAGAGCTTAAACTTTGATTTATTTACCTAAGTATGGCATCATTTAATTTACTAAAAGATACATACATATTTATTTCGATAAAAACGTGGATTTGAACGAAGCGGTACTTTGCAAATTCAAAGCACTTCTTTCACTTCCATTTTGAGAAGAAAATTCGATGAAATCAAACGAACAAGTAAGATTTCTTAATATCTTTCAATATAAAAATTTATTGAATTTATTATACATAACTATTCTTAGATATTAAAACTTTGCGTATGGATTGAATAAACGCTTGTTAAAATATTAGCTGTGTTTTCGTCGAAAATGAGTTGCAGCCGTAACAATTTCAATTTTATGAATGAATCGCTTGTAGTATTTTAACTTCGTACTCGTTTTAATTCTTGTTTTTGGTGGTTGATTGGATTGTATAGTACGCGCTTATTGTATTAGATTTAATTCCTCTAAATTTCGGGTATTTTCTATTTAACTATAGGTTGTAATTGTATGTTATTATTGCCTACAAGGACAACTATTTTAATGAACTGATTCAATTGTACCTGTTTAACCTTGTGGATATGTGCATATAAAATATAATCTGAAAATAAATGTCGAGTTTTGCCTTTGGACAGCTAAACCCATCCAACCATTGCTTTTGGAATGATAGAGTTTTCCTTGATCAGTTTGGGAAATTTGGGCGCAGAATCTATAAAGGCATTAATTTGGGATCTATGATAAACCACAAGGGGGGGTTTGAACCCCCAAAACCCCCCCGTGGATCCGCCACTGATGTACATATATATGCATTATATGAGTCCATTCAAAATATTTATGAATCTGCAAGGGCACACGTGTGGCACGCATGTCTGCAGAAAAAAAATAAATAATGCAACTTAAGTACAGTTTTACGGTCTATAAAATAAAAAGAAAAACAAAAAAAGGACAAGGGAAACTTGCAACAGGATCACCAAATTCCAGACAAAAAACAAAAAAAAAAATACGAACCGATAAAAATGCAATTCAGATGCAAAAGACGAAGAGGGTTTTTGCTATGAATTGGCTTTGAGGGAAGGATTATAAAGGGTGAGTATGATTGCTGTAAAGAGCAAAAGCAGCGCATAAATACATACATATGTATATATGTATGTAAGTGGGGTGCAGTGCTGGCCGATCGTGTTCCTGTTTCAGTTTTTATCGTTGCACCGCAACAAATTTTAGAAAATTTATTGAAATTAGAGGAAGTACTTACAAACGTTGAACAAAAAACGAAAAAAAAGAAATGCATTCATTTATCCTATTCTTTTAATTATTTACTTTTTTTTGCCTTTATCCTGCTGCATTATTTTCTAAGCCATTGTAATGTTGTAAAGCATTTTAAGTGCTGCGCATGCGCGCATTTCTTTTTTGTTTGTAATTCGACTTGGCAATACGAGTAATCATTCAATTGGCGTATTACATGTGTAAAGGCAATAAATTTTATTTCGTATTTTATTTGCGCAGCAAAAACAACAACCACCCGAGTGTTACTACAAATGAAAAGCGGCATCAACAGCAACAGCAAAGCGAAGTGCAATAACAATAAAGAAAATGGTTGGCACTTAAAGCAGCGGAAACTGCATTTAAAGTGGCTCTGCTGCAATACAAATAATAAGCAAGTTTACAAATTTTGTTGTTAATTTAAAAATAAATTCATTCAAATTTTTATACAAACACATTCGTTATGGCATTATAAATAAACGAGTTAGCTTCAAAGAGTATACACACAACTCAAACATATCGTATTTCCTGCAAATGCCACTTGTTTGCATAAATTTGCATTTCATCAAAAGGTAGTAAGTATTAGATTATGTTAATATGTATGTATGTGTGTATGTATGTATGTATAAATCCATATACATGATATCAACGCCAGCACAGCAGCGACAAACCCCACGCAATGGCTATAACCCAGCAAACACAGTCTCTAACGTTAGAAATTTTGTCGAGATTACCTTAGATAACTAGTGTAATTCTCTATATATTCTCAAATCGATAACTAGGGTTGAAAGGTAGAATTCGATTAGCGAGTGATTAGAGAAGGAGCCAAATCTCACGCCTTTTATCAGTTCTCAATATATTTCTGTGATATATTGAATATACATACATATCGCACACTAAATCAAAAAGCGTTACAACTCAAAATTCAAAAATTTTCAGGAGAGGCAAAAAACTTTTTAATTTTTATATGCAATGATATGGGAAAAGGCTACGTATAATAGTTATTTCTCAGTTAAAAAAGACTCTGATGGAAAAGATTTTTTGGCAGCCGCTAGAGATATATTCTGTGTACCAATTTATGGAAGAAACCCGATTTCGAAAAATTTCGAGTTGTGACGCTTTTTGATTTAGTGTGCGATATATTGAAATTAGATACTAAAGAATGGTAAAGTTAATATTACCGTAGTACAATGTTTTCCATTAAAAAGTACAAGAAGTACCTTTAATTTAAATAATAAGACTGAGTTTTGTTTAAATTTCAGTTCTTATAAATGTGGTAAACATATACATGTCAATATATATAATCATATGCAATTTAGGCACATATTTCGTTAATAAAATCTACACAATGAAAAAATCATGTAAAAGGAGACAAAGCTTTCTTTTTCATTTCAATTGGAAGTATTTGCAAATTCTGATTAGAATCTCATTAGAGAAGTACATTAGAATTCGATTCGAGAATTATAATTTTCTCGATTTGAGAATTAGGTACCCTTTTGTTTGAGAACGCTATGATTCTCGATAGATTTTCGAGTCGTCCTCTAACGTTAGAGGTTTGAGAATGAGGCTAGTTCTCTAGTCATTCTCAAATCTATAACTAACCTCAGTGTTTGTTGGGAAAAACCTTTTCAATTCGCATTAACACATTCCAGGCCCCAACACAGCACAGCACAGCACACAAACTAGGTACTTTGTAACACATTTATTAATTAAGTTAATTTTTGTTTAATGCAAATCGCAAGCGCCAAGTTGTGTGATAATACAATAGCCGTGTTTTTATTCAAGCGCATATACATCTGCGCTTAAATTTTGTATGGACAACTAAGCGCGGATAGAGATGTGCGCCTAGAAATCCATACAAAATTTATGCGCAGATGTATATGCGCTTGAATAAAAACACGGCTAATAATAACTTAACTGGCATTGCGCTGCGCACGCGCACCTGCCGCCCACATTTAATTGAATGCAAAACTTAGAGATAATCTAACAAATAGGTACTTCTTTCGATTGACTATTTTCCCACAGAATTGACGCGTGTTTGCAGCACCCACATGCTCAATCGACACGTTGCGTAGGCAGACGAGCTAAGGTAGATCAGTTAGTCAGTCAGTCAGTCAGTAAGCCAGCCAAGCAGCGCAGGTTCGGTTGGCATAAAGGCGGCTAAGGCGCGGTTGGATGAATAGTAGTAGGTGGTTGTTTGCCGCCAAAAAGGTGGTTAATCCAAACAAATAATAAAAAATAAACAACAATTTATTTGGTAACATCTTTACAGTTTTTCTTTGCCTTTCTTAAATATGAATTAATAACTATTGGCGTGGGTATAAATTAATTTTTTTAAGAATATTTCCTCAGAAGTATTTTAAACTGGTTAACCATTTTTATGTGTGTTTTGGTTATCAGAAGACTTCTTAAGTACTAACAGATGTAAAAGCAATCCTTTCAAACACACATACATAAATATGTACAAGCAATCAAGGGTAGGGCTTAAAATCAATTAACACCATTAACTAACGACTGGCAAAGTAATTACCTTTCACAGAGCATCACAACGCAATAAAAATAAACATTTAAATATCAACAGTCAAAGTACGCATAATGCTTGGTTTTTAAAGGACTTATAAGGATATACACGCGTAAATGAGCAGGCGTAGTAAAGTAAACAAATCACAGCGAGGGAGAGAGAGTGACAAAAATTAATGGATTCAATCAACCTTTTGTGCCATTTTAAAAGTATTTTTGTATACATATATTTTGTACACATATATTCATATGTGCACTTACAGCTACATGACTGTAAATCCCTGCGATATTCCAAACACATGGTAAACCACACATATTCAACATATGCAACAATTCACACACGGCACGAAAGGACAATTAGGATTAGGATAGACAAACGTTAACTGTAGCCTTAATTATGCACATATGGGACGTTTTTGTATATTCCAGACAATGTGCTGTACTTTGGAAACGTTTAAGTTGCATGGAAATGATGACAAAAAAAACTGCGGCTGTGAACCTTCAAATCCTGCCATAAATTCAAACAAAAATATGAGAATTTTGGCAGCAACAAATTATGGGTTTCTTTGGGTTGTTTTGCAGATTCAAATTACAATTTAGCAGCGCCGAAAATGTTTAAATGCACATGTATGTATGTAAGTACGTGAGTAAATGCTGTTTGTGAATAAAAAAAAAGAAAACATTTTTCAAGTGAGAGCGTCAAATTTCAGTCGTTTGCTTTTATTTTTTTTTACTAATGTGAACTCAAGTACCTTTGTTTTAACGTTACTTTTACCCAGCAAACATTCTTTGAGCACTCATAATCTGGAGTCGGATATGAGTGCAAAATATGTGTATAATACGAGTATGAGACTTAAGCTTTCGGAATAAATACAATATGAATCCGAAATACATGGATATGTGCGAAATATTAGCTTAAGAATTTTTTTTTATAATTCTTTTGTTTTTTAAAAATAATAACTGTAATTCATAGATGCTGTTTCGAATAAGGCGAAGCATAAAAGTATCACTAAAATTCAATATAATGTTGAATAGCATTGAATTGAATTTCAGGTTAATATCTGGTTCGAATCCGGAGGAGAACACAAAATAGACAACGCTATAAAGCAAGCAGTGAAGGAAAAAAAGAAGGACTGAAACAATGAGAACAAGCGGCGGTGAAGCTGCATTTGAAGAGAACTGGGTCAGGGGAAGGAAAATGCAAACAAAAATTATTTATTACAAAATTATAGATATATGGGTTTTGCTAATCATAGAAGAAGGAAGAAAGAGTCAAAAATATTGCAATATGAGTCTTTTATGACTCTTATTCAGGCTCATACGATGTATGAAATTAGGCTCATATCGAGCAACCAGCTTAAGAATAGAAATACATACATTTCGGACTACAACCTGATACTGAGTGTGAACGCTTCGGTTTGGGGCTCCTATCTGACTCTTTTATGGCTCTGAATGTTTGCTGGGTATACGCATTTGTATGTATACCCTATAGTAAGGGTAGATATTCTTTTTTTTTAGTTTAGCTATCTCAACGGCGATACTTGATTACTTTCTTTGTAAATGGAAGTTTTAGTTTTTTATGCTGTTAATAGAATTAAACATTGCAAATCAATGTTATATGAATTAAATCGAACTCGCAGCTGGGTATTAGAAAGAAAAAGGAATCATGAAATAAGGAATCCTCAGGTTTCTATTAGCTTTTCTGAGCCTTTCAGACATGCTTAAATTATTGTTTTAATGTTATTTGCACGATCGTTTTTTTTTTGTTTTTTGATAGACCCTTTTTGATTCCGTGTAATAATTTATTTCTTTATTTTGAAACTAACACCACTACTTTAACAAAACCGCAACTACCCTTATTTACGAAATTGGTTGCTTATATGCAATGTGCATATTTACGTGTATATACATACACACATACATACTTGTGCAACACCATCCCCACCCCATCCCACGTTCATAAAAATCTAAACAGTTGCGCATGAGCATTAAGCCGCGCACATAGAAAACGCTTTCCAAAATAAATATTATTTTAAGTTGCTTGCTTTTGTTTTGTTTGCTGATTGACTTTTGGCAATATTTGTCAGCAATTTACACTGCGCATGCGTAAATTGCGAGGAATGCATTGGAAAATTGTGCTTGATTAATTGTGCCTACAAACGATAGACTGACTACACAAGCAAATGTTGCGATTTTTGATGTTGCGGCTAGATTTTTTCTGATTGATTGTCCAACAAATTAACGGCGGTCTGACACAAGGTGTGAAGAGGGTTAAGCGTTAAATTTTTAACAAAATAAAAAATCAAGCATGGCCAGCAATTAGCAAAGCATATGTTGTGATAAATTTCACCAAATTAACCAATACCTTTTCCACTGGGAAATTGCATACATACTTACAATGTACCTACATAATCAGAATCGACGTAAGAGGAAAATATTTTTAATTGTACTTCGAAGTCTTACTTTGCATTTCTTCTTGGAGGAAACTTTTCGGTGGTCTACAGTTTTGTTGGGCTTGGTTTAGGATTCAGCCGTGTGCTAGCCTTCTTTGTTGCAGCAACTCATTAAAGAAATGATCGGAACTCAGCTCTTTGCAGTCATTCGAATTCGCTGGAACTTCACATTTACGTGGGTGTTCAATTTCACCTTTTTCCAACCGCTTGCATTTTCCCTGCATCACTCAAATATTTATTTATAATATCCCGGAAGCTGATCCTATCACGTGCCGCCCATTAATACTTTCGCCATATTTTACTGCAAACAGCGATCATAAATGTATATACAAATCAAAAAAGTGGAAACCCTTGCAAAAGTTAATACTTTGGACAATCATATCGCCCTGCATGCTGTGTAACTCGCCAAAGGTGCGTGTCCTTAAAACTAATAAAACTATGCACATATTCATTGGCAGGATTTTTATACTCAGCTGTACTAGTACACAGAGTATTATAGTTTTGATTTCCTAACGGTGGATTGTAACAGAATGCAATAATCGAGATAGATATAGACTTATATATATCAAAATGATGAGGGTGAAAAGAGAAATCGATTGAGCCATGTCCGTCCGTCTGTCCGTCTGTCCGTCTGTGAGCACGATAACTCGCGCAAAAATTGAGATATTTTGATGAAATTTGAAATGTAAGTTGGTATCAAGACAGGAACGGATAGTATTGAAAATGGGCGAAATCGGACCATGACCACGCCCACCTCCCCTATATGGTAAAAATCGGAAATTTTGTATCTCAGTCACTAATAGAGCTAGAGTGATAAAATTTTACACACGTATTGAGCTCAGGCCCTTATGAAGAAATATGGTGAAATTTTGGAAAATGGGCGGTGCCACGCCCACTTATTAAGGGGCAAACATTGAAAGTTTTATGAGTCATAACTCAGAAACCGTTGAAGATATATCGATGAAATTTGGTAGGCGTGATATACTTACTTAGGCAAATGTTTGGACGAAAAATTGCCAAAATCGGTTGACGACCACGCCCACTTTTATATATGGGTATTATAAAGTGACCTAATAAAAGCATTTTAAGCGATATCTCTGTCAATTATAAATATATATCATTGAAATTTTATGGAAGGTGTCCAACTATGGACGTAAAACAAAAAATACAAAAATTTTGGAAAATGGGCGTGGCACCGCCTCCTTTTAGAAGCAGGAATATACGAGATTTCTGAGCCCATAACTCGACAAATAATCGATATATTATGACGAAACTTGCTCTATACACTTTCACTACTTGTAGTAATACATGTTCAAAATTTTAGCGAAGTCGGTTGACGACCACGCCCACTTTTATATATGGGTATCATAAAGTGGCCTAATAAAAGCATTTTAAGCGATATCTTTGTCAAATATAAAGATAATTCATTGAAATTTTGTGGCATGAGTTCTACAATAGATCGGAACCAAAAAATAGAAAAATTTCGGAAAATGGGCGTGGCACCGCCTCTTTTCAGACAAAGGAATCAACGAGATTTCGGAGCCCATAACTCGACAAATAATTGAGATATTATGACGAAACTTGGTTTATACACTTTTATAACTTGTGTTAATAGACACGCAAAAATTTATTGAAATCGGTTTATGACCACGCCTACTTTTTAAGAAAGATATTTCTGGAACACCCTTTGGGAATTTGTAACGTGACATCTTTGTAACTAGAAGTCATAAAGGAATGAAATTTTGCACAAAGAATAATATTCATATGCTTAGTTGGATGACTGATAAAAATGTTGAAAATGGGCGTGGCTACGCCCACTTTATGCGGCACTCGCTTTATATAAAATACACCCTATATCGAACAAACGCAAACAAACGCAAACAAACAATGAAAGCATACAGCTGAGTATCTAATGTTCGATTCCACTCGAACTTAGGCTTCCTTACTTGCTAAACATTATATGTATGTATGTATGTACCTACATACATTTATGCATTTATATAAAAAGTAAATATTAACACACAAAAATGTCGCCCAGCTGTTGTTCTTCACACTCTTTTCTGTGTTTCGGTTTGACCTTTTGTCTACACTGAAATTGAACTCTAAAGGCCTGGCTTTAAAATTAATGGCCGCTGGACCACGAGATATCCTGCATAATACGATTGTGTGTGTACCAGCATAGAGTTTTAAATGAATTGATAATTGTATTAATAGCAGCAGCAGCAGCTGCAGCTGACTTTTGCCACCAATCAGACAACCAGCCCTTTTCATATTGACTGCTGCTGCATGATTGTTGTCTTTTTTATGGCTGTAGCAGTTGCCACCTTTTAAATTGTTGGTAAAAATACAAATACACAGCAAACATATATTCATTTAAAACGGCAGCTGTTTGTTCGGTTTTATTGACCTTGTTTCTGTTGGCCTTTGGCGCAAAGCCACATTCTACTCGTTGACTGACTTTTTCTTTTTTAACTATCCTTTGCACGTTGAACGTTTCTGTTTTGGCTTATGCGGTAAATGTTGCATGTTCATTGCTTGTTTTGTCCTGTTGCCAATCGTTCATAATAATAGTACCTAGTGCTCGTTTAATTTGTGTTGGTGTTGTTGTTGTTGCTGTCATTGACATAAAACCAAAACCGCAAGCTGACTTACTTACAAACATACATACTAAACTGACTTCCTTTTTTTTGCTCCTTTCACCTCCGTTTCCTGTCTCTTGCACGCATAGCTACCTTTTCTATAGTCAATAATTCGATTACAAGCCAAAAATAAAACTGTGAATTATAATGAGCGTAATTTCCAGGTTCCAAAGTACTTGTATCTACAACACTTCCTGCAGGATATTTGTTTTCGTAGAATTTTTTGAAAAAGAAATTTCACATAACATGTTCCAAAATGTAATAAAATGACACAATAATGGCTTAATAGCAAACATGACATAATTAAAAGCAGCGAAGTTGTTGGTAAAGATGTTTGTAAGTTGAAAAATTCATGCTGTGTCCATAGAAGTTACACAAATGTCCGTACATACATACATACGTTCCCGTGATCATATTACCAAGAGGTATACAGTCTTCAACAATGATAGTCGAAGGTTTGATTCGTAAGTCCAAAGTTATGGACTTCTAACTTCGGAAATGGATGATCCGAAATTTTTTAATATCCATTGGGTTTGCTTTCAAATATTGTTGCACGCCCCCGAGAAAATTACTTTTACTGGTTAGTAGGGGAGGGCGAGTAAGTTCTGAATTTGTTAAATTTAGGCGCCGGACGTACCTAGTTTTCCCGTAATGTATGTGAGTCACATAATGTGACTACTGAACTTCAACAATAAATTCCTCGTCAACTAGGTAGGTACGTCCGGCGCCTAAATTTTATGGATTCAGAACACCCTTCTCTTCCCCTACTGCCGGTAAAAATCGTTTTTTTTGGGGCATGCGACATTATTTTAAATTTCCCCCTCCCATTTCTTTTATGTACAAATAAATTTTCTATATAGAATTTAGCAATCAATGTCCTTTTTGCTTAAAAAAGAAATCAGCTTTCAGAAGAGCTCGTCGCATATCACAACGAAAGGGACAAAATTACATACACATATACCCATGTATGTATGTACCTACATACATGCATTTGAATGGAAATTGAGAGCATAAACCATTTCGTCTTAGCACAAAAATTCTAAGAGGCTACTGTCTAATAGCACATCTGACACCGACTCACCAACTGTTTCCGTGGTGTAGCGGTTATCACATCCGCCTAACACGCGGAAGGCCCCCGGTTCGATCCCGGGCGGAAACAGGCATTCAATTTTTTTTTACGTTTTAAAATTTTTTTACATTTAAAAAAATTAAAATTTATTTAAAAATATTAATATGCTTGCATTTATTTTTATTTGGGACTTTTTATTAGTCTAATACTCAATAATTTTAATTTGATTTATTAATATATATATGTAGGTAGACTCTAAAAATTTTTGTAAATTCAAAGCGTTTACTTTACAAATAAACAAAATAAACAATCTATTCAAAATAACATAAATACCAATTTGACCCTAATAAGCAACTACAGAGAAACCTCTCCTAACGGACACCTCTCATGGGCGGACACCTCCCTTGAGCGAACATTTTTTCATGCACCAAGGTTTAGGTTCAATTTTTAGAACAAATTGCCCTCTCTTAGGCGGACACTCTCTTGGCCGGACGCGGACAGTTATTTACTATTGAATTGAACTAAAAACTTCCATTAAGCGGACACGAACCTCTCTTCAACGGACACTTTCATTTCTTTTCATAACGAATCACACAAAAACCTCTGTTAGGCGGACACGAACTCCTCTTATGCGGACAAAATATAAGTATGTATAGCAATATAAAAAAAGTTCGCGGAATGTTCGTTAGGTAAAAAGTGCTACGATGAAAGGGAAACCATTAACTAAAATAAAAGTCCGCATGACTTTATTGGAATAGATATAACTACATTCACAGATTTCCAGTTAGATAATCTAACTGACGAAAACGTCGAAACCATTGAAGATGATAGTACCGATACTGAAAGTATTACCGCTGAAAGTAGGTAATGCAATCTCCTCGAACGAAATGGCTTTGACTGCAGTTTCAAATTTGAAAAGATTTTGCACGGAAGACCTTATGCATTTGAATTGTTGCAGAAATTTGAAAGCCACCTGTAAAACAATGTTATTTCAAATAAGCAGAACACCCCTCGTCAAACGACAATTTCGAAATTTTTTAAATAATTTCAAAGATATCCCAACATTTCTAGTTATCAGCAACTTTATAATAATATAATAATTGAAATGTAATATGTATGTTAATACTTTATGTATATATGTACATACATACATATGTATATGTATTTATGTATTTAAGTGAAATTTTGAAGACATAAGAATCCTTGTTTTTTTTTAGTGAAATATGAATAAATAAATCCTTTAAAATAAAAAAAATTTCTAAAATAGCAAACCACTCCCTTAAGCGGACACCTCTCTTGGGCGGACAAAATTTGCCCGACGGTGAGTGTCCGCCCAAGGGAGGTTTCACTGTAGTCGGTTAACCTTATGCAATATATGACGTCACTAACAGGGCTTCGTAGCAAATAATTTTATAGTTTGCTCTGG
The DNA here is from genome assembly GCA_960531455.1 of Urophora cardui. Classification (NCBI taxonomy): domain Eukaryota; kingdom Metazoa; phylum Arthropoda; class Insecta; order Diptera; family Tephritidae; genus Urophora; species Urophora cardui. Next base: position 5,842,605 of record OY482674.1, read on the forward strand.
CTCCGGTATAAGCTCCCATTTGCTCATATCAGATTTATGTATTTTCCTTACTGCAAATAGTCTAGCTTAGCAAAAAGTGACTAAATGTATTTAAGTGTACATGCATATCTATGTATACACAATATTACATATATGTAGATATTAGCTCTAGCTCCATCTCCAGCTCTGCTCATGCCAACGATTTGAGCTTCAGCTACAGCTCGAGAAAAAGTTTTAGCTGCTTTGCTCCGTTCCGAGGCCCTGCTTACGAACCTAAATAATTTATAAATACATCCATTGGCACCCAAACTGTGAGCTTTTATTATACAAAAGCTTTTCCCATATGTTTTGTAGCCAATCTGACCAGTGGCGCACAACTGTTTCCGTGGTGTAGTGGTTATCACATCCGCCTAACACGCGGAAGGCCCCCGGTTCGATCCCGGGCGGAAACAGGTGAGATTTTTTTTATTAAGACTTTTTTTTATTTTCTTATTTTTTTTTTTCAAACTATAATTTTTATTTTTTAGCTGCCTTTTTAATAAAGAAAAACCTGCCTGCATTGTCAATAGGTTACACGTTTTTTTGTGGCAGCCGTACGGATGGCAGCAACAACAACACTAACTATAACAATTGCAACTACACACGTAAAAACAAAAACAATAACAAGATCGATGAAAAAATATTGAAAAGAGGATTAACAGCAAACAGAAGTTATGTAATTAAGATTAAAAAAAGAGTAAAATTCCAACAAGTCCCACCCGCACTCAGCTTTTACTTATTTTCCTCCACATTGCGCTCCGCCCGCACACTACCAGACAAGTGCATCCAATAGAAGATATCTGGACACCGTTGCCGGTTGTGAGCTCATGAACAGCAGCAAGTGGATGCGCAAAATTTTCATTAGCGCTACGCGAGCAAAATCTTTGTTTTTTCTTTAATTTTTGAGCCAAAACCAGCAATGTAAGTTTTTCTTGTTGTTGTTGTGGCTGCTAAAATTTAGCAAGGAAATCTCGTGCCGTAGCCAGCAGCAGTTACCAGAGCAATGAAAATCAAAGCAAACGAAAAGAAAAGCTGCAAAAAATAGGAACAGCAACAACAACATAAAACAGCTAAGACAACTAACTAACAACAACAAGAAGAAATATGTATATAACAACAACAACACCAGCATCGTCGCCAATAGAGACATTCATTCGATTGCCATTCTTCCGACCGCTCCTCCGCAGATCCACTGGCTAGCGAAATTCAACTTTTTATTAGGACCCAAGGGGAAACGGCAATTACTTATACATACGTGCATGTATGTATGTATGTACATATGCATATTAGGGTGATTCTTAAAAAAATCAAATTAACGATTTTCTTCGACCTCACCCCTTAGACCGCTAACAGCACAATTGAAGATATCATATATAAATTTTGGTCGGAGAGAGTTAAAGGGTGTCCCACAGGGATCAGATATGGTAATATATATGCACTTTGACTCCTGTGCGACCCTCTTAACCATCTACGATCGGGCTCAAAAATTTATACGAGGTATCTTCAACTATATTAGCATCGACCTAGGGGATGAGGTTAAGGAAAAATGCTCCATACATTTTTTTGTACCACCCTAATGTAAATGCATACATATGTATGTAGTTATCTACATGCCATCGTGCAAATACTCCAAGTCGTTTTTCTATTCCTTTGCGCGATTATCATCTAATTTTTTCTATGCAACTCTTAAAATGGCTAAGCGACCAACTAACTGGTTATTTAGTCGATTGCTTGGCACATTGCACTTTGGGGCCGTTAGCCATTTAGACAGTCAGCCAGCAAGCCAACCGGTCCAACAGATGACCAGCCGGTTGTTGTTTGGCTCCATAGTTGGTTTGTATGTAGTTGTTGTACTGGTGAGCTGCTGCTGATGGCCCAACCTGAGTTGGTTGCACGTTTTTTTTTTGTGTGTTGGGATTTGCTTGCGGTTTGTTGTTGGTTTTGTTGTTGTTGCTATTCTTCAGAAGACATGGACGACGGAGAGGCTGTCAGGCGGCTAGCCAATGAGTCGACCGACACCAGCTGGTTGATTTCTTGCCCAAAATAGATCGGAACGAAGTGTACATACATACATACATACATTTACGATTGAATTTGGCGCATGGCAGTTCATGTTGTACACTAACAAATATTAACAGTAGGTACATGTGTTGGTCTATGTTTATGAGTTTGCTAATATTAGACGTGAGTTTTATGCATAAAAAGCTCTACACTCGCGCTGCCTGTGTGGGATTATTTTATAGAGATTGTAGGTACATACATACATACATATTTTTGCGCTCATACTCTTTCTAGCCGAACCACAACCGTCCCCCAACGTCTACTTTGGCCATCGCTTTGTATTGAATTGCTTGAATTGCTATTAGAAATTCGTGAAGTGAAGAAATTTGCTTTCTTTTTTTTTGTTGGCTTAGCATGTGGTGGAATCCCTCTCGTTGGCTGATAACCACCCCGCCTCCCCACTGCCGACTCACGCGCTCACCTACATAAATATTTCTTGGTTGCAGGCAGCATCTTGGCATATTGGCGTGTCTCGACGAACGGTCCGTGTGGCCTGGCAATGTACCAGCAGAAACACACAAGCACACTCGTCTACATGGATTTGTATGTACGTTTGCTGGTACTAATAAAGAGATTCGATCTTAGCAACATTCCGTCTTCGCAATGCGATTTGTTGGCGGTGATACAAGCAGCAGCCGCCAGGCAGTCAGACCGACCATCATGCCGTCAGCCAATGCGCTGATCCACTCCGCTCGCACCCTCAGCTCGTCATCATCCGCGTTCGCTTTCGCATGAAGGCAGTTGGCAAGCAACCAGCAGCCAGCCAACCAACCACTCAACCAGCCAGCCAATAGTTTGCCTGTGCGCTGCACATTTTCACGTTCCCATTTTGATTTTCCCGGCACTCAACTCGACGATTCGCCTACTTGCTGGCATGTGCTGTGCACCTATTAGGAATATCGGAAAATTCCTTTGAGGATTCAACAATAAAGGCGGCAAAACTTGTATCGGCTGCCTTTGATGAACTCAAATGATTTTCCACAGTCAAATGAAATGAAAGAAAATTCAGTGGTGTTGCTGTTGCTGGTGGTGGCTGCGGTGCGAGTGGTTGCGCGCAGGGTGGGGTGAGTTTTTGCTGCGATTGTTGATTTTCCATCAGCCAACAACAATTTATATTACAGTTTTTCCACTCAAAGGAAAGTGCGAAACATTGGGTATATTAAAACCAACAGCAACAACAATTTAGTGTGCAGCGGCGGGAAAAGTCAAAGCGCTGTGGCGTGTCAAAGATTTTCCTTTTTTTGCCCACAGCGCGAGCTCGTCACGCAGAAATTCATCATCAACCCCATTTTTGGTTGCCGATTTGTTGCTGAAGATATACCCGGTTGTGCTTAAAAAATATAAATATGTACATATCTACGTACGGTGAGACTGTTTAGTACCGCTCTTCAGGAAATTTATGAATCTATTTGGAACTGTTGCCGACGAAAGGTTAAGCAAATTTGGGCTGACTTTGTTCAGAAGGTTAGGTTAGATGAGGTTGGCCAGGATAGAGTGATTCCTCACATAGACCACAAATGGTCCTTAGTGTTGCCAACATCGTATTAGAGGAATTACATTAAACTTAGAATGCAAGACCTTTTTTTTTTTGACCACTAGATTCCACAACAGGCGTGAGAGTACCCCTCTTTGCGGTTTTCCCTCCTATGTGCCCTCCTTGATATCGTCGAAAGGCCTCACCCACACGACACCGTCCGACAACTCAAATGGTTTTCGATCCAGCGCCGAATGATTGGTGGTATTCCGATCTATTCGAGCCCCTACAAAAGAGACTCAGTAGATACGTTGTTAAAGGTACCCGAATTATCAAGAGAGACACCTATCGCACTCCTGTAGTGAAGGGCCTTTTCGATTAGCTGTACAACGTTGTGATTCTTTATCCTGTCTATCCTCCATAACGACAAGATAAATGCGTTTTATGCCTTCCGCAAAGCAACTCGAACATGACTGAGGCCTTATCGCACCTTCTTCGCCAGGATCGCGCCTTGAGGGGACCTACTCGACCGGAAAACAGCCTTTGCTAGCCCACCGCGGTCTCCCCGCCGCAGTCTACCCTGGCGCCAACACCAGGAACAGACAGCAGGGAGGAGAGACGGAGGTCAATTTCCCAGACAGCAACCTCTTGGGGGTTTCAGCCGAGGATTTTTGTCGCCCTTTGTTCAGAAAATTCCATCCAATGTTACCTGAATTGCCTTTTCCAACATTCCGTCCTAGTATTCTGGATCATTAAATGCTGATGTTATCATGACGCCGCTCAGGCCCATATCACCATCCCAACAATCCTATATCCTGGAAAATTTAGGACGTTTAGACATTCATCTCTTCATTCTGATGTGATGTTATGATATTTGTCCAACTATGAATATGAATATTCCATGGCAATAATGCTCTTCTCAGGCATTCTCGAACATTTTCATTTATTAGTAGATAAATCGCACAACCGGGTATATATGTTCATACATATTCGCTTCCATTCGAATTAAAACTCTTCATTTTATTGTTTTTCATTTTTGCTACTTTGCTTTTATTTTATTATTATTGTTGCTATTGTATACAGTTTTGTCTGGCAGCATCGGCAGCGAGCGGTGACATCGGGCACATAGGGCGCATCAGACGGGCGCATCAGGCGACAACTGTTCCTTGTCGCCTTTGAAAAGTCAAAAACCTCTCGGATTAGCCGTTTTGTCAGCGAATGATAAATGCGCACACACACCGTGCAATACAACGTGCATATATACATACATATATGTAGACATTTATTCTTGTCATATCCACCTTTTTTTTGGCTCCCATGACAGCCTTGACTAGCTGCTCGCACACTTAACTCGGCTTGCTGCCGCTTTATGTCAAGTTGATTACCCCGCCTCACTTCCCTGCACTAACAACAACCCATGTGTGTAAACGTCAATGCCTATACATATGTATGTGTGTACGTCTGCTTATTTACAACTAATTCCCCATCTCTACCATATTTTTCTGCTCTTACACACATTTTCCCATCGTCTCTGTGTTGTTTGGTTTGTTTGCTCTTGCTGCTGTCGTTTGCTGTGCGCCTGCTTCTCAATACGTGTAATTTATTCAATTTTCGAAAATTAGTTTTTAGAAATCACATTTTCAAAAAAAAATATGTATGTATTTAGTTGTTATTTATGTATGTCGTAGGCAGTGTTGCGGCAGCCTTTTCATTTTCCAATTTTTGGCAATTTTCAAAATGTCGTCGCATTAATGAAAATGGCTTGCAAACATATTTATCTAGGTACATATACCGTTAGGCACAAACAAGCATACATACATACATATCCATACATATGTATGTATGTATGTATGTATGTATATATTTATGCATTAGACAATTTTCACGTTTTCCCGAAAATTTCCACAGTTTGCTTGCCTCTGTTGAATTTGTTTGTTGTGCGTTTTCATTTTCGACAGTTTGAAAGGCATTGTATTGCGCATATTTTGTTTGCGCCTGAAAGTATGTAAGGTGTGATTTAGATCGCATGTTCATTTCAGCTTTAACGAAATTGTGGTTGATAGAATTACACATTTAGGTACATATATAATTTGCCCTGCGTTTAGTGAGTTTATTATGCGTGTGAAATTCGATACCCAACTGCGGATTTTTTATAACATTACGCTTCTGTGAATATTTTATTGAGTTGAATTGCATAAAAAAAATCGGCTTTCATTTAAAATTATCATTTCTTAGCATTCCTCTAAAGTTAATTTCATTCACATTTCTAGCACTTTGACCAAAGAAAATTAGCAAATATAAATTTTCAAATTTTATAAATATTCGTTTAGGGTATATGCAAGCGTACATAGATTAGTAGCTCAATTAAATAAATTTTCGCACCCACACAAAAACAACACACAGAGCAATTCAACAACATTTAAGGGTTACTTTCAAACGCCAAACCAGCCATTCGTTCGTCCTTTTGTTGGATGCCCACTCACTCAGCCGCCGCATTCAAGCTGCAAATATGAAAGATAAATTAATTTGTCTATTTACTTTGTGTGGCAGGGAGGTCAACGGACGAGCTGCGAGCGCTGCTCTCGGTTTTTGTTTCATAGGTGGCATCTTCAAACGAAGTTTGCCGTCAACGGAACAGGCGCACAGAATTAGCAACAAACCGAAATAACGGATGATACACACATACAAGGGTTTCCCTGCAAAAATCATTGGATTATATGCTCCATTTGTGGTAGGTTGGAGTACTTTCAAAGTGACCACTAACATAGCCCAAACGACCGATTCATGAATCTGCATCGGTTCGTAGTTAGCCGAACATAACAAAAACCAAATTTTTATCGCGACGACGACGATACCCTGCAAAAATTCCGAGTACTCCATTCGCTAATCCATGGAGTGCTCGCTATGGACCGATTACTCCATAACTTGCCACATTTCATACAAAAAATATGGTCCATTTAACATTGCATGTCATTGCAATGGAGTATATACTCCAGTCCCGCATAACAATCATATTAATCCATGGAGTACCTACATTGGATTAATTGATGGAATACCTAACAGTTAGCCGAACATAACAACAAAAACCAAATGTTTATCGCGACGACGACGAATGACGTGTATACATTCAAATATATGTATGTATGTAGCTATGTATGGATACACATATCGTCTTCGTCGCGATAAAAATTTGGTTTTTGTTATGTTCGGCTAACTACGAACCGATACAGATACATGAATCGGTCGTTTGGGCTATGTTAGTGGTCACTTTGAAAGTACTCCAACTTACCACAAATGGAGCATATAATCCAATGATTTTTGCAGGGTATGTGTATACATACATAACTACATACATATGTACATATGTTTGACTGCATACACGTCATTCGTCGTCGTCGCCATACACATTCGGTTTTTGTTGTTATGTTCGGCTGTTAGGTACTCCATATGTAGGTACTCCATGGATTAATTTGATCGTTATGCGGGACTGGAGTATATGCTCCATTGCAATGACATGCAATGTTAAATGGACCATATATTTTGTATGAAATGTGGCAAGTTATGGAGTAATCGGTTGGTCCATAGCGAGCACTCCATGGATTAGCGTTTGGAGTACTCGGAATTTTTGCAGGGTTGCGTATCTGTGTTTGTGTGTGCGTGGAATTCTGTTAGAGGAAGGCGTTTTGGGCGGAGGGAGTGTTTGACTTTGTAATATTTGATTAGCACTCTTATACATATGTACATATGTATGTATAGTGGTTATGGTTAAATTTTGCCACAACAAAAACAAACAAACAAACAGTTTTTGAACGAAATGAGTGTTTCTGCTGTGATAAAATGTTTACAATTCAACGCACGCGGAAACAAGAGACCAAATGGAAGTTTTTGTTTATTTGTTTGCTCAACCTTTTGAAGTGCGTATCCAAGTACGGGCTATTGTAAATGGGGTGGGATTTTGATACATGAAGTGGGCAAATCAAACCACACAAATCATAAGCTTAAAATATTTACATATGAAGGCCTTTTCTGCATCAATAATTATCAATCAAAGGGAATATCACATACGGGACCTCTTCGCAAACCCATTCACACACACACACACACGCTGTGTTCCATAACACGCGCACCCGAGCGGAAGTCCTCAGCAAGAGCAGCACATTTTGTGTTTGCTTTGTTTCTTTGGCGGCATCTTCAAATAAATTCTGCCGACAGACGAACAGGAGAGCAGTGCCAAAGGACAGGTGTACCTACTCGTATTTGTTGGTGGTGTTAAGTGACATGTGAAGTAGTGCTAATATAGAATTATAAATTTTCGCTTTATGAGCATACATATGTACATAAATATGTAATTACGTATGTTTGTATAGTGAAAACAATAGTATTAGCAAGTCGCCTTTGAAGCAGCGAAGGAGATTGTAAATTGAAGTGGGACGATACATTGGCCTGGGTGAAAGGGGACGCCTGGTAGCGGCGGATATAAAAATGAGCTAATGGAAATATAAATGAAAAGATCACTGGAGCGATAGAAGGATGAAAAATAAAGATGAATATTACTAGTTAGATTAGGTTAGACTGGTTGGCCACTGATGACTTCACATAGACTAGGTAAGTCCGTAGTGTTACCAGAGAGATGTGCAACCCTAAATTAAACGTCTGAAGCCAAACTGAAAAAGAATACCATCTCTTTGGCAAATACCAAGCGTTTCTTTAGCTTCGGTTTTGGTTATTTATTCGAGATCATTGAATAATACCGCTGCTAGTAACCTAAGCCAAAGCTTGGAAAACATACGACACAAGCAGAGAAAATGCTCTACCGTTTAAACATGCAATTCGCATCTCCTGTATTATCTACATATCACCAACCAGTCCCAGCAGCCAGTTTTAAAAGCCTACAGCCCCACATTTGTTTCCACGCTCTATTCGGCCGGTCCATCATATGTATACATATATGTACATATATAGTACTTCTCTTTTTCTTCTAGAATTCTAGAATTTGGACAGAGTCCAATAAAGTGCGCCACTAATTTGTGTTTCTAGCTACGCCAATTGGAAACACCAAGGGAAGCTCGAGTCGCTCTCCACCTGATCTTCCCAATGCAGTGGAGTTCACCCTTTTCTGCAGCCTTTAGCGGGTTTCAAAAGAGCTGGAGCGCTTTCATCCATTCGCACGACATGACCTGCCCAACGCAGTCGCTGGATTTTTATTTGCTGAAAAATGTCGTTATTTGCGTAAAACACGTGCAGTTCATCATTAAATGTCGGTCGATAGTCGCCCTCGCTAACGCAAAAAGGTACATAAATGTTCCCAACAACTTTTCTCTCGAAAAGTATGTATTCCAAGTGCCATCTCAGCTGATTTTGCCAACGTTCATGCTTCTGCGCCGTACATGAGGACTGGAACGTTGAGCGTCTTGCGTCTGCCTGAAAGACACTACAGTGACCCAGCAGCCTGATACAACTGCTGATATCCAGTTCCTACTGCAGCAAACCTCAGTTCCTACTGCTTCTACGTCGAAAAATTGGCGAAAGGATTGAATAGAGGTAGGAATCAAGGGATCTGTGAACGACTGCAATGCGACCAAAAGGATTGATGTCCTATTCCGACATCAAAAATCATAATGTCAATGCTTACTACTTATAAAAAAAAAGTTAATGCGAATAAAGTGTAAAGCCGGTTTTCAGTTTTTAACGCAACAGCCCGCATGTGCACTTCATTGGACTGGTCATGGTGCTGTGTGACATTCGGTAATGGTCACCGACGATAATTGCTAAAATGCTTACGGCGTTACGCCTATTTCACAGTTACTAATGAAATGCTTCACCTCACCTCAGCTTGCCAACCTACACATTTACTATATCAATCAATTGGTGCCGCTCATTCAACCGCTGCGCTGGCTGCCCTTACGGTTATTAACAAAAAACATAGCGAATCATAATTTTAGCGCCTTTGATGTTACCTCTTCACCCGCTTTGATCATCCTTGACCGCCAACCATGCAAATGTTTGCTTATCGTTCATCATAAAATTATACATGTTTGTTCTGCTTTCTGCACATCACATGAACCTTTAGCCGCCGCCGCCGCCGCCGCTGGTGTGCGACTGAGCGTTGAGCGTTGGTAGCACCGAGTTCTGTGCGCCTATTCGCTTGTCGGCAAAATTCGTTTGAAGACGCCGACCGACCGCCGCGATTGAAGCATAACCTAACAACCAAAACTCCTCCTGATGGCCTTGAAAAACGGAAACACGCACAGTGTTGCCAGCTTGCTGTAGTTTTTTGTTTGTTCGTACTTAATTAATATTTTTTGTTTACATTTGTATGCAAAAAATAATAATTAATATTTATGGTTGTTATATGTTGGGTTGAAAAAAATTTAAAGGGTGTTTCAAAAGGTTGTTGTGTGTGGATTTTTTTGAGAATCTTACTCAAAGAGAAATGTAGTCGGCGGGTATGCCAGCCAGTGCGGAGGAGTGATCGCCATTTTTACAAAATCCCAGTAAGGAGCGTTTAATTTTGATGTTTTCTGCGGCCAGCAATCGCACTCAGGACATCTCACATTGGCCGATAATAAAGATACATATATATTTTTGTGTGTTGAACTTAATAAGGAAAATAAATGATAAACTACAATTTTTCAATATATTTAGGGAACAAAAAGCATTGTAAGGATCCCTGAGGTTTTGGCGTTATGTTAGATTAGACTCGCTGGCCGTTAATGGACTCACATAGACTGAGTGAGTCCGTAGTATTACCAGAAAAGTTCTCGAACATGAACATCTCTACACTAAATGCCTTGACGCAAACTGAAGATTAATCCCGTCCATTTGGCAAATACCAAAAGTTTCTTTACCCCTAATTTGGATACCGATTCAAGATCACTAAACACGACTTACGCCAGTAGCCGAAGCTTTAGCTTGGAAAATGCAGGACAGCAGCAGAGAACATGCTCTACCGTCTTTTCGTGCAATCCGCATCCTCTGCATTCAGTTTCAGCGTTGTCACCTAATAAATTTTCGCAAAGTCTGCGGATATATTTCCTAGGCTCGAAAATATTTGTATACGGAAAAAATCTTATGTGAATTGCCTTGCTGTAATGTATTAGCTATCCAAGGCCGATAGATCGGGAGGTTGCATCATATAACTCCGCAATCCCCACCTATTGGCACCTCTATCTCTCCTTCTCTCTCCCTCCCTCTTTCTCTCTATTAAAGAGAGATCATCAGCAAACATTGATTCCTCTGACTCTTCTCTCAGCAGTTTTATTGATATGTGGGCTCTATGGGAGGACGTTTCGAAAATAAATTAGCCGTTATATGTTGCCAATGGTCGAAATGTTAAGAAAAATCCATGTGACTGAGCCTGTCTCGGCTCAAGTTTCAAAAATATCCAATTTAAATACACACACCAACTTTTCTTACGTTTTGTGACACCCTTATTCTATACATACATACATTACCCAGTAAACATTATCGGAGCTCACAAAATTTTGGAGTTGGAAATGAATTCGAAGTACTATGTGTGAAATATGAGTTTAAGAAATACCGTCCTATATGGCTCCTATGTGATGAAAATTATGACCAAAAGCAATTCTTTGTTTTTTGAAATGAAGGCGAGAAAGTTCCTCAATGTGAGAAGAGGAGAACGAGCGGTACTGATGTTTCTACATGGAAACCGAATGGAGAGAGGATGAAAAGAACTGGGTCAGGGGACGCAATATGCGAGAGAAAATGTATTTTGTGATTTTACTAGTGATAAAAGAGGGAAGAAAGAGTATATTTCAGGGACGTAACGGTTATAAGAGAAATGGGGTAAAAGTCATATGTAACCATTATCATGAGAAAAAACATTTTTTTGGTCCTTAATAACCATTATAAAAACCAAAAAACCGTTTTGGGACTGAATAACCGTTATGGCAACCAAAAAACTGTTTTGGGCCTGAATAACCGTTATTCAGATTTTTATTTTTTTTTGGTCAGCAATAAAAATCAAGCCTATTTATTTGTCAATATTTCTGGACGATATTGGTATCAAATGAAAGGTGTTGAGCAGGGATTGTAGCTCTGATTACCTCTTTTTATTTGATACCAATATTGCTTAAACATTCCAGGGCATCCGGGTCCACTTTTTCACCCATAACTGGGAACCCGACCTACGAATCTTAACAAATACACCTCTATGTAAAAGCCCTGCTCAACACCTTTCATTTGATACCAATATCGCCCAGAAATATTGACAAATAAATAGGCTTGATTTTTATTGCTGACCAAAAAATAATAAAAATCTGAATAACGGTTATTCAGGCCCAAAACACTTTTTTGGTTGCCATAACGGTTATTCAGGCCCAAAACGGTTTTTTGGTTTTTATAATGGTTATTAAGGACCAAAAGAAGATAAAGGTTATTTTTGCGTAACCTTTTCACCACACAAGAAAAATAACCGTTATTTTCGGTCCCTGGTATATTTTGTTCTTTCTTTTTCCGACATGGTAAGATTGCGATGTGTTGCGGAACGAATTTCTGCCATTTCTTGTCAAGTTTGTCTGAAGCAGAACGAAACAAGATACTAAAGATGGACCATAGCCGAAACCGGCTTACAACCAAATCAAACTTGACAATGGATGACGGAAACTCATTCCGCAACACATCGAAAAAAGAGCCATATATGACTTCGATAAGAGTTTTTTTGGAATCCAATAAGAGTCATTCATACAAGAGCAGAAATAAGAGGAAAATATGAGGGCAATAGAAGTATTTCATTACTCTTATTCAGGCCTGTATGTTGTATGAGATTAGGCTGTTAACGCTCCGGTTTAGGTTTCCTTTCTGACTCTTTTATGACCCCGAATGTTTGCTGGGTAGTACGGATATATATCCAAGCACACACGTTATTGTGCTGTGCTGTGTGTTCTACTAGGTCAAACCAGGAGGGAGTTGTTTGCTGCTGCGTTTAGTCGTTGTCGTTTTCTTTGGGTTTTGTTTGTTGGCGATGGCGGCAGCGGCGGCGGCGCCTTCAAACGAATTTCGCCGACATGCGAATAGGAGCGCAGCACTGAACAACCGTCACAGCTGCGGCGGATGATATACGAGTGAAATAATAAATAAAGTAGTGTAAATGCAGAACAAATTAAAATGATGATTTTTTTTCTACTTCATTTTTTGTTGTTGTATTATTATTTATGAACGATAAGCAAACATTTGTGGTTGGTTTGGTTGGTTGGCGAATATGCAATGCAACTACAAGAACATACAACAATACAGGAATACATGTATTACCTACTACATACTACAAAATGGGAAGATCAAAGACAAACAATCAACAGCAACAGCAACAACAAAGAGCAGCGATGGAACGAAAGTACAAAAAATTATTGTTTTCGCTATGTTTTGTTAATAACAACAACAACAACAACAACAACAACAACAGCAACAACAACAACAACAACAACAACAACAACAACAACAACAATAGCAACAATAAGGACTGCAGGGAAGGAATCATTCATTCTTGTTCCTTTTTGCCATGGTAGATTAGCATAAGCGAATTATTTTGGTAAATTATAGACATACATACACACAAACATATATTGCTGCATAAATTCATGTGAGTACACTTATACCATGTCTCCACATAACGTGTTTCGCTCTTTTTTTCTGCATTTTCTCTCTCAATCTTGTTTCGACACGGAAACCAGTGCCGAAACTCGCCAATTTCTATACAAATTTTTGAGAGCGAGTGAAGATTGAAACATTGTTTCATTCTGAATCATCTTGCCAACCTCGATGATATCGATGTCTTCTCTAATTTTGTATCGAAAATCTATCGAAATCTCACACAGACCAAAACAAAGACGCAAAAATAAGCAAACATACAAACATTTAAGAAGAACAAGAAAGGGAAATGTCAAACTGAATCACGATTAGCCACGTGGAGACGGGTTATTGAGCGAGATGTTTTGCTACATGTTTCTCTGGTGAATCAAGTTATGTGGAGACGGGCTTTTAGGAAGAATAAAAACTCTGTATGCTTCTGCATGCTTGGACTTGCGCTCACGTGCATTTTTTTTGGGGGGCTTTGATAAATGCCGCTCTTTAATATTTACCTATGGGTTGTACCAAAACTGCTAATTAACAGCACACAACCGCACACACACATACACGCGCAGATACTCGCTCGCACGCGAATCAATCAAAGCGTTTTGTTTGTACATGCATCCACATATCTCTTTGTACTCGTATGTATGTATGTATATAATTTGTGGCCGATATACCTAAAGTGTCGAATTAATTTTAGGGTTTTATTTATCTGCTGCCGCACCGCATAAAAGCATTAATTAAGCTATTTATTGTGGCTGCCACACACAAAAAGCAAAAGAGAGGAAGAAGTGCAATTGTTTGTGGTTGATTTTTTGTTTGTTTTTTGTTGCTTTTTATTCATCGATTTTTTTATTCATACATTTGTGTGTACGTAGTTCTTATCAGCAACGCGTAAGCCTATTAATGCATGGCTGAGATATATCAACTTTTGTTTGGGAATTTTAAGGCTTGCCCAAAATGTACATACAGCTAGTACAGTGTGGTGCAAAAAAATAGCAACACACAATATGAACACATGAGCTGCGGCCGAGCCGATTCTGCTTTTTGCTACTTCCGGCAGCGTTGTCTTCGAAAAGACACATGGAAATTTGATTGGTTAGGGTGGCGAGTCCCAATGACTCCATTTAGCGCCGAAACGCCTTTTTGCTACAATGACTCGTACCTAAAAACCAAAAGACTAGATTTAAGAAGATCAATTCAGAAACAAGGGCAGGTATTACGCCCTATATCCATTCTGTTCAGTTTAGGTATCTAAGCTGCCCCCTCAGCCCTGACGTCCTTGAGCTCCGAGAGGTTGGCGAAGAAGTGCTTTCCAAGGAATTTCATTCCGCCTGGGCAGTGCGAGACAAATTCGCATATCAGGTGCTCTACCATCTCCTCCGCTACAGGAAGATTGCAGCTGTGGCATAGGGTGTTATGGTCTAGACCCAGCCGGGCCGCGTGTCTACCAATAGCCCAATGTCCCGTGAATACCGCAGTTAAGCGGGATATGTCCCTTTCGTGCATATTTAACATAGCTGAGAAACGTATCTCATTGTACGAAAGCCACAGACTTCTGCAGACCCTGCAATTCTGCAACCGCTTTCATCTGGTTTTAGCCTCCTCAGACCAGTGCCGAGTGATTTGGCCCTTGATAAAGCCCAGGGGCGCAAGAACCACTCGCGCTTCCGCGATATCAAGTGCTGAGCCTTTTCTGTCCAGCTCATCAGCCATTTTGTTTCCATGAATGTCGCGATGACTCGGCGCCCATATCTGATAGACGCTATGACGACTTTCTTGTCCCAACGCACACCCCCTACACTGCCCGATCAGGCCTTCAGAGCTGCCTGACTACCCGAGAAAATCCCTATCCTTCTTTCCACACCGGCACTTTCCGTTGCATGTAGAACCTTGCAGACTTCCAGTATGGCGAAAACTTCTGATTGAAAAACGCTCGTGGTGTCCAGGAGCCTTAATGATATGAATGTGTCCGCACTTCGCATGCCATTTTTGACCCGCTAGTGAAAACTGAAGTATCGAGCTTCTGAGCTATTTTACCATCTCCCCAGTCTTTCCGGGATGGGCACTTGGGGGATACTTCCTAAAGTATCGCTTCTGACTCATTGTGGACGTAACTTTGACGGGGAACACTTTTTCCCGATATCTTCTACGTTTAAATTCTCTTCTTGAGTTAACTTTTGCGTCACTTTCACGATAATAAGTGTTGACTGGATTCATTCTCCGCCTGATTCTTCCAACGGAGTAGAGGGGCCGCCCTCTTGCGCTTCGGCCATCGCTGGTGGATACCGATAGCAATACTTTTTCTGGACCGGCGCATGTTTATCCGCTCTTTCATTTAACTGTTATTTGTGTATTACTTTTCACTACTATTTTTTTGACCGCCACTGTACAAACGTATGCCTGTGACTTGCATGCATAATGTGACCACAACAGCACAACAACTGCACAACCTCAACAGCAAATATGTTCATGCGGAAAATTTCATCAAAGTCCACGAACGGCCAACGCCCATTTATTATTTTAATTTGACGCTTTGCTTGTTCATACATACATATGTACATCTATCCATATGTTCATATGTATATACGCTCAGTTTTCTGTTCATATGTTTGTTTTCTGTTTTTTTTTGGGCGACGGACTAACCGACCGCCTTCAAAGAATTTTGCCGATATGCGGAATAGGCGCACAGAGTCGCTGCGTCGGTGATGGGAATTGTGTGTTGTATATTGAAATACTAAAATGCATACAATTTTGTATAAAACAAAAAAAAAAAAAAAACCAAGCCAAAAAAGTCAACAACAACAACAACAACAACAAATAATATACAGCACGGAGAGAGTTAGTGAATGTTTCAATTGACCTCATAAATATTAACTAAGAAGATACAACGTGACAAACTGAAAATACTACAAAAATACAATTTTATTCATTTATACATATGTCTAATCGTGTGCGCGTAGATATGTGTGTGTTGGAATGTACATACACATGTGTCTGCGCATTTGAAAAGTGCAATTCTGACCCCAAAAATACTCCTTCCAACTTCAGTACTCAATAAGCGCACTTACATACATATGAATGTGTGTTGGTATGTTTGTTTGTGCATAATTGCTTCAGCATTAGAAAACCACCCCTCACATCCAATAAATACTACATCCAACGTTTTCCATTTTCCACTGCCATTGCCATTGTGTTGCTGTCGGCGCGCCCTCAATATGCTCGCCCTCGCTCCCCGTCTTTTGCCATCGCTGCCCTAGACTTCCCCTTCGTTGTTATCGTCTTCGTCATCGTCGCCACCTTGTCTAGCCGTCTATGTATGTATGTATCTACTTCCCCTTTGTAGTAAGTATTTCCTGAGGAGCGAGACAGCTCCGCCGTCTGACTTCAAAATTGAAATGCTTTTCGTAACGCACTCCATATTACTAAAGTAGATACATTTGCCAACAACAATAACAATTTATGTACATTTTCATATAATATTTTCCTTCAATGCGCTAACACACTAACCCACATTTCTTCCTCAACAACAATAATAACAACAACAACATCCCTTTTGCTTTGAGTCGTCGTCATCGTCGTCGTCGTTGAATCGAATTGCTTTCATGGTTTTGCTGCAGCGTCTTCGCCTTGCCAGCAGCGCACACGGCCTCTTCGACATCCTGTGCGCCTATTCCATATGTCGGCAAATACTTTTGAAGGCGTCGCACAATGGGTGATTGCGGCCAAAAATAAATTCAAAATTAAAGTATGAGCAAAACCATTTTTTTTAATTAGAGATCGACAGATACATCAAATTGTAATAAAAAAGCTTATATAAAAATGTTTGAGTCTCTTTTCGTTTAGCCGTACAGGGTGCCCAAAGTTGAGCAAAAAATAGGTCCTTTTATTTCTCAATGAACACACCTCATACAAAACGCTCTTTCTCATTTAACTGTTAACCTACATACACGGGTGATACATCGTTACATATATAATGATTTTCTCTTTCAGAAAAAATAACTTAGTTGTAAATAGCTTTCACTGTTGAATTTATATGAATTTTCAAATATTCACAAAAAATGTCGATGATAAAGAAATTTTCCTCGACTTTGAATAAAAAAATAAAAAAATAAAAAAATATTACCTCCTTAATTTTTTTTTATGCTTTGAAATAATATATTCTTAATTAAACTGCATTTTCATTTTAAAAATCCACTTGCTCCATTTGCTTATATAATTTTTTTCCCATCTGCCTAAAACTGCGTTTTTGTAAATGCCTTAATTATGTTACTTTTGACATTATGAAAAACGTTTATATTTAGGCGACTAATCGAATATTTCTCTATCGTCTTTCAGAAAATGGTCCATACTTTAAAATTATGAGGTAATTTTTTTTATCAGCGTTAATTATTATCTTTGGCAGCTTTTTTATTTTAGAATATAAAAAAAAAATTGTAAAAATTGTAAAATTTTAAAATGAAATTAAAAAAAAACAAAAAAAATATTACCTCCTCAATTTTTTAATATTTGATGCTCCTGAATGTCTTTTATAAACTGGCGAAAAAATTGTAAAAATTTGTTTGCTCCATTTTGTTTTATGAACATTTTTATGGAAGGTGTTTTTTGAGTTTTGGTACATTTTTCCCATACAAAATGCCCAGAAGTATGCTTCAAAAAGTTTAAATTTATTTGTATGGGGAATATTTGTCAAAATGGTGAAACTTAAATATCGATATTTCCAATTCTGATTAAGATATTCGAAGAAACTAAACGCTGTTTTCAAGGGTAATGATTGTGCTTTTAACTGGTTTAATCGAATTTGAGTGGAAAGTAATTACATAAAAGATATTAAGCAGGGAATAGAGCCAAAAAACGTGTTTTTTGCCTATTTGGGCATGAATATCTCAGAAACTAGAAACAATTTGGAAAATCTGACTCCAGATTCAGGTTTAGCACACTGGAATCCTTTAGAAAAGTGTAATTTCATTTCTGGTATAAAATTTTTTTGAAATGCGATTTTTTTGTATGAAAGTTTTATGATAAATGCTTATAACATACTTGAAAGTGCATATATTTTTAATTTAAAAACGATGAAGTGCTTTACCCCTTTTCCAAAATGATTACCGCATTTGATTTATATTTCAAAAATGTATACACTAATCAAAATGGAGCATTTTAGCTATAATAGTTAGGAAAATGCTGAAATTTCAAAAATACCGTTATATGGGAGGTGGGCATATTTGTGGGTGGATTTTGTTCAAATTTTAACAGTTTACTAATTTCAACCAAAAAGGCTTAAGTTCCGAGTTTCAAGATTCTAGCTTAATTATTACTATTTTTGGCCGCGTTTGTATGGAGATGCCCCCACTGTGTGTCGACTGGCAACTCAAAAAAAGCCTCGCAGCTGTCGTCGTCATCGTTATAATTGTCGTTGTTGTCGTTGTCGTCCGTCCATTGTCGGTTGTCGGAAAACTTGTGACGCTCCGCTGGGCGCGCCCGTTTGCTCACTCGCTCGGTTGGTCGGTCATCCGTTGCGTTGCGTCGGTGTTTTTGGCTTTGATGAAAATTCGTTCGTTCCTTCGTTTTTCAGCTGCCACTTTTACTCTCTATCAACACACATTTGTATGTATGAGTTGTTTGTGTTTAAAGTAGCTCATATTTATTCCGTCGCGTTCCGAATTGGCCATGAAATAATTTTTGCCGACAAAGCGTCAGCGGCGGCTGGGCACTCGTTATTGATGTTTTTCCGACACGCCAAAATTGTGTGTGTGGCGGGTTTTTTGTTTGTTTTTTTTTCTTTGTTGTTGTTGTTATTTGAGGGGTTGAAAATGTGAATGTGCTACTTGCTGTTGATGACGACGGGAGTGTTATGCAGAGTCAAGTCACATATGTATGCACATCTTGTATGTATGAGTTTTGCGCTCACTTATGGCGTTTTCGATTCTTGCATAAAATGTTACCCTTTAATATCTCAATTATCAAACTACGTAATCAGTCTTCGTTTTAAATGGCTGGTTTTGTAGATAATTATGCCCTCTGACTTAGCTAGAGGTCAATATTCGCTGAAATTACCACACAAGCTTATAAGATGGCTAAGAAAATCAAGCAGGGCAACATTTTTTCCAGAAACGAAAACGGCATTAACTACCAGCAAAGGAAGAATTCATTGTGACAGGTGTCAACGTTTGTTCTTGCTTTTTGTTTGATTGTCATCAAAGCGAAACGTTTGTCGTTGTCGTGTTAGGGATGTGAATACCCAGCAAACATTCCCGGAGCCGTCATAACTTGGTGTCCGATATGAATACGAAATATGTGTGAAATATGACTCATATTATATGAGTTTAAGGGCCGGTTTCACCATCTCCGGTTAAGCACTTAACCAGAGATTTTTGCCCGGTTAAGCTCGCCATACGATTGACGTCAAACTAACCAGCGATTAAATTAACCGTAGGTGGTGAAACTGGCCCTAAGACATTTTTTTAGTTTTTGCTTTGTTTTGCGTCTTTAAATGAAAATTGTAATTTATAGACGCCTTTTCGAAAAAACGGAAGTATAAAAGCAACATCAAAATTCAACATAATGTTTAATGTCCCACTGTATGATGGCGTTGGATTGTATTTCAGGTTGATGTCAGGTTCGAATCCGGAGGAGAATACCAAATACACAACACTATAAAGCAAGCAGTGAAGGTGAAGAAGGTTCCACAGTGAGTAGAGGAGAACAAGCAACAATGAAGCTACAAATGTACTTGGAAACAGAATGGAGAGAAGATAAAGAGAACTAGGTCAGGGGATGGAAAATGCGAAAAAAATAATTTTTGGTTTTACTAGTCATAAAAGAAGGAAAAAATAGTCATAAATATGAGTCAAATGGGAGTCAGGCTCTATCGGGAGACCACCTTAAGAACAGAAATATGAACATATGTACGTAATCTGAAAAAAAACGTTGTAAATCTAAAGACTTTCGCTGTTAAATCAACTACTTTCCGCAGTTGAAATGTGCCAACAACGCTCCGTTGTTGTTTCAAAGGTGCGAGCGTTGTTGATTTAAGTCAATAACGGAGATTGTTGGAAAAAATTTTCACCTAAAAATAAATTTTTGTTTGCATTTTACTCTTCATCTTCTCTCCGCCCGGGTCCCAACTGCAAATATGTAGCCTGCCTCCGCTTTTTCTCCTATTCTTCTCTCCTTCTTATCATTCACTGGTTGCTATCTTTATTTCTTATTCTGATTTTTCTTCTTTATTTTATATTCTCCTCCGCATTCGAACCATGACATCAACCTGAAATTCTATCCTATCATCACATAGTGGAACATTCAACATTATATTGAATTGTAGTAGCCTATTTATACTTCCATTTCCTAAAAAGGAATCCATGAATTATTTGAATCATTGTAAAAACAAAATTAAAAAAAAATTTGTTCTCATTAGTTTTGTTAACAACGGAAACTGTTGGGTCAAATACTTTTGCCTTGAAATCAACAACGGGGAGAAAATTGTTGCTAAAAATAAACTTTTTTTTGGATTTCTCTTCATCTTGTCTCCATCATTATTTTTTTTTGTTGGTTTTCTCACAAAAAAATATTTTCTCACAAAAAAATGTTTAAAGGCAAGCAAGTTTTTGAATCAACAACGCCCGTTTTTGAATAAATTCTTGGATCAAAAACTTTGCTGTAAAAACAAATACTTTTGCTGTTGAATCAAAGACGGAGATTCAACAGCCGAAAGTCGTTGGTTTAACTACGGGTATTTTTTTCAGAGTATATACATTCAGGACTCCAAACTGAACGCTTCGGTTTGGGATTCCTTTCTAACTCTTTTATGGCTCCGAATGTTTGCTGGGTAAATATGTATCTACATACATATGTATATATGCACATATGTATATTTCTTTTGTCACAGCGTATCAAATTACTTACATTTCCTTTGACATTGATTGATATGCGAAATTTTATTCATTCACTCTACTTTGACATCGCTGAAGCGATCAGAGTTTGTAGCAAGGATATGCACATCGATCAGCTGATGCATATTATCATGTCGATATACCCTCACTACACTAAAAAAAATCACTCAGATTATGGAAAAATGGGAATAATTCGGCGCTAAAGACATATTTTCATTGTTTTTAATACAATTTTCTTTATAATGTGGTTTTTATTCCTTGATTTGAAGAAAATTGTACATCAAAACAATGAAAATATGTCTTTAACGCCAAATCAATCCCACTTTTCGATAATCTGAGTAAGTTGTTTTTTCAGTGTAGACATAGCCCTTTATCGATTTATTTATTACCGAGTTCCTGTTTACTCTTACTCAAAGTAATTTTGTTATCCTAAAAACAAGAAGTGTCATTATGATGACTTTACGATTTTTTTAACGAAGCTCGTCGTCTGTAGTCAATCTTTACAGCAACTAAATTCAGCTGCATTGAAGAAGAACACGAATGAGAAATGTCAAACTGAATGACGATCAGCTACGTGGAGACGGGTTAGTTCGCCAGATTGTTGGAATGCGAATTAAATTATGCAGAGACGGGCTTTTAGACTGCATTACCATTTGTGTCAGAATTCTAAAAGTAGAAGCATAATTCGGCAAGAAAATTTAACCGTCACCAACTGCGATACCGAGCAGGTATCAATACTTTAGTTCGATACTAAATCGCGTACAAATACTTTTTGCCGATACGAGAAGCGAGTAGAAAAGTAACGAGACTTAAGTGATATCGTTTGAACCCTACAAAAACCTTACTGATTCCTTGATTCGGCCAGAAGAATCTGCTATGCAACAATTCACTACAAGCTCACTATATCGCCGAAGACACGTAGTCTAGCTCTGTTAATTTCAATTTGTTTCGGTCGGCTAATGTGATTTTCATGCGTCACACAATTTGAGTGCATGGCGACGCAGAGATTTCTAAAAATATTTATTAAGAGAAAGAACAGATTTTATTTAAAGACATTATATGCACATATCCATCCGTACGGCTGCATGTATGTACACTCAGGGAAAAACAGCATTTTAAAATCAAAAATAAAATTTTTGTTTTCATAATGCACGTTTTAAACCAAACTATTTTTATTTTAACAGCGAAAATTTTTAAATTAAAAGTGAAATTTTTGAATAAAGAATGAAATTTTTGAAGTAAAAATGCATTTTGGATTTAAAAAGAAACATATGTACTTAAATTAAAAATTAAAATGAATGTTGATTCAAAAACTCGCTCTTTGTTCAAAATTTTTTTGTGGGAGAATATTTTTTTCTGAGAAATCCAGCAAAAACAATAATGATAATCCATTTTTTTAAATTTTGTTTTTACAATGATTCATATAATTCATGGATTCTTTTTTAGGAAAAGGGAAGTATAAATAGGTTACTACAATTCAATATAATGTTTAATGTTCCACTATGTGATGGCGTTGGATTAAATTTCAGGTTGATGTCATGGTTCGAGTCCGGAGGAGAATATAAAATAAAGAAGAAAAGGAGAATAAGGAGAATAATAAATAAAGATAGCAGACAGTTAAGGCGAAGTGGAAAAGAAGGGGAGAACAAACGGAGGCTATATTTTTGTAGTTGGGACTCGGATTGAGGGAAGATGAAGAGAATGCTGTTGGATACAATTTCGAATCCGGAAGAGAAAATGATATAGAGAACACTGCAGCATTTTTTTCTCATAGTGCTTAAAATAA
Organism: Urophora cardui; assembly: GCA_960531455.1. NCBI lineage: Eukaryota > Metazoa > Arthropoda > Insecta > Diptera > Tephritidae > Urophora > Urophora cardui. Next base: position 5,865,421 of record OY482674.1, read on the forward strand.
AAATAAACATTTTTAAATTTAAAATGTTTTTTCTTGATTTAAAAATTTTACAATGAACATTTTTAAAACAAAAATGTTGGTATTTACATCACTTTTAAATACGTTTTTGCCCATTTTAAGCACGTTTTCATATGTTTTTATAATTTTTTTTCCCTGAGTGTATGTATGCGCGGCACATAATATATACTTTCAGCCAGACATTACCTTCCCCAGACAGCTGCTATTATAAGCGTATTATGTTTGTGTGTGTATGTATGTAGATAATTAAATAAATGCTGCAGCACATCCCCACAATCCAGAATGGGTGCCAATTTTTTATTAATATACACATAATAATACACACAATCTGCTACGCGCTTAAGTATTTTTTGAAGCATTTAATAAAATCAAAACACCGGCACTTGTGGTTCTTCTTCTTCTGCTTCTTCTTCAACTACTTCATCTACACATCACACTTCAGCTCACTTTCAAAAGCACCGCTGCCGCTCTGCCTTTTTCTGCACTCTTCCACTGATGCCGAATTTATTCATGGTACTTTGTGTGTGTGTATTTGCCTTTGTGTGCCTACGCTCAGAATGAGCAATCAAAGCGGAAAATATGTTATCAAAGGCGGCCCGCCGCCGGCTATATAATCTGCGGCGGCGGCGGCGGCTTTCACAGGCGGCATTCTCAAAGGATTTGCCGATATTGCGGAATAGGCGATCAGCTTTGCGTAGATAGCACATAGGAGATGGCTGGCTGGCTGGCTGGCTGATTGGCTGCGGCTGGTGAGGTTGGTTGCTTGGTTTGTTTGTTGGTTGTTTGGTTGGGCTGGTGGCTCTTGGCTCTTGGCCGTTGTACGGAAGAATATTCTTCAAATGCGAATGGCAATTTGAGTTTTTAATTTTATTTTGTGGATGACAACATCTTGTTTTGGTGAATGATATGGGTAAGTAGAACGTTTAAGGGCGTCTGCATTGGTTTTGTGTGCGGCGGAAAACTTCTAAGCAAAACTTAAAGTACATACTCGTACTTCTCATTGCCAACCAACGCATATACATACATATGTATGCACACAAGGCCGTAGCCAGGATTTCATTTTGGGGGGGGGATTAACTAAAAAAAAACATTTCAAATTCAAATTACATACATGTCTGCCCCGTTTGCTATGCTATGTGCATGAATAATTAGGTTTCGCTTATCACCCATATTTAATTGCTATTGCAAAATCCAATTAATTTCAGCAAATTTATCTGTCAAATAAAATTTTCGTCAGCTTATTTTCAGTGCAACCAGCTACCCTGTCAAAGCTTCAGAGGGTAAAAAGTGTGAGTTTTTTACACCACTGAAGTGTACATTTTTAGGAAACGAAAACAGGGTAGCAAGTGAAAAACTTATGTAGTTTTTTTACACTAAATTACCACTAGATCCACTAGCCTAATAAAACCACTAAAAAAAGAAGACATATTCTGTTTGACGTTTTACCTTCATTTTGCAAACGAAAACGGAAAATTGAAGAGTGTAACAAAAATGCGCATTTTTTTGATGAAACGAAATCACCATTAATTTCAATGGTAAAATTTTAAATTAAGCTCTTACCCAATTAAGTTAATTATAAGTTTATGATTTTGTTAAACAATTTCATGCCAAAAGAAAAACCGCAGTTATCTATATCTTCTGGAAACAGGCGCCAAATTAGGTTCAGAAGAAACGGGACAGTCGCTGAACATGCAAATCGTTTAGAGAACTCACGGTTGCGTGGAATGCAGAGGAGACATGTGGCGATTCATACGAAATCAGCATTTAACTACAGACCGGATTTAAACTATATGGAACATTCTTCCCTTTTCATGGGTCGTATGAGTGAAATTTGCGTTTTTTTTTAGTCCCAAGGGCAAACATTTAGCTATATTGGGGTAGACCTTCGCAACGAGGTGTTTTCTTACGGTCAAATGTATGTCGCTCTGTCGCGAACTGGTTCACCACAAAACCAGAGTTTTCATATACCTGGAAATGGCAACAAAACAAACAATGTTGTGTTCACGGAAGTTTTTAATTAATGAACAAGATGTACCTTATTTTATGAACTAATATGCCTACTAAGTGTGTAACCTAAATCAAACGCACGCCGTCAATTTACTGTCAAAAATTTCTCATGCCCATACAACTTGTATGGGAGTAACCGAAATTGAACGGCGTGCGTAAAAAGCAAATTCGACGCCCAATTTTTGTTTTGCGTGACAGTTGAAATTAAGCATTGTGGGTGATTGTTTGCAAAAAAATTGACACTTGCTTTTGATATCGTGTCTGTTAGGTACATATTCCACAAAATAACAAGATTTTCTCTGATTTTCTGTATTTTTCTATTTCTTTATCTGAACACGCACGCAAGTCAATTTCGGTTCAACGCATATGAAAAATTTGCGTGCGTGCGTTAAATTGACGACTTGCGTTTGATTTAGGTTGCACAGTAATGTACACAGAGCCAAATAATCCTCATAAAAATAAGAAGATTGTCTCTTTGAACAGCTTCGTGGCCCAAAAAGAGGACAGAAGTCAGAGACGAAGATATTTCCATAGAGATTTCTTCTTATTTTTGGGAGGTAAATCTTTTTAATTTTATTTAAAAGTATACCTTCTTACAATAAATAGAAAACTTCTTACTCAATTTTTCGAAGATATTTCCATAGAGATTTCTTCTTATTTTTGGGAGGTAAATCTTTTTAATTTTATTTAAAAGTATAGCTTCTTACAATAAGTAAAGAACTTTCTACTCAACTTTTCTTTACGCATTATTGTTGTCGACTGTGGACCGCTAACTCAGTTTACATATGTATGTATATAAGACTAACTTTATAATAAATTTAATTAGATAACCTTATAAAAATAAGAAGAACGCCCTCTTTATTAATTCAAGGAGATATCCACATATATATTCGAATATTTCTTCTTGATTTTATTAAAAAGACTATCCCATTAAAAGTAAGTAGGGATTATTCTTAAAGAAAAACTATAGAGATATCTTCTTACTTTTGTTCTGTTTTATTAGGTGGTTTTCGCTCTGTGTAGGTACCAAACGTTGTTTGAATTATTATAACTTTGAGTTTTTTGTTGTTAATAAATGTATTGTTTATAACGTTGTTTAATTTTAAAGTGTTTGCATTTCATCAAAAGAGGGTGGTATATTACATTCCTTGCAGAAAACAAGCACAAAATATGAATGTGTAACCCATTCTTACACTCTACTCAAAGCTAAACATCAGTATATTTAATTTTTGCGGCGCAACGAAGTAAGCCGGGTACTTGCTAGTACATACATAGATACAAATAATAATTGAGACTAACTTTTTACATGATTTCTATGCTTCTAAAAAATACAATTAAGCATATTTATATTATAAAAAAAAATTTAATCGCATTAATTTCGGGGGGGGGGGGGGGATTGATCCCTGCCACCCGCCCCCCCCCTAGATACGGCCTTGTATGCACATATACAAGAATAAAAATTTATGTGCACTTAGCGCTTTTATAAGTATTTATTTATTTACGTATGTATAGCATTTGCTAAGATATTGAAAATTAGTGAATATTAGTTCAATGAGAAATGTGGGGTGTTTGCCTTGTGGTTGCGAACAGCAAACATATGGGCATGTTCATATCTTAGATCTCCCTGTAATGGATTCCGTATGAGAGTGCACTGAACTCAGCTGGTTGACTATATAGTGCGGCTAATGTTTAGGAATGAAATATTTTCTCTGTTTCAGTTTTGTGCGCGTGGTAAAAGATATTAAAAGGGGCTACTCTCCAGTATGTTCAAGGCATGCAAACTCTTTTGTTATTTTTAATTTTTATTTTATTTTTTTTTTGTTCTGCCCTTAGCGACTAAATTATCTTTTTGCGTTTCTTTTTTGGCCTTGTTGTGGATATTTCGATAGATTTACGATGCAAAATTAGAGAAGGCATCGAGTTTATAGGGCCGTCAGAATGATAGCCCCGACACATAGAGTACGTCAATTCGTCTACGTCGACGTATGTGACTGACAGCTCAGGTACTTGCCGGAGAGGCCGCCACATAGGAAATGTTGACGGATATACATAAATCAGCTGTTTGATTAACCTTTAACTACAGAGGTGGTGGCAAGAATTTAACTCTTTAGAATATTTTGTAATTTCTCTTTTAAGTTGCCCTCTTGAAATTCAGTTTTCAGTGACTTCACATCTCCTGATAATTATTGACCATTTTGGTTTTATGGTGGAATGTTTTACAAATGAGAAAAAACTCGAAAAGCAAATTGCAAAAAACGTGAAATTCAACAGTAGCTAAAAGTTAACAATCAAAAGCAATGAGTTGACAAAGCGACGGATTGACGTATGCCAAAAGTTGGGTGTTGGGCAACTTTGGTACGTTGCGGCGACGGATCCATTGTACCTGTGACGATGCACATTTAAATGCCTGCTGAGCTGTCAGTAACATACGTCGACGTAGACGGATTGACGTATGCTATGTGACGGGCCTATGAATACTTTTCCGGCAATCCAGCAATCGGTTTAACTGACAACAGAGTAAAATTACATGTATTTGGATGACAATCGACACACTCAGCACTTCAACTTTGCCTTAAAAAATATATGAAATTGAAGTATGCCGTCAGTTAAACGGTGCCGAGCACCCGATATTTACTTGGCAACGGCTCAATGTCGGAGTGAAAAATGATCGAGCTGCAAGCTAAGGCTTCGCGAGTTTTATGAACTTTGCAGCAAAGCCTTCGTAATGGGATACAAGTTAGGTTAGTCAAAAGATGATTCAATTTTCACAGTGTTCACGACTGACTTAAATGGTAACGAGATGGGGGAATTGTTACGCCTTACGGTGGGGAAAAATGCATACTTACGTGTAATAAATTTTCTTAAGTTAAAAAGAAAAGTTTTAAATAATGCACACAAAGAAAATTTGTTTAGTTTTTTAAGGTTTGTTTTTTTTAGTTTTTTTTATTTTTTTTTTGTTTTTTTTTTGGTTTTTTGTTTTTTTTTAGGTTTTTTTTTAGTTCTTCAAGTCTTTTCCATTCCTTCATTAGCATTGTTTTTAAGCTTTACTTCAAGTTTTGGGGAATAAAAACAGTAAGTAAAAACCAAATGAAAATAAAACCAAATCTATTTCTCACGACAAGTGTTGGTATTTGGGAAATGAAACTGAAAGTAAACAATTTTTATGTTGTTCCCTTGTTTTTTTTTTACAGAATGCATAGGTATGAGGGTATACTTTTATGTTATACATATTATTGTTATATATAATATATATGTATATATGCACGCACACATTTATAAGTAAGTTTAAAGTTGACACATGTACATACACATAAATAGTTGAAGTAAAAAGTTGAGTTTTTCTCATACTTATACATATGTACACATACATATACCACTCACGTATATGCAATATATGTATAATAATTGTATATATAATTAATTATGTGTAAGTATGTAATAATAAGTGTTCATCATTTTAATGTAGGTAAGTGGTGGTTGAAAAATTAACATATGCACAATTAATAAATGTTTTACTTGTTGCAATTTGCATATGAGATAAACATATAATATAATGCTTAAATACAATAGTTAAATATGTATATATATAATATATTATATATATATATATAATAGATATACATACATATATATTTTTAGTATATAAGTATGTGGGTAAATATGTAGTAGTTTTTAGTTAGCAAATATTTTACTTCACATACATAACATTTTTTGGCTTTTATTGTTTTTGTTTTTTGTTTTCTTTTGTTGCTGTGCATAAATTTTAAATTAATTTTTTGTGTGAATTTTGTGTTATTGTGTTGTTATTGTTGTGTATATTTTTGTGTTTGTTTTGTATTTGCTTTTGCATTTGTTTCTTTTGCTTAAGTTAATATGCACAGTGTGTCATTTTTATGCATTTTGTGCATATAATTTTTTTTGTAACCAAATACTAATGCAGTGTTTATTCTTAGTATGTAGATTTATCTTTTTTTAGCATTAATTGTTTTTTTAGCAATTTAATTGATACTCGTTTTTAGCAATTGTTTGCCGTGTCGCTTTTTTTTTTATTAATTTTTCTTTTGTTAAGAATAAATGTTAGCGTTGCCATTTGTTGACTGAATTTTCAACTTAAAGTTTGGGGAGTGTGTGTTCCAGTAAAGTGGGAAAAATCTGTGACAAAAAAAAGTAATGAAAAAACAACAAAATTTTTTTAATACAAAACCCGCTCTAAAGTTGTACTTGTTATTTGAAACATTATTTGTTATAAATTTTTATTTTTATTCTTATTTTTTAACAAGTTTTTTCTTCAAATAATCTCCAGCTTAATATTTTATATTCTTATTTGTTTTTTGTATATAATATTCTTCTTTGTTTTTCATACACATCCCTGCTGTTTCACACATTTAGATAGGAAATTATTTCAGTAAGTTTTTTCTTTTGTTTTCATTTTTGTTTTTGTTTTTGTTTCTATTTTTATTTTTGTTTTTATTTTTATTTTTATTTTTATTTTTGTTTTCATTTTTATCTTTGTTTAATTTTCATCAATTTTTAATAAATAATTGCATGCTTCTTTACTTAATTGTTTTTTCTTTTTCTTTTAATTTTTGGTTTTAATAATTGTTTTGGTTTTTTTTTTTCATAATTCGCCCGCTTATAATTTGCCATAATTTCTTTTACATGCACATATGTATAGCATTTTTTATTTAAACAAATTAATAATTTGTTTTTTTTTTGTAGCATAAATTGTTGTTGCTGCTCTTGAAATAGCCGTTTACACATACACAATTGCCAAGTTTCACTTGTATTTAGCGGTGATGAATTTCGTTTGCTCTGCTCTGGGTTCTTTTATGAAAAAATAAATTAAAGTTAGTTTGCTCTGCTCTTTGTTATTTTATGAAAAAATAAATAAATTAAATTATAAAAAAAAAAAATTAAAAAATATTTGCAACTGCAATTACTGCGATGGTAATACATGTACATACAAACATATATGTACAGTGACAGTGGTCTCTAGCACTACCTGCCTAGCTTTGAAAGTTGTGAGTTTCAGTAAAGTTTTTTTTTGTTTTTAGTTTTGGGGGCTTCTTTTAAATAATAAATTCGCCTTGACTATTTTTGACTTTTTTGTCAATTTGTGATGTGCTTTTTTAGCGTTGTTTGTTCTTAATAACTGTTTTTTTTTTGTTGTTCTAAGAATCTTTTAAAACGTTGCAAGTTTTAATTTTGTACACAAGTAGCATTGAGTTTATTATATGAAAGTGTTTGAGTTTTTGGTATGAGATACGAGTAGAGTAACGACGATATGAGAGAGAGAGATTTTTGTAGTTGTACCCAAAAACTTCGTGTGTTTCGGTTTGAGTGTGTTTGTGTGTGTGTTTTTGTGCTTCTTCTTCGTTTTTTTAAAAATATTTTTTTCATTAACTTTTTTTCATTCTGTTTTTTAATTTCATATTTCCTGCAACTTCAACCACTCTTCAACTACTCTTCGACTACACTTTGCCTACTCTTCCACAACTCTTCAACTTCTCTTCAACTACTCTTCAACTATTCTTCAACAACGCTTCAACCACTCTTCAACTACTCTTCGACTACACTTTGCCTAGTCTTCCACAACTCTTCAACTTCTCTTCAACTATTCTTCAACTAGTCTTCAACTACTCTTCGACTGCACTTCGCCTACTTTTCAACTCTCCGTCTGTCTTTGCTATTTTCTCAGCATTACTTTTTTTCTGCTGTGCTATTGCAATTATTAGGAAATTCCTTTTGTATAGTATGTATGTTATTGTTTTACCATTTATTGTTTTTTGTTTGTGCTTCTAAATGCAAGTTCGCTTTGTTTTTTGCTACGTTCTCGCAAAAAGCCGCTTGAAAATGTTTTGAAAATATTAGACGAGCGTTTGTTTTTCTTTCTAAAATTTTTGCTAAGCATCCGTAGTTGTTGTTGTATTGTACTCTTCCGTAAGTGAAATATTTACTATTCTCGCAGCTTTTCGTTTTTTTCTTTCTAAATAATATAATTTAGCGTTAAGTGCAAGCTTTTTATTTATTTATGTATTTTTATTAAACTTTTAACTAACAAGCATTTATTATATATGTTTTAATTATTAATTTCTCCAATCCTGCTTCTTTACCTTTCGCCACGAACAACTGTTGTTCTTCTACCATCATTTTTATTATTAAAGTTTAACGCATTTATTTTTTTGCTTTTAGTTAAGTTTTGTTATAATTTCTTTTCGTTTTCGTTTTTGTTTATTGTTATTATTTTTAACTTTTATCTTTCATCTTTCATCTTTTATCATCTTCTTCGTAGGTATGTAAGTTAAGTATGTGTTTCGAGTTTTGCTGTTGTTCATTGTTAATGTTGCTAATGTCAAGTGTATTATTTTTGTCACTGTCAGCTAACGTTTTTAAGCTAAGTTTTTGCTTGTTTGGTTTTGTTTATTTTTTTGTTTCTAATAAGTTTTTGTTATAAACCTTTAAATATGCATGCAATAAATAGTTTTTGTTTCTTTTTTGAAGTAAGCAATAACGTTTTATTTTCGTTTAAATACAACACATAAATTTATGTAATAATTTTTAATAAGTATGTTTAATATTTGTATATGTGTTTTTACTTAAACTAATGAAGTTTTAGTAACTTCAGCAAAACATTTAATTTAACAATTTTTACTTGTTTTCATATTTTAATAAATTTTTTTTTACCAAAAATGCATGAAAGCCTTTTTTCATGTGTCGATAGTTGTTGTTTAAGTTATTTGATAAATACATACATACAAACATTGATGTTGTTAAGTGTTGTTGTATGTATTCATTCACAGACTGTTTACCAGAGTTTTAGTTTGACAGATACATACATAGAAGTTGTTATATTTGTTATTTGTTAGGGGACAGACACATGTAGAAAGCGCTGTAAGAAAGTTTTAGCCACAGTTTTCTACGTTTTGTTTTTATTTTTTGTTTTTTTTTTTTAATGAAAAGATGATTAAGCCACACAATAAATTTTTAATTGTCCACTAAATAATTTGTAACTATTATAATTGTTTGTATATATATATATATATGTATAGTATATGTGTAAATCTTTTTTTGTTTTGTATTTGCACAACATTAACATTAACTACAAATATTTATATTTATATATGTTAGTATATATGTATTTGTTGAAATAGAATTCATGTAAGCATATGCATGTAATATAATTGTTGTTGAACGTCATTTTACTAAACTAATTTTTTAATAATTTTTTTTGTTTGAATAATTTTTTTACACACATTTATATATAATTTGTTTGATATAATAGTTTTGTTTTACATTTTTATTTTTCCAACGCTACGCACATATTTTAGTAGACACAATTATTTGTAGATACGTTACCACATAAATATGCATAGTAGGTAAGTATGTATGCATTCTATATTTTGTTCTTGTAGATAATTTCTTGCTTCCATTTGCTATTTGCACAATGTTAAAAAAAAATTAAACGTTTTTGTAAAACATTAAAAACATTTTTTCTTTTAAAAATGATAAAGTTTTTTAATTTCACTTTTAGGTTCGTTTAAAAGTTCTCTATACCTCAAAAACTAGCCACTTGACGGCCTTGGTCAAAATTATTGCAAGCACTTTATTACTCGAGAAGTATAAAGCGCAGCTTCAAGTTTTGCCTGTTTTGCAATTTCACTAACCAACAACAATTGTCCTTCGCTGCCGCTGTCGCTGTAGGTGTCGGTGTCGCTATGCTCAACTCTGCAGAAACCATTTTTATTATTGTTGTGTTATTGTTTTTTTTATTTCACTGTTAGTATGTCTTGTTTATATTTTTTTAATTATTACTCTCCATTGTGTGGCATAAATAGATAAAGAGAGCGGCAAGAGCACAGTCAAATTTCCAAGGAGCAGTGTCAAACAGCCTAAGCCTAAATTCTTTAGACACTGCTCATGCACAAGTGTTCTAGCACAGGACTGCCTCTAACTTTTCCTTTTTCTACATATGTAAATGCCCTGAATATTGTTCATGTGTCGACCCGCTATGAATGCTTCCTTACCTCTTCGCCTCATCGCGCCATTAACACCCCATTCAAAACTTTCATTTTAAAACCCCCATTGTCGTAAATTGTTTTTGTCATTCTTTGTTTTTAGCTGCCTTTAGGAATGTAGAAAACCAAGTACAAGTAATTGAGCAGAACATTTCCAAAACGCTTGAAACGGTTTGAATTTGATTTACAAAAAAAAAATTCCATTTGTTTTCTACATTCTTCTTGGCACGCCGCCTTTCTTTGCTTTGCTTGGTTAAAACTATTTTTTTTTTGTAATTTTTTTTAGGTTTTGTTTAAAAAATATATTTTGTACTATATAACTTACTTAACACCCACCCACCCCACACATAATACAATCGTTAAGTGTTCAGGTCTATAGTTAGAGAGATCGTGCCAATACAATCGCCAAGTCTTAAGGTCTTTGGTTAGAGAGTTCGTGCCCATATTTAGTAGGAGGTTAGGTTATAGCGGTCCAATGTCTTAGCCGAATTTGGTTTCAAGGCGTATTAACCCAAAAAACAAACGTCAAATGTCGTTATTTTTATTTTCTCCCTTCGTCTTGCGTCTTTGTTCGTTTGTTGTCCGTTTTTTGCATTTCGTCTGTTTTTGTGCGTAAATTTGTGTCCTGTTCGTTCTTTTGTATGATTCTTTTTTTTTGTTTTTGTTTTTTTGGTTTAGGAACTTATAATACCATATCTTTTCAATTACCCAAATCCATTTACCATTCAATGCCCAATTCACGTCGAGGTAGAAATTTGAAAATGTTTTCATATTAATTAATTAATTTTTTAATGTTTTTGTATTTGCTTTGCTTGAATTTTCTTTTTGTATTTGTTTTGCTTGATGCTTCTTAGTTTGACATTAGTTATAGGGTTGGCTGCTTCGATCTGCTGCTTTTTCAGTTATTTCTACTTCTCCAACTTTGGCTAAGAAAATGTGCAACAGCGCCATCGTTAGCTGCTCTTTGAAGTATAGATTACCGGTTTTTATGTGTGTATATGAAGAGCCAGTAGTTGCCACATTTTTATTTGCACTGTGTATGTAGTTTCTTCATAGTTGATGAATTCTGCATACTTCTTGGAACTGCCGAAACATTTTTTATTTATTATGTGATATGGTGGACCAATATATAGATAGTTATTTTTAAGTTGTTTTTTTGGAGCTTTTTGGTCGAGAATATAAGTAAAAGCTAAATGCTTGTCTTTTCCTCCGACGCGTTTCTGCACATTATTGTGCCTTCTTCAGGGAGTCTTTATTTAAAAAACAAGAAAACATAATTAAAACAATGTTTTACCACATATTACATTAAAACATACCGTAATATTGACGCAGTAGGTATGTATCTCAAAATTACAATTTGAGTTTTTACACTAATTAACAAAGATACATATACACATATTTACATATATAGGTATAACGTTGACATACATATATACAAAAATATATTACAGCACTTGATCAGCTGTTAGTCGAGTCTATTTTATTACTGCTTTGTATGCGCAGCTGATGTTGTCCACGTCCTCTTTGTGATTCACCGCACAGTGTATTTTTTGTTGTATTCTAAGTCCTTCCAGTGTCAATCGTTTTTTTGTTTTGTTTTCAATATCTATAATGCGCGCATTGTCGAAGTCAGCTGTGTGGTTGCTGCTTATCAGGTGTTGGGATAGCGCCGTTGTCATTTTCTTGTTATTCGCGTCTCTTTTATGTTCGTTCATTCGTATTCCCAAAGCTCGCTTTGTTGTTCCTATGTATACAACAACAAGCAACAAAGTATACATAGGAACAACAAAGCGAGCTTTGGGAATACGAATGAACGAACATAAAAGAGACGCGAATAACAAGAAAATGACAACGGCGCTATCCCAACACCTGATAAGCAGCAACCACACAGCTGACTTCGACAATGCGCGCATTATAGATATTGAAAACAAAACAAAAAAACGATTGACACTGGAAGGACTTAGAATACAACAAAAAATACACTGTGCGGTGAATCACAAAGAGGACGTGGACAACATCAGCTGCGCATACAAAGCAGTAATAAAATAGACTCGACTAACAGCTGATCAAGTGCTGTAATATATTTTTGTATATATGTATGTCAACGTTATACCTATATATGTAAATATGTGTATATGTATCTTTGTTAATTAGTGTAAAAACTCAAATTGTAATTTTGAGATACATACCTACTGCGTCAATATTACGGTATGTTTTAATGTAATATGTGGTAAAACATTGTTTTAATTATGTTTTCTTGTTTTTTAAATAAAGACTCCCTGAAGAAGGCACAATAATGTGCAGAAACGCGTCGGAGGAAAAGACAAGCATTTAGCTTTTACTTATATTCTCGACCAAAAAGCTCCAAAAAAACAACTTAAAAATAACCATTTTTTATTTTTTTTTCGGGGTAGCATGCAAATCTCGATAACTTCTCGCCCTTCTTCTCATAGGTTTTTGTGTTTGAGTTGTTCATAAATATGTTTATTGCAGCTTTTCGTGCTTTTGCAGACTTTTGTTAGTCCAAAGTTTTTATGGGAGTTGAGCTTTAGTTGCTTCCGTGCTTCGTCGATTTTTCTGTGTTTTTTTTTTAGTATGATTTTTCATTTTACTTTTATTTTTGCGTTGTTCTTCAAAAGCATTCAGCTTAATGCCTATCAAACTTAGTGCGTCTAGCAATTCTTTTGAAGTTCTTTTGCTTTTTTATCAGCAGGAATTTTGACACTGTTTTTGTGTGCCCATTTATGTATGTAGCTTTTGTGCGTTGTTCTCACATTTCAAGACTCATTTGTCATAATTTTTTATAAGTTCTTCTTGCTGTTCTTGCTTGTTCTAGCTAGCGGTTTCTGCGTACAAAACTTCTGTGTTTTCCATCCATTGCTTTTTCCAGCTCTTTGGCTTTATTGAGCTTCTCTGTGCATTTCTCACAGCAATTAAGCTTTAATTAAGCTTTTTGGCGCTTGAAACGGCTACAGTTTGTTGTCTTGAATCTTTTCTGTATAGTTCAATTGTGTTATGCCTGTTAAGTATTTATTGTTCTTGTTTTTTTTTTTTCATTTACACCATCATGAAAATGTTTTTGTCATAGTAGAAACATTAAAAAAATCTTTAGAAAACCATAATTATTGTTTTGCTCATTTCAGCTTTTTTTTCTTTGTTTGAATTAATTTAAATTTATTTGCAAGCAACCTCTTTTATTTTTTCTTTTTTTTTTTTGGTATGGATGTATGTAAATATTAATTAATTATTTTTTTTAGCAATATATTTTTCAATAGTCGTAATTTTTTTTTTTTTTGTTTGTTTACTATTACATGCACAGTTACATCAAAAAGTTTTCGTCTACTTTAAGTTTTCGTCTTTAAAAACGCGAAAAATATACATACATGTATGTAACACTATCTGAATGATGTTATTTGTTCAACTACATGTGAAATTTTTGAAATTTTTAACGCTTGTCATTTGCAATATGTAGTATTATCAGCAATGAATATTTTAATATTTTTTTATTTCAAATTTATGCAATTTTTTCAATGTTTCAAGCAACGACTCCTACTAAATCTCAAATGCTATTTTTTACTTTCCTTTTATGTTTATATGTATGTTTGTATGAACGAATTTTAAATATTTTATTTTATATGTTTCATAAATATGTATTTAATTTTTGTAGTGATTATATAATTTATTGTATGTTTCAACAATTTATTAATTTTTGTTTTTCTTTTTATTCTACCACAGTTATTTTTTTTGTTGTTTTTATTTTTATCCTACCACAGTTATTTTTTTTTTTGAGTTTTTATTTTTATTCTACCACAGTTATTTTTTTTATTTTTGGTAACTCAGTTGATGATGTTTCTTTTCGAGTTCGCCGCAGTTATTGTAATATTGTTTTTATAGTAATGTTTTCGAAAAAAAAAGTGTGAAAGTGTTACGGTTTTGAAAGTGTCAAAACGAACAAAAAATTAAACTAACAAAACGCATAAGATAATGTAAATATGCAGAATGAATAATTCTTATGCTTTATAATATATATATCTACTTTGCGTATTTATTTGCTAATATAACTTTTATTAAATTCTGTTTTCAAACATTTTTAACGCTTTTTGTAAATACAATTGCGCATAAATTTAATGAACTTTAATATATATATGTATGAATTATATAGTATATATGTATATGTATGCTTTATGCGTATATAAGTATTTATGTAATATTTGCTTTTTTATTAAATAACTTTTTTCTAACGTTTAAATAACAGTTTTCGGAAGCTTGTTTATATGTTTTTGTTTAACTACAATGCATCTACATTTGGTTATAAATGAAAAATTTTCAACATATTTGTTTTATTATGATTTGCGTTTATTTTATTTTTTAATTTATTTTTAGTTTGCTGTCCATTTTTTGCGCGTTTGAAATTTGTTTATTGTTGTTGTTTGTACAAAGAAATTTACAAAGCCTTGCTATTACAAATTTTTATTTATTTTGCTGGCATTTAACTTAATATTTTTGACTGTTTTATTTTTAACTATGCAGCTTTTTTAAATTTATTTCGCTTTGTGCAATTTTAGTTGCAGCTTTAGTTTATTTTAGGATTTTATGTTTTATTTCAGTTTTATTTTTTAACATATTATAAGTTTGTACTATTTTATCATCAGCTTTTATCTCAAGCAGCTTAACAATTTTTTATTTTATTCCACTTTATTTTTTAATTTTTTAATATTAATTTTTTATTATTTTTTATTTTATTTTATTTCATTTTATTTCATTTTATTTCATTCTATTTTATTATTTTATTTTGTTTTATTTTATTTTATTTTATTTTATTTTATTTTATTTTATTTTATTTTATTTTGTTTTATAATTTTTTTGTTTAATTTAATTTAATTTTATTTAACTTTATTTTATTTTAATTTAATTTATTTTTTTTATTTTCTTTTATTTTATTTTATTTTATTTTATTTTATTTTATTTTATTTTATTTTATTTTATTTATCTTCTTTCCTTCGTTTTGTATGTAATTGTTGCTGTAAAAGACGTGTGTCTTGTTTGTTTTGTGTTTCCTGTTATCCGCCAAACCAGTGAGGTCCATCCTTTTTTTGCTTCGAGTAACCCCTTAGAAATTTTGGCGTGATAAAAGTTATTTAGAGTTGTGGGTATTTCAGTTGTAAGTTGTTTGTATAGTTAATATATTTTATGTGTAGTTGAGAGTAAAATATTTTTTTTTTTACTTAAGAAACAGAAAACAATTAAGATTTTCCTCGAAATTCCTACCAGAAATCAGCTGTTTCTTCGATAACACAAGTAAAAATTTCTCTAACGCAAATGAATTCCACGAAAAATTTTACCTAAATAAAGCAAATTTGCGTGTAAAAAATATAAATTTAATAAAGCAAAGTCGTAACATTTTTAAATTATATTCACTGGATTGTATAAAATATAAATTACGTGTGCGTTTTGCTGTGCGTTTCTCATGACTCTATCATTTACCATTTTACCCTTTTCATATCTAAATGCTCCTTCTTTGTATCCACTGGTTGCTCTTGAGTCTCTGCCTGCATTTTCCACCTAAACTTGCATTGTTTTTTACTCGTGTTCTTTTCAATGAGTTTTTAGGTTTAAACAACTCGTAGAGCTTTTGAAACTTTTTGCTAATTATTGTGCGCTTTTAAAAGCTTTCACTCAACTCCAATGGTCTGATGCGTTCACCTGCTTTTAGCATTCAACATTTTATTTTAAGTAGTTTTATTTGCCTTTTTGTTATCGAAGAGGTTGAAAAGTTTTCAATATTTCTTTTTGCATCTACGCGATTTTTAATTGAAAATTTTACACTTGCCTTAAATTAAATTTTGCTTTTACATATCTACATATTTCTGATATTTGATTTTGATGAAAGCTTTTGTGCTTTTTTGTCGCTACACAAAATAACAAATTTGCCAAATTCTACAATTTTTAGCTGTGCTCGTTCAAAAGTTAAAGTAAAATTGTAGGTTTTTGAAATTTTGCAAATAATGAAATTTTGAATTTTGTGTGTGCAATGAAGCAATGAAAGTGAAAAAATTTTGTTGTTTTGGTTTCGCTTTTTGTAATGCTTTGCGTTTTTTAATTAATGTGCACCTACACATATATATATGTAAAGTATAATATAAAGTTATATTTGTATGTAGCATTTTTGCTTATTTAAGACATTTAACGTAGTTTAAATATTTGTTTCATTTTTTACATGCATAATTAGGCGCTAATTAAAGCTGAATATTTAAAAGCTTATTGATGAAAGTGCACTGAACTAATTTAGTGCTTAAGTATGTATGTGCATGCGTGTGAAAATTGCAAATTTTGACAGGAAGCTTTTTTAAGAAAAAAAGTATCTCAGCAGGAAAATTCTTACCTGAAAAACTTCTAGGTTTCAAAGTAAAAGTTAATAATTTGAAATGCAGTTAGCGAGACTGTGCATGGCGAACCTCATGCTGAGTGAAATTATAAAGATGAAAGCTTTATTTTTTGCTTTGTGTGTTCTCGCAACATTTGCAAATTATGTCACTTTCGCTCACTGTCGAGCTGAAAGCTTGTGCGAAAGCTCGGACATTGTTAGTGTAAGCTCAAATTCTGCGTGAAAGCTTCAACTTGCTGCAGTTTTCACATAGTAGTGCTTTTATAGGAATTTTGTTGTAACTTTTTTAATGCTTTTGCGTGTTGATTTTATGATAATAAGCTTATATTAAATGGAAATGTATGGAATAGCCACTTATGCAAGTATTTTATTGAAAATAATGTACATATATATATGTACATACACAAAATAGCATGAACTTGTTTAGTAATTATTTTAAGGTTGGAATGCATCTGATGTGGTAAATATTTTTCAATATACAATGTACATACATAAGTTAATTGTTTTTTGGTTTTGGTTTGATTTTTGTTTTTGGCTTTTTAATTAATTGTAAATAATATTTAGTACAAGATACACATATGTATTTGTTTAATAATATTTTAGTTAAGTATTACATAGTAGGTATGTATGTATATTATTTTGTACATGTCAACACAAATAAATTTATGAGTTTTCAATTAAATTTTTTGATTTTTTTTCAAGGTACACATTACACTGATATTTAGTATATTTATATGTTTATGATATATGATATATGTAGGTATATAGGTAAAGGTATGTATATGTATGTTTGGTTTTCAGCGTTTAACGCAACGTACAGTAGAGTTTGCAGCAGCCTTTAGCAACTAGAATCACTAAAACATGTATATTATTTTTTGTTAAACATTTGCACATCACAAAGAAACTTAGCAACATTTTTTAGTTTTTTAAAACACTTATAAACATATAAATTTTTGTTTAAATTTTATGATTTGCATTTTGCTGTGAAAAGTGTTAGGTGGAGGCGCTGCTGTTGATTCAACAGTCGCAGGAATGGAACCCAGACATTTGGCTGGTTTTTTTCTAACTTTGCGTAAAGCTTTTTGTGTTTTTTTTCGTCTGTTGGGGGTGCTTTACTTTTGCATGTCACTGTATAAAAGTTTTGGAAACTATTGTTGTTGTTGCGTGTCACTGTGTAAAGGGTTTTTGAAACGGTTTTTGTTATTGGCTATTGTCGTAATGTGTAAACGGTTATTTCAAGCTTTTCTTCTTTAACTGAGTAATACTAGACAAACTATGCACACAACGTTAATACAATTAATTACTCAGCATTTACTTTTTCTTCTTCTTATACATATGTACATATATAGTATTTATAGCATGTATATTTAAGTACATATTTTGTATATATTTAATTAATATTTGTTATAACCTTTTTGTTTTTTTTTTTCAAAAAAACATTTAATATTTTTTAAAACCTTTTTCTCTAATCTTTTTCTTATTGAAATTTTCTGCTTAAATTTTATTAAATAAATTTTTTCTTGGTTACGCCCTTTTGCATGCTGTCTAAAGTTACACATACATAAATATTAATGATGTAATGTTTGTGTGCACGACGCATGCGCACCTTACTTTTATAAGACGTACCGCTCCAATGGGCTGGATTTTGGAATTGTATTGAAGCAGCAACGCGTTAATAAAAAAGCAAAGTGTAACGCATGCGCGCGCTAAGTGAATCAAGTGTAGTGTGTGTTTGTAAAATTTTTTTTTTGTTAAATGTTTAAATATTTTTTATGCATAATTTATATAAAAGCAGCGAATGTTTATTTTTTTGGTTAAAGTTTTTTCTTTTTTATTATTTTTTTTTTTTTTTGGAAATAATAAAAAAAATGTAGAAATTAGAACTGGGTGCAATTAAAATTTTGCAATTAAAAAAAATAAAAATAAAATAAGTTATTAAAAAAAATATAAAAAAAAATATCTAACTTGTCACTTGCCAACCAAATTTAGCCCGTTTCGAACCTGCCAGTATTGCGCACGCCAACAAATTAATTAACAAAACAATGCCAATCAAATCAACTTAATTCTTCTCTCTTCAACTACAAAAAAATACTTTGTAAGAAAAAAATTCTCCCGTTCGCGCTTGTTCAAGCAGCGCGTCACTCACTGCACCGCCGCCAACGCTAACGCAGCCAACGCCGTCAAATTGTTTTACTTTTTCTTCACAGCCGCTGAGGCTGCGCTGCTCTTCGCTGGTGTTGCTGTCGCCGCTGCTGCTGCTTTAGCCTCCTTCACGCCCGCCGATTTTCCAACACTTTTGTCACCCTCCCTCTCCTTTTTCTCCTTTTCCTTCACACCACCTGTTGCTGTTGTTGCTTTGGCAGCACTCTCTTTTGCCGCCACCTTGGATGTTGTTGCCTTCTCCAACTCCTCTCCACTAACCGCTTCCTCTTCTTTTAGTGTGCCTGTTGTTGTTGTTGTTGCTATTGCTGCGCCGTTATCTTTTGCTTCCATTTCACGTTTCTCGCTGGATGGATTCGCTGGCAGCGCTTTCAGTATGGCATGCACTTCTTCGGCCACCGCCATGAGCACGAATTCGAATTGTTGACGCGTTGCCACGAGTCCCGCGCGCTGATCGCGCAAATGTTCCAATGTGGCGGCAATGTCGATTTCACGTGCCCCCTTGTTCATGCGTCCCAGCACCAGATCGAGCAGAATGTAGGCGCCCGTGCGACCAGCACCGGCGCTGCCATGCACCACGATCGGACAGGAGCGACCGCGATAGGATTTGTTCACTTTTCTGAAAGTTTGGGGGGAATTTGAGTGAGTGGGTAAACTAAGGTCAAGCTTTCTTCCACTCTGAAAAAAATACCCGTAGTTAAACCAACAACTTTCCGCTGTTGAATCTCCGTCTTTGATTCAAAAGCAAAATTATTTGTTTTAACGGCAAAGTTTTTGATTCAACAACTTTCCGTAGTTAATTCAAAGACGGGCGTTTTTGATCCAAAAACTCCCTTGCTGTTGAAAATTTTTGAAGT
Organism: Urophora cardui; assembly: GCA_960531455.1. Lineage (NCBI taxonomy): Eukaryota > Metazoa > Arthropoda > Insecta > Diptera > Tephritidae > Urophora > Urophora cardui. Next base: position 5,884,863 of record OY482674.1, read on the forward strand.
ATAAAAAAAGAAGAATAAAAAGATAGAAAAAAAAAATTTTCAAATTCCATAACAAATACATAAAATTAACGGTTAGCGTGTATACGAACTTTTTCACTACGAAGCTATAAAATGCACCACGAGTAATGTATTCAAACTACTTCAACAACCCATCATGTGAGAGTGTGGCAAAAATTAGCGGATTTGCAAAATATACCAGTGAAGAAAACAATAGCATATAAAATCAATAACAATAATAATAAAAACAAAATACAAATAAATTAAATTTAGTGAAATTGTATTGCAGTGGAATGAATAGCATAAGCATTACTACGCTGCAAACAAGAGTTGTTTTAAAGGCTGGAAGGAGTGGCCAAGGCAGATGAAGAATAAAAAAATAAAGATGGAAATGGTGAATCGAAAAAGTTCGTTTGGTGAAACCAGGCCTTAGTATTAATATTGCTAGGTAAACATACATTATATAAAAAAATAAAATAAAATAAAAAAAAATATATATTATATTAAAAAAAAATTACTATTGTTTACAATTTTTTTCAGGTTAATTTATATGCGTGAGTATTTGCTTCAATGGTGCCCGTTTTTGGACCAAAAACTTTTGCTGTTAATTCAAAAGCAAAAACTGTACACTTAAATGTAAAAGTATTTGATTTAACAGGTTCCGTTGTTAACTTAAATAAGAAAAGTATTTGAATCAAAAACGCTCGCATCTTTAAAACAACAACGGAGCATTGTTGGGTACATTTCAACTGCGGAAAGTTGTTCGTTTAACTGCAAAAGTCTTTATATTTACAGCGTTTTTTTTCAGAGCAGAAAATGTAAAAGAGTGTCATTGACTCACCTGCGGAAGTCTAGCAATGCTTTGGCTTGCGTCGGCGCACCACCTTGCGGCCACGAGAGGAAATGGAATTGTGTCACTGTGCGCGTTTCGCTGGTGCGCAAATTTTTCAGATAGAAAGAACGTACGAGGTAGTCATCACACCAAATGTGTTCGCTCACCAAGTGAACCTAAATGATATCAGTAAATACATACATATGTATATATTTATACATTTGAAAAGTTAACTTTTCAATTCAATTCACAATTTACTCACTTCATAGATGTGATAAACCTCCGCGCCCTCTTCCGGCCAATAGCGCGCGCATGCAATTTCGCCGTTCTCCTGCAGGCGACACAACGACACAATTACAACGGCGCCTTGTTCCCAAATCATTTGCCAGAAATGTGCCAGCGTGGTTGGTAGCGGTCCTTGTGCGGCAACGTAGGCTGGGGCGCGAGGATCATGATCGGTCTAAAAGTGCAGAAACTTGGAGGTTAGTGATTTATCAATAGTTTTAGAAGAGGTTTCACAAGAGATCTTATCGATCCTTATAAACTTCTCTTTTTTTCCGACAAATCACTTACAATTGTCGACGCATTTATATAATCCAAACCCTCAGCGTTCGCCAGATGATTGAGCACGACACGCGAGTGATCATACGGCAGCGGAGCGCCTGGTCGATTCAAATTGGCGCACTGCGGCTGCTGTGCGGCATCGCGTGCGCTTGGCTCAGCTTCGTAACGGCACAACGCCTCCCATTCACGCTGCAAGCGACCCTTGTTACGCAAGTGATCCTCCATATAAGACTGAAATAAATGAACAATGAAAAGAAGACGAAAAAATCTTACAACGAGCAATTCGCTTAATCCCACCCATCAGCAGCCAACTCACCAAAACCATGTGTCCAGTTGAGATATCCATATTCGTCAGCGCCGGTTCCTCACTCCACGATGAGGTGCTCGAGCGTGATGATGGCGGTCGATCACCTTCTTTGCTCAACGATGTTATACGACCACTTGGCGCCGGCTCCGGAGCGCTACTCTTGCCTGCCATGCGCGCCCGACACAAGTCCTGATAGTCTTTGCTGCAGCTCTCTGCACCGGCAATGCCACCTTGTAAGCCGCCCAGCTTGTCGCGTTTCTTATCGTGTCGCTTGATCAGTATGAGCGTAACGAAGATGACAATTACGGCAGCCGCACCAGCACCGGCGAACATATAGGCCATAATGTGGGTTACGTCGGGTGCCTGCTCGGCCAGTTCGATGCGTGAGGCGGAAACGCCATCGGTGTCGTCTTTGATCTTATCGCCGATACCGGCGTGTAGTACAGTCACGCCCAGACGGCGCAGAATGTTATTCTTGACGCCGCGATTCTCGTTGATGGCGCGCGCGATGTCTGCGGCGGTTTTGTGTTCGGGATTGTTCGAGTTGACCCGGAAAGAGACTTCGTGCGGTTGAACGCTGTGTGTGGGGAAAGAGAGAGAGTGTAAGAGTAAGTAACGGCGAATGTATTCTAATTTTCTATATGACACTTACGTTAAATAGGTAAAGTATCCTTGCATGTGTAATATGTTGGCCAATTCGGTCATGATGCGCACACCGTCGTTCCAGCTGTGAATGCTGCCAAGAGACAACACGAAGCAAAGTTAGTATTTGGCAGAGAAATTCCTTCGTACAAACAACAAAACTTACGGATTCTTAACGAACACATGCGCATATTCGGTATCGACCGTGTGCGGAGCATGATCTTCATCGGAATGTTCCTTGAGCACTTTTTTCTTTTTGTTACCCTCCTTGCTGCCCTTGATATGCGCCGGCAGTACCTCTTTATTCTCAGCCTTCACAACTTCGGTATTGTTTTTCTTATCGCCCGACTCAGCTGCATTGGGCGGTGGTCCGACAACAGGTCCCGGTTTCTTTACGTCCAAACGTTCATGCCGCGTAAAGCCAAACATGCTGGCGAGTATTTCACGTGCTTTAGCTTTACGCACCTCCTCCTCATCCTCCGGCACATAGACGAGTCCACCCTCTGTGAAGACCGGACGCGGCTTTTGTGCATTGCGCGCATAAGTATTGGACGACAGCATGGCCTCCTCCTCGAATGGCGTTAGCGAATTGCGTATGAGACTGTCTTCGAAAGCCTTTTGTTTGCGCTCGGACTCGTCGTCGATATAATCGCCAGCGCGGGTGCGTTTATAAGGCGGAATCAACGTAAAATCCGTCTCATCAATTTCGTTGAGTTCGGGAGCTCGCGGTGCTTCTTGCCTTAAACCCTGCTCGGCGGCCAGTTCCCGAAAGAATGAACGTTGCACGGGCTTTGTTGCATCGACAACGGCTTGGACGGCTGCCAACTGCTGGGGCGAAGTGCGTTTGAAAGTTGCAAAATGATTGGGAAAATAGAGCTCACTGGAATCGTTCGACATATCTTCGGTCGCAATGATTGGCAGCTGTGGCCGCGGTTGTACGGGCGGCGGCGGCGGCGGTGGCTGTAACTTTTCAGCCGCCCGCTCCTTCTCACGTTCCACCACTTGCTCCAGTTTCTCAATCGCGCTGCTCGGACTCCTCTGGTACGGCTGTGGATCCGGTTCGGAGGCGGCCAACATCTGATAGAGTTCCAAACCATTTCGTGCCGCATTCGCTTGTGCAGCTTCGATTTCCATGGCACGCGCCAATTGTTCTCTTTGTATGCGTACACGTTCATTCTCCAAGAAGGCATCCATTACACTGGGAGCGCCGGGGTTTGCTGGATCCTGTGCATCCATTTTGCCAAAGTGTTCCAGCTCAAGCGGATCATGACGCAATTGACGATCTTGCAGCTGCAACTCATGCATAATTGCATTGATACTGTTGGTATCCGCAATGCGCTGTCGTGGCTGTGGTTGTTGCTGTTTCTTTAGCGGCGGATAGTAGTAACGCTCATCAATGTAATCCTCCGCGGGCGGTCTGAAGCGTACAAATGCCATGGCACCTGCGGGGTCAATGTCGATTGGTGTGGGTGCTAAATTAGCGCACAGATTCGGTGGTAGTTGAGTGTTCTTTTGCAGGGAATAGAGGGCGCCCTGAATGCGACACTGCACATAGGGATGATCCCAGCCAAGTCCGGCGCCTTGCAGTTCCTCCAGCATGCCGGCGAGTGACACGGATTGCTCCTCGGTAAGTGGTGTTCTGCAAGAGAGCAGGGAGAACACGATTTTGTAGTGAATTTGAGTTGCGGTTTTTAGTGTGATATTTGAAAGAACGATGAGGGTTTTTTAGATAAGAGTAAGATACTCACCTTTCGATGTCTTCCACATCTACGCCGGTTGTTGGTATGCATTTGCCGAAGATGTTGTCTGCAATAAATAAGGTTATGTTAAAGAGTATTGCAAATTATCTAAACAAGTGGAAAGAAGGCAAATTTTTAGTTTTAGCTGAGAATGTTCTATTGGATCTGCATTTATTCATTAATGAAGTATTCAAAGGTTAAGAGCCAAAAGAAGACTGGAAAATGGGTAATAGATAAAACTGGACATGAGAGGCTTAGGGGAGAGGAGCTGATTCATAGGATGGTACGGGGTAGCATGCAAGCAGAAACAATTAAACTTTCATCATCTTTAGTCTACGATAAACTTAATTTACTTACCATCAAAACAGACCTCGCTGCGCTGAAGACAGAGAGTCCGTACGAAGTGACAGCCTAAAATGAGAATAAAAAAATAAATAAAGAAATTAATATGTTGAGCATTAGATAAGATTTGTGTACTTATTAAAATGTTTAATTTGTTTCTGTTCCCTTTTAATAAATATGTATGTATGTACCTATTGAGTGTCGACGTCGATTTTCTCAAGCAGCAGTGAAGTCTCTTGGTTCAATTCTGAATTACATCTACATTGTCGCAGATCTCTACAGGAGATGTCCAAACAAATCTGTGTGCACCTCGTGTAGGTCCCGGGGCACAGGGATATCGATGGCAATTGAAGGGCAGATGAACTTTCAAGGCAAGGCACTACCGATTAGGTTCTTCCTGAGAAAGAACGCATAGATATGCCATTTTCCACATGCAAGCTAATGCTTGAACAGCATATCTGTAAACCAGCAAGCGATAGAAAGCAACAGAACCCAGTATGTCGAGAATCAATGCAAACCTGTGCAAAATGGGATCACAAACGATCTCGCTAAATATGTATCCTAAGGAGAGAGGAAATCTCGAATCTGGTGGGGGTACTAACAGGACACTGCCTTATCGGGAAACATGCAGAGAGACTAGTTGCTGATGCTGCAGAAGCTGCAAGCATGATGAGGAAGAGGAGACGATCGAACACCTCATCTGCACTGCCCGGCTCTTAATAGTGCCAGACGGCGCTTTTTTGGTACTCCTTTTCTGGATAGCCTATTTGAGGTCGCGGACGTCGACTTAGGGGGCCTGATGAACTTCAAACTGGTTGAAAAAGGAGGAGTAATCTGTTTTCTCGTGGTAGGACAATGGGCCTAAGTGTGTCGCTTTGGAGGCAACCACTCCAACCTAACCTAACCACACAGAGCCCGTTTGGTGTAATTGGAATGTCACACGGTTAAAAAGTTTTCTCGCTCTGCGTAGATGCCAGCTTGTGCTCATGATGGACCTATCAAAGGCCGTATAATGCTCGGGAAGATTGCAAAAGGGATGCATTTTCTCCGCAAGGAATACTACAGGGCTTGTGAGGGCGAAGAGATGCAACTTTGAAGCTGACAGTTTATTTGTACAGTGACCGTCCTTCGATGTGGTTTACATGTGTAGGTTCTTAACAAATTATGCGCTTGATTTAATTCAGTCTAGTACATTAAGGATAATTTCAAACATAAAAATATAGCGCTAGCATTATTTTGTGCTTTCACAGATGATTAATTTCAAATGTGAAACAAGTAAAAAAAAATCAGCGCACAAACATTCACACATTAATTTGTCGCAAGTAAACGCCAAGAGATTATTATTCTATTCATAAAGTATTAAATACAAATCTACATATATATGCGTTTAATACATAACCACTTCTATATACGAGTATGTACAACTATAAATAGAATTCTCAAGGCATTCACACGTGCACAATCGCTCGTAAAACCGCAAATCACAAAATATGTAGGCGACAAAGCGTCGTCGCTCATCTAAATCCCAAGTACGCGCGTAAATTTAAGCTAAGCCATTTAGTTAAATGCGAAAAAGCACCAGCAATATACGAGTATGTTCAATGGTATGTGCTCGTAAGTAACAAAACTCTAACGCGTTGACAGCTCAAACAAAAATGTTAACTGACGTTTGCACAAATTCGGATGAACATGTGAATGGCTTGGTTTGCTTGTGTGCGTATGTATTTTTTGTTCTTTTTTAAGTTAACTTGGCTTGGCTTGGCTTTCGTCGCCGCCACTCAATTTGAGCCACACACACGCTGCGCGCGCCATATTCAATTTCATAGCGTTTCGCGTAAAATGAAAGCTTTAATTTAACACCTACACTGTGCAGCAAAGCAAATGAAACCAAAACAAAAATAAAAGCAAATCACAAACAAAAATTGGACGCACTCATGCAAATACACACGCAGCCATACATGCGCACATGAATAGCGTGCTTGTGCGCCATTTTTGCTTTTGTTATTAATTTTTGTTTTTGGTTGTGTTGTGGAAACGTTTTTCGGAAGTCCTTCAAGTCAAAAGGCGTTGAAACACAAAACAAAGGGCGCGCAGAAAAACAAAAACCACCACATACATAAATATACGAGCTTATGCTTGTTTTGAGCGTTGTATTGTATAACCAGCAGTGTTGCCACTGAAAAAAAATTTTACCGACCAAATTACCGCCCAATTCCGCCAAAAAACGCCAAAAAATCAGAAGTCAACTTAAAATGGAATTACATATTTATTTTTAAATACATATGTACATACTAAGTAATCTTGGCTCCCACTCATTCAATTCAGAACTAACACTAGACTGTCGCCGATCTGTAAAAGAGATGGCCAAACAGACCTGTCTGCACCTCGTGTGGTTCCCGGGACATAGGGATATCAATGGCAATTGTAGGGCGGATGAATTTGCGGGGCAGGGCACTACCGATCAGGTTCTTCCTGACAAAGAACGCATAGGTATGCCGTTTGCCACAAACAAGCTAATTCTTAAACAGCATGTCTATAAACTAGCAAGCGATAGATGGCAACAGAAGCCAGTATGTCGAACATCAACGCAAAACTGGCAGAAATGGGTTCAAATAAGTACTCTAAGGAGAGATGACATCTCGAACCTTGTGGGGGTATTCACAGGACACTGGCTCGTCGGGAAATACGCAGAGAGGCTAGGTGCACCCTACCGCAGATGCTGCATAAGCTGGAAAGATGATGAGGCGAGGAGACAATCGAACACCTCATCTGCCACTGCCCGGCTCTTAACAGCGGCAGACGACACTTTCTTGGGACTTCCTTCCTGAATAGCCTATGCAAAGTTACGGATGTCGACAGAAAGGACCTGGGCCCTCACTCTGTAGTTTAATTCGAAAGAAAATTCGTTCAATTTCGAGTTCTGTTCCATATATTCTATGCAATAAGAATGTGCTTTCGAATCGAAGTTCGATTTTAAATAGAACTACATAGTGAGGGCCATGGTGAACTGCTTCTTCTTGTGGTATCACAACGGGCCTCTGCACTGGCCTAAGTGCGACTCTATGGCAGCCACTCCAACCTAACCTATTCGTGGAATAGCCCGTATGTTTGCTGGCGCTTTTCAAGTGAAACATAATTTCTAACAAATTTCAGCATTTCCTTTGCAAAATAAATGTCAGATTGTCTGATTTTGATGTTTCATTATACTTGGCATGCGAGACGAGTCCCAAGCGAATTTAGATATAACGAAGGCGAAACATCATTTTGATATCACACTCTACCAATTCCAATATGCCTAGATAGTTAATGGCGAACTAAAGTGAACTACTGAACTAAAGTGAACTAGTTCACTGAAGAGAGCGTTCAACAAAGTGAACTAAATTTCCCAACTCTAATAGATATGCGAATAGTGTGTTTCACTCACAATAAAAGACTTTACACGGGAAAAATAAAATGTTTAGCGTCAGAAAAATTGTGTCCACAAAATATATTTATATTACAAATCGGACCAAAATTGATTTTAGCCGCCCAACAGCCCAAAGTAAATTTATCTGACCAGATTTGGTCCGAAAGGCCCAATTTCGGCATCACTGATAACCAGTAGTGGATATTAGCAAAAAAAAAAAAACAAAATTATATGACCAAAGGTGAAAGTAGTGGGTGTAGTACGAGTGCTGGTTTAATCAATTAAGAGTTGCATGAACGAAAGTGAATTTTTTGATTTTTTTGCTGCCAACTTTTTTCATACACGAAAACGGTTAGCGAACAAGCGAAAACAAAAAACTCGCCTTCAAGTGAACAAAGTGCAATAAAATGGCACCAACCACATGCCATCGCATAAACGGTTACGTGATTGAGCTACACCACTACTCTCTACTAGTACTCTTGTGGCTTCAGCACTCAGGCGTCGACACGCGCTGCACGTTCCTCTGCAGTTAAAGCATTTAAGCTGTGTGTCCAAAACAAAGCTCCCCTCCTGCATTGCCTTCCATGTTTGTGTGCATATATGTATGTATATTAACATGATATCATACCCGTACACGCACTCAAAGGCACGTAGTCATCCAACCATGCACGCTTTTCACCCATGCGTTTATTAATCCTACGCATAGTCGCCGCTCGGCGCCCAAATGTAGGCAATGCTTCGCTCGCGTCAAAAAGCATGTAGTATTTTTGTCAGTTTGGACAGCTACGCCAGCCTTGTCGACACGCTGTCATTACGTCGTAGCGTGTGTGTGTGTGTGCGGCGTGCGCGTCGACATGTTTCATGTGATCTCTGTGATTTGTCTTCCGGTTGTCTGCTCGCACAGCTTAAAGTGTGTGTTTCTTTTGAATGTTAGAGCATTTGAGTGCTTGTTTGTAGCAAGCGGGAGATTTGATTCATTTGTGTACGCTTATACTTAATTCGTGGCAGGTGAAGCATTAGTGTAATTAACCTTTACATATTCAGACACTCTGCCACAAAATTATGAGCTCGATTTTATTTTATTCTCTTTTTTATTAATTATGCGCTTTATAATGGCAAAGCATTGACAATTAGCCTACAATGCGCTGATAAAACAATTTTCTTTGTTATTTTAAATCTCTGGCACCTGCTCGAGCAAGTCGACATTACTCATACGCCCCGGTGTACGGCATGTGTATGTGAGCAAAAAAAAAAAAAGTTAATGGCAAGCAACTCATTGACGTCAATTGTTTGCTTACGCATTTATGTATGTAAAAAAATTTACTCTATTCTTCTTCTTTGCTCTCTTCTTCTGCCGATTTTCTTCTGCTTCGAGCTGTTTTTTGCTACGTTTTCCGCTTTTGCTGTTTTTTTCTGTCATCATCATTGGTTAGACATATCCTGTCGTGTTGCATGTGTATGCTAACTAACACAAAGAGTAAGAGATTTACAGATTTTCGAATTGTTAAGTGTGGCAGTTGTTCATAAAAAGTTTTGAAATGTTTAGAAAAGCGTTTGAATTTTTGTGTTAACGCAAAAAATCTTTTTTGTTGCAAGTTTAAATCGATAAAATTGATTGAATTGAAGGCGGAGTTGATGAAGGACTCTGTGGTTGCTTGCTGACAGCAGGTCTTGTTTTTTTTTATTATTTTGAGATGTAAGGTGGCAACACTTATATCACTACCGGACGTATTACATAAGTGAACTTTAAGGAATACTCCGTTAAGCTCCAATTCCGAACGATTAAACTTGAAGAGGGTTTGATTGCGTTTTTTGTTCTTTAAGAAAATAAAGAAGTTTTTAAAACAATTGAGGGCGATACTTGTTTGTTGAAAAAAAAAAAAAAAATATGGAATTCACTCATTCACGTTGTCGCTCTAAATGATTATTCTGATACCTCACCTCCATTACACACTTCATTTGCTTTGATCTGCTTATAATTATAAACATTTACATACTCACAATTATAAAACATCAAAATTTACATAATAATTTGCCACATGTGGCAGTAGAAGCAACAGCAGCTACATCAATACCCAACACAGCTTACGCAATTGTCCCCAATGGAGGAATGACAACTTCCATTTGACATCAAAGCGATGTCAAGTGGAATAATGACAGCAAATAAACAGCTGGGGTGAAGGAGTAAGACAGTGAGTGAGTGAGTGAAAGAGTAATTAAGGAAACGTGAGATGGGCTCAAAGGTATTACAGGAAGAAAAAAAAACGGGCAAGCAGATGGTGCATACATACAAACATAGTTGGCAAAAACATCAGTGTAATAACGGAACGGTACATCATTTGTTTTTGTACATATTCATCTACGAGTATATGGAGCTGTGGATGTATGGATGTGTGCACGCATGTTTGCGTGTTTATTTGCCAGTGTGAACATAACAGCCATTAGACGCATATAAACACCCGCATAAAAGCTAACAAAAACGGCAAGCAAGGTGTCGGTTGGCTTCGTTTGTATCGCAGGCTTCAACTACTGCATTAGGAAGAGGAGGAAGTGCCTTGGTTCAGGGTATATGTATACTAATTTCAATTGGATTTTCACCTTCTATGTGCAAAAGAAAACATTTTCTAATATTTTCCAAAAAACAAAAAAAAAAAAAAAAAAAAAATTGGTCGAAACTACTCTTTCGTGAGGACGATAATGGGTGGTAATGTTAAACACCACTCTCCCTCATAAAATCGCTCTAACTCAAAATTTCGCTCAGATATGAATTTTAAAACTTTTTTCACGCTCAAAAAACTTGGAACTGGCTATCGATGAGACATTAGTTTTCCGACGAATAGATCGACAGACATACATAATTGTATGAGGTAGGTTTTGTCGAAGACTGAGACTGAGCGCTACTCTGTCCAAGGTCGATTAGAGGTTCCAGATATGTTAAGATTGAATACACACAAGCACGCGGACTGAGGTGTTGAGAGAGCAGCAGCTTTCCGTAACGACGAAGTGAGATGGTGGAAATTGAGAAAGAGAGGTGTATAGGCGTCGACGCGGTAGCTGGCAGCGGCTGGTATCGGAGATTTTCAGAGGAGGTTGAGCGGCAATGGATAAGGGGAACTCAGAGCGGCTGAGAGCTGCCAGTGGTTGTAGTGGCAGAAGGCAGCTAGCGTGGATAAGAGGAGAGCAGTACCAGACGTTTGGCAGTGGAGAGAGCGGTGTTGGTGACGGAGCAACTCCTATAAATTACGGGTATAACTTACGGATAAACTTAGAGGGCTACGCTACCGCTGGCTTGCCTACGGAGGCTGTTTCTAACTGCTCTCTTCGGCCCTTTTATATGCCTGCAGTGATAAAACGGTTGAGAATTACCATGCTTGCTATTGGTAGGCAACTAAACTATTGCTTGCTGGTGGTTAATTTGCGCTATTGTCCTAGAGGCAATTTAGGCGCAAGTTGTCAGATGTTACAGTGGGGACTGTACTATTGCAATGCTACAATTGCTTCATCAAGTATATAGCCGATGTGACCGCCCACCTTTCTGCTGCATTTGTGCCTTATTCCACTGCTATGTAGGGTATACAAAAAACGTGCAACATTTTAATGAAAAAACGGCGTCCATGTCTTGCGTGTGAGTTGTGTTATGTTAGCTTTTTGTTGTGTTTAAACGTGTTTTTCCGTCATTATGCGCACACGCTAAATGAGCGTTGTTTAACAAGCGCTTACGCTGATGCTGCGCGTTTGTCCTCCACGCCACGGCGGGAGGGAGGGAAGTAGGCCGATATTATGTTTTCAACGTATCTGGAGCAGAAATACAATTATTAGACTTTGTAGCTGTAGTTGTTGTCAGTGCGTATGCATGTATGTCTTTCTGTTTCACATTCACATTCTAGTTTTGCATGTGTTTCTGTTTTTGTTGTCCGTTTGCAGTTGTTAGTTGGCAAGGCATAGAACATTTGCTGTGTAAGCACGTAAGTGGGTGTGAATAGATGTATGTATGTACGTATATAGTTATGTGCCTTCATATGCAGATATGTAAATGCGGGCATAGTCGTTGATGTGTTTATACCAACAGCAATTAGTCTGGCAGTCAAGGCTGTTTAACCAGCATGATAACAAGCGCTGCGGAGGCGTTGTACGAAGGAAAACAAAAACCAACTACATAAGTAAAAAACTAATGGCTTTTGCTGGTGGTGAATGCGTGCGGTATGCTAAGGCAGACGCAGGAGGCGCTGTTATCAATTACAGGTGGAAAATAAATAATAATAATAATAATACAATGGCGCTATTATAACTCTGACGAGTTTCATGGCCGAGCTTCTCTCCCAATTCGAGGTGTGCTCCTTTTTGTTTTTCTACTAATTGGGTGGACCTACAGTTTTAGGCTGGCTCCGAACGGCGAATGCATTTTTTGTGAGAAGCTTTTTCATGGCAGAAATACACTCGGAGGGTATGCCGCCCACTGCCGAGAGGTGACCGCTGCTCTTAAAAAACCCAATAATTGGATTTTTACTAATTAGAAATTTTTGTTTTTTTTTTTTGTTTTTGGTGTTTGCTCGGACTGGGGTTTGAACCCGAGACCTCTGATATAGCAGGCGAGCACTCTACCCACTGCACCACAGCGGAAAATAAATACACATAAATACAGTCAACACTCACACTAAGCGCTTGGGATATGCTAAATAAAGGGAAAATTTATTCCAAGTGGAAAATAAGCAGGGAGGAAATGGCATTAATTTATTTCTAATAAAAAAACGAATTATTTAGCATTTAATTGTTTCGCTATTTATTTTATCTGTGTAAATGAACTTTTTACTTCATTCTCTTTTTCTTGCAATGCCACAATTTTGTTTCTGTTTCGCTTGTAGTTTGAATTGTTGCGTTAGTCGCTTTTGCCTTGCGTTATTTGGCCACAGCATGCAAAAGGCAAGACGCTCAACCCATTCGCAAGTGTTCCGACATCGGCCCACATAAAAAGCACATAAAAGGCAGCAGCTGTGTGTAGGCGTCTCAGAAATACACACAAACGAATTTGCTTTGAAAAAAGAGCAACAAAAGTAATATTAACAATCTCGTTTCTTCTATTATTTGGCCATTGAACTTGCCAGCGGCTGTAACTCCGCACAGAAAAATAATTGAAATAAATTGGCATTTATATCTTCCTATTTGGTTGGGTTAGCGAAATAAATGCTGTACTTTATTATTATTAGTTATATTTTCGTTCAGTTACACAATTTGTGACGTAGCGTTACGATAATACAGCCCCCACAGTAACATCCCACAACAAGCGCCTAAAAGCCCTCTAGGAAAATAGTGCAAATACACCACCAACAAGCAATGGAATTTCGTTGCCTAGCAATAACAAACAAGCACGGTAATTCAACCATGGCTTAGCAAGGGCAATGGAGCGCAGCCTTTTTGGCATTAGCCAGCCGTTGCCTCTGCTAAATGATGGCAACCAAGCAGCCTTCACGACATCCGATCCTCCTCCACTTGGCCAAGGCTCTGGCTGTTACCAAGGGGAAAATCATTGCGACGGTCGGGCACACCTCCTCTCAGTCTTCCAACTGGCCCACGGGTTAAGGTTGGTACAGCTCCGCTCTCTATTCAGCACCTTCCAGTATTTTGCAGCCATCGCGAAGGGGTTGTTCAGCACGAGAGCCAGTAACGAGTCTCCGTAGGTTATATCCACAGCCTATAGGAATTACGCCGTCACCAAAATCGCCTCTCCGCTGACATACGCCTGGTACCGCTCCCTCTCCCATCCACGCTAGTCGCCCTCTTCTACAACGAACGCTGGCCGCTTTCAGCCGCTCTCAGATCGCTGTGTCCATTGCCGCTCAACCTCCTCCGATAATCTCCAATACCAGCCGCTGCCATCCACCCCGTCCACGTCTATAAACCTCTCCTTCTCTCGTCTCACCATCTCGCTCTTTCGTTACGGAAAGCTGCTGCTCTCTCAACACCTCAGGCCGTGTGTGTGTATGTGTGTTGGACTTTAATACCTAAATATAGTGTTCTTATTCAGTGGGGGCTTATAGGATCTCTACTTGACCTTGGACAGCCTGATTTATGGCAGAAACCAAATATGTTTATTGCGCCTAAATGTGCCTTAAAGAGTTCTAATGCAGCAAAACTGTTCACGGACTAAACTAAATCTATGCCGTCTCCTTTTTACTTTAACATGACTTGCATATTAATCTTCTTTCAGCACATACTAAAAGATAGCAGAACAACTGACTTTTGTTATTATTAAGGCATGTGATCAACATGACAAAGAACGCTGTTGAAGGACAACAAATAAGCACAGTACATTCATTCACATGGCGGTACTATCGCGTTCAAGAGCTGTTAAGAAATTACAATAATTCTTCTAAGCAATTATTGATTTTAGAAAACTACAATCAGCAATAATTGACTTGCAATGAATTTGTTTGCAATAAAATTTATTAAATTTTTTTTCAATTTAACTGATTGCAACACAATTTGATTGCAATTTTTATAGCTCTGCTAATGGTTTCTATTGTTGTTTTTGTTGTTGTTTAGTTTTCTGCCTTTAACAAAAATCTTTTTTTTTTCTTCTACTATTTTGACAGCTTGACAACTCAACAATATTGAAATGTGTCTCTATCTATCTATCGGTCTCTTTGTTTGTTTGTTTGGCTGTTTGTCAGTCAACTGTGAATGGTATAGAAATTTATAAGGTCATCGATGTCAAGTCAAAATGATGAGTTTCATGCGCTAAATCTAAATTGCTTTCGTAGCAGTTCAAGAGGAAAATATTTATGTATGATCGATTCAATACAATGGAAAATATATGTGTATGTATTTACTCACAGATGTGTTACATCCCAGCAGTATTTGAGGTAAGGAGGTGCATATTCAGTAGAATATTCAGTATGAAAAATACACTGAAACTGAGTTCAAAAATCATGCCTGAAAAAATAACTGAACACGCAGTGAAAACATCAGGTGTATTGAAATATATGCTATGGAAGTTCTCCCTGCGTAGTCAGCCCTTTTTTCATATGGAAACTCTCCCTTCTCGTTCGGCAGTTTTTAGGTAGTTGATTTTCGACGCCACCTCTATATAAAAACGAAAGCGAAAGTTCAGATTTTGGAACTACATCTCTACTGAATATTCAGTAGGAAATATGTGCTGTGCCGAACGAGAAGGGAGAGTTTCTGTAGGAAAAAAGGCCTGAATACGCAGGGAGAACTTCCATAGCATGTATTTCAGTACACCTGATGCTGAAAAAATAACTGAACACGCAGTGAAGACATCAGGTGTACTGAAATACATGCTATGCATATTCAATAGAATATTCATTATGAAAAATAGCCTGAAAGTAAGTTCAAAATTCATTGCTGAAAAAATAACTGAACACGCAGTGAAGACATCAGGTGTACTGAAATACATGCTATGGAAGTTCTCCCTGCGTATTCAGGCCTTTTTTCCTACAGAAACTCTCCCTTCTCGTTCGGCAGTTTTTATGTAGTTGATTCTCGACGCCACCTCTATATAAAAACGAAAGGGAAAGTTCAGATATTAGAACTACATCTCTACTGAATATTCAGTAGGAAATATGTGCTGTTTTCCAGCTGATAAATACTGCTGGGTATTTATATTTGATAGATGATGGATAAGCGTTTAGTGTGAAATGTGTTTAATGGAATTCTGCGTTTGTTCGTTTGTTTGGCGCCGTGAGAATGTGAATAAGCACAATAAAATATGATGGCATTGTGAGTGAATAGCGCTGCAGGAGTTTGGCGAAATTAATACCATAAGCATTATAATGAGCAGTTTTGTCAACACAAAGCAAAATTATTGGCTCATAAGTTCTATGAAATTAAATGCCAAATAAAAGACGAGAAATATGATTTTGTGTTTATTAATGAATTCTGGCATAATTACATCGCCCGCTTTGTACGCCTTCAATCATAAGCACGTGCGAGTATTTTTGATAAATTGTCTCCAATTCCAAAGTATGCGCCAAAGCAAATAAAACGCGTCTTTAGTGAAAATTTGCATAACAGAATAACGCAATAAAGCAATAACGCATTTTATATGCAAAGTATTTAGGTGGAATAATTTTGTATTTACATAATAATTGGTAAATCCAAGAAATTTCTTTAAATTCAAAATCAAATTAAAATACCACAAACATAACGACGAGCAGTGGGCGGCGGACGTGCATTGGTCATGGAAAACGAATAACACGTTTGGAAATGGAAAATTTATTGCATAAATACATACCGACAAATATATAAACATAAAAACAGAATGTGAATAAATTAAAAAGAAAAATGTTTATATTTTAATTCCACGAAGGAGCGGTGCTCATTTGCATTGGACTCTGGGGGCATTGAAAGGAAAAAGAAAGCGCTAGCCAAGAAGGGTAGAGCACTGGAAGAGGCTGCCTGCTTGGGGGTTTGCTGAAGGAAACAAAAAAAAAATGGATAACTAAATAGATGGGTTGGAATTTCTCATTAAAGCGGTTATGCAAAACTATTTTTGTCTCTTGTTAGTGTTCCACTTTAACAAATTTCACATGATCGTCTGCACTTCCTAATAGCACGCGGAAAAGTCGTTTCGGGCGCTTCTTCATTGTATATGGTGAAAATCACTTGTTGGCAGTTTCTTAGCTTTGCTTTCTTTCTTATATGGAATCACCCTCTAAGTATATTCATACGCATCCTATCGGCTTGTGTGTGGATGCTTTGCCTCGTCTTCTACGGTGTCTCTTGGCGGTAACTCATCGATTGTGACATATGATTTCCTGTGTCTCCTTTTAATTTTTTTTCTTATTTTCCCCATTTTTTTATGCGGACGTTTGTTTTTTTCTTTTATTGTTGTTGTTTCTTTTGTTGTCCTATTTGCTTTATTTATGCGACATTTTTAAAACTGAAACTGAGACTTTCAAGAGATTTGACCGCACTTTATGTGTGTGCCCAACAAGCAACGAAAGTGGCTCCAGCTGCAGTGGCTCAGCTGTTTGTCTTTTTGTTTGCGTGTGTATTAAGAGCCACTGCTGCTGGCACATAAATGTAAACGTGACACAAATTAATTGCTTTCGTATTTAATGCTTTTTCTGCTATTTCTTCTTACACCTATTTTAGTTGCTTCAATTTCAACTTCCTTTTTCCTCTTTCCCTCTTTTCCTTTTCTGCTTCTTCTTCTTCTTCATCTTCTTCTTCTTCCACTTCTTCCTTTTTTTCTTCTTCATCTCCCTCTTCTTCTTTTTCTTCTTTTTATCGCTTTCTTATTTCTCAATCTCAATCTCATTTGCTATCTTCATTTACAGTTGTCGCTGAATCAGAAACAAACAAAAAAGCGAACTGGACATGGAATGGACAGAAGACAAAGTAGACACTACCCTGCAGCGAAAGTCCAAACTAGTCAGCCAACCTACCAGTTAACTGACTAGATAAATTATGGGAGTTGCCCAACTAGATTCATAGGGGACAAATTGAGATTAGTTATGAAACAAGAAGTTTTGCCAAAAAAAAGGATTTTAAATTAAAAACGAATGTATCCGGGGTTTCTGGAGGTGCAATGAACACGTATGCAGTAGAAGTAAAGCAACTTCTTTATTGTTGTTGTAGTATTAGAACCCTGCGTAGTAGGCCCCTTCTAGATTTAGTTGGTTGCAAATTGTTAGATCATTAAATCAGGTGAATGCCACAAATATAACATAGTTTGAGATGTTAATATAGCCCTGTATATTAGATACTACTTCAGCCATAGAAAAAAGTACATGATATGTTTGTATAAAGTCAGAAAATCATCAATATAAATGTCAAGCTTAGAATGGTCAACGTGTTACTTATTCACAATGTTAATTTACCTAAATATTTAATATGCAAGATCACAATCTAATGTGCCTGAATTCTTTAATTTAAATATCATACTCTAATAACTAAATAAATGTATTAGAAACTTTATTTTGCAATTTTTATTTTCATTGGAGTAGCATGTAAAACTAGTCAGTCAACTGGTATAGTTCTGATATCTACACTGACTAGTCGGCAAATTGGTATGATGCTGATGTGTATATTGACTAGTCAGTCAAGTGGTATGATGCTGGTGTGGATACTGACTAGTCAGTCAAGTGGTATGACTCTGGTGTGGATACTGACAATTGCCATTTCCTAGGTCATCACCGTGTTAAAAATACCAGTTGCTAATATGGAAAAAAGATAGATGGCTGACTAGTTGAGCTGTATGGCCAACTAGTTGTCAATTAGTTTAAAACTAGTTGATTTCGCTGCAGGGCACACACACACACCGCAAAAAAAAACTAATTAAAAGCCATGCCATTCAAGCGGAAGCAGAAGAAGAAGCCAAAGGAGCAGCAGGAGCATAAATGTGAAGGTAAACGCATGAAGAAGACAACCGAGAATATCAAGCTAAAATGTTTAAATGAAACGACGAAATGATTTAGAGCGCAGGTGATGCGTGGGGCGAGAGGTGTGTGAAGGTGATGCTATGCTGAGTCGGACGGGAAGGTGTGTCGAGGTGTTGGTGCAGTGCTGTCAGTGGCAAGAATAGCAGCGCATCTGTTGCCGGCAATATCCTGCAGCAAAATACAGTTGCAGTTCACTGCTGCTGATGGAGAAAACTTGAAAATGTTTGATTATTTTACAATAAGCGGAAATCGAAATTCAGCTAAAGAAAAAAATACTAGAATTTTCCTTACAGCACTTGCAATGCACTAAGGTTTGATTTTGTTTTTTTTTTTTGTTAACTAATTAGTTGATGGTTGGAAGCGTTTGTGCAAAAGCGGAAGGAAATGCTGAAGAAAGTATTTGAAGAAAATGAAGGTTAGTATAAAATGCCGTGTATTTGTTTTTTGCTCAACAGGTCTTTAATTGTGATGCAATTTAAAATTTTCATAAGCCAGACGGTTGAAACATAAATTAAAGTTTGCTTTTGCCAATAATTACATTTTCTTGCCGACCCCTCTCAATTGACCCTTCCCCTTCCACTTACAAAAAAATATGTTTACATAAATCGCAACTACTTTCAATCTATTTGGTAACAAAATTTAATAAGTATTAAATTCTACTTAACGCCAGATAATTATCATATGAATTAGGCAGAGCAATTACTATGCATATGCGGGTGGTTAAAGGTCATCTTCTTTTGCTCAGCAGCATGCAACACTTGCATAAATTAAACACACACAACAAAAAAAAAATCGAAATTAGATTAGAAAGCACAGAGCGAGGGAGAGAGACAGAGAGAGTCATGCGTTGAGGATGAGGATGAGGGTCATTTGGGTAAAAAAGGATATTGAAAAAGAAAATAAATATGTAATTCAATTGGGGAATATACATATATCGCTAGCTTAGAGTGCAAATTGGCTAAGTCCCTTTGCGTATCACTGAATACCAAGGAGTAGATATATGACAAGTATGACAGACCTGCTTTACATGGTGCATATCTGTTTAATTTTTCTAGGGTTCTACATAAAAAAAAACACTTTTTCATAAAAGTGGACTTAGCCAATTTGAACTCTAAGCTAGTGATGTATAAGAGCTGCGAACAGCAGGACATAAATATATATGTATATGAAGCTATGTACATACACATATATGTAGAAGAGTGTACGGCAGAAAATGCGTAGAAAATTTATTTTTAATTCCACATTCCATCATCCCAAGATGACATGGAGACTGGCAATGGGTTAAAGGCTAAATGTGTGAGTGAGTTAAAGGCTGAAGGGTCGATGGCAGGTACATGTTCCAGTGTGTGATTTCTATGTTCAGTTTCACTATTTATTTTTTGTACTTTAGTTGGTTGTAGTTGAAACATAGAGACACTGGTGTGAGAGGCAACATCTTTAGTCCCTACGCTTTTCTCTGTCTCCCCTTGGATTTTTTTTTATCACGCCACATGCGTCAAGGCACCATAAATATTGAGCAAAACTCTTCTGTCTTCGCTACTGTCTTGAACTTTTCCGAAGTTACTATGAAAACAAAATATATAAATAAGATTGTGGCAATTTGCAATAATCGCTTAAGTTGAAAAATATGATTTAGAGATAAATTGATTTTTTTATTCGAAGGCGTTTCTTTACAAATCAAAAAAGTCGATTAAAAACTATGGACGCAAAATCAGTGAGCCATCTAAAATGTTAGGATCAAATTTTGTAAATAAAACAAAATGTCATGAAGAAATTTGATTAAATATATATGTACATCTACTTTGGCTGTTATAGCAAGTTTATTATTATTTATATCTTTTGATTGAATTAAGCTATAAGCATGGGGGTTTTACAGAAATATAGAGTTTTAAAAGGAGAATAACGTGGTATGTATATATAACTCGAAATCTTCCTAAGTCGACTTAAGCGGTTATTGCTTGTGGCCACAGAAATAAGTAAAAAAATTAAGTATTTACTATTAACGGACCTTTTCTTCTCGCTTCTCGAAGAGTGATCATATCAACACGCAACATTTCCAGTTCTAGCTCCCATTTTTTTATTATACATACGTGCGCTGGCAATTTCTTGCATATAAAATTATTAACTAAATATTTTTTAAATCACTTAAATAATTGCGCATATACATATATTTAAAATTGCCTTTTTCCGCACATTTATTTCTCTGCAGCCCATTTCAATTTGCTGCTGTACAGTCATTTTCCTGCTCGCTTGCTCTATAAACATACACAGTATGTATTACATACATACAAACAAGCGTCCTTACACAATTCATGTGCTATTCCGATTTGGTACCAGCAAATGCCATTAGCACATTTTTTCGAACAATTGCAGCGCTGCACATCCACCCCCAGCTGTCCTCTCCGCGACCCTTTTTCGTTGGCCACCAAACACCTGCTGGGTTTTTTTTCTGTCACTCGATTCGCTTGCTTTTAAAATGTTTGCTCTGCAACTCAGCCACTCTGTGGTGCGGCGCTGAAAGCTTCGTGCCGTTGCATAGTTATGAGCTTGTTTTGCGTTAAGCGAAAGCAAAAAAAGAAAAAACGAAATTAAACAGAAAAGAATGGAATAACGGTACAAAAAGTGGCCAATCTGTGCCGCAAAATGTGCAACATTAAATTGGTGGGCTCTTGATTTTGGTGGTGTGGGTGTGGCTGGTGCTATTGGTGGTGGTGGTATTAGTGATGGTGTGATGGCATATCACACCGGATGCCATTTCTACCATTCCACGCCATTCAATCTCTTCACAAGTATTTGACTCTTGCATTGCTTTTCAATAAATTTTCTATCACTTTAGTGAACTTTGCTTTTTTAACACGCTTTTATTAATTTCACCTGTATGTATGTATGTATGTATGTATGTATGTATGTATGTATGTATGTATGTAATTTCTAGCTGCTGTCTAAATATATGCAACACATTTTACTAATGAGATTAGATTATAACCACCGCTATGTTCCAACAGATGGCGTGCGTGTATTTATATTTTTAAAATATTCACTTATTTGTAATCGTTTGGAAATTGTGCCACAGCATAAAATTATTTGTTCTCAATTCGATTATTTATGCAAGCACTAAAAATAATTTTGCTTTCATTGGGTTTTAGCTTGAATTTTTAATATTTGTTTTGGATAGCAGAAGTTTTTGTTTTTATTATGAAAATTATTTTTTTTTACTTTATCTTTATTCTGGGTTTGAGTCTAATTTGGTTTTCTTTGTGACGCTCGCAGTGGTGCATATCAACTTGAAGCAAATTTCTTTCGGTCTTATACAAAACCCGAAGGTCGGCTGCCACACTTTTCTTAGCTAAAACAGCAATCGATCGCATACAAACTTCAGCACAAATCGCAATTTTTGCGTAAATTTTTTCCATTAAAGCAATGAAAAAAAGAAAAAATAGAATATTCAGTATTTATCTTACGAACCAGTGTTTGCTTGAACATTCAACCAAAATACAATTCTGTGATTCATCACCCCTTTCAAAACCTTTAACGCATTGACATAACAAATATCACTTGCTGTACATGCGGTGGCAGTGGAGGCAATATTTTCTATTAATTTCTGAGCTATCATAAATCAAAGAAATGTTCCCCTAACATACAAACAAACATGCATATGTTCATATGTGTATATATGAATACATGTGATGATACTTATTTGAATAAGCTTTCGTAGGAAAGGAAAATAATGATGCTGCTGATACCACATGGTACGCCATGGCGTATGAGTAACCAATTGGTCTGACTAGCGCGTGTGCGATTTTGTGCAGAACAGAAATAGCACTAAGAAATCATAAGCAAAAACGAAAACGAAAGCGTAATAAAAAAAAACACACATTCGTTTGAAGTTGAACGCACACATGCGCATGTAATACTAGTGAGTGCTTGTGTGGCGCCGTAAAGTATGTGAAGCGAAATGAATGCGCAGAGGAAATGATTTCTCGAAAAAGGCTTTTTGCGCTTTGATATTTTAATTTACGAGGACTGTTTGATAAGTGCGTGACGTTTTGAACTTGGCGGCCAGTAATTTTGAATTCAACACAGCCCACTGCCGTAAGTGAATTTCATGTGCTGAATAAGCATTATTTTTTTCGTAAAAAATCCATGAAGGAAACTAAGGAAAGGCTTGAAAGGCTCCATAATTTTCAATAGTTCAAAAGTGCTTTATTGAATTACGTTGTGGTCGTAATAGCACAAGTGATGCCTTTCAGGTCGCCCAAAACAAGTATGTAGTCACATCAGAAATCGTCGACAAAATCCATGGAATGATATGGGACGATCGTAGAACGAAATTGCGTGAAATAGCCGAGACCACAGGCGTCTGAACTGAGTGCATACATCACATGTTACATAAATCATTAGACATGAAAAGGATATCCGCGCCAAGGCTGCCGCGACTGCTTATACTCGATAATAAGCGTAATTGTGTGATAACTTCAAAGGAGTGTTTTTGCAAAATCCGAACGAATTTTTGTGCCGTTTTATTACCGCAGATGAAATTTGCATGCATGAAAACACACCAGAAACCGACGAACAATCAAAACATTGGATTTTTGCGGTTGTACGTGCACCAAAGAAGCCCAAAGTGGGTATGTCGGCCAATAAGGTTATGGCTGCAGTTTTTTTTTTGGATGTAAGAGGTGTAATTTACATTTTGAAAAGGGTAAAACAATTACAGGGGAATATTGCTCAGAGATTTTGGGCAGCTTCGATCTGGATTTGAAGCAAAAACGACCGCATTTGGCAAGAAAAAAATTCTGTTTCATCTTGACAATGCACGACCGCACACGTGTGTAGTCGCCATGGCAAAGGTTCATAAATTGGGTTACAAATTGCTAACTCACCCACCATATTCTCCAGATTTAGGCCCCTACGACTATTTGCTGTTTCCAAGCCGGAAGAAATGGTTGGGTGGTAAGAGATTCGGTTCAAATGAAGAGGTCATTACAGAAAAAATGCATATTTTGAGACTTTTGAAAAATCCTATTTCTGGGAAGGACTAAGTGTATCGAGCTAGAAGGAGATTATGTTTAAAAATAAATAATAGCTTAAAAAAACTAAAAAACACGCTTTAATCTTAAAAATCGTACTAAAAATTGAGAAATAATTTAATTAGAAACAAAATGATGAACGAAAATATAAGTATTTAAGGAAAAGCGTGGGGTGCTCAGTATGTCAAAAAATATTTAAAATCGGTGTTTTTTTACTAATAATTTTATTTTGACTTTTTTGATATTTCATATATCGTACTCTTTAATTTCGCAACTAGGTATATTTTTGTACTAGTTGTACGAATCGAATATTTTCATGTTCAAATATTATTGAGCACCCCCACGCTTTTCCTTAAATACTTATATTTTCGTTCATCATTTTGTTTCTAATTAAATTATTTCTCAATTTTTAGTACGATTTTTAAGATTAAAGCGTGTTTTTTAGTTTTTTTAAGCTATTATTTATTTTTAACTTTTTAGTGAAATTTTTCATTAAAGGATGTTTTATGAGGACGCGAGAATAAAAGTAAAAAGAAGTCTGATGGGATGTGGTGTTCTCCGAAATAGATCTACATACATATGTATTTATAACTTCTACCAAAAATCCCAATATGCAGTGAAGTAAACTAACTTATTATGCAATATTTTCCAAACCCTTTTATTCAAGGTTTTCCAAACTAGTTTGGAAATAAAAATTTCCCAAACGTTTTGTTATAGGTATTTTACAATCAGAAAGTGAAGAGAAGTTGAGGTGAAGCATTTGAAAAGAACAAAAAAAAAAGAAACCTGATTGAATAAATTCGAATTTAGACAACAAAGTTCCGAATACGATTGTAGCATAATGGTGAGGTATGCTGCCTACGGACCAAGGAGCTCAGGTTCGAGTCCCGAGTGGCGCATTTTTTTTGTTTTTTTTTTTTTTTTATTTTTAATGAAATTTTTTTCACCTCACGTTTACAAAACATTGTATAAAAATTGCTTTCCAAACGTGAAATGCAATTATAGAATTAGGGTTCCTTTTCGTTGATTCAGCACATGAATTACAAACAAAACCAGTTCTTGCTTTGCATACGTATGTATGTACATGCGGCTGATTTCATTGCAAATACAACAAACCCAAAACAGAAAGCTTCAAGCTTCATTTTTGAGTGAATTTATGCATTGAGTTTATCGCTATGAGCGATCGCTGGCTGTTGTGCGTTAGTTCGCTCGCTATTTGAGTGGTTATACGTTTTTCTTTGAACATTTGTTTGTGATTTGAGAAGAATGTATTTTTGAGCGTTCGTGAGTGAGTTTTTCCGTACCCTGAAAGCTTGTTACTTATTGGCTTATATACGGGAGTGAATGAAATTCGTAGAGGCTATTTTGAGGAAAGGTATCATAAAAGCCACAATGAAGCCTGAAGTATAATTTTGAATGTCCTACTATATGATGCCGTTGGGCTGTTGATGTCATGTTTCGAATCCGGAGGAGAATAGGAATAATATAGAGAACACAATAAAAGTGAATGTTTGAAAGATATAATAATTTAGTTAAATGTTACAACTTTTAGGATGGGATGAAGTTACATACATACATACATACATACATACATACATACATACAGGTGAAGCTAATAAAAGCGTGGTAATAAAATGAATTTTTATAAATAAATGCTATTCAGAGCTTTGTGGCCGGCGAAGTTTAAAGCGAAAACAAGTTTCCTTTCCTTTATTTCTTAGTAAAATGTCACGGACTCCTCAAATAACCCTCGTACATACCTTTTTCTAATGGCAGCAGCTTTAATACATTGGTATTGGGCAAGATACATACATACACAAACATATCTAATTGAGCTTGTTTCTACTCTTTGTCAAATTTTTTTGGGTTACTTTTTGTTGTTGTTTTTTTTTTTTTTTAAAGAAACATCTTCATTTATCGAAATTGTCAACATGTGTCATTAATACAAAACATCAAAAATTAAGATGAAACACATGCCCAAAGAGAGACAGACAGACAGACAGACAGACAGACAGACGGTGGCCTGCAGCGACGGTTTTAGCAAAAGGTTCACCACATATACACGTGTGTACAAAGAAAACCGATATGAATGTTAAAACTTGGCAAAAGAAAAGGTCTGTTTGGGTGTATGTTTGAGTTATGAATCTGCGCTGGTGTTGTGAGCTGAAACGCTGGCCAGAAGGGAAGGAAAAAAAAACGGATGGTTACAAATGATGTGCGTTGTAATATAACAAGCGTCATTAATCAAAACAAAAGACATTGAAGTGGGGGGACACGCGCAGACAAAAAAGTTGCAATTGCTCAAGGCACACACAAACACAGCATAAGCAATACGTAAGCCATGCATAAGCGACCAATGCAAGAAAAGAGCAAAATGTCAGTAACGCAAAACGCAAAACGCCAACGTCGTCAATGCCAATGCAGATTGCGTAAAGAGCTGCAAAAAGGCAAAGCCATGAAAAACCGATGATACATTTTAAGGCAAAGCGTGACAGAGGTCTGCGGGCGGCTGTTGCCAAAGCAGGTCGGCTGCCTTAACTGCCACAGCAACCATTGAAGAAGCATGTCGATGTCAGTAGTAACAGCTGTGTTGTATTGTATAACGAACGAGAGTGCCAGCGAGTCAAAGTGCCAGGTCCTTGCCTGTGGAAAAAGCAACAACAGCAGCAGCAGCATTCCCAAGCGCACTTTGGCAAACGTCAACATTGTGCTACGTGCTTTTGTGCTTTTGCTTGCTGTGGAAAAGTAAAATAACGCAAGCAAAAAAGGAAGACGCAAAACGAAAAGCAAAAACAGTAGCAAAAACTAAGCTCGCATAAATCGGTGTGGGTTGCGGCAAAAGAAACTGAAGCATTAAATAAGAGCTAGTTTAAAGAAAATCACATTAAAAAGTGTTAGTTTGTAAATATCATGCTTATACGAGCTAATCTTTGTAGAAGAACGCTTTAGGGAGGTCTGTGGCTAATAAAAGTCGGGAGTGTGGCGCTAAAAAGATAAAAAAATCTTTAGATTCCACGTAGGTACGTAGACCAAAAAATAAATTTCATGGTTGTGAGTTAGTGAAAATTTAGGATGTTTTGACATGGAGGGATTAAGGCGCAATTACCTTTTCCATTCGGCGATTGCTATATTTTAGACAATAACCCTTTTTAGGTAAGGCTTTTGTAGCCGAATGCTGTTTATTTTTCTTCTACTTCATCATCCTCTTCTTTCGTATGTGTTATCGCCGCTAAAGTGGAGCATTTCTGTATATAAATACACATATATACATACAAACCCACCAAAGGAATCTACGCCTCAGTAAAGGTTAATTCCAGAAGACATAAAGGCTTAGAAAGAAAACCTGAAAATTCTAAGCGAACAAAAATTGTATGGGTAAGGCTTTAAATAAGGCTGATTTTCCTGTGTTGATGTCATCAGGCTCTCTCTCTCTCTTCTCTCTCTCTCTCTCTCTCTCTCTCTCTCTCTCTCTATCTGAGAGGAAACCTTATTTCTAAGGCTGATCAGCCATGGGAATAATAAAATAATAATACACTGGCGCGTTTATAACTCTGACGAGTTTTATGGCCGAGCTAGTCTCGCAGTTCGAGGCGTGCTCCTTAAAATTTTTCTTACAAATTGGGTTGACCTACAGTTTTATGCCGACTCCTAACGAATGCGTTTTATGTGAGAAGCTTTTTCATGTCAGAAATACACTCGGAGGGTATGCCGCCCACTACCGAGAGGTGACCGCTGTTTTTTTTTTTACTAATTAGAAAACTTTTTTGGTGTTTGCTCGGACTGGGGTTAGAACCTCTGGTATGGCAGGCGAGCACTCTACCCACTACATCACAGCGCCATGGGAATAAGGCTTAAATACCTAATAAGGAATAGTAAAAATGTGTTTTTTGTTTAGCTGCATAATTCACACTCATTTTACTCTCTTTCCTGTCTCTGTGCATGCTTGCTCATAAAACTTAACTCCTTCTCTCGCTATTTGATATAAGAGCGAGTAAGAGAAAATTAAGTATTAAAACGTTCGGAGCAGAGAGAATGAGCGCATAAGCAAGCAGCGCTGTCAGCTTATGCCAGCTTAGGCTTCAGCTATAAGCCTAACCTTTTTGCTGAGAAGCTTTACACTAACTAACTATGTTAAATTACTGCTTTATAAATATCCATAAAATATTTCATATATCATCCTTTCACTCGCACACACATCCACACATTTGCAATTACACATACACATGTTTGTGTCAAAATGTAATGTTCTGCCATTCACTTTACTTCATCCAACTCATTTTTATCGCTACGAAAAATAGCAGCAGATTTAGTTTGATTATCTGACCGAAGCGGAGTTTGCTGTGTTTTTGTTGTTACTTTTATAACTGTTATTGTTGTTGTTACTGTTGTTGTGCTTGTAGTTGTTATTTAGTTGTTGTGCTTTATTGTGCTTTTCCCCAGCAGAATTTTGCTTTGTGCTCTGCCTTTTTTGCTTTGCTGGAATGTTCTTGTTGTTATTATTCATTATTGTTGTTTGTTTATCTTATAATAGTAGTTTTTTTCTTGCTTCACATAGTTTATTGTTATTGTTTGTTTTCCTCTTATCATTATGGTCATTAAATTTGTTATTAATGCGCCGTAAAGTATGCTTTGATGTTGGCATTTTGTTTATCATTTAGCACAGCTTGAAAGTTTTTTTTTTTTTTGATGAAGTACAGTGAACATACGATAAATGAAACGTGTTTGGCTTATGCAGATTCTATTAATTTATGTGGCCGCTGTGGTGTGGTGGGTAGAGTGTTCGCCTACCATACCGGAGGTCTCGGGTTCTAACCTCAGTCCGGGCAAACACCAAAAAATATTTTTCTAATTAATTAAAATCCAATAAATGGGACTGAAAATTGTGAATTCGCTCATGGAAATGTAAAATTTTTTCAATGAACGCTTCGTCTACAGGAACCCCAACACATATTTGCATACATATTTTCACTGGTTTCTGTTCTTCCTTTCCTATTTTTTGTATGATATTAACTACTCGAGGCGTATATGGCAACTAAATAGTGTTTTGTTGAAAAGAAACTCGCGAACCGGAAATTTTCGTAATTGCGCATGTGTTAGTGCGCTGCAACAGATCTTCTACCTTTGTGCGGGTTGAAACCTGGCACAACTTTTTGAGAAACTTTTCCTCACTCCACTTGCTTTCTCATCCATAAACACCTTTAAAAATAATGTGTCTACACGCCCAATGTTGTGGCGATTGTCACCTGTATAACATGTTCGCTTCGTTGCTGCCGTTGTTGATACATTTTTGCATTTGCACGGCTATGCATGCCAGAATTTGTAAGTACATGCCTACCTATGTACCTACTAGCTATTCACACGGCCACAGCAGCGCACTAACAGAAAGGACGTTTACCCTTTTTCCGAAATTATTTGTAGCTAAAATAAAGATGTTTACACAACAAAAAGTTCATAGTCTTACCGGTAACTGTTCTTGTTTGCTATTTTTTACTATTTTCTTCTATTATTTGGTAAAAATTTAGCAAACAAATAGGTCATTCCACTTCATTAATTAAATTTGAATAAATTTTATTTGCCTTCATTAGCTTAATGTCAATATTTTTTTCCATTCCCCATTCCGCATTCAACACGTTTTTATTTTTTCATATAAATGGTGGTACAAACTGGCAATTTGCCTCCATTAGATATATTTCGAAGAAAGTAATAGAAGTTGCAAAATGAAATCGCGCTGTGTTTTTTTACTTTTTATGTTCCACGTCAGCTTTGTGTATGCCAATTCAACAGCAAGTTTTCGCATTGCTCGAGGATCGCCGATCCGTATAAACCATGTTAATTATATGGTTTTTGTGCGAACTAACATACAAGCTTGTGGGGGCTCATTAATTAGTATGCAGCACGTGGTCACAGCAGCGCATTGCGTAGTTGATGTTCCACCGAGTAATGTCACCATAAGAGCCGGAATTACCTGTCTGACGGAGCAAGGACAAACACGTAATGGACGACAGGTATTTATACCGCAAGGATATAATAGACAAACAAAGGAAATGGACATCGCCCTTGTTAGAGTAAAAGGTGCCTTTACCCGTGGGCCATTAGTCGGTACAATAGGCCTCTGCAGTAGTAGTCTCAAGCCGGGGGATCTGATTCGAATAAACGGTTGGGGTAAGACACGTGAAAATGCAAACAACCCTTCCAATGACTTGATGACTGGTTTTGTGGAAATAATTGATAATGAATCTTGTGCCAATATATACAAAGATGGTAAGATAACAGAAAAGAAGTTGTGTGCTGACGCTGGCAGAAGAGCAGCCAATTGTAAGGGAGATTCCGGTGGACCTGGTGTGTACAACGATCGTGAGCTTTGTGCGGTAATAGCGGGATGTAAGGGTTGTGGTCGAGCAGAGTATCCATGTGTATTTGTAAATGTGATGCATGACGAAGTTAGGCATTTCTTAACCTATTTCTTAACCTGTTATTTTTGAATAATTGGTAACATTGGAGCAAACATGTGTCAAATGCAGAATGTCTAATTTTAAGCTTTTGCTACGCATAGAATAGCAGGAAACGCTTACGGTTTAAATGATGTATGTAACACCATTCGAACAACATTATAACCAGTGTTAACAATTAATTTCAATCAATCAATTTTTAGTACTTGTGTAATAGTAAATATTAATAAAAGTCACACAAAGTTGTGAAAATACTGTAAAGAAAAGGTGCATATATGCCCAATTACGTTTTATTATTACTAGAGTGCTGCCTACTGTCGAAACTCGACAGTTTTTCTAGCTGTTTTCTTATGACTAAAGTGCAACTATAGTTTTTGTATAATTGTTTGTTGCTACTG
Source organism: Urophora cardui (assembly GCA_960531455.1). Taxonomy (NCBI): domain Eukaryota; kingdom Metazoa; phylum Arthropoda; class Insecta; order Diptera; family Tephritidae; genus Urophora; species Urophora cardui. Next base: position 5,914,972 of record OY482674.1, read on the forward strand.
TCACTGCTACTATTATGTTGTTGGTGTTCCAAATTCTCCTACCTACTTCTTTATTTCCATTGCTGCTCTTTTTTTCCTCAATTTCTTTCCTACTTATTCTTTCTTATCCTACTTATTTCTTGACTTTATATTTTTGTTGTAGTGCTTTTGCTACCTTTTTACGTTTCTACTTATTTGAAACTACACACCACATCCAGCCAAACATGTTCAGAATTGCATGGTAAGTTTGGTGAAAACGCACAAAGTCAGCTACATATGCTTGCGCATTGAGACAGCTCTGGTGTGTGCAAAAGCATGCAACAACAACCACACGGCAATTTTCCAACGACGATTGTGGACGCATTTTCCCAACCAATTTTCATGAAAATTGGCGCAGTTCTATTTGAGAGCAATACCTTTCTAATGGTGTGCTTAGTTTTAAAATCGATTCAGTAGTTTAGACGGAGAAGATGGAACAAAATTTATGTTAGCGTATTAATAATATAGATACGTGGACCCCGATAGGTCACTCAGAGTAACACATGAGAGTGCGCAGCTGAAGAGAGGCAGTGCTGCTGGCTTGCCTCCTGTTGGCTGCGCACTCTGCTGCCACTCATGCAGAGCACTCGCGCTATTGGGTGGCCTCTGTTGTTTGCACACTCACAGGATACTCATTCAGCTGCAACCTCATGAATGAGGTATGTGTTAGTGTGGAGCCAATATGAGGCAAATCCGAGTCCTGATAAAAACACAATTATTGCGACTTCTGAACGCAACCATTGTGGAACCTTAATTGCTTGCTGTATTTGTATTTTGCTCCGGATTCGAACCTGAAATTCAATCCAACGCCATCATATAGTGGAACAATCAACATTATTGGGTTTTCTTTCGATTAAAAATTCAATTAATTAGCAATAGAGCCGTTAAAAATTGAACTTCTGTATGGCAAATCGAGCTCCATTATCAACGTGGTTAATTACTCCATTAACCGCCTGTGTGAAATTAGTATTAGACTTTTAATTCCAGTAAATACTCAGCTATATCCACTTAAATGAGCCTTTCTGATTGTGTTCGACGCTAACGGTTAATTTCACCATATAAACTTATTAAAAAAAAGTGTGTGCAAATTAGTCAAAAGAAATTTGCTAGTGCGCAATAAAGTTTGCTATTATTATTTGTTCAAAATTTAGCAAACAAATAACGCTAGCTTAGAGTGCAAATTGTGTAAGTCCTTATTTCAAACTTTGTAGGAGAGACAAAAAACAAAAAGTAAAAAAAATTCAAAACGAAAAAAAAATTTTCTGTTCATGTAAATATTTTGGACTTACACAATTTTCTTCGCTTTTCGGACTTACACAATTTGCGTATCACTGAATAACAAAGAGTAGAAATATGACAAGAGTCACAGACTTGTTTTGCGTGGTGCGTATTTGATTTTTCTAGCGTTCTACATAAAAATACACTTTTTCCTGAAATTGGACTTACATAGTTTGCACTCTAAGCTAGCGATAAGTCATTTCACTTCATTAACACATTTGTGCAAATAATTAAAAAATAGGTTCATGTTTTTACCAGTAATTGTTCTTGTTTGCTATTTTTTACTATTTTCTTCTACGAGTATTATTTGATAAACATTTAGCAAACAAATAATTCCACTTCACTAACTAAGATTCCAATGAATTTAATTTTCCTTCATTAGCTTAATGTCAATATCTTTTCCCATTCCCTTTTCCGCATTCAAGACGTTTTTATTTTTTCATATAAATAGTGGCAATAACTGGCAGTTTCTCTCCATTAGATACATATATTTCGAAGAAAGTAATAAAAGTCGCAAAATGAAGTCGCGATGTGTTTTTTTACTTTTTATGTTCCACGTCAGCTTTGTGTATGCCAATTCAACAGCAAGTTTTCGCATTGCTCGAGGATCGCCGATCGATATACGCCATGTTAATTATATGGTTTTTGTGTGTGCTAACAGAAAAACTGGTGGGGGCTCATTAATCAGTATGCAGCACGTGGTCACAGCAGCGCATTGCGTAGTTGATGTTCCACCGAGTGATGTCACCATAAGAGCCGGCATTACCTCTTTGAAGGAGGTAGGACAACAAAGACATGGCCGACAGGTATTTATACCGCAAGAATATAATAGACAAACAAGGGAAATAGATATCGCCCTTGTTAGAGTACAAGATGCCTTTACCCCTGGGCCATTAGTGGGTACAATAGGCCTCTGCAGTAGGTGTCTGAAGCCGGGGGATGTGATTCGAATAAACGGTTGGGGTTTAACACGTGAAAATTCCCCCCCTCCCGATGACTTGGTGACTGGTTTTGTGGAAATAATTGATAATGAATCTTGTGCCAATATATACAAAGATGACAAGATAACAGAAGCGAAGTTGTGTGCTGACGCTGGCAGAAGAGCGGCCAGTTGTGCGGGAGATTCCGGTGGACCTGGCGTGTACAACGATCGTGAGCTTTGTGCGGTAATAGCGGGATGTAAGGGTTGTGGTCGAGCAGAGTATCCATGTGTATTTACAAATGTGATGCATGACGGTATTAGGAATTTTTTAACCCAATTCTCAACCTCTTAGTTTTGAATAATTGGTAACATTGGAGAAGATATGCGTCAAATGCAGATGTCTGATTTTAAGCTTTTGCTACGCATAGAATAGCAGGAAACGCTTGCTGTTTAAACGTTGTATGTAACACAATTTTACACTCATTTTAACCAGTGTTCAACATTAATTTCAATTAATAAATTTTTAATACTTATGTAGTCATCATATATATTACTTCTAATTGGTGTTTTTATGCAAATATTCCTTTTTCTGCTCACATAATTTTCCAAAATTAATAAGTAAGGCATCGTTTTAAAGGTATAAATTAGCTATGCACGCGAAATGGTGTTTTATTGGGCGTGTACTTTTTTTAATAGTATTTTGGAAAAATAAGATGTTTAAATTTAAACTAAGAGATTTGCGCCTAAAACTATGCCTTCAGAATTTATTTTTTATTTTATTCCAACTAGAGTGCAGAGTTAAATACAAATTTCAAATGTAGATGTCGCTCCAGTTGAACAGTCGTGTATATTTTAAAACACTTTCATAAGCTTCAGCTGCATATTTGTATGTAAACATCACACTATTTTAGGCGAACACGTGTGTATTCATACTTACGCTGAATGGGGGTTTTCAGCATGGGATGTGCTTATTTATACATAGCTGTACGTAGTACAATATATATATATATATATATATATATATATATATGTATGTATGTATTTATACTTTTGATCAAATAACGGTTGTACGTAAGGCCATAAAATAATTGAGATAAATATGGACTTACATAAATCAGAACGATCAGGATGAAAAAAAAATTGATTGAACGGCCGGCCGTACATAATCTAACTGGCGCGCCATGGCGGAAAAAAAAATATTTTAATGAAATTTGGTACACAGATTCTAATGGGAACAGAGAAAAGTTTGGGGTGAAAATAAGGCATATGTATGTTCGAAAAACACGTAAAACATGATAATTAGGTCACTAATAAAGCCCGAGTGATGGAATTTCCTCCATGCAATGACCTTAAGCCGCTATGAGGAAATATGCTGAAATTTTGAAAAATGGGCCAAGAGGGGCAAATTTTCAAAGATTTATAAGTCAAAACTCAGGAACACCAAACCAAATAAATAATAAGTTTTTTTTAAAATGAGCGTGACAGCACAAACCATACCGACTGGCGCCACGTGTGTTTTGTTATTTTTTGAGCAAGATGCGCACGGGTCCTGCTAGTACGAAATATTAATAAAAGTCACACGAAGTTGTGAAAATACTGCAAAGAAAATATCCAATTATAATATAATAATATAATAATATAATATATAATATAATATTATAATATAATAATATAATATAATAATACAATGGCGCTATTATAACTCTGACGAGTTTTATGGCCGAGCTTCTCTCCCAATTCGAGGTGTGCTCCTTTTTGTTTTTCCTACTAATTGGGTGGACCTACTGTTTTATGCCGGCTCCGAACGGCGAATGCATTTTATGTGAGAAGCTTTTTCATGGCAGAAATACTCTCGGAGGGTATGCCGCCCACTGCCGAGAGGTGACCGCTGCTCTTAAAAACCCAATAATTGGATTTTTACTAATTAGAAAAATTGTTTTGGTGTTTGGCTCGGACCGTGGTTTGAACCCGAGACCTCTGGCATAGCAGGCGAGCACTCTACCCACTGCACCACAGCGGCCAAATATCCAATTACGTGTTATTAATATAAGTGGACCCCAAATGAACCCGGTAGATGAAAATGGATATTTTCAAGTCATATGCAGTGGCTCACAGAAGTATTTTGCATAATTTATTTATTAAGAAAATGTTAGAAATTCGCCTTTATATAGCTAAAGCTTCATACTACAAAAACGCATTTATTAAAAAAACAAAATCCATTTCATCTTTCTCATAAAATTAAAGAAACAAAAAAGCTATCATTTTTTGCTCGCAAAAGTGTCTTCCAAGATTTCAGGGATGGACTTTATTAATTTTTGACAAAATTCCGGAGATTTTTTTTATCGTATTCCTCGGCCAAACCCGAATTTTGGTTATTTTTTTTGGCAAATCTTCGATTTTCTCACATGATCTTCTAGACGGGGCCAACAATTTCGAATGGTTCTTATATCAGAGCTTTGAGCAAGAGTTTGGGCTTTTTTATGCAAAAAGAGTTCACATTTTAATTACATATAACGCATCTTAATCCTAAATATCTAGAAAAAACGGTTGAAGTTCGACAGTACATACTGAAGCACTGTTAAGCCCCTAAAACTATGAGAAAAATTTACTCAAATGCCTTTTAAATTACTTTAACGCGCGGCAGAAAATTCATGAGCGCATAAATTTTGTCTTCTTCTGCGCTTTCCGCCATTTTATGGATTTGAGGCATTCAACTACTACCAGCAGCTCACTTTTATTCAGGCCCGCAGAGAACCGAGCCGGGACCCTGGGACAGTTCGCGTTTACGATGGTTTTTCTTCGAAATACATAACTATCACATCTAGGGTTGCCAGACGTACTGATTTGATCAGTACAATACTGATTTTTCGTGCTCCGTACTGATGGTTTTAAAAACCTTAAGAAATACTGATATTATGGATTTTGTACTGATTTTTACCGATTTTTAGCCGACACTAAAAAAATTCTTTTTTATCAACCCACTGTTTTTAATTTTATGTTTTTATTTGACGTTTGTAATGCCGTGGTTATGCTTACGAGAATACTCGACGAGAAACATGTAATTGTTGTTGTGCACTCCGACGAGTGAGAGAATTTTCGGACTCTCACATCGATCAAATTAGCTGGGTGAAACAAGCACCCAGCACACCGAGGTTTCGGAGTAATAGCCTCTGCACATTGCATTTGAAATTACGTTGATTAGCCGAAATTACTTTCCGAAATCACGCGCATTTACACACGTTTTTGAGTAATTTCATTAATTCGTGTTTCAGTTACGCTGTTCCTGTGCTAAATAAAAATTTTTACATGGTCAACTTAAATGAAAATATCATTAATAAAATACTCCCACCAAATTAATTTTTTTCTAATTAAAGAATCGCTAATGCAATACACAATGAGAATAATCTAAGAAACCGTCGCGAACAAATTTAATAGCCGTGCTTTTATTTTAGCGCAGATGTATATGCGCTAAAATAAAACACAGCTAATGTGAAATATTAGCGACGGGTAAAGATGTTTTCGATTATAATCGATAAAATTTAGTGAAGAGACCGATTCCAGAGTAATTTCGTGAGTTATTTAGCCGAAATGCGCATTTCAAGGGTAATTTCAGCTGGCTTTTTGTATGGCGAAACAACGTTATTTAAGGGTAATTAACGCCGAAACAACGATTTTGCCAAAATTACATGAAACAATTAGGAAGGAGGAACTAACGCGAACGTTAAATGACATAGAAACATGTTTGACAGTTAACGATACGGAAACAAAAACAAAATGCAAGTAATAAAGACGATTTTCTCCACATATATTGACTTTTTTTTTTGGAAGGCAATGTACTGATTTTTTCGGGAAAGGTATCTGGCAACTCTAATCACATCCACCATCGCTGTATGAGCTAATTGGATTTTCCGCTTATCCCAAAAGTATAAAAATTAAAAATAATAACTTAGACTCTGACATACATAAAAAAAAAACTAAAACACTTTTAGACTTTTAATTCCAGTACTTACTCAGTTATATCCACTTAAAAGAGCCTTTCTGGTTGTGTTCGATACTATCGTAGGTTCACAGTTATATAATTTCACCATATAAACTTATTAAAAAAAAGCGTTTGCAAATTAGTCAAAAGAAATTTGCTAATGCGCAATAATATTTCTGTGGACATTTGGAAAGCAACCTAAGTCTAAATTCGCAATTTTACAGGAGAGCAAAAAAACAGTTTTGCAAGTGCACAGAGCCTTTCCATCATATATTTTCATAGAAGTAAGAGCGTGTCATGATAAAACAATCTTCTGTTGTTCATTTTAAATTGAATTTTTATTTCTTGGCGTAACGGTTTTTATTTAAATGGATTTCAAATAAAAAAAGTGCTTTTTCCAAATTATTCTTTGAAAAAAAAAAACACCAACTTATCTCAATTTAGGTTCTTTTTTATACTCAGCTGTACTAGTACACAGATTATTATAGTTTTAATCACATAACGGTGGATTGTAACAGAGTGAAATAATCGAGATAGATATAGACTTATATATATCAAAATGATCAGGGTGAAAAGAGAAATCGATTGAGCCATGTCCGTCCGTCTGTAAACACTCTAACTCGCGCAAAAATAGAGATATTTTGATGAAATTTGAAATGCAAGTTGGTATCGAGACTGGGACGGTTGGTATTGAAAATGGGCGAAATCAGACCATGACCACGCCCACTTTTCCTATATAGAAAATATCGGAAATTTGGTATCTCAGTCACTAATATAGCTGGAGCGATGAAATTTTACCCACGTGTTGAGCTCAGGCCCCTAGGAAGAAATTTGATGACATTTTGGAAAATGGGCGGTGCCACGCCCACTTATTAAGGGTCAAACCTTGAAAGTTTTATATGTCATAACTCAGAAACCATTGAAGATATATCGACAAAATTTGGTATGCGTGATATACTTACTTAGTCAAATATTTGGACGAAAAATTTCCGAAATCGGTTGAGGGCCACGCCCACTTTTATATATGGCTCTTATAAAGTGACCTAATAAAAACATTTTAAGCGATATCTCTGTCAAATATAAAGATATATCATTGAAATTTTATAGCAGGAGTCCAACTGCGGACATAAAACGAAAAACACAAAAATTTTGGAAAATGGGCGTGGCACCGCCTCTTTTTATAAACAGGAATATACAAGATTTCTGAGCCCATAACTCGACAAATGATTCATATATAATGACTAAACATGGTGTGTACACTTTTATTACTTGTGGTAATACATGTTGAAAATTTTAGCGAAATCGGTTGACGACCACGCCCACTTTTATATATGGGAACTATAAAGTGACCTAATAAAAACATTTTAAGGGATATCTTTGTCAAATGTAAAGATAATTCATTGAAATTTTGTGGTATGATTTCTACAATAGACCGGAAACAACAAATAGAAAAATTTTGGAAAATGGGCGTGGCACCGCCTCTTTTTACACAAAGGGATATACGAGATTTCTTAGCCTATAACTCGACAAATAATTGAGATATTATGACGAAACTTGGTTTATACACTTTTATAACATGTGTTAATAGCCACGCAAAGATTTATTGAAATCGGTTTATGACCACGCCTACTTTTTAAGAAAGATATATCTGGAACACTCTTTGGGAATTTGTAACGTGACATCTTTATAACTAGAAGTCATAAAGGAATGAAATTTTGCACAAAGTATAATATTGATATGCTTAGTTGGATGACTGATAAAAATTTAGAAAATGGGCGTGGCTACGCCCATTTTATGCAGCACTCGCTTTATATTAAGTGCACCGTGTTTCCATCAAACGCAAACAAACAATGAAAGCATACAGCTGAGTATCTAATGTTCGATTCCACTCGAACTTAGGCTTCCTTACTTGTTCAAATTGATCTTCATCAAAATTTTATAGAATTTTATCCTCCTAATTGGAATTAAGTTCATTTGGCAAACTGAAATATGATAGAAAATCGACTTAAGTTGCTAATTAGGTTGGTTTTTCAAAAGCATATTAAAAAAAATATGCCACGTAAATTAAATTAGGTTCTTTTTTCAAGAGGAATTCTTGCAATTTTTCTTATAACTTCTATCTTATCTTAAGTTAAGTTGCTTTGGTAAAAGCATTTGTGAAAAATATAGACTTGAGATGATTTTCGATTCATCATATCTCCTGAACCCGAAATGATATCGTAACACCGATTAGACAGAGAGAAGCGTATTTTAAACTGTATCTTGATGATAAAAAAAGCTGAAAATGCACCTAGGTAGACTTAGGTTGTTCTTTCAAATGTCCACAGATTTGCTCTTACTTGTTCAAAATTTAGCAAACAAATAAGTCATTTCACTTCATTAACACACTTGTGCATAGAATTAAAAAAAAAACAAGTAAGGAAACCTAAGTTCGAGTGGAATCGAACATTAGATACTCAGCTGTATGCTTTCATTGTTTGTTTGCGTTTGATGGAAACACGGCGTATTTTATATAAAGCGAGTGCCGCATAAAGTGGGTGTAGCCACGCCCATTTTCAAAATTTTTATCAGTGATCCAACTAAGCATATGAATATTATTCTTTGTGCAAAATTTCATTCCTTTATGACTTCTAGTTACAAAGATGTCACGTTACAAATTCCTAACCAAGTTTCGTCATAATATCTCAATTATTTGTCGAGTTATGAGCTCCGAAATCTCGTAGATTCCGTTGTCTAAAAAGAGGCGGTGCTACGCCCATTTTCCAAAATTTTTGTGTTTTTCGTTTTACGTCCGCAGTTGGACTCATGCGACAAAATTTCAGTGATAGATCTTTATATTTGACAGAGATATCGCTTAAAATGTTTTTATTAGGTCACTTTATAATACACATATATAAAAGTGGGCGTGGCCGTCAACCGATTTTAACAATTTTCCATCCAAACGTTTGCCTAAGTAAGCAAATCATCGATATATCTTCAACGGTTTCTGAGTTATGACTCACAAAATTTCAATGTTTGACCCTTAATAAGTGGGCGTGGCACCGCCCATTTTCCAAAATTTCATCAAATTTCTTCATAGGGGCCTGAGCTCAACACGAGGGTAAAATTTCATCACTCCAGCTATATTAGTGACTGAGATACCATATTTCCGATTTTTTCTATATAGAAAAAGTGGGCGTGGTCATGGTCCGATTTCGCCCATTTTCAATACCAACCGTCCCAGTCTCGATACCAACTTGCATTTCAAATTTCATCAAAATATCTAATTTTTGCGCGAGTTAGAGTGTTTACAGACGGACAGACGGACGGACGGACGGACATGGCTCTATCGATTTCTCTTTTCACCCTGATCATTTTGATATATATAAGTCTATATCTATCTCGATTATTTCATTCTGTTACAATCCACCGTTATGTGATTAAAACTATAATACTCTGTGTACTAGTACAGCTGAGTATAAAAAAGAAAGAGCGCGGTTGTCTTCGGCCGTACCGAAGACTTCATACCTTTCATGAATAGGTCTGATTTTGTTTAATTTACACATATTTTGACCTTGACAGTTCATAGTAACATCCTTTAGATACATACGGGTACGAACACAGCAAATTTTCAAGTCCTTATCTGTTTTAATGGAGAAGTTATACCCCAAAATGTTCATATCTGAACAATCGGTTGTATGGCAGCTATATGTTATAGTGGTCCGATTCGGCCGATTCCGAAAAATGATCAGCTTCTCCTAAAAATACACTCACACTACGAATTTAATGCAGATATCTCGAAAACTGAGGGACAAATTTGCGTTCACACAGAAGCCATTTCGAAAAAGAATGGACATCATAAAAAATATTAATCAGATTTTCGATGTATTTATTCACCAAAATTACCAATTTGCAAAATACTTTTGTGAGCAAAAATGTATGACTTTATAACACAAAGGCCGTTTATGCTTTTTCCGAAATCACTTGTAGCTAAAATGAAGTAGTTTACACATCAAAAAGTTCACGATTTTACCGGTAATTGTTCTTGTTTGCTATTTTTTTACTATTTTCTTATATTATTTGTTAAAAATTTCGCAAACAATGAATTTTATTTGCCTTTATTAGCCCAGTGTCAATATTTTTTCCATTCCCCATTCCGCATTCAACACGTTTTTATTTTTTCATATAAATAGTGGTAATAATTGGCAATTTCTCTCCATTAGATACATATATTTCGAAGAGAGTAATAAAAGTCGCAAAATGAAGTCGCGCTGTGTTATTTTACTTTTTACGCTACACCTCAGCTTTGTGTATGCCAATTTAACAGCAAGTTTTCGCATTGCTCGAGGATCGCCGATCCGTATAAACCATGTTAATTATATGGTACTCGTGCAAGTTAACATAAAAATTTGTGGGGGCTCATTAATTAGTATGCAGCACGTGGTCACAGCAGCGCATTGCGTAGTTGATGTTCCACCGAGTGATGTCACCATAAGAGCCGGCATTACCTCTTTGAAGGATGTAGGACAACAAAGACATGGCCGACAGGTATTTATACCGCAAGAATATAATAGCAACACAAAGGAAATGGACATCGCCCTTGTTAGAGTAGAAGGTGCCTTTACCCGTGGGCCATTAGTCGGTACAATAGGCCTCTGCAGTAGTAGTCTCAAGCCGGGGGATCTGATTCGAATAAACGGTTGGGGTAAGACACGTGAAAAAGTAAACGACCCTTCCAATGACTTGATGACTGGTTTTGTGGAAGTAATAGATAATGAATCTTGTGCCAACATGTATAAAGGTGATGAGATAACAGTAACGAAGTTGTGTGCTGACGCTGGCAGAAGAGCGGCCAGTTGTGCGGGAGATTCCGGTGGACCTGGTGTGTACAACGATCGTGAGCTTTGTGCGGTAATATCGGGAACAAAGGGTTGTGGTCGAGCAGAGTATCCATGTGTATTTACAAATGTGATGCATGACGAAGTGAGGCATTTCTTAACCCGTTTCTCAACCTGTTATTTTTGAATAATTGGTAACATTGGAGAAGCTTTACGTCAAATGCAGAATGTCTGATTTTAAGCTTTTGCTACGCATAGTTAGAATAGCAGGAAACGCTTGCGCTTTAAATGGTGTATGTAACACAATTTTACACACATTTTAACCAGTGTTCAACACTAATTTCAATCAATCAATTTTTAGTACTTATGTAATAGTAAATATTAATAAAAGTCACACGAAGTTGTGAAAATACTGCAAAGAAAAGGTACATATGTATATGCCCAATTACGTGTTATTATTATATAGGGTTGCCAGACGTACTGATTTGATCAGTACAATACTGATTTTTCGTGCTCCGTACTGACGGTTTTAAAAACCTTAAGAAATACTGATTTTTTGGATTTTGTACTGATTTGTACTGATTTTTAACCGAAACTAACAAAATTCATTTTTATCACCCTGCTCTGTTTTTAATTTTCCAACTGTTTTCATTTGACGTTTGTAATGCCGTGGTTATGCTTACGACAATGCTCGACGAGCAACGTGTAATTTTCGTTGTGCACTTCGACGAGTGAGAGAATTTTCGGACTCTCACATCGATCAAATTTGCTGGGTGAAACAAGCACCCAGCACGCTGAAGTTTCGGGGTAATAATGTGTTATGTTATGTATGTGCGCTCTAATCATCGATTTAAGCGTAACCACCTCTCACCGATGACGAAAATGTGTCCGAATTTCATCTGTGTTTTGCTCGTAAGCATAACCACGGCATAACCATGAAACAATTAGGAAGGAGGAAGCAACGCGAACGTTAAAAGCAGTGTTGCCAGAATTTTTCCAGAGTTCCAGCTAGATTCTCAAAAAAAAAAGAAGCTGGAAAAAGCTAAAAAAATTGTTTCACACATCAAAAAAAAAAAAAAAAATGTAAAGCTAAAAAAAGAAGCTAAAAAAATTTGCGAAATTACCCAGTAGAACTTGGAGCGAGATATCCCCAACGAGAGCAGAAGAGTAGTCTATTTGATATCCTTTCCGAGCAGTATCAAAATGTTTTCAGTTTTGTTTTATTTTGTTTGTTTTTATTACTTCCCTTCCTAGGACATACACGAAATATAGGGATTAATGGAGTATCTATTGACAAGTACTCCCGGATTAATAAAACGAGGATCCCAAGCCCTACTGCGTGATTTTCCGTGGCAGTGATCCGGACAAAAAATTTGCAAGCAACTGCAACAACAATTTTTTGATCCTGATGTTTATCTGGACCAAAATAATCTAGTACAATCTATACGAACCCGAATTGGATCCAGATAAACACCAGGATCACAAAATTGTTGTTCCATTTGCATGCAGAATTTTATGCGGATCTGGATCACAGCCAGGGGAACTCCCCTAAAGTGTTTTCAAAACACACATAAATTCAAGGTCAATTTAATAGGTCGGTTCAAGATACATACACACATACACGCCGTGAGCTTAATGTCGAGCTCTCGTGACCGAGATGTCAAAACTGTAAGGAAGACGAAATAATTTGATATTCAGCTCATTCAGAGAATGAAGAATTTCACGAATTGTAAACACGAATGCATGTATAGACTATGCAAAAGTAAACAAATTGGATAGCCGTAGAAGAAGAACAGGAAGTCAGCTGATCTGAAGAACCGACCTGTATAGTGGAGCCTGCATAAGTTATTTATTTTCATATACTAAAGCTAAAAATAAAGCCAAAGCTAAATCAGAATTGTTGCAGCTAAAAGTCTAGAAAAAAAGCTAAATCTAGCTTGAAAAAAAACCAGAATGGCAACGCTGGTTAAAAGTGATAGTAACATATTTGACAGTTAACGATATGGAAACAAAAGCAAAATGCCAGTAATAAAGACGATTTTCTCCGCATATATATATATTTTTTTTGGAAGTAAAAGTACTGATTTTTTCGGGAAAGGTATCTGGAAACCCTATTATTACACGTGGACCCCTAATGCCCCCGATAGGTGAAAATTGGTATTTTCAAGTCATATGCAGCGGCTCACAGACGTATTTTGCTTAGTAATAGGCTAGTCCGAGATTTTTAAACAATCGAGAGAATTGCCATCGTTGCAAAATCACAATCGAGTCAAAAGTTGACTCGCTGCTCGACTACACAATCGAGATGTTTTCGCGATTGTTCCGAGTCTCGTGTTTTGATGATATGAATAGTCTATTTTCAAATCCGGCCTTCTCCACTCAAGTCGTTTGTGAGAAAAATGCAAAAAACTGCTCTTAAGAAACCAATGGCTAAAACGATTTGTGTTTATTATTATTACAGTGTAATTTGACTTGAATACGGCAGGTTTTGGTTAAGGAATTGTTTTAATATTAAATACAGGTGATGTTTTAGAATTGGATCTGATCAGTGATGCCAGATAATCTCCGCTAAAATTCCCACAGAAATTGGAAAAAAATCACAAATTTTAAATAAAAAAAAATCCCACAAAATTCCCACCGAATTTAAAGCATTTATTTCAGTAATATAAGAATATATAGACGCTTCCAAATAATACTGTACTAAGTCGACTTAGTCATTTTCCCGTTTTTGGCGTTTTCAAGTATTACGTGTCTTAATTTAGATGCTGTCTAATTTTGGTATCAATCGGAGAATCCAGTCAAAAGTTATAAGCAAAAGTGTACATATAATACAACTCAAGATTTTTACAGAATACAAACTTTGAGAGCTTGCCATGAAAAACCACGTAGCAAATTTTATTTTTTTCTTACGGTTTTATATAAAGCGTACCCTAACTTTGATATTGTCGAGTGTTGGTGTTGATCGATCAATCCAAACAGAAGTTACAAGTGAAAATATACTTATACCACGTCTCCACATAACGTGTTTCGCTCTTTTTTATACTCAGCTGTACTAGTGCACAGAGTATTATAGTTTTAATCACATAACTGTGGATTGTAACAGAATGAAATAATCGAGATAGATATAGACTTATATATATCAAAATGATCAGGGTGAAAAGAGAAATCGATTGAGCCATGTCCGTCCGTCCGTCCGTCTGTCCGTCCGTCTGTAAACACTCTAACTCGCGCAAAAATTGAGATATTTTGATGAAATTTTAAATGCAAGTTGGTATCGACACTGGAACGGTTGATATTGAAAATGGGCGAAATCGGACCATGACCACGCCCACTTTTCCTATATAGAAAAAATCGGAAATTTGGTATCTCAGTCACTAATATAGCTGGAGTGATGAAATTTTACCCACGTGTTGAGCTTAGGCCACTAAGAAGAAATTTGATGAAATTTTGGAAAATGGGCGGAGCCACGCCCACTTATTAAGGGGCAAACATTGAAAGTTTTATGAGTCATAACTCAGAAACCGTTGAAGATATACCGATGAAATTTGGTACGCGTGATATACTTACTTAGGCAAATGTTTGGACGAAAAATTGTTAAAATCGGTTGACGGCCACGCCCACTTTTATATATGGATCTTATAAAGTGACCTAATAAAAACATTTTAAGCGATATCTCTGTCAAATATAAAGATTATTTATTGAAATTTTGTGGCATGAGTTCCAGAATAGACCGGAAACAAAAAATAGAAAAATTTTGGAAAATAGGCGTGGCACCGCCTCTTTTTAGACAAAGGAATCTACGAGATTTCGGAGCCCATAACTCGACAAATAATTGGGACATTATCACGAAACTTTGTTTATACACTTTTATAACTTGTGTTAATAGACACGCAAACATTTATTGTATTCGGTTTATGACCACGCTTACTTTTTAACAAATATATTTCTTGAACACCCTTTGGGAATTTGTAACGTGACATCTTTGTAACTAGAAGTCATAAAGGAATGAAATTTTGCACAAAGAATAATATTCATATGCTTAGTTGGATGACTGATAAAATATTGAAAATATGCATAGCTACGCCCGCTTTATGCAGAACTCCCTTTATATAAAATACACCGTGATTCCATCAAACGCAAACAAAAAATGAAAGCATACAGCTGAGTATCTAATGTTCGATTCCTCTCTCTCAATCTTGTTTCGACCTCAAAACGAGTGCCGAAACTCACCAATTTCCATACAAATTTCTGAGAGCGAGTGAAGATTGAAACACTTGTTTCGTTATCAATCCTCTTGCCAAACGCGATGATATCGATGCCTGCTCTAATTTGGTATCGAAAATCTATCGAAATCTCACACAGACCAAAACAAAAACGCAAATATAAGCAAACATACAAACAGTTAAGAAGAACAAGAAAGATAAATGGTAAACTGAATAACGATCAGCCACGTGGAGACGTGGATGTTTCGCTGGCGAATCAAGTTATGTGGAGACGATCTTTTAGCATACAACTGAAGTTTCATATCGAGTTTAAACTTTGAAAGCTCCTCCTGCAAACACACAGTTTTCCGACTTAGTACAGTTTTGTTTGGAAGCGTCGATATGTAAATCAATAATAGAATTGCAGTGATGGGTGTGGGTGGGCAAATATATGGGAAATTAATTAGTTGATTAATTAATTTCGTTGTTGTTGTTTGATGATTAATTTAGACCTATGTAGCTCTGAGATATTGGGTTTTTAGGGATTTTTAAGATGTTCATGACTGAATGACTACAAAATGTATAAGGAATTTTTGTGATTGACGAAATGTTAACACGAAGTACACATATTGGGCTATCTGGTGGATAAATAAAATACACATACATATGTGTGCCAATATAAACTTAGTTGATAAGATCAATTACAATATTTCAAATGAATGTATCGTTTTTATATATGTACATACATACGATAATGGGTTAAAGTCGAAAAGTTGGGAAATATCATCTAGTTTCTGAATATCATAATCAAATTAACCAAAATTAAGGGGAACAACCGAAAAAACCCCAAAATAAGTGTCCATACAAATACGGGTTAGTGTTCGAGAGTTAGTACAATTCATGCAGAATACACCTACATACACCAAATTTGCCTAAATCACCTGGAACAAATGAAACAAATGCATAAATAGGTGACCACCCCAATACCAAAATCCACCAAAATACACCAAGTGCCATAAAAAGTAGGCATGCACAAGATGACACTTAAATAAGAGGGGAAATCGAACGTGCCAGCGGTAGTGATGGGCGAGTCCGAGATGTTTAGACAATCGAGAGAATCGCCATCGTTGCAAAATCACAATCGAGTCAAAAGTTGACTCGCTCCTCGACTACACAATCGAGATGTTTTTGCGATTGTTCCGAGTCAACGAGTCGGAGGTTGTTTCGATGACATCTCGACTACACAACCGAGATGTTTTTGCGATTGTTCCGAGTCAGCGAGTCGGAGGTTGTTTCGATTACATCTCGACTACACAACCGAGATGTTTTTGCGATTGTTCCGAGTCGGCGAGTCGGAGGTTGTTTCGATGACATCTCGACTACACAACCGAGATGTTTTTGCGATTGTTCCGAGTCGGCGAGTCGGAGGTTGTTTCGATGACATCTCGACTACACAAGCGAGATGTTTTTGCGACTGTTCCGAGTCGGGGGACCGGCTGTTGTTTTGATGATTTGTTTTAGTTGATAAAATAAACTGAATGAGTGTTGTTGATGAAGAAAGTAGGATTGTTAATGGAAGTGAGGCAAATACATATGTAAATAAATTAACCAAATTGAAAAATATGCTATATATAGACGCTGCATTTTTGCAATCACAATTAAAGAGTGTCGTGCGTAATAAATACAATTAATTATTTAAACATTAATACATTAATAAATTTTCTTAAGTGAGACGCTTACGAAACAAATTAATTTTACGAGCAGTAACAACGGCAATAGATTTGTACCACTGTATACTTTTTTAAGCAATTTTGATATTCAAGCGGCAACAACAAATGTTATGTATTTTTTGCAGCGAGTCCGAAATGTAGGGTTGCTTTGAAAACGAGAGGAATCATTGGCGAGTCGGAGATGTTTTAGCGATTGTTTCGACTGACGGCTATTTACGACTTGACTCGAATACGAACGAAAACCATCGAGAGCATTCGAGATGTTTCAACAATCGAGAGAATCGAATAAAACATCTCGGACTCGCCCATCACTAGCCAGCGGAGTCGAGTGTGCTACTTAGTTAACATGCTAAAAACGTGCCAGCGGAGTCGAGTGTGCTACTTAGTTATCATTTTATCGTGAGGTGAGCTTGAGTGTGCAGCTCACTGATGGGAGTTGACACAGAATCATAACTCAGTGCTGAGTTACCCAACCCTATCTACCGTGATTAAAAATGAAAAATTTGAACAAAAAATTGAATTTGTGATACATATATGTATTTTCTACAGTTTCTCTGGCATTTATTAAGATACATTAACAGTTCGTATACTGTTAAAAGCGTCAAAATGACGTCTTTTCAACATCAAAATCATGTTTATGGGATAAACGGAGAAAAATTTATGGTACAATATATGACTTAACCTATGAGGGGTTTTTGGCCCCTAACTCCAGATTTTGGGGGTGTATTGGAAATTCTAAGTATGCAGCCTTCGTATGCTTGGTGCGGCCTATAACATATGTCAACCTCGAAAAAAGTACTTTACATTTTTTTTATTTTGTCACACTGTGTTATTACTCACACGGTTATATCCATTTAAATAAGCCTTTCTGGTCGTGTTCGACACCAACGTAGGTGTATGAAAATTAGTCAAAAGAAATTTACTAGTGCGCAATAAAGTTTGCTATTATTATTTGTTCAAAATTTAGCAAACAAATAAGTCATTTCACTTCATTAACACACTTGTGCAAATAATTAAAAAAAAGGTTCATGTTTTTACCAGTAATTGTTCCTGTTTGCTATTTTTTACTATTTTCTTCTACGAGTATTATTTGGTAAACATTTAGCAAACAAATAATTCCACTTCACTAACTAAAATTCCAATGAATTTTATTTGCCTTCATTAGCTTAGTGTGTTGCGTATTTTTTTCAATTCCCCATTCCGCATTCAACACTTTTTTATTTTTTCATATAAATGGTGGTACAAACCGGCAATTTCTCTCCATTAGATACATATATTTCGAAGAAAGTAATAAAAGTCGCAAAATGAAGTCGCGATGTGTTTTTTTACTTTTTATGTTCCACGTCAGCTTTGTGTATGCCAATTCAACAGCAAGTTTTCGCATTGCTCGAGGATCGCCAATCCGTATAAACCATGTTAATTATACGGTTTTTGTGCGAGCTAACATACAAGCTTGTGGGGGCTCATTAATTAGTATGCAGCACGTGGTCACAGCAGCGCATTGCGTAGTTGATGTTCCACCGAGTGATGTCACCATAAGAGCCGGCATTACCTCTTTGACGGAGCAAGGGCAAACACGTAATGGACGACAGGTATTTATACCGCAAGAATATAATAGACAAACAAAGGAAATGGACATCGCCCTTGTTAGAGTACAAGATGCCTTTATCCCTGGGCCATTAGTCGGTACAATAGGCCTCTGCAATAGTTGTCTGAAGCCGAGGGATCTGATTCGAATAAACGGTTGGGGTTTAACACGTGAAAATGCAAACCACCCTTCCAATGACTTGATGACTGGTTTTGTGGAAATAATTGATAATGAATCTTGTGCCAATATATACAAAGATGGTAAGATAACTGAAACGAAGTTGTGTGGTGACGCTGGCAGAAGAGCAGCCAATTGTAAGGGAGATTCCGGTGGACCTGGTGTGTACAACAATCTTGAGCTCTGTGCGGTAATAGCGGGATCTAAGGGTTGTGGTCGAGCAGAGTATCCATGTGTATTTATAAATGTGATGCATGACGATGTTAAGAATTTCTTAACCCGTTTCTCAACCTCTTATTATTGAATAATTGGTAATATTGGAGAAGATATGTGTCAAATGCAGATGTCTGATTTTAAGCTTTTGCTACGCATAGTTAGAATAGCAGGAAACGCTTGCGGCTTAAATAGTGTATGTAACACCATTTGACACACATTTTAATCAGTGTTCAACACCAATTTCATTTATTAAATTTTTAATACCTATGTAATAGTAAATATTAATAAAAGTCACACAAAGTTGTGAAAATACTGCAAAGAAAAGGTGCATATATGCCCAATTACGTGTTATTATTATACGTGGACCCCTAATGCCTCTGATAGGTGAAAATTGGATATTTCCAAGTCATATTGGTCATTTGCCGTGTTCAGTGTCGCAGTCGCAGACGTGCGAGGTATAGCGGCCAAGCGAGGCGGATTTACTTTAGTTCTGGATCTCACAAATGGCTTCAACAATTTTCATGAAATTTAGTATACAAGGTGCCTCGGGCGCCAACTTCTGAAAAGTTTCATTTTTTCACAAATTTTTTTATTTTAATTTTTATTTCGCTTGCGAGGACCTGCGAAAAAATGGCAGCCCGAGATAAGCTCGGTCATCCAGATACTATAGCTGAAGCTTCATACTACAAAAACACATTTATTAAAAAAACAAAATCCATTTCGTCTTTCTTATAAAATTAAAGAAACAAAAAATCCATACAGTTTTGCACACATAAGTGTCTTCCAAGAGTTCAGCAATAGAGTCTACTAATTTTTGACAAATTTCCGGAGATTTTTTTTTATCGTATTCCTCGGCCAAACCCGCATTTGGGTTATTTTTTTTGGCAAATCTTCGATTTTCTCACATGATCTTCAAGACGGGATCAAAATTTGTCTTCTTCTACGCTTTCCGCCATTTTCTGGATTTGAGGCATTCAATTGCTGTCAGCAGCTCACTTTTATTCACTCAAGTATGCCTACAATACATAAGGTTGTTCATTATAAAGCCTACACCAAATGTTTGTACAAAAAATGTCTAAAATTCTAGCTAAAGTGCAGCGCACCCTAACTTACGTATTTATGCATATACATAAAGGTGTGCAACGTCGCGTTTGCAATTTCGTATGGCGACGGTCAGCGTTGTGTGAAGAATTTTTCAAAATGATTTATAATCACACAATTTACTCATAAATTCCTCAACTGCAAAAGAAAGGATTCGCTGACTGGCTGACGCTTGTTGTTGCTGCTCCTCCGAATGGCACTTGGTGCTGGGCAATATTTTAAAATTTTTACTTTTTACTCCCTATTTTATTCAATCTTTCTTTGCCATTTACTCTTTTTCGTCCCTTAAACTTTTCTTACATACTTTACTCTAGCGTATTCGATTTGCCTTTTTTTCTATACTTAAGTATACTTATGCATATGTACATATGTATGTATGCGGTTGCTTTTCCAAGTGTGCGAATAATGGAATTTCATTTTTGAATGGAAATTTTTTTCTCCACGGAGACTTCTTCAGTAGCCAATTAAAATACTGACAAATGTTTAAGTAATCCTTAAGATTCTATTGTACAGAAATTGTGTGCAAATATTTTCCTTATTTATGGAGCTTTAGTTGTAAGCAACAAACGCCTAATCTGATTTTGAAAATGTGTGACTTGCATAGACTTTTATTTTAGCGATTTAATCGATTAGACTGTGACACAAATTGAGGGTTGTTTTCTGGGGGCAGAAAAATTCCTACACCGAACGAAAGATCATTATCCATATTGCAAACCCCCCAAAACGTTTTGCTCCCCGAGAAAAAAATTATTTTATTAACATTTTAAATTTGTGACATTTTGCCTGAGTGATTTTTAAATAAAGGAAAGAAAGGGTTAAAATACACGTCGTACAGAAATATGTTGTTAGGAAACGTATAGTATTTAATTTAATTTCGTAGAATACTTTAACCCGCTAACACCTCTACAAAGAGGTCGTTGTGACCAATTTTTATGTAATCCGAAAAAATAGTATTTTGAAGGTCGATAGAGGGTTAAAATATTCTAGAAAATTATTTGCAATAAAATTTCTCTAAGGGTCCCCTCAGACAAGTTTTTTTTTTGCATAAATAACCGAAAAGACCACAGAAAGCAAAAGACATATTGTGGATAAATCAAATAACGCGATTGAATCTGCGCGCGTGTAACTCTTCCGCAAGCGCACAAATTTTCGCTTTCCCGCATGCCTTGCACAAACACGCATTAAGAAAGTCGCAAAAGTTAATGACTATAGCACTATTTTTGTTTCAAAACCAAACCAAACCATCCCAAACCAAATCGAACACAAATATGAGAACCCAATGGAGTATGTCGAAGGCACTTTCTGTTTACTGCGAATCAATGTGACGTTAATAAGCACACATGGGAATATGGAAAAAACGATATAAAAATATATTTGCAAATATTTAGTATGTATATGTATGTATGTATATTATTAAAACTAATGTCAGTTAATTGCAAGTTTTAATTTTTTATGGCACATTTTTGTGCCAAATGCAAAGGTTTTACTGGAATTTCTCAATGAAAATTGCTGCAGCAAAACTATAATCATAACAAGTAAGGAAGACTAAGTTCGAGTGGAATCGAACATTAGATACTCAGCTGTATGCTTTCATTGTTTGTTTGCGTTTTTTCGATATAGGGTGTATTTTATATGAAACGAGTGCTGCATAAACAGGGCGCAGCCACGCCCATTTTCAAAATTTGTATCAATCATCCAAATAAGCATATAAATATTATTGTTAGTGCAAAATTTCATCCCTCTATGACTTTTAGTTACAAAGACTTCACGTTACAAATTCCAAAAGGGTGTTCCAGAAATATCTTTGTTAAAAAGTAGGCGTGGTCATAAACCGATTTCAATACATTTTTGCGTGTCTATTAACACACGTTATAAAAGTGTATAA
This sequence comes from Urophora cardui, assembly GCA_960531455.1. Lineage (NCBI taxonomy): Eukaryota > Metazoa > Arthropoda > Insecta > Diptera > Tephritidae > Urophora > Urophora cardui. The sequence continues at coordinate 5,936,885 of OY482674.1, forward strand.
ACCAAGTTTCGTCATAATATCTCAGTTATTTGTCGAGTAATAGGCTCGTAGATTTCCTTGTATAAAAAGAGGCGGTGCCACGCCCATTTTATAAACTTTTTTTATTTTTTGTTTCCGGTCTATTGTAGAACTCATGTCACAAAATTTCAATGAATTATCTTTATATTTGACAAAGATATCGCTTAAAATGTTTTTATTAGGTCACTTTATAATACCCATATATAAAAGTGGGCGTGGCCGTCAACCGATTTTGGAAATTTTTCGTCGAAACATTTGACTAAGTAAGTATATCACGCGTACCAAATTTCATCGATATATCTTCAACGGTTTCTGAGTTATGACATATAAAACTTTCAATGTTTGACCCTTAATAAGTGGGCGTGGCACCGCCCGTTTTCCAAAACTTCATCAAAGTGGGCGTGGTCATGGTCCGATTTCGCCCATTTTCAATACCAACCGTCCCAGTCTCGATGCCAACTTGCATTTCAAATTTCATCAAAATATCTCAATTTTTACGCGAGTTATCGTGCGTACGGACGGACGGACGGACGGACGGACATGGCTCAATCGATTTCTCTTTTCACCCTGATCATTTTGATATATATAAGTCCATATCTATCTCGATTATTTCATTATGTTACAATCCACCGTTATGAAATCAAAATTATAATACTCTGTGTACTAGTACAGCTGAGTATAAAAAATAAAATGGTGCGCTATAGCTACAGCAACAAAAAAATTTGAAAAGGAGCGCACACAAATCTATATACATATGTACTCTGAAAAAAAAACGTTGTAAATCTAAAGACTTTCACTGTTAAATCAACTACTTTCCGCAGTTGAAATGTGCCCAACAACGCTCCGTTGTTGCTTCAAAGGTGCGAGCGTTGTTGATTTAAGTCAATAACGGAGATTGTTGGAAAAAATTTTCAGCTAAAAATAAATTTTTGTTTGCATTTTACTCTTCATCTTCTCTCCGCCCGGGTCCCAACTGCAAATATGTAGACTCCGCTTGTTCTCCTATTCTTCTCTCCTTCTTATCATTCACTGGTTGCTATCTTTATTTCTTATTCTGATTTTTCTTCTTTATTTTGTATTCTCCTCCGGATTCGAACCATGACATCAACCTGAAATTCTATCCAATCATCACATAGTGCAACATTCAACATTATATTGAATTGTAGTAAACTATTTATACTTCCATTTCCTAAAAAGGAATCCATGAATTATTTGAATAATTGTAAAAACAAAATTTAAAAAAATTTGTTCTCATTAGTTTTGTTTACAACGGAAACTGTTGGGTCAAATACTTTTGCCTTTAAATCAACAACGGGGAGAAAATTGTTGCTAAAAATAAACTTTTTTTTTGGATTTTTCTCTTCATCTTCTCTCCATCATTATTTTTTTTGTTGGTTTTCTCACAAAAAAATATTTTCTCACGAAAAATTTTTTAAAGGCAGGCAAGTTTTTGAATCAACAACGCCCGTTTTTGAATAAATTGTTGGATCAAAAACTTTGCTGTAAAAACAAATACTTTTGCTGTTGAATCAAAGACGGAGATTCAACAGCCGAAAGTTGTTGGTTTAACTACGGGTATTTTTTTCAGAGTATATAGTATCTATAAGTAGCTGTATGGATCGGCGCTAGAGCACTTGAGTGGGTGGGTGCTTGTGAGCTTGAATATCCTCTGTGTGATATAGCGAAATAAACATACATATCTACTTACATATATGTCATACATATACATACATACATACATATAGTATACCCTGTAGGGAAAATCTCTAGTTCCGAACTATGTCGCTTCTACACCATTTCCAGATGGATTTTAGAAAGCGTTAACTGGATTTTAGAAACGACAATTGGATTTTAGAAAGAGATAATTGGATTTTAGAAATGTCAATTGGATTTTGGAAAGGGGAAATTGGATTTTAGAAAGGTCAATTGGATTTTAGAAAAGGGAAATTGGATTTTAGAAATGTCAATTGGATTTTAGAAAGGGGAAATTGGATTTTAGAAATGTCAGTTGGATTTTCGAAAGCGTGAATTGGATTTCAGAATGTGCGTGTAAAATAAATTTTACACAGAATTTTTCCTATAGAAATTCTTAATTGCGTATGAAATTATAATGTACATATACGTAATTATATAAATTTTCGAAAATCCAATTTACGTTTTCTAAGGTCCATTTTCCCCTTTCTAAAATCCAATTGCCAATTCTAAAATCCAATTTCCCCTTTCTAAAATCCAGCTGACGCTTTCTAAAATCCATCTGGAAATGGTGTAGTGCATTTTTCGACACTACTAGTGCGAGTTAAATCTCTTTTACATGTTATCAACTAGCGAATTTAACACTGCGATGTCCTAGGCGGTGTCAATCGTCACTCTCTGCACTACATTTTCGATAGTTCCGAACTAGTACTAAATTCTACAGTTTACACTAGTTCGTTTATTGGCACAATTTCGATAGTTCTGAACTAGCTACAAGTACCTACAAATTCTACAGTTTTACATCTGCCGCTTAAGTGCAGCCTTTGGCACTAGGGCTAATGATTTGACCCGGGTAATGAGATGCCCGGGTATTTCGGGTATGGCCCGGGTATTGTCCGGGTATTGTCCGGGTACCCGGGTACCCGGCCCATTTACTACCCGGGCATCGTTGTTGATGCCGGCTAATGCGACACACGCTGCTTACCACAGTAGGCCGCGCGTTTATGGTTGTACAAGATATGTATATACATATATACGTATGTTGATATGTATGTGCGAATCATGTGTGTGGCTGAGCATTTGTACGGTACATATATGTGTGTAAATATGTATGCAGTTGTTTACATATGTTTAATATACATTTGAGGCAAATATGTATACGAAATGCGCATATGGCGCAGTAGTTTTTTGATGATTGAATATATGTATATACATATGTATGTACTTATGAGATTAGCGCCGCTGTACATATGTACAAACAAATGCATGTGCATCTGTGTATAAATTTTTATTTTATGCCATAAATTTTATTACACCTCGCCGTTTGGATCATGGCCTGTGCAGAGACTAAATAGACTCGAATGGAATAAATTGGGAACTAGTCGTTTTTTCTGCTTTTCATGTTTTTTGTACTTTTTATATAGGATAAGGGCTGACATTTAAATAAATTCGTTTATGAAGAAATAATTGATTTTAAAAATTAAAAAAATGTAAAATTCATATTATTGCAATAAATATTAAAAAAAAAATTATCAAATTTTTGTTTGTTTGTAGGTATAACCTCCTAGAAATTGATTGCTTTTTCGTTTTCATTCATGTGCATTACCTTGGAAGTAGTTAAAGTAATTATGTAGGTTGGAATGAGCTACACCTTTTTCAGTTTAAATTCAGAAAGTTCCAATTGATATTCAGAATTTCCAATTGATATTCAGAAAATTACAATTGAAATTCAGAATTTCCATTTGAAATTCAGAAAGTTACAATTGTAATTCAGAATTTCCATTTGAAATTCAGAAAATTGCATTTGAAATTCAGAAAATTCCATTTGAAATTCAGAAAATTACATTTGATATTCAGAAAATTCCATTTGAAATTCAGAAAATTACATTTGAAATTCAGAAACCTTCCTCACAGTACAAAACAGTTTTCTGAATTTCATTTGTAATTTTCTGAATTTCAAATGTAACTTTCTGAATTTCAAATGGAATTTTCTGAATTCCAAATGTAATTTTCTGAATTTCAATTGTAATTTTCTGAATTTCAAATGCAATTTTCTGAATTTCATATGGAAATTCTGAATTTCAATTGCAGCTTTCTGAATTTCAAATGGAAATTCTGAATTTCAATTGTAATTTTCTGAATATCAATTGGAACTTTCTGAATTTAAACTGAAAAAGGTGTAGTTTTGATGCAAAACCACGATTATTCATGATTTTTTCCGTATTTGTTGTTCAATTAAGTTGTGTGAAATTCATTTTTTTAGTTTTCCAGTTAATAGTATTTGTTTCTTTATGAGGACTGCAAAAGAGAAGTTGACAAACAAAAATTTTCTGGAGCATTTCTTAAACTGGTTTTATGGCAAAAGCCATAATCGCATATTTTTCCACATATGTATGTAAATACATATTTTTGCATTGCATGTGTGTATGTATGTAGGTACATTAGACTGTGTTTAATTTAACTGTGTTTAATTTGACTGAAAGACTGAAAAATATCGGTAATTTGAATTTTAAACACGCTCTAATGTACATATTCAGATAGGTAGCGCAATTTTTTTTAGCCCGAAATTACACTGAAGGTCGCAGCCGATACTAAGTCGTTAACTCATCCCGGGATTTTCCGCTCGTTATTGCATATGATTGGTCTATTTTAAAACTCAATCCTTTTTGGTCAGCTTAGGTAGTGGGCTGTTCCAGCTAACTTGTCTACATCCATATGCATTTACACATATATGCATCTTCACTTGGCTTTTGTTTCTTAAATAACCGTCGACAGCGTTTTCAACGGCTCATTAAACTGAGAAGTTTAATTTATATATGTATCTTTATTGCTTATGTTTACAGAATGATCCTGGACTAGGTAGGTACCTATACTTTTAGAGATTAATCGCCATATTTTTCCACATATGCATGTACATAGGTACCTAGTTTGTATTGCATGTCTGTAAATACATATATTAATATACCGATAGGTAACGAGCAAACCAAAATTTTTTTAGCCTAAAACTGCATTGAAGATCACAACCTTAAGCCGGAATTACAATAGCGCTGTGGCAGTAGCAGCGATTGTTTTTCGAAATCAGCTGATTTTTAGAAACTACGGTTTGCAATGAAGCGGCACATAATACAGCAGAGGCAGCTGGCAGCACCGCTCCGTTTAGCCCAAATTCTCAATTCGCTGCCGCTGCCTTGAATCGCAGCCAACTTCGAAGTGTTGATGTGAACTTATGTCTGTTTCCGTACTATCCAATATAATATATTTTTACTAATTTTGTGTTTCCGTTCTTTGATGCCAGCAAGCGGGAGAGAATTTAATTTTTACTTAATTGATTTCCGCTAGAAAATGTTACACATTTTAAAACTCAACCCTTTTTAGTCAGCTTAGGTGGTATATATATGTATGTACATATCATCTACCTAGTAGGTACATATATACATATACACAGTAAAAATTTTAGTTTAATTTTAATTCCATTTTGGTATTTATATATAACAATGCCAAAAAGCATAAAATTAAAACCATTCTGGTTTAAAAAAAAAGAAGAGAATATTGAGAGAAAAAAATTATTCTTGGTGTCAAATTAATATTTTTTTGGAATTAAATCAAAACCAAATTTTCATTATTTTTAGAATATTTCTGGTATTAAAAATAGTTGAAATGGTATAAGATCAATCCAAAATTGGAATAAATTGTATACTTTTATGGAATTAAATCAAAACCAAATTTTGATTATTTTTATAATATTTTTGGCAATAAAAATAGTTTAAATGGTATTAGATCTACCGAATATTGGAATAAATTGTATACTTTTTTGGATTTAAAAATAAACCCCCATAAAATTTCCAGTGGATATACTGCAAATAACCCATTATCCCAAAGATTAATGAGAAATTGAATAACTTTGACATAGTTTATTTACATAAAAATCCAAAACAGTAGTAGCAAACACTAAAGTACCTTATATATCGAGTTCTAATCCTCATAAAAGTGTATCCAATAAAAAGTAAATTTTACAGGACACAGTTTTTTTTTAATTTGTTTTGCATACAGTTTGTATGCAGCCTTGAAACTTATTTAGTCTCTAACTTCGAAACTGCACATTTCACAGCTATAAAATTTTGGGAGTTGATGCATGTGATAGTAAATTGTTGATTTGCATAAAAAATTTGAAATCGATAATTTTGTTGGATACACTTTTATGGCGGTTAGGTCTCGATATATATACATATTGTCACTTTTATACTAATATTTGGGAAATGTCCAGTGAAATTTCGGCACCATTGCGGTTCTTGCAGTGATACTGAAAGAGGGACCCTCAACTGCCTTATGACTGAAAAAATAAAGCACAATTTACCCTCATGATATTTAATTAATCTCCTGCATTTCTTACTTGATACAATTATTCGATTCGGGCCATTTATTTGAGTAGAGTTATTTACTACTCAGGATTGCTGTTTTAGAAACATTTTGTTTGATTTTTTTTTTACTTTTTTCTGATATTTTTTTTATATTTTTTTGGTTTTGATTTCAACCTAAAAATACTTTGAGGTTAATATAACTGAGAAAGGGTTTTTTATACTTTTCAGGATTTGTTTTTAAACCATAATGATTAAACTTTTTTAGAGAAGATTTTAATACTTTTTAAGACTTTATTTTGAAACTACTTTGGAATAAATAAAATTCTAAAACTTCCCATAGGTTAAAAATAAGACTTTTTGGCATTAAAATTCAAATTTAATTCCAAGAATGATTAAATTAAGTACCAAATGATATTAGAAATAAACTATAATTTTTTACTGTGTACATATGTATGTATATATGAACGTATGGAGACAAGTTAGCCGAAAACTAAACTTCATAGCCAACTACCTAAGCTGACTAAAAAGGATTGAGTTTTAAAATAAACCAATCATATGCACACATATCAGTGCCCGCAAATTAAAGTAGTCTAACTTGAGATAATGCGAATTTAGCCTGTTTATGGCATAAAATAAAAATTTATACACAGATGCACATGCATTTGTTTGTACATATGTACATATGTACAGCGGTGCTAGTCTCATAAGTACATACATATATACATATATTCAATCATCAAAAAACTACTGCGCCATATGCGCATTTCTTATATATGGCATATGCTAGACTGTCAATATGAATCGCGATATTTGAATCGCGATTCATATTGATGGTTTGATGGATCGCAAACTGGTGCTACACGTTCAATATGAATATTGCGATATTTTTCTCGCTCTGAGATTCAAAATATTTTACTTCCGTCCTTTTCCCACTTTCACTTTCAATTCGTTTATTGCAATATTGCGATCCAGATCACAGATTTCAAAATTTCTAAAAAGACATGCATTTTCATGGATCGCAAAATTTTCATGCTATACAGTCAATCCGTATTGTCAATATTGCGATCCGGATCGCGGATTTCAAAATTTCTAAAAATACATGCATTTTGATGGATCGCAAAATTTTCATGCTACACAGTCAATCCATATTGTCAATATTGCGATCCGGATCGCGGATCGCAAAATTTCTAAAAATTCGCGATCCAGGATCGCGATCCATCAATACTCGATGCTACACTGTCAATATGAATCGCGATCCACGGATTTCATCAATATATATTGACAGTGTAGCATATGCCTATGCCTCAAATGTATATTAAACATATGTAAACAACTGCATACATATTTACACACATATATGCACCGTACAAATGCTCAGCCACACACATGGTTCGCACATACATATCAACATACGTATATATGTATATACATATCTTGTACATCCATAAACGCGTGGCCTACTGTGGTAAGCAGCGTGTGTCGCATTAGCCGGCATCAACAACGATGCCCGGGTACCCGGGTACCCGGGCATTACCCGCCTGCCCGGGTAGTAAATGGGCCGGGTACCCGGGTACCCGGACCATACCCGAAATACCCGGGTACACGGGTATCATCAGCTCTATTTGGCACACTTCATGCAAGTGGCACGATGGATGACTGGCTATCGCATGTGCCTTTCAATCTGAGAGGCGCGGGTTCGAATCTTGTCCGTGTCAAGGTGGATGATAATTTTTTTTTAATTTTTTTTAACTAATATTTTTTTATTTAATAAAAATTTAAAATAATAATTAAAAAGTAATAGAATAAAATTAAATATATAGAATAAAAAAAAATTAAAAATAAGCCTGAGGGATCGGAAAAGCAATATTAGGGGAACATTTCATTTCCTATAAGATGCAAATAGAAAACTCTTTATATAAAATGCTTCACAAAAATTCTGAGAATTGCAGAAATATACAAAGCCGACGGTAATTGAACGAACGAAAAATTTTGATAGAATTTTTGTCACTTCGAAATTGCATACCAATCAAAGTGTGACTTATAATGGTCACACAATTCACTCCTTCTGAACTGGTGGAGGCCTAACTACAATTGATCTAGTTCCCTTTTGACAACTTTTCGCTAGTTCGGAACTAGAAATTTTGCTCACTAGTTATTGAGTTCCCTGCAGGGATATGTACATATTTTGTATATATTTGTATGAATATATGTATGTATCATTGTTTTATTCTGTTTTAACTAGTTACCATATGGTCGCTCAAGTGCCTCTAAGCGTTTTAATATTCTCATTGGCGTTGGCTTGGCATTCACGTTCTGGTCTGTTGCCTGCGCAAAGGGTTAGCCCAGATTCCGGCGGTGTTGGTTGTGGTAAAAAAGTATGATTATGAGCGTTTGCACACCAACACTTACAAAAGTACATAACAGCACTTAACGCTCGTGTGCATCATGAAGCAAAAAGTCTAGAAACAAAAAAAAAAAAAACAAGTAAGAGCGCCGCTGTCTTCGGCCGTACCGAAGACTTCATACTTTTCATAAATAGGTCCGATTTTGTTTAATTTATACATATTTTGAACTTGACAGTTCATACTAACATCCTTTAGCTCCATATTGGTATAAATACTTCAAAGTTTCATGTACTTAGCTGTTAAAATGGGGAAGTTATACAAAAGTTACACCTCAAAATGAGTATGTATGTATATCTGAATAATCGGTTGTTTACTATATGTTATGGTGGTCCGATTCGGTCGATTCCGACAAATGATCAATTGCGCATAACAACAAACCTGTATACCGAATTTCATTTAGATATCTCAAAAACTGAGGGACTACATAGTTTGCGTTCACACAGACGGACGGACAGACGGACATGGCTTAATCGTCTAAGCTCATGATTCTGATCATATCGGTATATATTTTGGTGAGTCCCCCACGCTTCCTTCTGGTATTCCCGACAAACATTTTTTGGCACAAAGTTATAATACCATTTCATTCTCATGAAAGGTATAAAAATCCAAAAACAAAAATAAAACAGACGAAAGTCGAGAAAATGTGGTTAGCCAAAATTCACACCACTGAATAGCCGAGATCGTGCAGTTTATTTGTGTTGAGGGGTCTCATGTTTTCCCTGTAAAAATCATAGGATTATATGACCCATTTTGTGGTAGTTAGGAGTACTTTCAAAGTGATCATAAACATAGACCCCAGCGAGCAACTCGTTTATCTGCATCGGCTCGTAGTTAGCCGAACATTGCTACGAAAAACCAAATGTATGTACATATATCGCGATAACGGCGAAGCAAGTGCGTACATTTGTATGTATGTATGTATGTACATATGCATGCTCGTTTGAAAGTGCACGATTCAGTAATAAAGGGACATTGAACGCGACAGAACATGCTGGTGATTGCGTTAGAAAAACTTTATTATTTTATTTTTATTAAAGAAAAGCTTACTTATGTATGTATGTAATGCTAATAATCAAATTGAATTGGCAGTCTTTCAAAACTGTTCAGAGATTATTAAATCTCATTAATTTTCGTACCTACTCCATGAATTATTCCCATGTAGGTACTCCTTGGATTACTCGGGTGTCAAGCGGAAATGGGAGTATGTGATCCCTGTCTAGGACATCGCCATGTTAAATGGACCATATTTTTATATGAAATGTGGCAAGTTGAGGAGTACTCGGTTGGTCCATAGCGAGTACTCTATACACGCGTGCATGGAGTACTCGGCTTTTTTGCAGGGTTTAATTACACGCATATATACATATATATGTAAGTATGTGTATGTTTATGTGCATGTGTGCGTGCAATATTTGTTTTCCTTCCTTTATAACCTGCCAGGCTGCCAACGCCATATGTGGGCTTTGTGCTCTTTTTATTTGCAAGACTTTGTTGTAGAACTTACAGTTAAGCGTGTAATCATTTTCTGTTACGTATGTGTGCGTGTGTTTATTTTGGCTCCATTATGCCTTTTGTGCGGCGACGACTCTCAACAGGCTTTTTACTATTCAAACAATATTAACATTATTTTCAGTTATTCACTTTGGCGCCTAAATACACACAATGCGAGTGGCACAAATTAAGGAGCAAATAATCATAAATACATACATATGTACATACTCGTACATACATACATACATGACCAAATGCGTTTGCTTTAAAAATTCATTGTACCTAACTGCTGGCGATAAAATGAAATGTGTGCGTTTACATAAATATTTAAGATTTGCTATTTATTGTGTAGGTATGTTTTGCAAGCCGAGGCAAAAGTTTCAAGTTAAATCCACGACCGATAAAAATTAAATGCCTAAACCAAGTAGACTGGGTAACCACCCCCTTTATCGATAACCAAACAGCAACTAAGGCGACTACAGCTGCGATAACTAAATAACTCTGTGCATGACAGTGCAGGTTCAAAATGGAAGAATCCACTGGGTATCTGCACACCAAGGGATCGAAAGAAAGCAGAGAACTGATGGTCCGATTTATCCGATTCCGCTTCAATTACACTATGACATAAATTGTGGGTTGTTGACTGGAGGCGGAATAATTCCCACACAAAATGAAATGCCACTTTTTTTATTGCCTTTTAAATTTACGAAATTTCGTCTGAGTGACTTGTAAACAAAAGAAAATGGGTTAAAATATGTAAATATCGTATAGAAAAATGTTAGAAAATACAGAAACAACTTTGATACATTGCACGAGCTTTAATTTCATAGTATAATTTAACTCTCTGGTAACCCCTTGAAGTGAACGTTTAGAAATTTCGAAAAACTGTGTATTTCGAAGGTCTTTAGAGAGTTAAAATGTTCTGGAAAACTAGTTATGTGATATGGTGGACCAATATATAAATAGTTATATTTGAGTGGCTTTTTGGAAATTTCACTAGGTGCCTTCTCAGACAAAATCTTCGTACAAGACCTAAAGACCAGCATTCCTCTCAGCATTAAGACAGACGGGCAGGCAGTCATGGCTTAGTCGAATTAGCTCATGATTCTGATCATATCAGTACATATGTATAGTTTTTGATGGGTCTAACGCTTCTTCTTCTGGTACTTTCAATAATCGTGTTTTGGCAAAAAGTTATAATAGAAATTCATGAACGGTGTAATTAAATGGGTCGGAACACCCTTCCAAAATCCAAAGCATCGCTGGTATACAAAAAAAATGATAGTAAGACAATATCAATAAAAACGAAATGAACAAAAAAAAACAACAAAAATTTAACTAAAAACACAAAATAAATGCCCAAAGTTAATAATCAGTCAACCTTAGTTGTTATCATTTTCCGCAACATCAAAGGCAAAACGCAGCCAGAGCAGCAGAAGCAAAAGAAGAGGCAGAAGAACAGATATTCCCTCATATCAGTTGCTGTGCGATTTTCGTAATTACAATTTACAAGGAAAGCCGATATTTTCCCAATGCGCCCAAATGAATAAATACGTACATACATACATACATAGTTATGTATGTGCATCAGTTTATACCCGCTTTGCGGTTTCAATCTCGGTGTGAAAAGCATGTCTGAGCTGTCGTCGTTGGAATTTTTGCGGTTTAATTTGCGAGCAAGGCATCAAGGGGGAAGGGGTGGTGAAAGAACGAAATGGAAAGGATATGATGAGTGGAATGATCATAATTTAGGTGCAACTCCAACGTTTTTTTCTGGGGCAGACTTTGTGACTGGAAAGTCAAAAAAGGAGAAAAATACAAATCAAAACAAGAGAAACAAAAGAAACAAACCATTTCGTTTGAGAGAACAAGAATTACATGGAGAACCAGAAAATTAAATCGACAGAAACATGAACATAATAATTATTTTTAAAGTGGATGGAAGCGAGGGGTTATTTAAACATAAATTTGTACATTAAAGCTGAAATCTTCTGTGTTCTACTAAACTGTTGCAAGTATTCTTATAGAAAATACGAATAAAGAACAATGTCACATGAAGAGTTTCTTTGCTTTTTGTCTAACGCGAAATCTGCAGTAATTTAATTTAGTTATGATGTATTTAATTGTTTGCTTTGTCTTGTAATCTTTGTTTATATATTAATTAGTATTGAATACATTGTAATAGATTTTTATCTAAAGCTATACTTCCTGCTTTCACACACTCGTACACAAAACACACACAGATGTTCTTTGTCATTTATCCTTCTCTATCAATTTCTCCATCAATCAATTATCGTTGACAATACTCAATACTTATTCATCATGTGAATGCGATACACATTCAAAATGTTTTATTTCAATAAATTTTTTTTTGTTTTTAATTAAATCGGCCATACTATGGCGGTTGGTAATGGTTTGTGTTGTGGCTTACTTGACATCTCTTGTACAACATAAAACTCATGCATTACACAGCATTTGCATAACAAAAAGTCACAATTTAATTACTTTACACAAATGAGTTAACTTATTTACATAATAGTAAAATGGAATAAAATGTGCCCGAGTTAATAGTTAACCCTAGAACCATAACGATATTTCATACTACGTTATTACTAATGTACGTAAATTTTACGTAGTGATTAGAATCCGCCTAATACAACTCTCATTGTTCTCCATTTTGCAGCCAAAGTTGATTACACTACTTTACAAATGGTTAATTTGAATAAAATACCAAGAAATACCTGATCTCAAAACTTTTTTTTTACATTTTTTTATGGTTATACATATGATGATGCGTAATTTTGTGTTTTTCTGGGTATCACTTCATTCAAAAGTATTTTTCGCTAAAGTTACAAGTGCAATAACCACAAGCAGTACCTCGTTCGAAAGGAGAAATACGCTTTCAATGACATACAACTTGTAGCGGTTAAATAAAACCTCGCTGAGCGATAGCTGGTCAAAAATTTTTTAATTTCTTGCGATTTTTTTTTTTTAATTTTTTTACTAATTTTTGTTCCAGGTCCAGAGATATAGGTCAAAACGTGCACCCGGATGACCCCGGAACGTTTCTGAGCAATAATAATATAATATACTGTCGTGTTATACATAAATTACATGAGAATAATACACTTTCATATTAAATACCATATCCTATTTTTTCGCTTATTACTAACTATACGTAAATTTTACGTACACGATTTTTTCGCTTATTACTAACTATACGTAAATTTTACGTATAAGGATTTGCGCCAATCGCTCTCACACCTTCAAATGACAACAGTTGTTGTACTTTTATATTCGTGTATACGTAAAGATACATGCTGCAAGCACTGCCGGAGTTAGGTACCGTTACAGTATGTTATACTTGTGCAATCACAATTTGAAAATTCTACACTCAAAAAAAAAAATTTCTCTCGATCAAAGACATAATTTTCCTTATTTTGAACATGCGTCCCAATACAAAATTTTCTTTGTTTTGTGTAAGTTTTCTCAAAAATGTGGAAAAAACATAAAAAAAACTTTCAAACAAATTCGTTGCCATGGGGATTTGTATGGGAATTTAATTTCTCAAAATTAAAGAAATCAAGTCTTCAAAACAAGGAAAGTTGGGAATGGAATGGCGCTTAAAGAATTTTTCATTATTTTAATGTATGAATTTTTTCAAAACAAGTATATGAAACCATGGTAACGCATGTAACAACAATATTTTATAAACCTTTTAACATGTTTTAAGGAAAATTTACTCAAAACAAAGAAAGTAGTGTTCAAAATAGGTAAACAATTTCTTTGACCCCTCCATATATTTTTTTTCTCTCAGTGTATATACGTAAAATTTACGTACTTTATGGTTCTAGGGTTAATGGAAATACGAGAAGCTGTTCGAAGTCTGTGTAAATATGTATGACTTTTATAAATATTTTAACGTACATACATATGTTCATATAAATTTGCAAAGTAGTTGAGTAGTAATTTAAATATTATTATTGCATGCATATTTCAATTAATTAACAGAGATGCTATAATTACTTTTAAATGATTAAATATATACAAATTCAGGTAGCTTCCTACTCGGTTTGTCCAAGCAAATTAGCCCGGTAGTATGTGTTTTGCTTAAGTACTGTTTGCTTTGAAACCGGACTTCTTACAATCCTAAGCTCAAAGAATTGAAGTCTAAATTAACCTCAAAACTAGACGATAAACCCATAAAGCCTTTATATCGCGGATTCTCACACTAACACCCTCTTACATACAATTATTGTGTATATATTAAAAGCTCAAAAAGCTCTTCGCTACACCTAAAAGAAATTCCATCATGGTCGAAAACTAAAATTTTGCAATTGGAAATTGAAAAAAACGCAAACCAAAAATAATTAAATAAAAAAATAATTAAGAATACAAAATCGTGACTCCTAATAAAAATATTACGTAAAAAAATTCAAATAAAAGAACTATTCCACACACAAATTTTTTCAACTGTTCAGAGACTGCTCGAGTAGCATAGACTGCTAGCTGAACGCGACTGGAAATCGTTGAACAAAAATTCTTCATGTGCGTGAAGAGCTTTACAGCGTCGGCGTGTGGCTGGCGGTGTGAAAGCTACAAAAAGCGTATGCACGCGCGCATAGGCTGTGACAATCACTACTTTATATGTATTAGCACAGCCCAAGTTGCCACTAAAATGTAAAAGGGGCACAATAAAGGTGGTTTTAGAAAAGTATGCTGATCCATACCTGGGTCCTCACTCTGTAGTTCGATTCGAAAGAAAATTCGCTCGCTTTCGAGTTCTATTCCATATTGCAGAGTGAGGGCCCTGCTTGTCCAATAACGAAGAAAACGCTGTCCTGGTTAATATACAATAAATAAAAGAAATGATTTTTGCCATCAAAGTAACATAATTTAGACAAAAGCAGGAAATTTGCCCTTCCACTCAATCAAAATCACAAGTTGGATATTTCGTGAAATAAGAGAATAATAATAGAATAATTATAGTGCATAAAAGTGATCAAATCATTGAGCCAAATGCATGTCTGTAATCGTAGGAAAAAAGAATAAAAAGGTTGCGTCGCTTAAAACGTCTGTATGTATATACATATACATTTTATTTAACCACACTTTATTTAGTTTACATTTGTTTCCAATCAGCGCTGATTGATTGCCCTTCCAACGATTCGCAGGATCCACTCTGATTGACAACGTGCAATGGCGATACGTGGACAATAAATTGATGAGTTGAAATTGCGAAAAAGCGAACAAGAATGAGCCGACATACATGCATACTTTCACATATGTTAACGGATTTTGTGGTTATTTATATTGAAACGATTACCAATGTATAGCTTAACAAATGGAATTTGTGGTTTACAGATTTGAGCGCGTTTATGGTGCTCAATCAAAGGAAGTGGAATAAATTTAAGCGCCAATAAAGCAACTATTAAAGGTAAGTGTTTCAGTTAGGTACTGAGGATAAGGTAAGGATACGAGTAGCAGAAATATATTCAGCTACAAAAAATTAACACTTGCAAAGATTTAGTTTCTGTTATTTCGTCTAAATTCGCTTTGTGAGTTTTTAAAACTATTTACAATATATTTTATGTCTTTGGCTTATTTGCGTGAAAATTTCGCTCAAATCGTTTTCAACATTTATTTCAAATTTATAAAGAAACCATTCAATTCGCACACACACTCATGCACTCAGTTCTCCTGGTTAGGTTAGATCTTTAACCGCTAAAGCGTGCTTGCCTGCGGCGACTTTGTAAATATTTCAAATCAATTACCGAAATTGAAACGTGGCGTCGCTCAATCATATCAACTTACACAATTTACGAATTTTTCTTATTGCTTTTCTATAAACTTTTGCTACGATGCATCGCGATGTCTCCTTTTTCCATATAATTCACTACAGTACATACCAATTTTTATTTTCCATTGCTAACAACATTTATTTGTGTTGTTTCTGTTTGTTTGTGAAACTTTATCCTTGCCTCCTCAACTTTCTATGCCAACAAAGCATGCGACTGTTTCAAATTGTTGCACACCTACGCTGAGCTAACATATGTACAATTGTAACAAATATATGCTCAGCTTTATATAAACATACATACATATGTATGTAATGTGTATATGACACTCGAAGGTTTTCCTTAAGGCCAAAAAGCACTTGCAACATTCTCATCCTTCTTTCATCTCTTCACATAGGTATTTTCTCGTTATTTCTGTTTTTGGCAAAAAATAAATAAATGCCGTGCAAATTGTTCGAGTGGAAAATCTTCGAAAATTCACTTAATACACAAACTTTTTAGTTTGTTGTAGGTATAGGAGAGTTTTATTACATACAAACATTTCCTTCAGCAAATGGCTATAGTTCCAGTCTAGCGCAGAACTAAATAGGGTTGCTTCACGATCTGCACCATTGTAATAGTTTCAAGTGCCATTTTTTTAACACAGCGATGTCCTACGAAGTGACAATTACCCCATTCTGAAGAACTATAGAACGCCTTTTAAACTACCTACGGTATGTAAAGTTCTGGGATAGTTCAAAAATCAATACTTTGGTTACAAACTGTTCCGCCCTGCATGCCTTCAGAGCCAGTTCTCAGCTAGTTCTGAACTCTCTAGATTCTAGTACTATACTGTCGTTTTGCTTCAAGGTGAACGTTTCTTGCTGTAGGGTTGTCATTATTTGCCCGTGTGGTTATGTGAATGAAGTGTAAGCAGGTGCGCAGGAGCCGTCTAAATAGTGAAGTGAATATTGTACAATTGAAAGCAACGAGAAGCGTATCTCAAAGGTATACTAAAGCACATACAGTTACTAAAAGGTGAGTAATTATTAACATAATATGTGTAACTAAATAAATATGTAATAAATCACAAAGCAGAGACCGCAAATAACGATCAACTACAACTTGACTAATAAGTTCTCGTATTAAATATGAATTTAAAAGAACGAATACTGAAAAATAAAATAAAATAAAATAAAATAAAATAAAATAAAATCAAATCACAATAAAAAACGAAAAACGGAAAACGTTTTGCTGTTACCTCTCAGTGAAACAAAATTGAAAATTCTTTCCAGTTTGTTTTTTCGTCATCTAACACATAAGTAAGTACACTTTCCTTCAACTATTTTAAGCCAAAAAATAAAAATTAATTTTGCATAAAAGTTTCCACAAGTTTCTGTTTGTGTGTAGTACGTCCTGAAAACTAACTCTATTGTGCAAATTTACCCAAGCATATCCTTGGCATGGCCACAGCTGGCACTATTGCGATTCTGACCAGGTAGCAAAGTGATAACTGCATATGGCGGAGGCTACATTTTCAAAACAAAAAAAAAAAAAAACAATCAAAAAAGAGTACACACGTTGTTTGCTCTAACATTTGGGAATAGACACAGAAAAAGAACACACATAAAAATTAAAATAGTTAAATGAAAACCGCAAAAAAGAAATAACAAAGCAATAAAAAGGTTCTGGGTGTAAAAGCTTTTTTGTATAAGATATACCCAGTTGGGCTTAAGCATAAATCACTCAGTGATATTCTGTGCTTTTCTAGTTAAAAGATTTAGTAAATTTACCGCGAATGGTTCTCAATATTTTCAATGGCTTTACTTGCTTCTTATTCTTAATTGGCACATAACCGTCTAGACGATTTTGACCGGGTCCACTAAATCACGCCAGTCGTTTCTCTTTCGTGTTGTCTGGCGCCAATTGCAAATACCGAGGAAGGCAGAGTCGCTTTCCAGCTGATCTTCCCAACGCAGTGCAGGTCTCTCTTTTCTGCAGTCCTTAGCAGGCTTAGAGAGAAACACATTCTGGGCCAGAGTACCTTCATCGATTCTCACGACATGATTTGCCCAACGCAGCCTCTGGATTTTTATTCGCTGAACAATGTCGATGTCTGCGTAAAACTCTTACAGATCATCATTACATCTCCGACGATGTTTGACCTCTCTAACGTGCAATGATCCATAAATTTTTTTTTCGCTAAGATAACAGGTTATAGATTTTTGCATGCGAGTATGTATCACTATCGCAAAAAAAGAAAATAAAAATAAAAAATTCATTAAGTGTTGCTTTGTGGCCAGCGAGACCTTTTAACTCTAGAAAACAGCCTCGGGACTTGAGAAAGAAACTCTGCTACTGGCACATGAGTGAATTCATACTCGAATAAACATATGCCTACATACATACATACATACATACATATATAACTATGTACATATACATATATACATTAATGTTAACTAAAGTTAACTTATTTTTGTCCGCCAGCCGCCTAAAATGCTCCAAAGCTGCCCTAAATTTAGCAACGTTTTGTTTTTTTTTTTCCTTTTCAAACACATGCTTTGTTGATTATTTTGTTTTCGTGGAATTTTTTGTAGCATTTTCTTCACTATTTTCATACTTAAATTGCTTGTGTATAGAATGCACATGCACAAAAACTACAAACTGAAGCTCTGCTGCATTATTGTTGTAGCTCCTGCTCTCATGCTGCTTCCTGTTGCCATATATGTATGTACATATGTATACCCTACTTAGTAAGCTTAGTATAAGTCGTCTATCGCCGCTGCAATTTTCGTTAATGCATTCTACGAATTATAATTGATTGTATTCGATACATGCGAGCAACTGTAGTATATTTTAGGGCGCACATGTGCACTCGAGCACATTTAAGAAACAAATTGTTGTACACACAAAGCAGGGTTGTTGGAGGGTTTTTGGTTTCAAGAGGGTTCAGAAAGGAACTTTTCGTAGCGGAGACTACAAGTTAAATGGCTTTTTATTTCTCGCAGTTATCGGCGCCCCTCATAGTCCCCTTCAACTACGTTTATTGGCATGCAAGTATGTTTGTGCATTTGCTAGAAATTTCACTTACAACGCTTTGTTGTTGTTGGCGTTGGCATTTTGCACGTCAAATTGATTTATAAATGGCGATTAAATACGAGAAGGCGGCATTAAATGCAAACAGTCTGAATTGAACGACTTAATCCATCTAAGCGCAATCATTTGCGAATGTTATTGAATTAGTAAACGCTGAACATGTACATATGTAGATACGTATATATAATACATATTATGTACTTATGAGTACATACACATATGAGTTTGTACAATTACATGCAACAATAATGTGACATTGTGAAAGATTAATGATGCATTACATGTTACGACTTGGAGCCTGACAGTATTTATGTGTATTGATCAACGTAAGTGGAGCTGTTTTGTTTCAGCTTCAAATGCATGAAGATTTCTTAATTTCAATTAAGTGTAATTGAAGTACTAGAAATTAGTAGTAATTGATTACTTAATCATACATACATACAACACTGAGAGAAAAAAAAATATATGGAGGGGTCAAAGAAATTGTTTACCTATTTTGAACACTACTTTCTTTGTTTTGAGTAAATTTTCCTTAAAACATGTTAAAAGGTTTATAAAATATTGTTGTTACATGCGTTACCATGGTTTCATATACTTGTTTTGAAAAAATTCATACATTAAAATAATGAAAAATTCTTTAAGCGCCATTCCATTCCCAACTTTCCTTGTTTTGAAGACTTGATTTCTTTAATTTTGAGAAATTAAATTCCCATACAAATCCCCATGGCAACGAATTTGTTTGAATGTTTTTTTATGTTTTTTCCACATTTTTGAGAAAATTTACACAAAACAAAGAAAATTTTATATTGGGACGCGTGTTCAAAATAAGGAAAATTATGTCTTTGATCGAGAGAAATTTTTTTTTGAGTGAAGGTACATACATATATGTATATACATACATACCCAGTTGAAATCAAATGTATTGATACACAGCATGCATGTTGTGTGCATGGGAAAGTGCAGAGCATGATTTGTGAAAATAAACAAATTTTGTAAAATCTTGATTCACCCAAAATATGAATGCTATATACATACATGAAAAAATATCATGCGATGTGGATGTGATATGCATGAAATTATAAATTATTTTATTTTTTACATGCTTCTGCATGCTTTCAGCATTGGTACAAATGAAGGGTTGCTCCCTGAGAAACTATACGTGTAAAAAGGAAATAGACGAGCATTTATACTGGCATGCATACACGGCTACAATTCATGCTTCCAAAATTGATGTTGTATCCATAAGATTCCAACTGGGTATGTACACTTGAAGATAAACTCGAAATTCTAACTATTGCACAAACGTTGACGAATCAACTAAAAGCAAACGATAAAATGAGTCATCCTACCAGCAAGTACATATATATGTACATATGTATGTATATGTATGTTTGTGTTTGCATGCCATTTCTATGATCAATTCAATTAGAATAATTGATTCATTTTAATGGCTACAAAAACGTTTCAGGCTGTATTTATTTTGTGGCAAATTTCCGCCGCCTTAAAACCATATTCATTTTGTAGGCGTTGTGTTGCGCTGTGTTTAGTTATGTTGATTATCCGCCAAAAGGTATTTTCGTAATTCAATTTGTTAAAGCAAATTGTGCGCCCACAGTTACACAAGCACAAACAGGCACACATACATGCAGACGCAAACACAAACGCAATGGAATTCACTGCATCAACGAGTTATTATTAACGCATTTTGTGGGGGCATAAACCGCAAAATGCATCGCACAAATGGCGTCCGATATAATAGCAAACATGCATATAGCCTTATATACTCGTATGTAAGGCATTTTAGATATTTCCACATTGACACATTTGCGTATTTGCTTTGCGGTTGGAAAACAAAATGCTGGCATAAATTATATCGAATAATGAACAGCAGATCTCGGGCACAGATATTTAGTTGCACGGCGTTTTAGAAGTCACTTTTGATCACATGAACTAAGAGGTATTTAGATGTTATTTTACAGTTTCTTAGTTCGCTTATGTACTTCTTCGGCTACTGATAAAAAGTGCTGCCACTTCGTTTTCTCGCCAGGTTAATGGAGGTATTATAGGGTGAACGTATATGCCTCAGAATGTCATAGCAACATGAATGCAAAAGAATTTGACAGTTTCATAGCCCGCTGAAATGCTAGTGTGTGTGACATACATTAACTCCAAAACAACTACGCCTTGTTTAAGAATTAAGGCTTATGAAATAAGGCCTAAGCGAACGAAAGTTGTATGGGCAAAGGCTTAAAAGAAGGCTGCTTGTCCTTTGTTGATGTCATCAGGCTACATATAGGGAATTCTCTCTCTCTCTCTCGCTGAGAAGAACCTTATTTCCAAAGCTGATCCGCCACGGCATACATATACGTATGTATATATGTATCAGAAGGGGTTAAGTGGCGCAGTAGAAAATAAACTGAAGCAACAATCTTTTTTTCGACAATACCGAACTTTTGACGCTCTCCACACATTGTGCTCTCCTTATCCATGTCTGCTCATAAAACTATTCCCTCTCTCTATTTGAGATATGAGCGCATAAGAGAAAATTAAGTATTAAAACGTTTGGAGCAGGGTGCAAAGATGACTGGATACGAAACTCTTTTTTACTCTCTCACTTTTACGATTTTCCCACGGGTCTAATGTGGCTTTGTTGCCAGCATCAACACAACATAAAACCCGGCCGATCAGCTGTTTGTGCAAATTGCAGGTGCCAGAAAGGAAAACGCGCCAAAATAAATTGTCACTTTCGGTGGATTTTAATGTTTTGTTTTATGTCCCCAATTTTGTTGAAAATTTCAACTTGAAATAATAAGGAATTATAAAAAATACAGAGGTAATTGTATTGCTTGTGTGCAATATGCAGTGCAGTTTATTGTTTCTACTGAAAAAAAAATTGTATTTCAGTTAAAATTTAAAAAAAATATGTTAATGAGATGGAACGCGGGCAGCGGTTCTTCGGTAGATTTATATATATATCCGGTTAAAAATTATTATATTTCAGTTCTAATATATTCACATTTTAATAGAATTGCAAAACAGAGTAAAATATTTCTTAAAAAATACCACCCAACTACATGTAAAATTTATCCTACACTACAAAAGATATAAAATGATACCATCACATCTTAGAGGCAAAACAAATAAAATTTTACAAATGTTTACATTGGAAAAAACAAAAAGAGAGGAAGAATTTTTAAGCAGAATATTGAATGTCGAAATTAAAGAAGCGAATATAAGAATAAAAATGATTCAAAAAAATATCAGACAAATCAGTCAAAAATTACATAAAAAGCTCGATGTGAAAGACTACGAGTTAGTGACGTAGAACCAAAAACAATACTTAAAAAATTCAACAAAGACTATCGACCAAAATCTCAACAACAAAATTCAAAGGCAAGTCAAGACCAACTTGGATAAATTTGGACTGCGATCGAACGAAGACTGGTTCGTTAATTTAACAAATATTCAAATTCCACAAGAATGCAGATGGCTTTTATCGCTTGGAAACAAATTTGCACTGCCAACATCCAAACAATCATTCTCACCTATAAAATCAATAGCGGACATTGAGCAAGCCGTACAAACAAATGAAGACGAGAGACAAAAGGATACGATCCGATGTAATATCGCTCGTAAAATAAATAGCTATAGGAATAATATAAAGTTAAGACCTAAGGAAAAATTTATTTTAAATATTTTTGAGGAAACTAAAAAATTCATGAGGGAAAATAGGAGTTCGGTAGTTATCACAAAGACGGACAAAAGGAACAAAACAGTAATGATGTGTAAAACAGACTACAGTAAGAAAATGAAGGACCTTCTAAGTGACAAATGTACATACAAAACACTAAGAATTGATCCGACACAACAATTGTTAAGGAAAAATAATAACATTGTGAATGGAATATATAAACGTCAAAATATTGATGCACAACTCAAACATAAACTTACATGTAATGCAGCTACAGCCCCAAGACTATATGGACTACCGAAAATTCACAAAGACAACACTCCACTCAGACCTATTTCATCGTCTATAAATGTCCCATGTTACAAACTAGCACAATTCTTAGGGGGAATACTGAAAAACATTGTATCAGAGGACCTCAATATTAAAAACTCATACGAAATAAAGGACAAGTTAAAAAACATTAATATTGATGACGATGACATATTAGTTTCTTTTGACGTAGTTTCCCTATTCACAAACATACCAATACAACTTGCAATTCAAACGATTATGAAAAAATGGACGATCCTGGAAAATCACACGACAATTACCAAAAAACAATTCCAAAATATTCTTGAGTTCTGTTTACGTGACAATAATTATTTCGTTTACGATGGAGTCTTATACCAGCAGGTATATGGAATGCCAATGGGGAACCCCCTATCCCCAACTGTAGCTGACATAGTTTTAGATAAAATAATTGACGACAGTTTGACTGAACTTAGATCCAACGACATTCATACAGTGATGCCAATATTTTTGGACCAAAAATCCCTACGGCATGCCAAAAAATTCCCTATTTTTCCCTACGCTAACAAAATTTTTCCCTACATATTTCCCTACGCCGTATTTTCTCTATATTGAAATAAACACACACACAATTGATGCAAATAAAGTTTTTATTCAAAAAGCCACGTGACCTAATCAATCCTTATTACGTTTTTTTTAATAAAATTCTGAGTCAGCTTATAAAATATTTTAGTTGACTCCAAATAAATTTCATGTATTAACGGCTTTTTGGCTTGAAAAAGTGTCGGTTACCCCTAATTGCAAACCATCTAATGGGTACGGAAGCGCATAACACCCTGAATTGGATTAGGGGTTTTTGTGTGAGCGAAGCTGACGAAACAAAAATTTTGCTCCGGGGCCCTGTAAGCAGGTAAAAGAATATATTGCCAGATCAGAATAAAGTACAATTATGAAATATTAGGCATGGGTAACACTGCGCTGCGCGGCGCAATTGTGCTAGCGCCAACTCTAGCGCTATTGCGCTAATCCCGATTTGGAAAATGCGCCAACTTAATATAGCGCCAACTCTAGCACCGGCTCCAATACAGCGCTAGTGTAAAATTGGGCCACCACAACGCCGATAATACACAGCGTATACGACACCGTCACAATTATGTGTGTATGCTAACGCCAACACCGAACCATCGCTAATACGAAAGGGTATTGATATTTTACTTTCACAAAGAAAGAAGACAAAACTGACATTATGTGTAAATAAGAGAGAAATATATAATAAAAAAATTAAATAACATATTTATGAGCATATAGTATAATTACACTGGATCACAAAATGAAATTTTTTGTCTGTACTTTGGACGTGACTATCCTATCTATATGTAAAATCGGTCGCTGATTCCGAAAATCGGGTTCATTTTTAATTCTATGGGAAGGTTTTTGAGATATCGGCAATTTACCGTTATTTGGCCAATGGGTACACTTAATCCAGTATAGCTCTTTAACACAGTGAGTTATCTTCTTTGGGGTGACACCATACGAAAGAAAATTAAATTTCTTTTTCGCGGCTCCTATAACATTTTTCTCTAACTCTTATAGTTTCTGAAATATTGACGATTAAATTTTAATTTTTTCGATTTTTTACGATTTTTTGAAGAAAAAATTGACTTTGTCAGACAATATCTTTAAAACCAATTTCTTCACCTTCGGTTTTAATCTTTTACGTGAAGCTCCATTCCATTAGCAAAAAAATAAGCTATCAGCGAACAAAATCCATGGTAAAATGGAAAAGTTATAGGCGATCAAGTAAATACAGCCAAGTCGCACAATGCCTCTACACGGGTATATTTTATGCATGTTATACCCGTAAATGGGCTTGTATCTACCGCGCTGCCAATGTGCTGCTACTGCAGATGTGTAGGTATTGGTACAATATGCATAGAATATACGCGTGCAGAGGCATTGCGCGACCTGGCTGTATTTACTTGATCGCCTATAACTTTTCCATTTTACAATGGATTTTCATCGTTGATAGCTTATTTTTTTGATAATAGAATGGAGCTTCATGAAAAGGAGTAAAACCGAAGGTAAAAGTATTGGTTTTAAAGATATTGCCTGACAAAGTCAATTTTTTCTTCAAAAAATCGTAAAAAATCGAAAAAATTAAAATTTAATCGTCAATATTTCAGAAACTATAAGAGTTAGAGAAAAATGTTATAGCAGCCATGAAAAGGAAATTTAATTTTCTTTCGTTTGGTGTCACCCTAAGGAATATAACTCACTGTGTTAAAGAGATATACAGGATTAAGTGGACACATTGGCCAAATAACGGTAAATTGCCGATATCTCAAAAACCTTCCCATAGAATTAAAAATGAACCCGATTTTCGGAATCAGCGACCGATTTTACATATAGAAAGGATGGTTGCGTTCAGAGTATTTTTTGGCTGTAGAGCAGTGTTATTTTTGTTACCCATGGTAAATGGTAAGGGGAAATTTCGATATAATGCGCTCGGACCCGGAATTTTTCTGTTTAGTAGGGTGGAGCCGACCCTCGTATTCCATAATGAAGATGCAGCTAAACGAAGACTCCAGCATATTTTAACAAATATATGCAAATGATTTTTAAAACTAAATTTAATTGTGGCACAATTATTGTGACCACGTGTATGTAATCAGAATTGCGCCAAAAGAAATAAAACGGAGATATCAGACAGTAAGAAGCGAACGAGTGTTATTTATCGATTATTCCATGTCAATTGCGCTAAAGGTGTTATTGCGCCAGAACCGTGCGCTAGCGCTACAGTTGGCGCTGGTGTTATTGTATCAGCGCCAAAAAAATTGCACCATTACCCATGGCTATGAAATATTGCATTCAAACATGCAGGAACATTTTAATTGTAGTTATTAAAAACAAGTAAGGAAGCCTAAGTTCGAGTGGAATCGAACATTAGATACTCAGCTGTATGCTTTCATTGTTTGTTTGCATTTGTTCGATATAGGGTGTATTTTATATGAAACGAGTGCTGCATAAACAGGGCGCAGCCACGCCCATTTTCAAAATTTGTATCAATCATCCAAATAAGCATATAAATATTATTGTTAGTGCAAAATTGCATCCCTCTATGACTTTTAGTTACAAAGACTTCACGTTACAAATTCCAAAAGGGTGTTCCAGAAATATCTTTGTTAAAAAGTAGGCGTGGTCATAAACCGATTTCAATAAATTTTTGCGTGTCTATTAACACAAGTTATAAAAGTGTATAAACTAAGTTTCGTCATAATATCTCAGTTATTTGTCGAGTAATAGGCTCATAGATTTCTTTGTATAAAAAGAGGCGGTGCCACGCCCATTTTATAAAATTTTTTTTTTTTTGTGTTTCCAGTCTATTGTAGAACTCATGTCACAAAATTTCAATGAATTATCTTTATATTTCACAGAGATATCGCTAAAAATGATTTTATTAGGTCACTTTATAATACCCATATATAAAAGTGGGCGTGGTCGTATACCGATTTTGGTAATTTTTCGTCCACACATTTGGCTAAGTAAATATATCACGCGTACCAAATTTCATCGACATATCTTTAACGGTTTCTGAGTTATGGCTTATAAAACTTTCAATATTTGCCCCTTAATAAGTGGGCGTGGCACCGCCCATTTTCCAAAATTTTTATATGTTTTGTTTTACGTCCGTAGGTGGACTCGTGCCACAAAATTTCAGTGATAGATCTTTATATTTGACAGAGATATCGCTTAAAATGTTTTTATTAGGCCCCTTTATAGTTCCCATATATAAAAGTGGGCGTGGCCGTCAACCGATTTTTATAATTTTTCGCCAAAACATTTGTCTAAGTAAGCAAATTACGCGTACCAAATTTCATCGATATATCTTCAACGGTTTCTGAGTTATGACATATAAAACTTTCAATGTTTGACCCTTAATAAGTGGGCGTGGCACCGCCCATTTTCCAAAACTTCATCAAATTTCTTCATAAGGGCCTGAGCTCAATACGTGGGTAAAATTTTAGCACTCTAGCTATATTAGTGGCTGAGATACAAAATTTCCGATTTTTACTATATAGGGGAAGTGGGCGTGGTCATGGTCCGATTTCGCCCATTTTCAATACCAACCGTCCCAGTCTCGATACCAACTTGCATTTCAAATTTCATCAAAATATCTCAATTTTTACGCGAGTTATCGTGCGTACGGACGGACGGACGGACGGACGGACGGACGGACGGACGGACATGGCTCAATCGATTTCTCTTTTCACCCTGATCATTTTGATATACATAAGTCCATATCTATCTCGATTATTTCATTATGTTACAATCCACCGTTATGAAATCAAAATTATAATACTCTGTGTACTAGTACAGCTGAGTATAAAAATTTAGGTTCTTAGAAAAAATAATTCGTTGCAAAGGAAACGAAAATTTTTAACTTCAAAAATTCCCCACATTTAGCTAATATTTGAAAATCTGTCCTTTTTTCCCTACACTGCAAATTTGAGGTCGAATTTCCCTACATGTAGCCTCTTTTCCCTACACTTGGCATCACTGCATTCATATCAAATACATAAGCAAGTATGTAGACGATATTTTTGCTATAATTAAGAAGAAAGACGTGGATGCCATACTTAAAACTCTAAATGCACAACACACGAAGATAAAATTTACATGTGAAGAGGAAAAAAATAAAAGCCTGGCCTACCTAGACATAGAAATACATAGGACTAATAACATTAAAACTAATTGGTACTCCAAATCAATATCCTCCTCCAGGATGATTAACTTTCACTCTAATCATCCTTGGAGCCAAAAGAAAAATACCATATTAAATCTAATTGACAAAATGTGCAAACTGAGTGACCAGGAGTACAGAGAAAACAATAAGGAGAAAATCAGAAAAATCTTACACAAGAACGGATACTAGTGATGAGCGATATATCGCAAACGGTGATTTTTTCACTGTGAATAAAAAATCACAAATCGCAATTGCGATCACTTTTTCAAAATAGCAGTTCACTACTTATTGGCACTGCTATCGATGTAGCAAATAAGCAGTTCACCTATGTGAATCGCAATCGCAAAAGCATTATAAATTTCTTTTTGTTTACACTTTTGAGCAGACCACATACGTACATATATAGAAATATAAGAAAAAAAATTATTGAATTTACAATTTGTCTTTGAAAAATATTTACAAACAGCGATATTACTGCGGAATACGTTGTTATTGCTATCATTTTGTTAACATAAAATAAAGACAGGTTATATCGCTCAGAAAACGCAAAATTAATCTCTACCGGTAACTGATGATTTTATACCAGTCCATGCAATCGCAATAGCAGTTTAAAATCACAGTGATTTAAAAATAGCAATCACCGAAATCACAGATATCGAAAAATCGCAGTTTCGCTCATCTCTAACGGATACCCAAACGCACTAATAGAAAAATTGATAACAACAAAATTCAGTGAGATCGAACGAAAAAACAACACTAATAATACAATAACAACAAAAGAACAAAACAAAATTTTCAAAGGCATAGCTTATATACCGGGGTTGACAGACAGGAAATCAATAGACAAAATTATGCCCAAGAACAAAATCACTTTTGCATATCGACCATACCACACACTCAACACTATATTTACAAACACAAAAGACAAAGTAGAAAAAGAGCAACAACACAACGTTATATATGAAATACCATGTAAAGGGAAAAAAGACGAGAACTGTAACAAAGTTTATATTGGAACAACAAAAAGAGCTTTGGGAGTTAGAATAAATGAACACAAAGCAGACGCAAAAAATAAAAAGCTCAGAACAGCTTTAGCACAACACCTGAAAAACAGCGAACACACAGCTGATTACCAAAACGCCCGAATTTTGGACATAGAAAACAAAACAAAGAAAAGACTGACATTGGAAGGACTGAGAATACAACAAAAAATACACAATGCATTAAACTTCAAAGAGGACGTAGACAATATAAGCAGTGCATACAAACCAGTGATAACTTGACGAATATTTTAATTTTTAAATATTTAAAGATGTGATGTACTCCTTGTAATTGTTTAATTGTAATTCTGTAAATATTCATGTAAATATCTACATATGTATGTATATCTTGTCAGCTGTAATAAGTTTAACAACATTTTATAAAATAAGGTACGGTATTCATTTAGGAGTTGTAGATTGTGTTTGTACTAATTAATTGTTTTCTTGAAAAATAAATATAGACTCCCTGAAGAAGGCACCATAGTGTGTTGAAACGCGTAGGAGGAAAAAAAGAAAAAGGAACGTTTTTGCTTTATAACAATCGGCCAAAATAAGCTCTATAAAGAAAGAAATTATACATGTATTATCGTTCACCACTTTTTGTGCGTTATTCTTAATTTGTCTGAGATCGGGTTTCGAACACGAATATTCGGAATGTGGAAAAATCATACTATCCTGTGTATCACTTTTGTGGTTATATCCTTATCTTAATTTGGTATAAACAAAATTTTATTATTGCTATAGTCTTCAATAACATAAGGAAGCCGAAAAATTCCCAGAAAAAAAATGTAAAATACCTATTTTCAGTTTTCGAACAGAGTGGCACCAATGAAAAATGTTATAAAAAATGCGCATTTTGACAGCGCTCTCACGAAATGAAGAGTTTCGTATCTAGTTATCTATGGCAGAGTGAATGAGCTCATAACAGCAAGCAGCACTGCCAGCGTTTTTTAAACGTTTTCCTTGCAAAGTCTCAATAGCACCTGCAACAATACAACAACTCAAATTTCAAGGAAATCATAAATAGCATATCTATCCGTGAAAGCCTAAAGGTTGCCTGGAAGTTGCTCAATACTTAAAAGCGTTCATCGCTTACATTGTCAAGGTAACATTTTAAAGTAACAATACAAAATGGTAATCTTCTTTCGTGCCATAAACTCGTCAAGAAAGACACGTCTCTCAACGCTCTATCGAGAATAAATTTCAAGCTTGGCGTACCGCCTGTTTTCTACAATAAGCTAATGGATCCTAACATCTGGCCAGCTGGGATTAATGTTCGGCCCTTTCGTTACATTCCGAAGCCCCAGGCCGAAAATTAGCAACAATAATGATAATAATATTTTATCTAGTGGTAGTATTAGTAATAGGCATAATATAAAACTATATTACCAGAATGTATCTGGAATGCGTACCAAAGCGAAAGAGGTATTTCTATTTACTTCTCGCTGTGATTTTGATGTTTTTGTTTTAGTAGAAACATGGCTTAATAGTGATTTTTTTGATGCAGAGTTTTTTGACCCTAATCTTTTTCTCACTTATCGAAAGGACAGGGATGCACAAAAAACCGGGTGTAGCAGAGGTGGTGGAGTTCTAATTGCCGTAAAGCGTACGCTGATGTCATCAGCCTTCAAGCTTTTAAATGAAAACTCCTTGTTAGACCAGCTCTGTGTCTGTATTTCTGGTACCTATGGTAATTTCTTCATTTGTGTATCTTACATTCCACCGAATAGTTCGGAGTCCTTGTATGCAGACCATACTAACAATATCATAAGTCTTTATGAAGGGAAAGAAGATTCCCATTTTTGTATTTGCGGTGATTTTAACTTGAGTAAAATAGTCTGGTCTGACATGCTTAGGGATAATTGCCTAACACCTGCGAATTTAAGTTCTTCTCATGAAATATATCTTTTGGATAGCCTTTTTGGTATTAATCTCACGCAAATCAACTATTTTAAAAATAAGCTTGGTAATATTCTGGATCTATTTTTTATAGATGAAAATTTGATATCTCATTTACAAGACTGTAGTTTCCCTATCTGCAAGTCAGACATGCATCATGTGCCCATTTCTATATTTTTCGAATTTTGTCATTTCCCATCCGTCCACATGAGTGACTCCCAATCATTAAATTTCAAGGAGGCAAATTACGATTTGTTAAATGCAATATTTCATGAGGTGGACTGGTCCTCTATTCTACCTTCCGAAAGTGTCTCTTCGTGTTATGAGGCATACCTCCTCAAAATCTTTGAGGTTTTAGAAAGTAATTTATCGTTGCTTCCGGCCTCTCGCCATAAATTACCGTGGTACACAAAGCGTTTGAAGTGGCTAAAGAACCAAAGGAACAAATATTTTAAGCTTTTCAAAGCCAATAATAACCTAAAATATAAAGAAAAATATATTGACTTTATGAATCGTTTCAACGATCTTGATAAAGTCCTATACAACAAGTATATATCTGGTCTCGAAACTGAATTAAAGTCTAACCCCAAAGCTTTCTGGAAATACCTTCGTTCTAAAAAAGGGTGTTCAAATATCCCAACCTGCATGAGTCTCGAGGACAATCGTTCTACCAATTTGACGGATACAGTCAATCTTTTTGCTGATTTTTTTAAGTCTAATTTTGTTAATGATACCAGTTGTAGCTCTTTTAGTTATACTTGTTCAAAAACTATTGATTTCGGAGCTTTGTCAATTTCTGAATTAGATGTCCAACTCGGAATCTCTTCCCTTAAATCATCATTAAAAAATGACATTGACGGACTTTCCTCATTTTTCCTAAAGAAATGTAGTTCATCACTTGCTAAGCCAATATCGCACATTATTAATTTTTCTCTATCCTCAGGCGTTTTCATTGACCGGTGGAAAGTGGGTTCTATTACGCCCATTTTTAAATCAGGCAACAAAAATGACGTTCGAAATTATCGCCCAATATCAAAGCTCAGTGTTTTCTCGAAAATTTTTGAGAAAGTGGTAAAAGAGAAAATGTTTTTTTCAGTTAAGGAATTAATTGTCCCAAACCAACATGGTTTTGTCCGAAACCGCTCCACAGTTACTAATTTATCTGTTTTCTCAGAATATTGTATAGCAGCGTTTAAGAGTGGATATCAGATCGACACCATATATACTGATTTCTCCAAAGCCTTCGACAGGGTGTCGCATAAGTTTCTGTTATATAAGCTCAAATGTTTAGGGTTTCACTCAGTTTTTCTGTCATGGCTGGCCTCGTATCTGACAAACAGGGAATCTTATGTGGAAATAGAAAAAACCAAATCATACACTTTTGTGGCTACGTCAGGAGTACCCCAAGGTAGTATCCTTGGTCCTCTCTTGTTCGTTCTATTTGTGAATGATATCCACACGTGTTTTAATTTTTCTCATTTTTTACTATATGCTGATGATCTGAAAATGTATAGTAGAATTACGTGCTTGCAAGATGCCATATTACTGCAAAACGAATTAAATAATTTGAGTGAGTGGAGTATTAGGAACAAGTTATCCCTCAATATAAGAAAATGTTTCCATATGACCCTTTCTAAAGGTCAAAATCGTATCAACACAAGTTACTCTATCCTAAATACGCAGTTGGCTATAGTAGAGGAGTTTTCAGATCTAGGGGTTGTTTTTGATTCTCGCTTCACTTTCGTAAGTCATGTGAACTGCATTGTGCCTAAAGCTTACTCTAATCTTGCATTTCTGAAGCGCTACGCCAAGGATTTTAAAGACCCTTACACAAGGAAATCGCTGTTTGCTTGCCTAGTTCGCTCTAAGTTGGAGTACGCCTCAATAATCTGGAACCCTTATTATTCTACACATTCTGATAGAATAGAGCGTGTGCAACGAAATTTTACTCGTTTTGCCCTTCTGCCTCTTAGGTTTGCTGACCCCTTTCCATCTTATCATTCACGCTGTCTTCTCATCAATTTAAATTCCCTTGCTAATAGACGCATGATCCAGTCCCTAATGTTCTTCTTTGATGTCATTAACGGCTCAATTGACTGTCAGCCACTTCTTGAGAAGATCTATATAAATGTACCTTCGAGGATGTTACGTTTTTTCTACCCTCTTCATGTTGATGTAGTGAAGTCAAATTATTTTAATTATGCACCTATATCGAGAATCGCTAGTGAGATGAATAGAATATATCAAAAATTAGATCTTGATTTCGCCATGCCTCGATCTCAATTTATCTCTAAGATATCTTCATACTATCAGTGACTCAGGTCTTTGAATTTTGTTGAACAAAAATTATTTATTATATACGTACAAATTAACAAAATTATTAAACAGCGTCAATATTAATTTTTGACTGGGTCCCTTCTGGCCCAAAATGTATTAAAATAGTGTCAAATTTAATTTTTGACTGGGTCCTTTCTGGCCATTAGTGTCCTTTAAGGCACACTCGCCCCTTAATGGGTATATCACTCCCTACTGAGTGAGTCTAATTTTGTAATTTTGTATTTTATTGTTTGCAAAAATGTATATGCATATTTTTGTACATTTATGTGTTCACTTAATATTAAAAAATCAAATGAAAATGAAAATAAAAATTGTATCTAAAATTGTATCTAGTCTGTAAGATTTTTTGTAATCATAGACTGAATAAACTGAAATTGAAAATTGAAAAAGTTAACAAATGTACTCACATGCAATTCAGCAAAGGAAATATTTTTAATTTGTAACCGGAGGCGCTAAAATTAATAGCTAACGCCCGTTCAGGTTACTCTATATTAGTATAAGTATAAGTAGAAACTTTTATGGGCACTGCGCGTGGCAGCAAAGAACATTTACAATGATGATGATGATGATTAATGTAGAAAAGCCATTTAGGTGTACATACATACATACTACATAATATGTATATGAAAGCTTTTATGACAAATTCCATAGAAATATTTTTATTATGAAAATATTTGGCAAAGTTTTTGGAGTGCCGTTAAATTTAATACAAAACGCTTTTATGCATGCACGTGTGCCTCTTTGGATGAAGTGTATGGTGCATGGAAAATTCAACAATTGACATTGACATTGTAGGTAATGTGAGTTGCGATGAGGTGAGAACGCCAGTGATGACGACGACGAGAATGACTTTTCATTGGTGTTACTTGAGTCAAAGCTTTTTGCTGTCACTCCTTCTTTTTTTTTGTTATTTGGTTGTTTGTTTAGGGGTTTTATTTACTATGAGTGTTTTTTTTTTTTTTTTTTTGTTATTATTTGCTGTGTCACTGTTGCTTCTGCTGTCATATCATTCGCTTGTCATCGACAAGCAAATAACAAGTCACCTGACACTTGTTTAATATTATAAAGTGTTCAAAGTGTCAATGCTCGATAGAACAAACAAGCAGCTGTCAGAGGTGAACACGCCACATGTGCCATTTAAAACAGGTGTTTGTTTTTGGTATTTTTGATGAGGTGTTGCTCTCACACATATCAATCGTGCGACGTTACGGTCATGTAGAGCACTTTCCCCGACTGGGTTAGTCAGGATTTAGCTTTGAGTTACAAAATTTTTGAGCTCTTTCGGGCTTCGTTGAAGAGGTTTTCTTGTAGGAAGTTTTCTTTCTTCTGTTGAAATTTTCTTGTTGGCTACGGTATATGAGCATGTTTGTATGTATTTATGCATGTACGTCCATTAGTATGAATGTTACATACATACATATGTATATTTTTATTCATTATATGCAAAGTGAAATTGTGTCACTCGGCGATTGCTCAACAATAAACCTAAAGATTGCTTTACTTTCGCACACATACACGAACACTAGTAAATATTGTATGTATGTATGTATGGCATTTCATTGTAGTTAAAGTCAAACAATACACTTGGCTAACAAAAGAAAATAAATTGCATTTAATAAATGAAAATGCATTTGCTCATCTTTTCACTGGCTTCATTGATTTATTTTCTCTGTTTTTATTTTTATTTTTTTATTTCTTTTGAATTGGCTTACAATTACTTTGGTCTGCAAATGTTGTCATTTATTCAATTGTCACTTTATCTTTAATGGACAAAGTCATTTTAAGTGAAGCGTGTAGTAAGTAAATGAAAGAAACTAATATGTACAATTGGTTTGAAAAAAGGAGATAAAGGTGTGAATATGTGAGTATTTTTAATATATGTAAGTAATAAAGAAACGCAGGACAAGCGAAACACTCATCATATCACCAATGTTTCAGCATTCAAAGCCACTCTTCTAAGGTAATGTTAAGTTCCATTTATTCTCTATTCCGATCTTTACCTACTTACCCAAACATATTTATTAATCACAGTCCTTTATCACAATTTCAGCGTGGTACTTGCTTGGGTGGTAAGTAACTGCACAAGCGAAGCAAATTTTTTAATGTTTTTATTGCCTTCATAGCAATGATGTATGATGTATGAAAGTAACCACAAAGTACACGTAATACTTGAAAAGCACGAGCTAACAAAAATATTTATAACTTTTTATTGGCGTTGATGCACAGACATGCATGTATTTAGCAGTGGCGGACCTAGCATAAGTTGGCTGGGCAAGCCTATGTATGAAGCATAGCCATTTATATAATTTCTTTGCTGTATTATTTGAAAAACCGATTGTGTTCCGTCATTGACTTTGATTAAATTCGGTTTTCATATTTGATTTGTTGATAATATTCATACCGTATGAATGTATTGGAATAAATCGAGAAAATGAAGATGATGAAGACAAATTAAGTTTTGATATATGTATGTACCTACAATGGATAATATGAAGATATGTAGAAATATGAATTTTATTGTTTTTGACTGTATTTTAGATCAGCACATCAACAAGCCTGGCTCGATTGATAGTAAATTCAAGTTATTCACCATCAGAACGTGATTATCTACAAAAGCAGAGCATAAGCTATTATTAGAAACATTTGGAAAGAATTCAACTGAATTGATTGATGAAGCCGAACTTATAGAGAAATCTCTAAATCTCACACAAAAGCGCAGAGGTATTTTTAGTTTTCTTATACCAGCAGTAGCAAGTGGATTTGCTTATTATAGCACTATAAGATAATATCTAAAAATGGGTGCTTTAGTTTAACCTTTAAGTGGTGTTTGAAAAACGGAAATCGAAATAGCAAAAGTCGTGAAATGTTTGATTTTGATTTTCGTCGCTTTTTAAAATTACTTTTTTGCCTGATTTTGATATTGTGCTGACTTCATATCACGCAAAATCAACAAGTCACCAAATACGCGCTATTTCCTAGCGCTTTTAGGCGCAAGTTGTTGCATGTTACAGTGGCGGTTGTAGGTACTATTGTGACGCAACATTGCCACGTCATTGTTTTTGGCGGGCTTAATTTATAAACACATTTCAAGCGTAAAATAACCAGATTTTAAAGAAATTCGTAAAATTAAGTGAACGAAAATATTTAGGCAAGCCCGGCTTTTCGGCTTGTATGAAGCGTCTGCCACTGCTATTTACATATGCATTCGCACACGTGTACAAAGTACACATAAAAATGCCAAAGAAGTAGATTAAACTTAAATATGTTTATGTGCGGCAATTTTACATGAATTGTTGTTGTAGGCACACATACAAAAATTCGATACATACATTTGTATAGATTTTTTTTTGAGGTGCAGCTATGGCATCCAGATTTAGCACAAAGGTGAGAGATACACACATACTCAAATGTTCATATACCTAGAAATATGAGATTCCATATGTTCGTTTTTGCTTTCACTTGGATTTCCATTCATTCGCAAGCAGAATTTCGTGTGTGTGCGTGTTATTTTGCCTTGACCTTGGCTACAGCACGCAGTTTGAGTAAAAGCGAAAAAGTCTTGGGTTAAACAGCAGAAAGCATTTATGTATGTATCTGGAATATGTGCGGGCACGATGGTACATGCTTTAGCATATGGTTTATGGATTATCCAAGTCGGGAGTTAGTCTTACGGAATAAATCAAGTAGTGACTTAGTGGAGATAGGAAATCAGTGTGCAAATTCAAATCCATCTTTTTTTTTTTTTTGTTTTTTGAGGAAAATGCCAGGTGGGAATTTTATGGTATTCGAGCGCATTTTTATTTTAAATTCTGCCAAACATTTATATGCGTTCAAAGCCAAGAGAGAGAGAGAGAGAGGAAATAAGAAGTTGTTATGAAGAGCATATTTGAGTCGGTGCTAGATCCATAGTAGGGAAGGCACTTTTGTGAGTTTCTGTCGAATGCATGAGCAGCTGTAATGAGGCTCTGGCTCACTTTTTGTGAGTCATGGCTTAACGGCTTAGACATGAAAATCACTACATCCCTATAAGCGTTTACTCTAATCGTAGTGGAGTTTGGGTGGAGCTGGCTTTGCTTTAAGACACATACAAAATGGTTGAGTTTTTTATACCTACACTAAATAATAATATAATATAATACAATGGCGCTATTATAACTCTGACGAGTTTTATGGCCGAGCTTCTCTCCCAATTCGAGGTGTGCTACTTTTTGTTATTTCCTACACTATATACTTAAACGCAAACTTCCTATAAAGGATAATTGTAATTGATACATAGAAATACACAGATATTCCCCTAACCACAATTTTCATGCAAACTTTTAATACTTTGTTTGAACAATCCAGCAAAATTATTGTTAAAGTTCTCAAATGGGAATTCACACGTTTTGGTCATGTTATCGGAACTTTGTGGCGCAACTTTTGGCTGTCATAACAATTTTATTTTGCACCTGTAACGTGTAAGCGTATAAAGTGTGAGCGCTGCTGCCAAAAACCCAAAAACCCAGAAACCAATGCAACAAAAATCAGCCAACCAAATAACCGAGAGCAACAGTTGATATGGCAACTAAAGGCAAAGCGATTCGCGGCAATGGAATGTTGCATGCATGCCCACATATGCACATATATATATACATTGATATAAGTAGGTTTTGTTTGCCAGGATATGTGCGTCTGTCTGTGGGAATGTTGCAACTGTATATAGTTTTTTTCTACTAAGAATTTCATACTGACAAGGTGGAATAAATTTCACTGCAAGAAAAAAAACACAAATACCAACCAACATGGCAGTCGGTGAAAAAACAGTTAGCACAAGCAAAGCAATTAAAAGGTAGTAAAGAAGAGCAAGAGAAACAGAAATAGAAACATGTTGCACAACATCAACTGTCAGCACAGCACTTTAAGTACTGCAACGGTGAAAATTGCTACTGCGACAAAACTGGGATTTATTGATTCAACACCCGCGTTTAGGAGAGCTACATAAGTAAGTAAGAGGCGTAATTTTGTACATGCATGCATAGATGTAAGCAAAAAAAAGATGTGCATTGCGGAAATCATGATCTAATTTTAGGAGTGTGATGAGAATGCCTTAATTGAAAAAAAAAAGTTGAAACAGTTTTACCGAATTTGCAAACACTTCAAGGATTTGGTGTAATGCTTAATTCGGATTATAAAGGCATATCAGAGGCAGAGTATCGAATACACTAAGAGATTAATAAACTGTGTTTTCACCCAAACTGTATGAAAGGGAACTAGTTGTATGTGGTAGCAAATGTCACACTCGTTGCAGAACAAACAAAAAAAATTCAAAACTCAAACGGAACCTTTCAGAAACTGTAGACTTGCACTTAGAAATAGAACAATAAAATTCTCTGCGCTGCAACACTGCATAACTAGACATTTTCTAAAACGTCTTTCAGAAACTAGAGTGTTTGAGGTGCAATCATGAATTTTATGTATCAACAAGTGACATACTCAATGCTCAATGCTTAACTATTTATACACAAGGTATCGCTGTACGGCAGCTCTTCACAGATTTGTCACACAATTTTTTTGTTTTGCAAGGCCGCAACTTTGCATGTGAATGTGTTGGTGTGTCGTGTGCGTGTGCAGTTTGCCCATAGGCAGGATATCCGTTTGATAGTTTGAATATTGTCTCATATATCATACGTGCTGTCATACGTTTGCATATATGTATATGTGTATGTTTGTATTTAGTTGCAAATAACTATCAGTTGGTATATATTTTTTGTTGTCATAGTTTTGCTACTCTATAAATAACATTTTTGCTTACACATTTACACAGTATCACAAATGCATGTACTATGTACCCTGTAGGGAAAATCTCTAGTTCCGAACTAGGTCGCTTCTAGTGAATTTTTCGACACTACTAGTGCGCGCTAAATCTCTTTTGCATGTTATCAACTGGCGAATTTAACACGGTGATGTCCTAGGCGGTGTCAGTTGTCACTCTCTGCACTACATTTTCGATAGTTCCGTACTAGTACTAAATTCTACAGTTTACACTAGTTCGTTTATTGGCACAATTTCGATAGTTCTGAACTAGCTACAAGTACCTACAAATTCTACAGTTTTACATCTGCCGCTTAAGTGCAGCCTTTGACACAGTTCATGCAAGGGGCGCGATGGCCGACTGGCTAACGCATGTGCTTTCAATCTGAGGGGCGCGGGTTCGAACCCTGTCGGTGTCAAGGTGGATGATATTTTTTTTTAAATATTTTTTTTAAGTAATATTTATTTATTTAATAAAAATTTACAATAATATCGTAAATAGGGGACCATTTCATTCTCTCTTTATATAAAATGCTTCACTAAACATCTGAGAATTGCAGAAATATACAAAGCCGTCGTCAATTGAACGAACGAGAAATTTTCATAGAATTTTTGTCACTTCGAAATTGCTTTCAAATCAAAGTGTGTCTTATAATGGTCACTCAATTCACTCCTTCTGAACTGGTGAGGGTCTAACTACAATTGATCTAGTTCCCTTTGACACCTTTTCGCTAGCTCGGAACTAGAAATTTTGCTCACTAGTTATTGAGTTCCCTGCAGGGTTTGACTGCGCTTGTGCGCGTGTGTGCATAAAGGAAGGAAATTGCTTTGTGCCGGTGTAAATTGTGAAACGCCTTTGGTAAGTTAGTTGCACAGTATGATAACAATGTCCTTTATATATGTATATATACATATAAGCATATTTATGAAAACGTACACTGAGGGAAATAACGCATAGTAAAAATGAATTTTTTTTATTTGATTATCGGTTGAAAACGTTCGTATTTAAAAATAATATTTTCATATCAAAATTTAGCATGCACGCATTTAAAATACCGAGAGAGCGATTGAAAGCATAAGTGTACAATGTACAATGTACATATACATATATAGCAACCACATTCACCCATAGCTACATGCATATGTATGTATGTACATACATCCTTAAATCAGCGATGCCGCTGTCACTCCAATTGGAAGATTTCACTCCGATTTTGACCTCAACATTCCGCCACTCCCTCTTTGATTAAATCACTCCCCTTTTTCATTTATGAAATACTTCAGAAATTTTGAATCAACTGTGTATATGCAGAAATTGCTACTTTCAATTTTATATGCATAAAATTACAATCTGGCATCGTTATTGTTTACGTCTTATAATTCTGCCACAGTGGCAACACTTATCGACTATCTAAACAAGCATTGGCAACTTTTCAGTGAAAAGTTTTCACATTCTGATCTTTGTCATGGCTTGTTTGGTTTGTTCTTACATATGTAAATGAGAATTATCTATTATTCGAATAATTTTTTGTTTGAATAAACGAAATTATTTATTATTCAAATAAAGATAAAAAAAATTATTCATCTATTATTCTTATTCGAATAAATTTTGCCCAACTCTGCTTATATGTACATACACTTGTACCTTTATATCTAAGACATGTTATCTAATGCATAACATGCAATAATTTATGTATACAAAAGTTTATAAACAAATGTGTTATGAATAAAAACACCAATTTTAATTTAATTAATAAATATGTTCTTTAATATGAAAACAAAATTTTGCGTTTGCTTTCCCATATTTACATTTCTTTGTTGATTTCCTTATTTTTGACATCACTCCGCAATTTCACTACGCTCTTTCGTCCGTCACTCCGAAACACTCCGCTATATGTCAATTTTCACTCCGCTCATAAATTTTGGAACGGCATCGCTGCCTTAAATACATACATCAAACTTGTACTTCCCAATAAACATTTTTCTTCATTTTCAATTTGAGGTGCATTTGAGAAGTAACCCTTTTCTCAAATATCACACGTTAGTTACCAAATACACCTCAAATTTCCCTTGATAGCGTTCTCAAACAAAAAGACACATCTTTAGTATGGGATTTTGGGCTGATTCTCAATTCGATAAATTTCATTTTCTCAAACCTATTTCAAATGTGGTACGTAATGGAATGCAATCAATAGATGTATGTATGTATTACATACATATTTGTACTCTAGAGTACAGAAAAATTGAAGGATAGTGAGAGAGTGTGTTGTGAGCGCAGAAATTGAATGGAGTAAATGGATGTACGTACATACATATGTATTAAATATTTGTACTCTGATGTGATGTTTTTCATTTACCCGTGCGGGGTGAATTTTCTTTTGCACAGTTATATACATATATTAATATCTTTTTTTTAATATACATACATACATACATATGAGAAACAAACTATGTTTTTATTAAATTTTGTGTAACTTCACAAAACGAGAGAAATAAATAAAATAAGAGTAAGAAATACAGAATCATT
The DNA here is from genome assembly GCA_960531455.1 of Urophora cardui. Taxonomy (NCBI): domain Eukaryota; kingdom Metazoa; phylum Arthropoda; class Insecta; order Diptera; family Tephritidae; genus Urophora; species Urophora cardui. The sequence continues at coordinate 5,978,041 of OY482674.1, forward strand.
ACACACAATCATTTTCAACCATCATCATTTCAACCGTTAAGAAACTGCTGGAGTAGAGCAACGAACGCTGACTGAAATTTGCAAACACACAAAATTTCTTCGTTCCTTCAAACCTTGACATGTTCAAATTCGTGTAATGGTACAAAATGCTAAATAAGTTTTTTTTTTTTCAAATGTGTTGTAAGTTATTCTAAAATTGATAAACAATATTTGATGAACACTTGAAAATATGTTTATCTTCAAATGATATAAGTATACGCTGATTCTCAAATTTAGAAACAATATTTTCTCAATGTTTGAGAATTTCTTTTTCAGTGTTCAATGGGTTGTTTCTAATACATACTCTTGTATGTATGTATGCCTCTCTAATGCTCATGAGCAGTGTGGCCAGGTGTGGAAAAAAGTGAAGCTAAATTGGCAAAAAAGAAGTTAGAAAAGGCTGAAATTAAAAAATAAGAAGCTAAAAGAAGTCAGTATTTATTTTAAGAAATCCATTTAAATTTCTTTTATTTGAGTTTTGTTCATTTGAATATAAAAATTGAATATAAAAATTATAAACGTAATTTAAAGGAACTATTCTTGTCTGAGCACATATATGACACATTTTCTCGACTTTACATGACTTTTTCTTAATAAGTATGTATGTACATATCGTCGTGCCATACGAAAATTAGCATATTTAAAATTTCTGACGAAAGCTAGCAATAAAAAAATTCTGTACGAAAAGTAGCACATTTGACTTTTGGCCGACGAAAAGTATAATTATATACTGTTTTTATATTAAAATTGTTGTTGTTTAAACGAAATTTATAGTTTTCGTCAGCCAAAAGTCGAACGAAAAAATACTAAGACCGGTATTCATAAAAAATAAAATGTCGCATTATTTAAAAAAAAAAAATTGGTAGGTTGAAAGCTATTTTGGTAGGTTTTTCGGTAGGAAAAAAGTTTCTTTATACCGCTGTTACGCCATGATCAAAATGACAATGGTAAAATTTCTGCTATTGCTTTTCCATTAAAGCGAAAAATGAGAGAGAGAGAGAGTACACTCACACTCTCAATTTTGACCGGAATTCGGCGCTGACACCAAATCAACGTGCAACCAATCTCTCACAGAGAATAAAAATCGAAATTGTGTAAAATAACATTTGAGTAAAATAAGACTAGAATAAAACAAAGTAAAAAAAAAAATTTTAAAAAGCTTTTATTTAATATTAATATAAAAATTTACTAAAAAGGAATATAATAAATTTTTAATATTTTTGAACAAGATTTATATTAGTCCTTAGTTCATTTGGATCTTAATTTCAATCTAAGCATATATTTAACGTATTTCTTCAAAATATTTCTGCATATGTATCAACATAAATAAAAGCGTGGGTGCTCTTTACGTAATGTATATCTTACGTAATTGGAATTTAAAGTTTTTATCGCTTCCTTCCATTTCACCAATACTGTTTTATAACGTGAATATCTAATGAGTTGCATTGTCTTCGGGTCCTGAACTATGTTCCAAGTTTCAAGTACCTAGTTCAACTAGAAGTATCTTAAATATTCGTTGGAAACTTCCACGACATACACTCATACATACAAAAAGTGAAGTTAAATAAAAGCTTGTAAAAAAGGCCAAATCTAGCCTCGAAAAGGCTAACCTGGCCACACTGCTCACGAGCGGCGTTGCCATTAACGATTACTCTATGTAGGAATATTGCAAATATGTGACAAATTTTAATTTGTATATCAGATTTTTGAGATGGCAACACATATTTATAACTGTAAATAGCAATGAAGAAAAATGTGTGAACAATTAAAAGAAATTTTGCATAATTTTAAATTGGACGAACTTCTGGACGAGCTGACAGGTAATTATACAAATTAGTATAAAATATTATTTATAAAGTGTGTAATATTGAATATTGTAGTGGCTGGCATTGAATTTCGCCATTTACAGTATTTGAACGAAGCAGACATCGCTGACGCTGTGAAAAAAGTTGGAGTAAGAGCTGAATTCCGGGAAAAGCTGTTTGCGTGGAGAAAGAAAAATGTAAGTAATTTAATTGTTTCCAATAACTTTGTTATTGAAAGTGCTGGTGTGTTTTTCTAACAAAGATAATGCGTTGAAAATTAAAATATTTAATGCTTGTAGAATAGAATTAATTCTCAGTTCGCGCATAAGTGTACATACATACATACATATGTACATATGTATGTACATACATATTTGCGTGTGCTTGTATGTACATATGTCAACGATAGGTTGCAACGGTTTTGCGTCCAGCTGCACTTGGCGTCGAAGGAATACATATATATGTAGATATATATGTATGTATGTACATATGTGCATACTTCTGCGTGGCTGCTTTAACCACCTTGCGCATTTATGAAAGTTCCACACATTAGATTAACAAAAATTCACAAAGTGCAAAATATTGATTATTTAAATATGTAATTTTGTATTTGTATAGTTTTATGATGGCGATGAGCTGCACAAAAATGATCAGCAAGGTGAATTCCAGTGTGTGGTATGTAATGAATATAAGTATTTACGCATATTCAGGTATATTGTGTTTTTTAAGCGCATATACATATGTATGTAGGTACATCCGAACAAATTTATCTACACTTATGAAATTGTTTTTTTAATCGCAAAGGCGTATGTATGTACATACATATATGCGCGTATATAAAACACGCCTATTGATGATTTATTTAAATACCTACTTGAAAAGTCAGTGAATAATATTAATATAATGCTTTTTTAGTCTTTAAACAGGATACTACGAGACTGTTCTTCTGGTAGAGCCATTATAGATTATTATGAGTGCAACGGACATTTAAATAATAGCCATCGCGATCGGATTATAAACGCTGTCGTAGAACACGTTGTTGAAAATAATATAAAGTTTAAGCCCGTCAACTTCGATAAATTTTTAAAGGACATACAATTACTGTTTCCCGAAGAAAAATTTTCTTTGGTAATTCAAACAATTTCCAATATAATGCAAACACTTTTAATATGGTTCTTGCTACTAACTTTCTAAATTTAGGAATATTATTACATTCCGCGTAAAGGGAAAAGACCACCTGCAGGAAAATTATATTCTAAATACACAAATATTACAGCGAAAAAGAGAAAATTAGAGGGAAATACTAAACATAGATGCGAAAATTTAGATACATCGATTTCTGACATATTAACTGAATTTGATGAAACAATTGAGGCTAGTATAAAAGAGGAGCTGCGAAGGGAATCGTCGGACTGGCAGGTGGTTCTAGACAGATGGGACAGATCTTATAATATTCGACAACACGATTTATCACGTCTCAGTAATTTAGATTTCATTAAAGACTGGCCAAAGCTGAAAGACGCTAGAGGTCCGGAACTTGTAAGCCCTCTAATTTTAGAATAACAAGTACTTTATTTATTTCCGCTGAATTATTATAAGAATATAGTTCATATTATAACAAAAAACATGATAACAGACTGACTTAAATTTTGTCAGAAAAATACTAGGAACAATTTCATAACCAATTTTCGTGCTAGATATTTTTGAAAATTTTGCAAATATAAATGCAAAGTTCCAGATAAGTATGCAAATTATAGACATTTTTTTTTTGTTATAGCATGAACTATATAAAAAAATAGCGATATAAATTAAAGTATTACGATTACTTTCGAGATCTCCTTGCTCATGCAAGTATGTACATTTTTTTTTTTTTGTTTTTTAGATAAATACGGACTTCAAGCGATTGTACCCTAACAAAGAGCATTTACTAAAAACTAAATGGAGTGTTTTTAAGCCGAGAATTCGAGAATATTACTACTTAAATATTGCCAACGCGGCATGCAAATCACTTTTACAAGAGTTAAGTGGTGTGAGACAAATAGGTAAAGTACTCAAATAACTATAAAACATTTTTATTCTTCATTCAGATAATTTTGAATAATTTATAAATTTTTATTCTCGTTATTCAATTATTCTTACTAGTCACAAAATTAAAAGTTTTTTTCTTTTTTTAAAAGTTATCCTCCGAATCCGAACCGGATATTTTTTCCGAATTCGAACCGAATATTTTCCCGAATCCAATGGCTTTAGGTACTAGAAAAATATTCAGGTTCGATTTCGAATACGGGAAAATATTCTAAAAATCACTTTCTAAAAAAGAAAAAAAGCCTTTAATTGTGTGGATAGCAAGAATAATTGAATTACGAGAATAAAATGTTATTCATTATTCAAAATTATTTGAATGAAGAATACATTTTTTTTTTATTTCGAATAAAAATTCATTAAAAAACGCCCATCCCTGCCATAAAATTTTAAAAATATATACGTACGTACATATTTATATTTATACATACGTACATATTTATATTTATATATTTATATTTATATATGTATATTTCTTTTCAAATTTAGATGCTGAAGACTGTGTACTAACAACACTAATACATTCGGTTCTACCTCCAACCGCAAGATTTCATAACGCGTCAGGAGCATCAAGAGCAAAAGCCACAATATTGGATGCGCAGGAGTTTTTTATTATCAAAGTAGAAGCTTTAGGCAGTGTTTACGAAGAAATTCAAAAATATGTCGACAAATGTTATTTAAATTCGCTTACAGTTCAACCTTTTATAATTATTGAGGGAACATATTTATCACCTAAAGCCTTTTTTACTTACATTGATAAAATCATTTATAAGTTTGACTCTTTTATTGAATGCCTGGATTGTACTTTTAAAATATTTCAAGTTTTAAATCTAAAGTATCCGTCAATTGCTTCAAATGTTTGGACGTTTATTCAGATATATTTTTATGAGATCGAAACGACATCAGATGTAAAAACGCCTGCTTTGGTGTCACTTATAAATTTCCTCAAAAATACTTAATTTTTATACATATATTTCAACATGATTTGCTTTTTATGTAAAAAATCATTTCAAACAACATGCTGTTATATAGCACATTTAAAATCATATCATTATCTTAAGCAAAGTGACACTAAGATTTGTACTTTTGGTAACTGTAAGCAATTATTTTCATCCTTCGGTAATTTCAAAAATCATTTACTTAAACATGTTAATGAAAAAAGTGAGATTTGTAAAACTGTAATTAAAACCACAGCAAATGAATTTCCACAGCAAAAATTAACCACACCAAGTCTTACTGAAAATTTTAATGTAGAATTTTATGAAAAACAAATAGTTTCAAATGATAATACAAACCGTACATTATTAACAAAGCTCTCAAACAATTTATTGGAATTTTCGCTGAAATTGTATTCAAAAAGTTCAATATCTAGAAAAGATGTAATATTTATACAAAATGAATTCGCAAAATCTTTTAATGTTATTTCAGACTGCTTAAATGATATTGTAAAAAGAAACAGTTTAACAAATCAGAAGCTAACTTCAGAACTAGAAATTCTTTCACATTTTTGTAGTAATGCTTTTGAAAATATATCGTCAGAATATCTAATTACTAAACACTTGAACAAAAAAGATATGTACGAGAGCCCTAAAACTATTATAATTGAAAACGCAATAGAAGAAAAAATTGTAAAAGGCATACCAACATTATCAGAAAAAAAACGAACTAGTGAATTAATGCCATTATCATTCCAATTCAAGTCTTTTTTCGAAATAAATGGCGTTTTAGACATTGTAGTTGCAAATGCCATCAAACTATTTAATAACAAAAACAGCTGTAATGTTGTAAATGGAACAGTTTTTAAAAAATCAGTACTTTCTTTTCCGAATGAAATAGTAATACCATACAATATATATTTCGACGACTTCCAAGTAAATAATGCGCTAGGAACACACACTTTTTACATATGTGGCTGCTATTATAGTTTCCCAACTTTGCCTCAATATTTAAATTCAAAACTTGACTTTATATTTCACGCTGCTTTTATAGAAACGCAAAATGTAAAGAAATTTGGAAATGAGTTAGCATTCAATAGCCTATTAAATGAGTTAGTTTTGTTAGAGAAAGGTATTTTAATACAGGGAAAAACTGTAAAGTTTTTGTTGACAGCAATACTCGGTGATAATCTTGCTCTTAATGGAGTATTGGGGTTTTCTAAATCATTTAGTGCGAACAGATTTTGTAGGGCTTGTAGAAGATTAAAAGAGGAAACTAAACATGATTTCACCGAAGAGGCTATTAGAACAAAAGAAAATTATGCAGACGATATACTTCAAGGCATTACTTCAGGTGTTGTGGAGGAGTGTATTTTCAATAGACTCGATCATTATCACGTCATAGATAATTGTTGTTTTGATATAATGCATGATTTGCTCGAAGGGGTTTGCAAATACGATGTTACAAAGATTTTGTCCTCACTAATAGAAGAAGAAGTACTCTCTCTTGACACCATTAATAACAGAAAGAATCTTTTTCCGTATGGAGAGCTGGAGTTCGGAAATATTTCCATACATATAACAAAGAAACATTTAATTGACTGTAATTTAAAAATGACCGCGACTGAAGTGTATTGCTTTATTAACTTTTTGCCATTAATGTTGGGTGATCTTATACCAATCAACAATAAATACTGGACACTATTTATTTATCTTGTAAATATATTGGATTTACTATACCAACCAGAATTGACGGAGGATGATATTAAGAGGTTAGAGGAATTAATAAACAAACATCACAGGCTTTATTTCAAACTTTATGGATGCCTTAAGCCAAAGCACCATTTTATGCTTCATTATCCAAGAACAATTAAAATGCTAGGCCCTTTAAGGTACAATTGGTCTATGAGGTTTGAGGCTAAACATAAAGAAAGTAAAATTTATTTTCAAAACGTAACATCTCGAATAAATTGCACCAAAACAATTGCACTTAAAGCAAGCTATAAATTTTCTTCAATTTTACAAAAATATTCATGCGGTTTGCCAACTTTGTTTAATATAGATTCACATTTCTATAAAGAAAATTTGAAGGAAAAGGATTTCTTCAAACATATAATATCTGGAAATCTTAAAATTGATTTCGAAAATGTATGTGTGTCCGAATATATATTGTATGGCAACCTAAAATATAAAAAAGATTCATATGTGGGTATATTAAATAATGAATTTAAATTATTCAAAATTTTGTTAATATTATACTGCGATGAAAATATATACATATTATCAAAAGCCATACAAATAAAAAAATTTGATAATCACTTTTGCTCATATGAAGTTGGTTCCGCTTTAAATGAAATAACAATAATAGATATCAAAGATTTTACTACACGCCCAATGCATTTGCATTCGATAATCGGTGGTAGAACTTTTGTTAGATATAGTAGCCTTTAAACATATTTTGTAAGTTCTTTAATGTGAATATATACATATAAATATATTAATGTTTAATAAAAGTCTGTAAAAACCACAAAAAAGTATTTTTTTATTTAATCGAAGCAAATTTAATTACATTCACATTTAAATACAATTTTTAAATATTCAAATCACTATCAAATATGAATGTTTTAAATTTTATTATTTTATATTTGATGAGGATTTGAATATCAAGTAATTGAAAACAAAATGTTCGTATTCAAACCGCTTTCAAAAATAACAAAGCATAAATGACTATGGTCGTATTCGATTGAACTTTAAAAATCTCAAATTCAATTCTAATATTTTCATATTTAATGCATTATCAAATATGCGCATATTTGATTTAAGAATTTTGCTCTATACAGTACTTTCGTTGACGTTTTTAGTAAGATCAAATACGTTTTTATTTGAATTTACTATTTTTTTCCCTCAGTGTACACGCATTTAAAATTATTAATATGTATGTTTGTATTTATATCTATTCTCAAGCTTTCGGTACGCCCACAGCGCTTTAAAAATTTTAATATGCTCTTATGCGCAAAATTTGAGTAGCAAAATTTCAAAATTTTCATGCCAAAAACTTATTTCATAACATACTTTCGGGCAATTTTATGTAACGAAGCTTTTGATGTGAAAATAATTGCCTTGAAATGAAGTGTCTTCTCAATTTGATGCTTCGAAAGTTTTCTAGTTTCTAAAAGCACATCTGCTTCTACGATCTGCGTTTCCTCTAAAACTTAAAAAAAAGTTTATTGGCTGTTTTGTTCTGGTATGTAAATAAAAAACTCCCTGAGGAAGGCGCCAAAGTTGTCGAAACGCGTCGCAGAAAAAAGATAATCGAAAGCTTTTACTCAAGAATTGCGACCCATAAGCTCCATTAAAAATACATAACCTAAAAAAAGCTCAGTCAAGCCAATTCAAAGAAGGCATATTCAAAAACCATTATTCCATATAAATAATATCAAACTAAGGTTTTAGGGCCATAAAATACATAAATACAACTACAACTAACAAATTTACCTAAAACTAAATGAAAAAGATTGACCGTAACAAAAATTTGCACTCTGTAATTAATATTCTATGCAGAGGTAGCAAAAGCTGTAGATACATATTTATGTATGAAAAAAAGCAATTTGCTACAAGCTTGCAACGTCCATGCTTAAATTGAAATTGAAAGCTTAATCCTTTTGCTTAATAAAATGGTGCATGGCGCTTAATTAAAAAGCAAACGCCTGCTATTTTTCGGCAAATGAAAAACGTTCATTAATCAAGTGTCTGTGTCTGGCATTGATGAGGGCAGGGCATGAGTGTTGCTGCTCGGCTAGCAAAAGTGTAAAATGTATAGACTATACATAAGTGCATAAAAAAACTTACAAACAAACATCTGCGTATATAACACATAGAGTATGACCAACTGCAAGTAAGCAACATTTTCAAGTACAGTAATGCATCAATTATGCTGATGAAAGTTATCACAGATACTTGTACAGTTACTTTGCAAACTCAAATACAAACACAGATGCATTGCATGCAATAGATATAGATACCCTGCCGGAAATCGGTGGGTAAAAACACCGGTAACACAAACTTACACAGACGGCAAAGTTTCTGGTAATTATGAATGGTGCGGTACAGATTTTACAGACATATATGTTAACTCTCTCGCTCTCTCGCTCTTAATAACATAGATAACAGTTTTTTACTGCATACTTTGAGGCGGAGTTTTGAGTTTTAATATACCAAACAAGCGAGCAGATGAGCGCATAAGAAAGAATTACGTTTTAAAATCTTCAGAGAGGAGCGAATGTGTATAATTTTTCTAACAAGTGGTTAACGATAGCTGGCAGGGTAAGTATTGAATAATACATTTATGTGTAATATTTTTATACTCAGCTGTACTAGTACACAGAGCATTATAGTTTTAATCACATAACGGTGGATTGTAACACCATAAAATAATCGAGATAGATATTGACTTATATATATCAAATTGATCAGGGTGAAAAAAGAAATCGATTGAGCCATGTCCGTCCGTCTGTCCGTCTGTCTGTCTGTACGCACGATAACTCGCGCAAAAATTGAAATATTTTGATGAAATTTGGAATGCAAGTTGGTATCAAGACTGGAACGGATGGTATTGAAAATGGGCGAAATCGGACCATGACCACGCCCACTTCCCCTATATAGTAAAAATCGGAAATTTTGTATCTCAGTCACTAATAGAGCTAGAGTGATAAAATTTCACCCACGTGTGGAGCTCAGGCCCTTATGAAGAAATTTGGTGAGATTTTGAAAAATGGGCGGTGCCACGCCCACTTATTAAGGGCCAAACATTGAAAGTTTTATATGTCATAACTCAGAAACCGTTGCAGATATATCGATGAAATTTGGTAGGCGTGATATACTTACTTAGGCAAATGTTCGGACTAAAAATTGCCAAAATCGGTTAACGACCACGCCCACTTTTATATATCGGTATTATAAAGTGGCCTAATAAAAACATTTTAAGCGATATCTCTGTCAAATATAAAGGTATATCATTGAAATTTTATGGCAGGAGTTCAACTGCGGATATAAAACGAAAAGCATAAAAATTTTGTAAAATGGGCGTGGCACCGCCTCTTTTTAGAAGCAGGAATATACGAGATTTCTGAGCCCATAACTCGACAAATAATTTATATATAATGACGAAACTTGGTGTGTACACTTTTATTAGTTGTGGTAATACATGTTCAAAATTTTAGCGAAATCGATTGGCGACCACGCCCACTTTTATATATGGGAACTATAAAGGGGCCTAATAAAAATATTTTAAGCGATATCTTTGTCAAATATAAAGATAATTTATTCAAATTTTGTGGCATGAGTTCCACAATAGACCGGAAACAAAAAATATAAAAATTTGGAAAATGGGCGTGGCACCGCCTCTTTTTAGACAAAGGAATATACGAAATTTCGGAGCCCATAACTCGACAAATAATTGAGACATTAAGACGAAACTTGGTTTATACATTTTTATAACTTGTGCTAATAGACACGCAAAAATTTATTCAAATCGGTTTATGACCACGCCTACTTTTTAACAAAGATATTTCTACAACACCCTTTGGGAATTTGTAACGTGACATCTTTGCAATTAGAAGTCATAAAAGAATGAAATTTTGCACAAAGAATAATATCCATATGCTTAGTTGGATGACTGATAAAAATGTTGAAAATGGGCGTGGCTACGCCTACTTTATGCAGCACTCGCTTTATATAAAATACGCCGTGTTTTAATCAAACGCAAACAAACAATGAAACCATACAGCTGAGTATCTAATGTTCGATTCCACTCGAACTTAGGCTTCCTTACTTGTTAAACATTCAAGTTAAGCATAATTATTTAACTTGCGGATAGTGAAACTTTTTCGCTACGTTAAAGGGAATGAACCGAGTTGAAAGTCCCTTCATACCTCAACTATAAATTAACATTAAACTGAGGGAAAGTGCCATAAAATTTATGAAAATTTCAATTCTTTCAAAAATGTGCAGTAAAAGCACAACAAAATTTTAGTGCCAACTGAGCGCTTTCAAGTCACACTGTATTGCCTCATTCCGTGTCCTGCGCTACGTCGTGATGTGCAATAATTTTTGAAATGTGTTTAGTGCAGAAAATTTATCTTTTATGAAAGCTATAGTATCAAAGCATACACTTACATAAATGTATGTATTTATGTAATTGCGCAGGTGCATATTTAAATAAGTAAATATGTATGTATGTATGTACATATATGACAAGCTGTGCCCAAAAGGCATTCGCACATGAAATTCTGTCTGCACATTTGCCAACTAATTTTTCCTTACGAACATACCCTGCAAAAAAATGTGCGATCAATCCCGAAAGAGATTTGTCCTCGATTGATCTCTTTCGAGAACAATCGGTCCACAATTAGCCCCGATTGTTCCCGTACGGGTATAAATGTAGACTAATTGTAGACCAATTGTTCCCGAACGGGTATAAATATAGACTAATTGTAGACCAATTGTTCCCTAACGGGTATAAATGTAGATTAATCGCTTTCATTCCGAACGGGTACAAATCTAGATTCCTTAAATGTAGACATTTTAAAGAAATATGCAATGTATTTAAAAAATTGTAGAACAACCGGTAAAACGAATTGAACACCCTTTTTTAATAACAATTTTAACAAAATGTTGCCTAAAATATCCTATGAAAAAATCCTTTACATTACGCTCATATAATGCATACTCAAAACTTACAATTTTTTAAATTTATTTATTGAGATTTTTTTACAAAAGTAAAACATTATATAATCTTTATTTAAATATGCATGAACATTTACAATTTTTTAAGGAAAAATCTACATTTGTACCCGTTCGTGCTGAAAGCGATTGATCTATATTTGTACCCGCTGGGGATGAAAGCGATTAATCTACATTCGTACCCGTTCGGGATGAAAGCGATTGATCTACATTTGTACCCGTTCGGTATGTTAGTGATTAATCTACATTGGTACCCGTTCGGGTATACAAGTTGAACAATTAGTCTCTTCATAGGACATGCTCGAACAAATGCGATCAATTCACTCCATATAAAGGGATGTAAAATTGTATTAGTCGCATGCTCCCTTGCGATTGATCCCGGACACGTCCCGGACTAATCGCATTTTTTGCAGGGAACATACTTTTGCTATGTGTATGTATGGATGTATGTACATATCCCTGCAGGAAGTGTATATAACTTAAAACTGACTTTAAACTGTTTACAAAGACACTAGTGGTCACTTTTAATTGTATATTTTCTTTGAAAAAGGCTAACTACTTTCGTTTGGGAATGGCGATAAAAAAGTCAGTCCTGTGTACTTCTGCATTACTTGGAGGGTAACTATAAACTAACTTTTTTTGGATGAAAGATAATTGATCCCAAAATACATAAAACATTCATTTTTAGAAAATTATACAAAAAATACAAGGGAAATAGTTGCAGATGTAGCTGTTACATACATACATGTTTACATGGAATTCGCAAAAGTTTCGATATTCTTCCATTGCTTCGCTTCCCAAATCCAAAAAGAGGAATTTTCACACCAAATTCTATCAGTTTAAATATTTTTGAATAGAAATATTGTCATCAGGCATTTGAAAGCTTTTGTCAATGCACACTTTACGTTTTTTTTGATATTCCTGCATGACAAAGCAACTAACTAAAAATGGGTTTCTTGCTGTTTGATACAAATTGATTATTTTTTTCAATTGTCTCAAAATAGCCAGTTAAAAGTCAACTATTTTAGGAATTGATTTTTTTCTTCCTGCAGGGATGTGTGCCTGCATGTGTGAATACCGCAATATAACTACCGTTATTTATGTACACGTACACATGTATGTAGAGTTGATATTCATTTGAATATACCCTGCAGGGAACTCAATAACTAGTGAGCAAAATTTCTAGTTCCGAACTAGCGAAAACGTGTCAAAAGGGAACTAGATCAATTGTAGTTAGACTCTCACCAGTTCAGAAGGAGTGAATTGAGTGACCATTATAAGACAGACTTTGATTTGTATGCAATTTCGAAGTGACAAAAATTCTATGAAAATTTTTCGTTCGTTCGATTGCCGTCGGCTTTGTATATTTCTGCAATTCTCAGATGTTTAGTGAAGCATTTTATATAAAGAGTATTCTATTTGCATCTTAACTTGTATGAAATGAAATATTCTCCTAATTATGCTTTTCCGATCCCTCAGGCTTATTTTGAATTTTTTTTATTTTATTACCTTTTAAATATTTTTGTAAATTTTTATTAAATAAATAAATACAAAAAATATTAGTTAAAAAAAAAATAAAATAAAAAAAATTATCATCCGCCTCGACACCGACAGGATTCGAACCCGCGCTCACCAGGTTTATTGTCATACGCGTTAGCCAGTGTGCCATCGCGCCACTTGCATGAAGTGTGTCGGTTAGTTCAGAACTATCGAAATTGTGCCAATAAACGAACTAGTGTAAACTGTAGAATTTAGTACTAGTTCGGAACTATCGAAAATGTAGTGCAGAGAGTGACAATTGACACCACCTAGGACATCGCAGTGTTAAATTCGCCAGTTGATAGCATGCAAAAGAGATTTAGCTCGCACTAGTAGTGGCGAAAAATGCACTAGTAGCGACCTAGTTCGGAACTAGATATTTTCCCTACAGGGTATGTACATATGTATGTGTGTATGAGAGCAGATGAATACAGTCTGGTGACCCACAATTCGGCAGAGCATTTATAAACTTGTTAAAAGCACATTTTGCTCCGCTTTCTGCTTTGCCAATGCCATTGCGAACTTTTATTGGTGTTAGCCGTTGCCGTTGCCATTGCCGCTGTCATAAAGCCACAAACAGTGCAGTGCTTTCAATATGGCTCACTTTACATGCAAATGCGGTCTATTCACACACATGCACATGCACACACATGTTAGTGTACACATGTGAAGGGTGTTTCATATCTGAAGCTAAAATTATATTAGCTACCGCTTTAAGTTAAAGTTTTGGCTCTGGGTTTGTCAAAAATCGGATGAGGAAGTGTTGCGACGCCATCTTTTTTTCGTTTTGCTGCATTCATTTCATTTCAACTTAAGTTAAATTTCGCTCCAATAGGGTTAGGCTTTTTCGCAATACATAAGTGTTTAGTTTGCTATGGCTCCCATTTTGGCACACCCTTTAGTTTATATTGATGTGCCAAATCATATTTATAGCAGCTCAATGTGAACTTTTTCTGTTCGTTAAGGGCAGCGCATTGTAAAAGTTATTTATCTGTGAAGTTGTCTGCTTCATCGAGGTCGGGACTTTGTTTTTTAACTTTTGTTTTCATATGTAATTTTTTTGTTTTTTTCAACATAATTTTTTTCCGCTTTTTTCGCAAAAAACATGCATTCAGTTTTATTGGGCCAAACACGTGCCAAACTACATTTAAATAAAAGCGGATGTATGTTATTATTTCCATATAAGTGCATAGATATATGTATGTATGTATGTATGTATGTATGGATTCACAGCACTCATCAATGTTAACGCCGAATTTTTAATAAAAAGATATTTGAAAACAAGTGGGCTTGGTCAGCTTTACTTCATTAAATTTTCATAAAATGAAACGTGCGTTGGCAGGCATGGATAGGCTGGTGGTCGAGCTCATTAAACAGAAACTTTTTCTTCTGAGAATACTTGAGAGCGCTGGGAGAAATTCCTTCTCGAAGAAAGAGTAAATTCAACATAAAAGGTACCAAACTTAGCCGACGAAAAAACGAGTTCAATATGAAATAAAAGATCAAGCTTGTTTTATAATAATACTAGCTGTACCCGGCCAAGCTTTGCTTTGGCCCACTTCCTATTATAGGTACTTGAAGCGAAAAACGGCACACTTTAAAATATGTTGGAAGTATCTAGAAACCGAAATTACCTCGGGCTGCAGTGCTCAGCACAATTCAGATAAGTTCAAAAAAAGTGAAGGAAAAAATTGATATTTTCAAAAGTTTGCCTTCTTCATTATCTTATGTTATTTTTCTTCGTATTAATCTCCAACTGCCTATCCCTCTACTTTTCTCTTTCCCTTTCCATTTATCTTTCCTTTCATTTCCGTTTCCTTTTTCCTTTCCCATCACATTTCCGCTTCCCTTTCTCTACCGCTCTCCTTTTCTGTCTTTCTCCTTTTTATTCCCCCCTCTTATTCCTTCTCTAATTCCCTGTCTTAGTGTCTCCCCATCCTCTTCATTCCATTTTTATTATATTCTCCCTCTCCTTTTCCGTCCCTTTGCCTTTCCCAGTCTCATTACTCTTCCCCTTTCCCTAGGGAACTGGGTTTAGCATAACATACCCTGCATTCCACTTCTCATTTGATACCATCATTGCTTAAAAACATTCCCTGGTGTCCGAATCGTCTCTTTTACCCATAATTGGGTATCGGGACTAAGAATCACTATGAAAATATATCTATATAGCAGACCCGGTCAACACTTTCATTTTATATCAGTATTGCTCAGAAGCATCCCGGGCTCATCCGAGTCCACTTATTGACCCACATCTGGGAACTTGACCTAGGAACCATAATGGGTACGGTATCTGGAGACTTGACCAAGAAATCGTCATTGGTACGGCCCTACATGACAGTCCGCTCAACACCTTTCATTTGGTACCAATATCCCTAAGATATATCCCGGTGTTATCCGGGTCCACATATTGAACCATACCTTGGAATCAAACCTAGGAATCTTATGCGCCGTGATTAAATAACAATATCGCTGAGAAATTATCCGGGGCCATCCAGATCCATATTTTGACCCACAACTGGGGACCTGAGCTAGGAATCATAATGAGTTCATCTGTATGTAAAAGCCCTGCCTTTCAGTTGACACCAATATCGTTCAGAAATTTTCCGGGGCCATCCCGGTCCACGTTTTGACCCACATTTAGGGACCAGACCTAGGAATCATAATCAGTTCATCTCTGTGTAAAGGCCCTGCTCAGCACTTTTCATTTGGTACCAATATACCTGAGAAATATCCCGGTGTTATCCGGGTCCGCGTGTTGACCCACACCTTGGGACCCGACCTAGGTATCGTAATGAGTTCATTTCTATGTAAAATCCCTGCTCAAAACCCTTCATTGGATACCAATATCACTGAGAAATATTCCGGGGTCATCCGGGTCCACGTTTTGACTCATATTTGGGGACCCGGCCTAGGCATCGCAATTATAATAGTTCTGTGCTGAAGTCCTCATCAAGGCTTTTCATTTGATACCAATATCTCTCAGAAACATTCGAGGGTCACCCGGTCCACGTTTTGACCCATATCTGGAGACCCGCTCTAGGAATCACAATGAGTACTACTCAATGTAAATTCTCTGCTCAATACCTTTCATTTGATACCACTATCGCTCAGAAACATTCGAGGGTCATCCGGGTCCACATTTTGACCAATATCTGTAGACCTGACCTAGGAATCACAATGAGTACTATTCTATGTAAATTCTCTGCTCAATACCTTTCATTTGATACCAATATCGCTCAGAAACATTCGAGGGTCATCCGCGTCCACGTTTTGGCCAATATCTGGAGACCCGACCTAGGAATCACAATGAGTAATATTCTATATAAATTCTCTGCTAAATACCTTTCATTTGATACCAATATCGTCCAAAAATATTCAGGGGAAAGCCGGATCCACGTTTTGACCTTTTGACCTCTATCTAAGGAACCGACTTCCGGATTTGAAAAAAATATGTATATAAACCATCTAGGGCAAGATACTAAGCTGGTGTGTGAATTTGGTCAAAATCCCTCCACGCGTTTGGGCGAAAGCCGGCGACAAAGAAATGGGCTTGATTTTTATATATATATAGATAATAAAATGGCGCTATTATAACTCTGACGAGTTTTATGGCCGAGCTTCTCTCCCAATTCGAGGTGTGCTCCTTTTTGTTTTTCCTACTAATTGGGTGGACCTACAGTTTTATGCCGGCTCCGAACGGCGAATGCATTTTTTCTGAGAAGCTTTTTCATGGCAGAAATACAGTCGGAGGGTATGCCGCCCACTGCCGAGAGGTGACCGCTGCTCTTAAAAAACCCAATAATTGGATTTTCACTAATTATAAAAATTGTTTTGGTGTTTGGCTCGGACCGTGGTTTGAACCCGATATCTCTGGCATAGCAGGCGAGCACTCTACCCACTGCACCACAGCGACCAAGCTTGTTTTAGGCAATAGAAAAGAGGAGCCTTTTCAAATTTCTTTAAACGGGCACACAGTGCTGCTTACGTCCGAAGAAAAGTAGGAGAGCATTTTTTTAATCAACTTATGCTGTGCAGCTTTTTGTTCGTTCATTCGCATGCGGCTGTGCAAATTTCTGCAATTCTCAGCCGGCATATGAATTGTTCGAGCTTTATATATGCATGTATGTATATGGTTCAGCAGCACATATTCCGGATTTTTTACAATGAAAATGAGCACTCTCGCCCGAGATCGGAAACTGTACTAACTACCTGAAACAATCTCAACTTCCAATCACGCCGTATGACAGATGAATTATAATCATTTTCATAGAAAACATTTCTATTACAGCAATTCTAAGACAATAAATGTAAAAGTAATCAAATTTTTAGTTGATTCCATAACAACTATAACAAGCCACTTTATTAACTTAACATCAAACACAATCAAATTCAGTTTACTCACTCACCAACTTGGACTTACTTGAATTACATTAAATACAAATCATCAACGAACTTTATTCAATTCACATTTCAGCGTTCATAAAAATTTAATTTTCACCATTAGAAATTTTGCTTCTTTTTTCCTTTTTTGGGAAGGTCATTAAATTTTTTTTGTTATTGTTGTAACACATTTGACCTGATTTGTTACATTGTCTGCGCCAGCCATTTGGTTCGTATAGGGGGTCCGCATTCCCTTGACTTAGCGCACGTCATCTCTGCTTGCCCCCTTTGCTTTGGTATGTATATGAAAGTTCATAAATCAAATATCTACGCTCCTGCAGTGTTCGCCATTCCCTTTCCTCCTGCTCCGCCTTTCACATTTGTTGCCACATTTCACATTTACTTACCTCTTCTCTTTGTGAACAAACAATACTTATTATGTTAAAGCAATGGTTGGTTGTAGTATGCCCAACTCTGCACTATTCTCCCCTATCTTCAAAAGCTAACTTTTTATTATGTTCTCTGCTAACGGTACTAGTTGCTGCCCCTAACAAATTATCCATCCCTTCCAACCACGTTTTTGGTTTATGTCTAACTCGTGCCCTCTCTGATTTTGTTTGAAATTGGCGCAAAATGCAAATAGTTTCACTATATATTTTGTACAGTGCAGCGCAATAAATATGAAATTTGATATTATGACAACTTTTTCAAGTTTAAAATACTTTAAAGCTCTACTTTTATGGGGCTATTTGTTATTTAGTTATCAAATTATTTTAGCGAAAATGTTAATATCGTTTCTTTGGTTTGAATTTACAGTGCACTCCGCTCAAGTAAAGGGTTAAGGTTCGGTTATTGCTTTCTTATTTTTCGCCACTGTATCTAAATACAAATGCATGTCTGTCTACATAATTAAATTAAGTACAGGACGCAGTCCGGTTGTTATTTGATCATTTGTAATTGTAATGACGCTTTCATTGAGTATTCTCATGTGTTTCTATGTAAATAAGTATATGTGGGTTAAAGCAAGTGCACGTGTACTTTATGGTTCAGTTATATGTATAGATATGCAAAATAAGTGAATATGGATATATTTGCACATCACTACTTAAATAGGCAGTTACCCGCTGAGTACATAGTTTGTACAATTAGAAATTAATCTCATTTCATTGTGCGTATGCAAAGTATGTCTGTGTGTACACTTTATTTTATTATTATTATTACATATACATATATGTATGTCTGTGTGCTTTTAAATGTATTAAAAAGGGATACCCTGCAGCAAAAATCCGCAATGAATCCTTAATGAATCACTGATGCAATTCACCTATGATGAGGAGACATCAGTGAACACTTTCATATAAGGACTGCTGAATTTTTCATATAAATGGTTTGCTTTCCTCAGAAAAAAAAAAACCCAAAAAATAAAAATTGTACTCAGTTATGACGACAGTGATGAATATTTAACAAGGAATCATCAATGATCATTCAGCAGTGAAACAAATTTACTGCAGGGTATTTTCATATTAAAATTTGTGTTTGCTTTTCATTTCGAATATTGTGAATGCATTTCATATTTGTTTACGTTTCCCCTTTTTATGTAAAAAGTTTCCTCATTTGGTTTTTTTTCACTCTGTTCAATATTTTGTTTTCATTCTTTTTCAATTTGCTTGTTTTTTCTATGACCTCTTTGCTCTGCAATGAATCAAAAGCATCAATGGGAATACTCATCATTTGCTTAAAGGATAAATAGCTGAATTTGTATGATTTCACCAGCTTTTTTTCCGGCTCTATACGTCTTTTAAACAAATTTTATAGATACATCTGTACATAGACTTCATAACCTAGAACTTACTTACTTACTTAATTGGCACGTAACCGTCTAGACGATTCTGGCCGAGTTTAATAAAGCGCGCCAGCTATTTCTGTTTCGCGCAGCATGGCGCCACTTGGGAATACCTAGGGAGTCAGCATCACTGTCCACCTGATCTTCCCAACGCAGTGGAGGCCTCCCTTTTCTTCTGCGTTCAGCGGGTTTCGATAAAAATACTTTCTTGGCTGGAGCACCTTCGTCCATTCTCACGACATGACCTGCCCAGCGCAGCTGCTGGATCTTTATTCGCTGAACAATGTCGATGTCTGCGTACAGCTCGTACAGCTCGTCGTTAAATCTCCGTCGATACTCGCCCTCGCTAGCGCTCAAAGGTCCATAAATCCTCCGAAGAACTTTCCTCTCGAATACTCCAAGCGCCATCTCATCTGGTTTTGATATAGTCCATGCTTCTGCGCCATAGATGAGGACTGGAACGATGAGTGTCTTGTAGAGTGTGATTTTGGTTCGTCGAGAGAGGACTTTACTTTTCAATTGCCTACTTAGTCCAAAGTAGCATTTATTGGCAAGAGTGATTCTTCGTTGGATTTCAGTGCAGTGGTGTTAATGCTGGTTCCCAAATAAACGAAGTCCTTAACTGTTTCGAATTTGTAGCTATCAACAGTGACGTGGCTGCCAACGCGTGCTGTTTCTTTGTGTGATGACAGGAGGTACTTCGTCTTGTCCTCGTTGACCGCCAAACCCATTTTCTTAGCCTCTTTATCCAGCTTGGAGAAGGCAGAACATACGGCGCGGGTGTTAGTGCCAATGATGTCGATGTCATCGGCGTGCGCCAGCAGTTGCACACTCTTGTGATATAAGATGCCTCCTGTATGGTTAAGTTCTGCAGCTCGTATTATCTTTTCCAGCATCAAGTTGAAGAAGTCACACGAAAGGGCGTCACCTTGTCTGAAACCTTGTTTGGTCTCGAACGGCTCGGAGAGGTTCTTCCCAATTCTGACGGTGCTGGTGGTGTTAGTCAACGTCATTTGGCATAGCCGTATAAGTTTAGCAGGGAAACCAAATTCAGACATTGCGGCATATAGGCAATTCCTATTCGTGCTATCAAAAGCGGCTTTAAAATCGACAGAGATGGTGTGTGTCGGTTCCTTTTTCATGAGTTTTTTCCAGGATTTGGCGTATTGTGAAGATCTGGTCGATGGTTTTGCTTTTCATTGGATAGGATTTTTACGTGGTGGGTCCCAAGCCCGACGCATAACCCGCACTGCGGGAGTTGTTTATTGTTACATGTTGATATAGCGAGCCTACAGAACCTACAGGTGAACAGACGCTGCAGTTATTCCCCTCAACAAGCCCTTAAACCGAATATGTCGGAGTGGCCTTGTCGAGTTGTCGCCTTCTCACTTTAGTTCACCACCAAACGGTGGCTCATAACCTAGAAACAGCACAGAAAACTAAATTTGTTTAGAAAACGAAGAAGATGATGAAACCATACAGAGTCAATTCTATTTGGAACAAAATATTTTTGACTTGGAATTCTTCGTAGTCAGATTTTCGCAGAATTTAAACTTATTGTTTTAATGAAAACTTTCGCTTAGATATTTCCGACTTCTAATTCTA
The DNA here is from genome assembly GCA_960531455.1 of Urophora cardui. Lineage (NCBI taxonomy): Eukaryota > Metazoa > Arthropoda > Insecta > Diptera > Tephritidae > Urophora > Urophora cardui. The sequence continues at coordinate 5,999,013 of OY482674.1, forward strand.
AAGTGAATTAAGGGCTTTTTGCATTCAATTTGACCCCTACTTCCCTCTAAGTTACAGCAAGCGCATGAGCTAAAAGGCGCCGTAACTGACTATTACCCCACTTCTAATGAAATTTTGAAAGCTCATTTTAGTGCTCAAAAAGTCCTTATTCAACGATTTCAAGGCAAAGCTACCAAAAATTCATTCATTTTACTTTGCACTTGAAAATCAATTGATTTACTTATGAACCTATAAAGGAAGGCAAATTTCCGCACAAAAATGCAAACACATACACATTCACCCTTACAAACGAAACTGTGGCACCTCCTGCTCTGATGCAAATTAAAAATTTTCGTTTTAATTTCCCAAAGCCCAAAACGCCGCCATTGTGCGAGCGCTCAACCGTAAGGCGCTTCATTGTAACCAAAAGCTTCTTATACGCCAATGCATACTCATGCATAACCCTCGTTCCTGCAGCACCACCTCTCTTTGCCTCCCTATACCGATGTTGTGTGTCAAATTAATTTCGAATATAACAAAAGACCAGACCAAAAGTCAAATTCACCAATGCGGTTAGTAGTTTTTGGCTTACAAATAAGTGAACCGAGAGTAATTAAATTGAACGAAAAGTGAGAGGGGGAAGAGGTACGAACGAGGAGGAGGAGTGTGAGTGTTTGTGAGTTAGAGCGGCTGTTTAATGGGTCCAAAGAGATTTAAGGTTATTGCTTGGCGCTTTCACAATCAATTGTCACTTACTTACGAGTTGGTGACGACGATGGAGCACTGCCATGAAACTGAGAGAGTACCTACTTTGGTTGTAAGTATTAGGGTGTACTTAAAAAAAGTTTAGTTGGCGATTGGCATAGCTGGCAGAGGAAAATCCATTTGAAGACATTTCAGAGTGTCTTAAAGTTACAGGAGTTGGGAACCTGGAAGGAGCGTACATACGGTCATAGACCGTAGATTCAGTTTTCAGGAACGGGTCCAAGATGGCGGCCCGAATGGGAGCGGGTGTCTTCGCAAGTCAGCCGGATACTTCCATGTCAATCGGGCTCCCAGACACGGCGAGCGAGAAGGCTTGCAAGGCTTTATTTGCGGCGGAAAGTGCCAGTGTCAAAATCAGAATGGGAGTTTTCTCTGATAGTCAGGCGGCTCTGAAGGCTCTGGGTTCTGTAAGGGTATCATCAAGCCTGGTCAGGCTGTATAAGGAGTGGGTCATGGGTTTAGAACGTCGATATAGCGTATCTCTGATTTGGGTGCCGAGGAACCGCAACGTTCAGGGAAACGAAATGGCTGATGAGCAGGCACGGCAATGATCGGCTCTTGATGTCGCGGAAGAGGAGAAGGTTCTTGCGCCCTGCGTTTCATCAAGCGCCAAATCTCTCGGCACTGGTTTGACGAGGCGAAAACAAGGTGGAAACCGTTACAGACATGCAGAGTCTGCAAAAGTCTGTGCGAGATGCGGTCCTCAGCCATTCTAAGAATGGACAAGAGGGACATTTCCCGATTTAGGCAAGTTTACATTAAGTCATTCATCCTTAATGGAACAGATCAGTTATTGAGACTTATCTTCTACCGATTTCTAGCGACTTTCCAATGTTTACCATTTTAGTTATACCCTAATGCATGGGGCTGTAAGTGCATACATATTTCTTCATAAACATTCATGCGTCGGCTTATTGCTTCCTCCTCATCAGGAATCAATTTTATATGTGTAGCTATGTCTATATATTTATTTATGTGTGTGTGTGTCACAAAGTACAAACTTCATTGGCTCTCTACTCACCGACATTGCCTTCGCCACGTGCCGTTGCACTCACAGCAAGCAACACCAGCAATTGCAACAACAAATTAAGTGGTTGCGTTTTTGTTGTTGTTGTTGTCAATAACTGTTGCAACAATTTAAGCTGCGGCAGCGAGAAACAGCGCCAGCTGGAAATTAACTGCGCCTGCAGAGGCTGCTGCTTCCTCTTCTTCTGCAGCTCTTTCATCGTTTTCGTCTTCGCTTGCGACGCTTGTTGTTGCAATTGCTGGCATGCTGCCGATAATTGTTGTTGTTGCTGCTGGTACTGCTGTGGAGGACTGTTGCGTTGTTGTGATTTTTGTTGCTGTTGTACTAGTTGGCCTAGTTGTTGTTGTTGGTACTTTAGCTGATTAAAACATTGTTGGTTTAATGAATTTTGTTGCCCATTTTGTCGCTGCGACTGCCAGTGCGACTGCTCCTGCTGCTGATTCAGTTGTTGTTGTTGTTGTGGTTGTACATTGCATGCCATGATAATGGGCCCACCTATAAAGCAAAAAAGAAACAGAAACAGAAACAATGTAACGATATGAGCAAACTTAAGTACGTGCAATTGAGAAAAGTGTCTGTAGGCAGCAAAAGTAGTTTTTTTTGGGATTGCGGAGATAATGTGTGAATTTGAAGCAGCGCAAACGCCTGTAAGCAGACTATAAAAATTGCCAGAAAACGAGTTTTTTATGGCTTCGAGTAACAACGCATCATCATTCTTTCGTATCTACATGGACAAATGCATCGAGGAGCGAATGTGTGTGTGTGTGTGTGTGTGTCTGGGCGAGCCTTCATGAGTCTGCAAATTTCTACAATGTAAGTACATAAATATTGGGCTGGGAAGTATGTACATTAGGCCGTCTCGCTTTTTATGGACAAAAAAAAAGTCCACCGTACGCCCCCCCCCTCACATGATTTATGTTTCGAAAACATTTCTGGAAATTTTGTGTTTTTTTTGGACTCCGCTAGATGTCGCTAAAATTAATTTTTTCATATCTTCGGTATTTATGGTCCGATCTCTAAGTCTCTTTGGCATGAGAGGAGGGTTCCTACTTTATAATTGTATTAACCCTATGTACGCCATTGGGGTCACTCCACCCAGTACTTAATCTAACTTTTTTGCAGCATGTTGAACGTCGTCAAAAAACATTATTCTTTTGCAAAATAATTAATTCGATTGATTCAGTAGAACCGCAAACAAAACACGCTTAATATATATATTCGAATATAAGTTTTTCGCTTCCTGTAGTCTTTTAAGTCCATTTTACAAACATTTTTTCTGAGGTTTATTTTGACCCTCTTTTTTAAATTCAGGAAAAATAGTATTGTCAAGGTCGCTAGTCAAGCGACGCTAGAGATGTACTCCCGTCTGCCCAATAAAAAACATCCAAAACCGTTCTAAAATTTTTACAAAAAAATCTTTCTACAACTATTCGTTTGGCTTCGTAATTCTCCGGCCAATTTTGCATTTTGTTGGCACAGTCTAATGCATGCCTGTCAGCATTTACGTAGTGCCGCCCTCATCATCGGCTTTATTGCCAATTGTTGGCATGTATGTATGTAGGTATGTTGGTGCTTATTTATTTCTGCATAGTTGGCAACGCGTGCACAACTCACATTTAACACATTGTTGCCATTTATTTATTATTGCATGTTTAGCAGCTCATTTTTCAAACAATGTTGGTTGGTTTTTGTTCTTTGTTTCGGTGCTTCCCTTAACACCAACGCTCTTGGCATAGTTTGATTTATTGTTCTACTTCCGCTAAACTTTTAAACGGAAATATATTGGCGGATATTGTGATGTGTGTAACATGTTGTGCTGCATCGCCAATTTTGAATTAAAACAAACGCCTACAAATGTGGTGGTTATAATAAATTTAAATTTCAAAGTGTAGGCTAAAGCGAGATTTTGTTAAATAATAAAAGACAATAAATACCTAACAAAAGGCAATATTTTCTATAAGCCAGACAAACAGCATGTACAAATTGTCGCCCATACATATGTATGTAACAGACCTTGTTGTAAGTCTGTCTGCTGCGTGAGTTGAGCACCTAAATCATACACCACATGATATCGGTGTCGTAAGACCAAAACACGCGAACGTTGACAAAGAGCTTAACTGAGAAAAACATGAAATTTGAGCTTACAAAACGTGAGGATTAGCAAGAGTAAAAAAAATAGAAAAATTGTATTAAATACGAAGCAGAATAAAAAACGAAAAACCCAATTATTTTACAAATCTAAATGTTGCTACCAATACCAAAGGCAATATGATTGCGGAGCACCCTGTAAAGTCAAACTGGTGGATTACAAGTTAATTCATGCGCTCATATACATATATGCATGCATGAATGACTATAAGTACAACAAAAATACAACGGTGTATGCATTTGTGTATCGCTAATTTGCGCTTTTATAAATCTAAGGCATTTGTCGCAAGGGCGCTCCACTTATGCAAATGCAAGTGAACCAGGGTTCGAGCTCTGCTTTTTTAGGTTGAATTAAACTGTGCTATTTCTGGTTTGTTTCTTCGATAGCTTTGTTTGGATAATATCCAATGGATATAGAGGGTGTACACCTTTTTCGGTTTAAATTCAGAAAGTTCCAATTGATATTCAGAAAATTGTAATTGAAATTCAGAATTTCCATATGAAACACAGAAAATTACATTTGAAATTCAGAAAATTAAAATTGACATTCGGAAAGTTACATTTGAAATTCAGAAAACTTGTTTGTACTCTGGGGAAGATTTCTGTATTTCAAATGAAATTTTCTTAATTTCAAATGGAATTTCTGAATATCAATTGAAACTTTCTGAATTTAAACTCAAAAGGGTGTAGTTAAAAATTAAATAACACAACAAAATTCGAAACTCGAAGCTCGGCCTAAAAGTTGTATAAAAACTTTCACACGTGTCATACAATTGCACATTTACAAACATCCAATACTACCCAGCAAACATTTGGAGTCATAAAAGAGTCAGAAAATAATCCTAACCCGGAGCGTTCGCACCCACTATGAGCTAATTTTGAAGTCCGAAATGCATGCATTTCTTTTCTAAAGTGGTCGGCCGTTATGAGTCTAACTAATTTCATACATCATATTGAGCCTGAATAAAAGTCAGAAAAGACTCCTGTTGGACTCATATTTATGACTCCTTTTCTGTGACTAGTAAAACCAGGGTTCGGATTTGCCTCATTTTGCCTCCACACTCACACATGCCGCACTCATGCGGATCCTGTGAGTGTGCAAACAACGGAGGCCACACAATAGCGTGAGCGCTCCGCATGAGTGGCAACAGAGTGCGCAGCCAATAGGAGGCAAAAATGAAGCGTTGGCTCTCCTCCGCTGCGCCTCCATATTTTACTCCGGAGTGAGTGAGGATGAGCGAGGCCTCACAGCTTGGCGATTAAGCAGCCAAACGTCTGTAGTGTGTAGTAAGCAGCTGCATGAATGCTACAAATTTGTTTATTCTCTACAGTGTGCACAGCTCATTCTGCAAGCTAAACAACAAGCGGGACACGTTATTAAGCAGTCATTGTGCAACAGAAACTATGCAAGTAAACTTAAAGCAAAAGTTGGAGAATCTGGCATATGCTCAAAGAGTTCCTTGTGAAGTAGATATTCTGAATTACTGGAAATCCCGTTTATTAAATGATCAGGACTTAGGAAACCTGATTCAAGTAGTATTAGCGGTTCCATCGACTCAAGTGTCTGTTGAGAGGGCGTTTAGTGCTCTGGCTACAATTTTAACAAAACTGCGCACGAGGCTTTCAAAAGAAACCTTGAATAATACTCTGAAAAAAAAACGTTGTAAATCTAAAGACTTTCGCTGTTAAATCAACTACTTTTCGCAGTTGAAATGTGCCCAACAACGCTCCGTTGTTGTTTCAAAGGTGCGAGCGTTGTTGATTTAAGTCAATAACGGAGATTGTTGGAAAAAATTTTCATCTAAAAATAAATTTTTGTTTGCATTTTACTCTTCATCTTCTGATTTTTCTTCTTTATTTTATATTCTCCTCCGGATTCGAACCATGACATCAACCTAAAATTCTATCCAATCATCACATAGTGGAACATTCAACATTATATTGAATTGCAGTAACCTATTTATACTTCCATTTCCTAAAAAAGAATCCATGAATTATTTGAATCATTGTAAAAACAAAATTTAAAAAAAAATTGTTCTAATTAGTTTTGTTTACAACGGAAACTGTTGGGTCAAATATTTTTGCCTTTAAATCAACAACAGGGAGAAAATTGTTGCTAAAAATAAAATTTTGATTGGATTTTTCTCACAAAAATTCTTTAAAAGCAAGCAAGTTTTTGAAACAACAACGGCCGTTTTTAAATAAATTGTTGGATCAAAAACTTTGCTGTAAAAACAAATACTTTTGCTGTTGAATCAAAGACGGAGATTTAACAGCCGAAAGTTGTTGGTTTAACTACGGGTATTTTTTCAGAGTATATTGATTGTGAAGCTAAATAATGATATTCTCGGCAAAGTTTCTTATTTTGATTAAGTACCTAAGTGTTAAGAATAGTTAAGAAATATTTATGTAAATACATACATATCTGTGTTCATATCGAACAGTAGCTTATGTCGAAAGGAAAATTTTAAAGTGCAGTTTCCCGCACAATACTATTACATGAGTAAAATCATTGAGACTGAAGTTGGTTGAAGGCCTAAGAAACTGCAGAATGTACTCTCTGGGATGCATTACTTCTGCTTTTTCCAAACTGACTCAATTTTTCCTTAAGTACACTTAAGCTACTGTTCCATACGATCACAGATATACATATACTGTGAGTTATGATTTCTATTATGAAGTAATAAATATTTCGTTTATGCAAAAAAAAAAATATGATTCTAATGACGAATATATAGTTTTTTACGACTTTCTACGGTCTTTAATTTGCTGTTATTAGATCGGTACATTAGGGTGGTAGAAACTGAGATATGGTGGGTAGGTACCACAACGGAGCGCCTGAGATCAATGAGCTTTTTTTGGGAAAAACCCACTCCTTGAGACAAAAAAATTGGTGTATCACACTTTAAAATCCGACAATAAATGCCGAAGATATGAAAAAAAATGCAATTGGGCGACATCTAGCGTTGCCAGAAAAAAAAAATAAAAATTTTTTTTAAATGTTTTTCAAAAACACTTCATATGAGGGGAGGTACGGCCATTTTTTTTTTGCCTGTAAGGCGAGACGCTCTACTATGTATGTACATAGCCTGATTAAGTTTAATTTATAATTTTAATTCTGTGGGTTATTTATGGAAAGATTTATTAGAAAAAATGGTGTCTTGGCTATTTATATGGAGGAGCTACACACCAAAATGTCCATATCTGAACAATCGGTTGTAGGGGAGCTATATGTTATAGTGGTCCGATCTTAACAATTTTCGGTAATCCCGTTTGGGCCCATATGGGTACAAATACTTCAAAATTTCACGCCGTTAGCTGTTAAAATGGAGGAGTTATACACCAAAATGTCCATATCTGAACAATCGGTTGTAGGGGAGCTATATGTTACAGTGGTCCGATCTTAACAATTTTCGGTAATCCCGTTTGGGCCCATATGGGTACAAATACTTCAAAATTTCACGCCGTTAGCTGTTAAAATGGAGGAGTTATACACCAAAATGTCCATATCTGAACAATCGGTTGTAGGGGAGCTATATGTTACAGTGGTCCGATCTTAACAATTTTCGGTAATCCCGTTTGGGCCCATATGGGTACAAATACTTCAAAATTTCACGCCGTTAGCTGTTAAAATGGAGGAGTTATACACCAAAATGTCCATATCTGAACAATCGGTTGTAGGGGAGCTATATGTTATAGTGGTCCGATCTTAACTATTTTCGGTAACCCTGTTTGGGCCCATATGGGTACAAATAATTAAAAATTTCACGCCGTTAGATGTTAAAATGGAGGAGTTATACACCAAAATGTCCATATCTGAACAATCGGTTGTAGGGGAGCTATATGTTATAGTGGTCCGATCTTAACAATTTTCGGTAACCCTGTTTGGGCCCATATGGGTACAAATAATTAAAAATTTCACGCCGTTAGCTGTTAAAATGGGGGAGTTATACACCAAAATGTCCATATCTGAACAATCGGTTGTAGGGGAGCTATAGGTTATAGTGGTCCGATCTTAACCATTTTCGGTAATCCCGTTTGGGCCCATATGGGTACAAATACTTCAAAATTTCACGCCGTTAGCTGTTAAAATGGAGGAGTTATACACCAAAATGTCCATATCTGAACAATCGGTTGTAGGGGAGCTATATGTTACAGTGGTCCGATCTTAACAATTTTCGGTAATCCCGTTTGGGCCCATATGGGTACAAATACTTCAAAATTTCACGCCGTTAGCTGTTAAAATGGAGGAGTTATACACCAAAATGTCCATATCTGAACAATCGGTTGTAGGGGAGCTATATGTTATAGTGGTCCGATCTTAACTATTTTCGGTAACCCTGTTTGGGCCCATATGGGTACAAATAATTAAAAATTTCACGCCGTTAGATGTTAAAATGGAGGAGTTATACACCAAAATGTCCATATCTGAACAATCGGTTGTAGGGGAGCTATATGTTACAGTGGTCCGATCTTAACAATTTTCGGTAATCCCGTTTGGGCCCATATGGGTACAAATACTTCAAAATTTCACGCCGTTAGCTGTTAAAATGGAGGAGTTATACACCAAAATGTCCATATCTGAACAATCGGTTGTAGGGGAGCTATATGTTATAGTGGTCCGATCTTAACTATTTTCGGTAACCCTGTTTGGGCCCATATGGGTACAAATAATTAAAAATTTCACGCCGTTAGGTGTTAAAATGGAGGAGTTATACACCAAAATGTCCATATCTGAACAATCGGTTGTAGGGGAGCTATATGTTACAGTGGTCCGATCTTAACAATTTTCGGTAATCCCGTTTGGGCCCATATGGGTACAAATACTTCAAAATTTCACGCCGTTAGCTGTTAAAATGGAGGAGTTATACACCAAAATGTCCATATCTGAACAATCGGTTGTAGGGGAGCTATATGTTATAGTGGTCCGATCTTAACTATTTTCGGTAACCCTGTTTGGGCCCATATGGGTACAAATAATTAAAAATTTCACGCCGTTAGATGTTAAAATGGAGGAGTTATACACCAAAATGTCCATATCTGAACAATCGGTTGTAGGGGAGCTATATGTTACAGTGGTCCGATCTTAACAATTTTCGGTAATCCCGTTTGGGCCCATATGGGTACAAATACTTCAAAATTTCACGCCGTTAGCTGTTAAAATGGAGGAGTTATACACCAAAATGTCCATATCTGAACAATCGGTTGTAGGGGAGCTATATGTTATAGTGGTCCGATCTTAACTATTTTCGGTAACCCTGTTTGGGCCCATATGGGTACAAATAATTAAAAATTTCACGCCGTTAGATGTTAAAATGGAGGAGTTATACACCAAAATGTCCATATCTGAACAATCGGTTGTAGGGGAGCTATATGTTATAGTGGTCCGATCTTAACAATTTTCGGTAACCCTGTTTGGGCCCATATGGGTACAAATAATTAAAAATTTCACGCCGTTAGCTGTTAAAATGGGGGAGTTATACACCAAAATGTCCATATCTGAACAATCGGTTGTAGGGGAGCTATAGGTTATAGTGGTCCGATCTTAACCATTTTCGGTAATCCCGTTTGGGCCCATATGGGTACAAATACTTCAAAATTTCACGCCGTTAGCTGTTAAAATGGAGGAGTTATACACCAAAATGTCCATATCTGAACACTCGGTTGTAGGGGAGCTTTATGTTATAGTGGTCCGATCTTAACAATTTTCGGTAACCCTGTTTGGGCCCATATGGGTACAAATAATTAAAAATTTCACGCCGTTAGCTGTTAAAATGGAGGAGTTATACACCAAAATGTCCATATCTGAACAATCGGTTGTAGGGGAGCTATATGTTATAGTGGTCCGATCTTAACAATTTTCGGTAACCCTGTTTGGGCCCATATGGGTACAAATAATTAAAAATTTCACGCCGTTAGCTGTTAAAATGGAGGAGTTATACACCAAAATGTCCATATCTGAACAATCGGTTGTAGGGGAGCTATAGGTTATAGTGGTCCGATCTTAACAATTTTCGGTAATCCCGTTTGGGCCCATATGGGTACAAATACTTCAAAATTTCACGCCGTTAGCTGTTAAAATGGAGGAGTTATACACCAAAATGTCCATATCTGAACAATCGGTTGTAGGGGAGCTATATGTTACAGTGGTCCGATCTTAACAATTTTCGGTAATCCCGTTTGGGCCCATATGGGTACAAATACTTCAAAATTTCACGCCGTTAGCTGTTAAAATGGAGGAGTTATACACCAAAATGTCCATATCTGAACAATCGGTTGTAGGGGAGCTATATGTTATAGTGGTCCGATCTTAACAATTTTCGGTAACCCTGTTTGGGCCCATATGGGTACAAATACTTAAAAATTTCACGCCGTTAGCTGTTAAAATGGAGGAGTTATACACCAAAATGTCCATATCTGAACAATCGGTTGTAGGGGAGCTATAGATTATAGTGGTCCGATCTTAACAATTTTCGGCAATCCCGTTTGGGTCCATATGGGTACAAATACTTCAATATTTCAGGCCGTTAGCTGTTAAAATGGAGGAGTTATACACCAAAATGTGTATATCTGAATAATCGGATGTTGTGGAACTATATGTTATAGTGGTCCGATCTTGACAATTTTCGGTAACCTGGTTTGGGCCAAAATGGGCACGTCTACTTCAAAGTTTCATGTCCTTAGCTGTTTAACAAAAATTTCATGTGTATCTGAATAATCGGTTGTTTTCTAAATGTTATAGTGGTCCGATTCGGCCGGTTCCGACAAATGATCAGCTGCATATAACAACATACCTGTATTCCGAATTTCATTCAGATATTTCAAAAACTGAGGGACTAGTTTGCGTTCACACAGACGGACGGACGGACAGACGGACATGGCTTAATCGACTCAGCTCGTGATTCTGATCATATTGGTATATATTTTGGTGGGTCCCCCACGCTTCCTTCTGGTACTTTCGACAAAAAATTTTTGGCACTAAGTTATAATACCATTTCATTCTCATGAAAGGTATAAAAAAATTCTGAAGCTCATATTTCACGCATACATATATGTATATGCTCATATTATATTATTACTTTTTGGTTGCATGCTTTTCCAAAATACTTAGCTCATATTATACCCATATTTCGGACTCCAAATTATGAGGACACCGAGAATGTTTGTTGGGTATGCACCTATTGATAGTTTTCTTATGAGTCACCTGTAATTTATTCTAAACATATTTAATGTGTGTTTGTGTAACGTGTCAGAACGACCACAATTTTCCCTACAACCCACAGTGCATTGAGTATAAATACGACATGCGAAATGTTGGTCGCTGTCAGTTGTTACTAAAGTGAGCTGAAATAAAAACCAAATAAAACACATTCGTTCAAGCGCGCTTTAGACACGCTCCGAAAAATACAAACATACAAACATTGAAGCGTGTTCATTATCTATGTATGTTTTTTTAATTATAACTAAAGCGCCGTAAATATTAATAACGTCGTGTAGCGTTTTTTTTCTTAATTAACAAATGATATTTTTTCGTGACTGATAACTACATAAATAAAATCAATAAACAACACAACAAGTTGATTGGAGTTTGACTATGACGGGCGCTGGTGGGCGGCTGGTCTCGAAATTGGGTTTGCTCTTTGATAACCTTTGACGGCGGAGATGAGGAGCCTATCGCATGCGATTAGAGACTTGGCGAGTTTTCTTTATGTACATACATATATGTACATATACATATACATATGTATATACATACATATGGGAGCTAATATTAACTGGCACAAAGTTTAGTTGTAAGAGTGAATTTATTGTTCAGTTTTGAGGAAATAAATGAAGCCGAAAAATATTTTTGGGTTCTTTCAAATTTATGTGTCAAATAAAACATGTTAATCTGTAAAATAGTTTTATCTACCAACAATTTCATGCACCCTAATACTTGAAGCATTCAGCTATAAATACATCTATATAATAAATAAGTACAAAACAAACACGAAGAAGCAAATAACTTTATACTTGCATATTTGTTTTTTTCTAATAATACTTGACATATGTGTGTGCATTTGCTCTATTTACCATACTAAGCGTACAATGTGTGTTGCTGAATACATTTATTTACTATTCACAACAGTTGTTTTTACAACATTTTGTTTTTGTTTTGTTTTTTAAAAAACAATATTTCTTGCTGGTTGCACAATTATAGACAATATTACTTTTTGTTTAGTTATTTAAATATACATAATTGCTACTGTTTCCATTAGATTTGTGCTACAATGTTGTGCATAGTAGTGGCGAAAAAATTTTTAAGCCAAAACTACACCTTTTCAAGTCCATAATGAGAATATGTAAGATCGTATTGAGAAATGTAAATTCGTATTGAGAATGTGAAAATTCATACTGAGAAATGTAAGTTCAAAATAAGAAAACCGAAATTCAAATGGGAAAGTATAAATTCATATTGGGAATTTATAAGTTGATATTGAGAAATATAAATTCGTATTGAGAATGTGTAATTTCAAATTGGGAAATGTAACCTCGTTTTGAATTTCGTTTTTCTCATTTTGAACTTACATTTCCCAATTTGAAATTACACATTCTCAATACGAATTTATATTTCTCAATATCAACTTATACATTCCCAATACGAATTTATACTCTCTCTCTTTAATTTTTCCGCACTCTACCTTATTTAGGCCTTTTCCTTATATGATTCTTTGGAGGGTATGCATGTATTTTAATGTTCATGTATACATATTTACATATATATTCATACATATATTTAATACATATGTACGTATGTAATTTATTAACAAAGAAAATTGCATTTATTAAGTCACACAAATATTGTGGTCATGTACCAACAGCAGCAGCAACAGCAGCAGCAGCAACAGTAGATTAAGCACAATAAAACAAAAAACACTAACGACAAACAATAAAAACGGCATAACTGCATTGTTGTTGCTACAAACATTGTTGCTGTAAGCTGTTGCATAACTTTGGCTAATAGTTTTGTCTTTGAGCTAAATACTCGTATATGTAGGTATGTATGTATGTAAAAAGTGCCATTATTGTTTTTTTGTTAGATAGTTGCAGTAGATAGTTAGTGGCCGCTGTGGTGCAGTGGGTAGAGTGCTCGCCTGCTATGCCAGAGGTCTCGGGTTCAAACCACGGTCCGAGCCAAACACCAAAACAATTTTTCTAATTAGTAAAAATCCAATTATTGGGTTTTTTAAGAGCAGCGGTCACCTCTCGGCAGTGGGTGGCATACCCTCCGAGAGTATTTCTGCCATGAAAAAGCTTCTCACAAAAAATGCATTCGCCGTTCGGAGTCGGCATAAAACTGTAGGTCCACCCAATTAGTAGGAAAAACAAAAAAGGAGCACACCTCGAATTGGGAGAGAAGCTCGGCCATAAAACTCGTCAGAGTTATAATAGCGCCATTGTATTATTATTATTAGATATTTGCAGTTGTTGTTAATGTTATTCTGGTTGCTGTAACTACAATTACTTGTTACTGCTTCGCTCGTCAGTTAATTTATATGCGCATACAAATATACAAACATCATACATATGTACGTTGATATGTACATATTGTGCACTCAAGTTCAATTTTGCTTTATTTTAAATCCATTGGCTTTATTGAATTAAACTCATCTTTTTCCTTTCAAATTTAATTTCTCTTTTTTCTGCTGCATTTTCATTTTCTTTTTTCCTTTTGAGTTGAATGTTATTTTCCACTGTGAATTTCACTGAATTTCTGTGAATTTTATCTTATTTTCCTTTGATGGAAAATGTCAGGCAATGTGTTGTTGTTTGGTTGGAACTCTCTGTTTGCAAATTTATTTTTTCTTCTTATTTTTTGTGTATGTTGTTTTTGTTTATTTTCCTTTAAAATCTCTCTCTGTTGGTTTCACCGAAAATTTTGTGAATGCAGAGTAGTGTACTACTGCTGGTTTGGAAAATTTAAATTGTGTTATATTCAATTATATTCAACTATTAAAACTTTGCAACAAACCGATTTTCTTCTGATGGCATGTTGCATATGAAAGTTTGTGGTTGTTAAAATTTTAAAAGGAAATGAAATGATGATGCATCAAATTTATCAAATATGTGCTCTATATACATACATATGTATGTATATATGTACATATGTATGGTATGTACAGATACATATGTACATATGTAAGTGATCTTGTAGTAGCTATAGAACAAATAGTTTGTTAAATTAGTACGAAGGTAGAGAAGACATAGGGGAAATTTTGTTTTTTCATCTTATCTGAATTTTTTTTCCCAAGGAGTTCGAGCTGAAAACGGAAGTCCTTGGACGCTATTGATTTCTGACAAAGTTCATTTGTTAAACTTTAAAGCATATTTCAGGGCTTTCTGGTCTGATATTTTAAGTGAACTCCTTAAGAATGCTTTCTGAATGAAGTCTTTCACAGTCATAAGTGTCACTATACTCTCTCCTTCGTATCGCTCTATTTTATATAAATCACCCACACACACAGACTCCTTCACACCCACAGATGACCGCTCCAGCTGGTTTTGAAATAACTGCGCTTTAATCTCCCACTATTATCCTCTTCGCCGCTTCCACGATATGGCACATTTAAAAGCGTGTTGGCTGCAAAATCTTTTTGGCGCCATTTAGTTTTTATTACACACAGTTGTAGTTCATACGAGTACATCCAAAGGTATGTAAATACATATTTATAATGATGATGAAAGATCTTTCACATCTTCCCCAACTCAGCTCGTAAGCCGATTAGCTTGGCTTGCAATTTCGCATCGCGGCAGGCCCCGACGAACGTGCTGTACTAAAATTCTTATTGCTGCTTTTTCGCTAATGCCATAAGTGCTTTTTCACGCTAAACTATTTTATTTTTAATGCGTTTTTTATATACATACATCTGTACATCTGTACATATACTAATCTGTGTATATTAACTAAAAGCTATAGAAAGTAGGTACATACAGACATTACGTACGTATGTCTGAAATGAAATCGCGTATAAGCCAATGTGGCGCTATTAAAATAGCATTGGCTCTAACTGAGGCGGAGGAAGTGGGGTGGTTTAAGCAATATGGAATAAACAAACATATGTATGTACATATGTACATCCATATTGCTAATAAAGCTTAATATTGAAATCAGATCAGCTTAAATTTGTGATGAGCTATTTATTTCTAGCATTCCAGCATTTAAAATTTGATTTTCCAAAGTTCGGCAAAAATGAAATTAACGTACAATGAATACTTCAAAGAAAATAAATTACTTAATTAAATTGCATTTGTATTAGAGAAGCACTGCATATGTATGTACATACCCAGCAAAAAAGGTAGGCGTATAACTGAAGCCTAAGCTATAAAAGAGGAATACCCTGGCAGCGCTGCTCACTCAATCTCTCTGCTCCAGCTCCAAATGTTTTAATACTTATTCTCTATTATGCTTCATATGTATATATCAAATAGAGAGAAAGGGAATTGAGTTTTATGAGCAAAGAGAGCACAATGTGTGGCGAGCGTAAAAATTGCGTATTGTCGAAGGAAAGTTTGTCGCGTCAGTTTATATTCGGCTGACATGCAATTAAGTGTTTGGTCAAGTGCGCACGCTTATCTCATTCCTATATATCCATACGTCTATTTAAATGTACATATGTATATGTATAAATGTATGAATATTAACGTTTCAGCCCTAGCAGAATATATTTTTTGTTACTAGATAAGCCACAAGGCATAAGTTGCAGAAAAACTATGAATTATGCAGCTAAACAAAAACACACGGTTTTACTATTCCTTATATAAGGCATTTAATTAACGCAGAAGGTCTGATCAGGAATTAGCTAAGCCTTGTTTCCCATGGCGAATAAGCCGTATTATAAGGAATATACACAGTACATAAAGCCTGATTATCGGTATATTACTAAGCCTTATCTCCAGGGCAGGGATAGAAAGAGAGTAGCCCTACGGCCTGATGACGTCAACAGAGGAAAATCAGCCTTATTTTAAGCCTTTGCCTATATAACTTTTGTTCGCTTAAAATTTTCAGACCTTGTTTCGTAAGCCTTTAAATCTTCTGCAAGAATTGTTAAGTAAGGCGTAGATTTTTTGCTGGGTATTAAATATGCGCTAGATGCTCTAAGTATGTATTACATACATATGTATGTATGTATGTACATATATTGCAACATTTGCAGCATGTTAGTTCATGTATTAAATATCGATAATCGAAAATATGCAAATAAACAAATTCGTACGTAAATATTTACCAAAAACATTTTGTGTTAACTAATTTAGTTGAAATTTATGCTTTATGAGCATATCTAATAAGCAAATAATCAAAAATGCAAAAGCAAAAAACAGCAACAAAAAAGCTTTAAAAAATCAGAGTTAATTCAGCGAATGATACACAATTTGGATGAAATAGCAAAAGTTCGTTCGTTCGTTTAGCAATGCAAATTAGTTTTACGGCAATGCGAGCACTAATACATACATACATATTTATTTTCTTTATATGTACATATGTGCATATGTTTGTTTGCATATATTAAGGTACCTATTATTTTATAGAAGAAAGCCACAGTGTGCGCCAAAAAGTGGGCACTCAATTTTTTTCATAGCAGCAGACCTGACGCCGGCCTTCGTTAATACATAGTAGAATGATTTTTTTTATTAATATGTATATACATACCTCTATGGTAAAATAATTTGATTAAAAAAAAAAAAAGAACAACTTCTACCAAAAAAAAAATTTTTTTCAATTTTCCTTAATTAAAAAATGGCCAATAGCTCATATAAAATTCACATCAAATAAGAACAATGTTGTTTTAACATTTCACTGGCAATTAAAACTCGTTATTAAAATATTTTTTTGAACCTTGCTCCGTTTTTTTGCTTTTGCAAATTTCATGCATTGCTGCTTTTCGACTTTCCAATGTTTTCAATTTCACAACACCCATTTCTCATTTATATGCCGCATAATTAATTTGATGTTATTAAAATGTTAAAATAAAAACAATGTTGCTTATTCACTTGATTACTTTTTAAGCTCAAAAAAAAAATTAATAGAATAAATTACAATTTAGTGAGTTCAATTTATTATTAAAAACTTATTGTATTAAATGTATACATATTTATTTAAGCTCTTCAATAATGCTGTTTAAATTGATTGCATTATAAAGTTCAAGTTTTTTTTTGCAGACATGAATGTGCTGAGAGCAAAAAAAAACCAAAAAAAAAACCAGATTTTTTACAATAAAAACATTTTTAAATATTTTCAATAAATGCCAAATTTTCACTAGAGCCAAAACACATTTTTTCTTCGCCAGCAATGAGGCCCCACGTATAATAATTATATTTCAGTCAAAAGAGACACTGATGGAGAAGATTTTTTGGCAGTCGCTGAAGATATGTCGAAAAAAATGGCTTCAAAAAGTTTTGTTTCACACTTTATCCTTTAGTGTGCGATATGTACTACATATTTATAGACCGGTGGTATCTATGAAAATCAGCCCAGTTTGTATTCAAATAATGAAATATGTATGTAAACAGATAGAAGCTCTGCTCAAATCCTTTCAGCTTCTCTTCTTGGTTAGAGCTGTCGAAATCTGGGCACTTGTAACCATACAAAGCTCATTTGGAACGCCACACGGACAAAGAGTTTACTCGCCCTTGTTAGAACCGATGAGAAGCCAATTAAGAAGTCATAAATATATCTTCCGGATGCATGCAGAAAGGATGAGTGCAATGAATAATGCACTGCTTGAGAGAACAAAGAGCTGCCGGAAAAAGGGAAGACATACATGGGAGCTTACATACTATTTCTAGGAGATCTATTTAGTTAAAACGACAATTCGATTAAGTATCTAGTTTTAAAACTTTTCATATAGGGTCAGAATATTATAAATCGATCAAAAAAAAAAAGTTAGCTGCGATTTTTGCGAATCCAACATAAATCGATAGCCGCACGACTTCTAAGATTTTCTGTATACTTAGTTTTAAAAATTTCTTTTTTTTTAAGTTCATATATTAAGTTAAAGTTTAATGTAATTTTTGGGTAAAATCTTAATATCTCGGGAACTATAAGTCGTATTTGACTGATTTAAAAGGCATTAGAACCAGAAAATTCCAGGCTATTATAAAATGGTATCTTATTGCTACATTTTATATTGGAAGCATAAAAACAAGATTGTGAGGTTGTAATTCGCGGTGTTCTCCTATTCAGAAAAGTTGCAATTTAATACCACAAAAAGACCTATAAATCAAGAACTAAATATGCAATAAATACTAAATATGCAGTTTCACATGTCAAATTGGTTTATTGATTACACATATTTTTCATGTTAATGTGTAAATTAATTTCCTGCATTTAAACGTAAAGCGCAAGTGGATGTAGATGTATGTACATATGTATGTACCTGTTTTGTGCGAGGATTTATTTCATTCAACAGCAATTTCCGGCACGCCATGTTTTCACGTTAATACATTAATTACAAATATGCAAGTTCACATGCACATATATGAATTTATGCACATACATACATACATACATATGTTTAAGCCAAAACCGCCCAACCAGCTGACTCCGCCAAACCCATTAATTTACGCGTTGAGGACGCGCTGCGGCATGAGCAATGGCAATATAATTAATTTTTATCGCATTTAAGGCTTTATTATGCCAGCGCAATTAAGTGACCGTTAAAAGTCGCCATTTTGCGAAAGAAGAAAAACAACAACAAACATTTTCAACAATAAAATTTTATGTATAAAATTTAAGTGCCACACTTGAAAGGGTTAATTATGTACATATGTATGCATGGGGGATGGGGGTGTGTTTTGGGAGATTGTGTGCCAGAGCACAATAATATCAAAAATTAAGTGTGCTCGTTGTTTGCGAAAATACTTTCACAAGTGCATACATGAAGGTAATAAAAAAAAGAACAGATTGCCATTAACCACTAAGTGGACACACGAAGGCGGCAATGCCACAACCACAAATTTAAAGAGAGATGCAGAGAAAATGAAAATAAAAACAAAAATTATAAAATAAAGTAAACAAAAGCAAAATAAAAAAAAAAAAAAAATGAACAAGAAAATTGCGTAACAAAAATTGCAGTCAAGCGACGATGATGCAACATGCCTTTTGTGGACATGAAAGAGAAAAAAGGGGGTGTGGCGCAGGCTTTAGGGGTTGAGACTGGCGAAAGAATTATAAAACTTGCTGAATATGCAAATTAATGACAAACTTTACTGGCCAACAAGCAGTAAACGACCAACAACAATGGCTATAAAAATATGTCAAGCAAAAAGCAAGAGCAATAACAACAACAATAAAAATAAGAAAATATTAAAACAATTACAAAAAGAAAAGAGAACAAAAGCTATTTAAAGCAAAATGGCGAAATGGGTTGATAACAAATAATGTTCATAGCAAAAACTACAATTACAACAACAAAGGAATGCAAACAGGCGAGTTTAAGAACAAAGAGCGAAAAACAACAACAACAGCAACAAAAACAACAACAACAACAACAACAACAACAACAACAACAACAACAACAACAACAACAACAACAACAACAAAAAGAACAACAGCAACAAAAAGAACAACAACAACAACAATAGAAACTACCAGACATGGGCATCTGCAATTACAAAATTTTTCAATTACAATTATGTACTTGTAATTGTAATTGAAAAACTTCAAATACAATTACATGTAACTGTCATCGAAAAGGTATCAATTACAGGTAATTGTGAATGAAATGCATCAATTACATGTAAGTCTGCTGTTATGACCCACCCACTTTGATTGATTTTTATGCTCAAAATAACTATGTAAGCTCTTAGATGTAGGTATGTATTAGCTTAGGGATGCACGAAGACCCAAAAAAAGTTAACTAATTCACTGTTCAATTACATTTAATTGAATACTATTCGGTAACAATTACATGTAATTGAATACTACTGAGTTATTTTAATAGCAGCATTTCAATTACAATTGCAAAAATGTAATTGGAAAATTTTCCATTACAATTACTTGTAATTGTAATTGAAAAATATCAATTACAATTTAAGTAACTGTAATTGTTGTGTGTAATCAATTACAAAATGTAATTGAGTATGCCCCATGTCTGGAAACTACTAATACAGCAGCAACAACAACAACCACAGCAAAACGACTTCACCTCCAAAGCAAAATGACGAGAAATAATGACGGCAAATGACAAGTAAGCACCGAAGTTGCTAATGAAAAGCGACAAGTTAACCCTCACGGTGGCTTATGCTTCCAGAGCAACAACACAAAATAATAACAACACAGCAACAATAGCAACAGCATTGAAGTGGCAGCAAGAAGAGCAAGGGAAAGAATGCCATAAAAATGACAGCAACATTGATTAAAAGTATTATCCTAACTATAGTTATACACCGTGCCCACGGGAATTACTTGCTGAGAGCTCAAGTGGAATATGTATGTTTGGAGTTTCAATGGTGTATTTATTTGAGTACATAATAATAACTTTATATAACGTATGTATGTATGTAAGTTTATTTGTTTATTTGTAAGCAAAATGTTTGAATATACAAAAATTCTTACTGACTTTATTAAGCTAATCTCATGATTGACTACTAGAAAAAAATATGACCTAAGGTGGCTGATATGACAACGTTAAATCAGTGCCTGAAGAGTTGAGGAAAAAATTCAGTTCTGCACATGCTCTAGACTCTAGATATAGAAGCATTCGCACCATAAGTAATTGGTTTTCGAAAGAACAAAGTTTCAGAGCTTCGAAAGTTCTTGAAAGAAACATTAAATTGAATCTTATTCAGTAGAAAAGGGCAATCAATGGAACCAGAGATAACGATAAGAACAAGTGAGCATGACAAGAAGCTACTCCTGCTTTTTAGTGAGTTGAGCTGAATCAGCATGCATCGTGATTGATACGACGGTAAAGTTTCTGAAAATTTCTAGTGCCTGAGTGAAAAACGAAGATAAATTTTCTGAACTCTTTCAAGGCGCTTGGAGAGACCTAACTTATATGGCCTCCAGTTAACGGCAGCCTTCACACACCGGCCTTCCCTTAATTGTACATAATAATTCACATTGCAGAAGTAATTTGAACTTATGGATTCATATAGCAGTTGATTCATATTGCAGAAGATACTTGAATCTCACGGATTCGCATTGCACTTAGCTCATATTGCAGTTTTGTCAGTTGAGAAATCATGCAGTTGCATGACTGCATTTTATATTTTCTTTGTCCACGCGTCGGCGTTTCTTTAGAGTATGATGCAATGCCAGCGCTCTATCGTGAAATAGGCGGAAGCAAAAATGTATAAATTGATGGCTGATTAAAATATCACCCTGTTTCAAAACTTGTTTCAAAACGCCCTTTTTCAGAATTTTCTTTAATAATACCTTATTTCAGAAATTGATTCAGTGCAGTTCGAATAGAAAAGGCCCTAGCTAACTTCTTCCAGACTCTTTACATACTTCTTGCTTTAGTTGCAATTTTTTGTTGCGTATTTATATAACCACATACCACTGTATTATGACAGTATGACAAGCGCTTAAATATTATTTTCTAGGTAAATTAAAAGCAACGTCATGCCAGAGTTCGCTAATGGTTGATGATAACTCTTCTGCTGGTGGTTGTGGTGGTGGTGGTAAAATCAAACGGAAACGAAAATGAAAACGAAAATAAAAATAAAAAAATACGCAATAACTAAGAATTAGAGTAAGTGTTCTAATTGCAACACCAACAACAACAGCAACGGCAATAACAATTACAGCAGCAGCGACGAAATTGCCAAAACGCAAAACAGCATCACAAATACATATATACGAAATTTCCATATGCAGATTCCGACAAATTCAACAACAAATACAACAAAATCAACAGAATCAGCATTTCTAGTTCATTGTTAGTTTAGCCCAAAACAAACTTCACCAACTAACGTTAGTACAAATTGCTGCTGTCGCCGCTGTTGTGGTCACTTTCTGTAGGAGAGCAGTAAAAAAGAACTTGTCGTTCTTTGGCTTGTGGCCTGTAGCTTAACTTTCGACGAAAAAAAACATTTTTCATTTTCTTTTTAATAATTTTTTATCTCACTTCATTTTTTAAGAGAAATTGTATGCGACAGATGATTAATTTTCTTTTCTTTTATTTAACTCTTGGCGTTTACTTTGATCCTTCACTTCCACTACCGCTCATTCTATCCAAATAGCTGCAACTCCTTTATCTTGGCTTATTCTAAACGTCACCACTTTTGGTTATACACATTCCCCCTTCCTCTTCACTAGCGCGAAAAATCTTAAGCTCGCTTGACCGGAAGTAATTTGCTTTTACTTCCGCCGACAAAAGTATTGACATTGAGTTGGTTAATGAAAATAGTTACACCACCGTGTCACTCATTCTGACTAAAGTTCAAAATTGTAGCGATAGTAAAAATAGTATATTAAGAACGAGGTAAAATACATACAAAAACAGACAAACATATGTACATATACATATGTACATACAAAAAGAAAATGAAAAGTGCACTAAAATACTGTGTAGGTAAATGTAAGTAGAAAAGGATGTAAGCGAAGCAAAGTCAAATAAGCAGATCGTTACTATCATCAGCTAATCGTAAAAACAGAGTGCATAATAAATAAAATTAATACTAGTGACATGTGTAGGTACAAGGAAACTATTTACATATGTATATAGCTTTCTACGAATATATATGAAGTATGCTTATTTATTTAAGTATTCATTTTCTCTTGAAGCTTTTCAATCTCTTTGGAATCTACTTATTTTTAAAGAGATTTTTAAATTCAAATAGCACAAACAAGTTTTTTACTAAGAGTTTCTTTCTTATAGCAAATATTTTTAGTTGACTTTAATTATTCAAAAATTAATAAATTTTTGAAAGAGTTTTTTAGTGCTTAGCACGAAATTTTTTTTATTTTAATTCAATTTTTAATTGTTGGGGTAAATGGAAAAAAATTCAACAACTATTTACAGCGAAGGTTGAGTGTATTGCTATTTCACGAAAAACCATTTTGGATCATCAGCACTCTTTTCGGAAGTGGATGCACCGGGGATTGAACCCGAGTCCATTCCATCTTCAGCCGCAATGACCCGACGCACATAGTCTCAATGGCCGAGTTTGTTTATGCGTTGGGTCATTGCGGCTGAAGATGGAATGGACTCGGGTTCAATCCCCCGTGCATCCACTTCCGAAAAGAGTGCTGATGATCGAAAATGGTTTTTCGTGAAATAGCTATACACTCAACCTTCGCTGTAAATAGTTGTTGAATTTTTTTCCACTTACCCCAACTAATAAATTTTTATTCTGTCGCATAGCACTTCATGCAAGTGTGTGACGAACTGAAAGGAAGCCTTAAAGGCAATTAACAAAATGGTTGCTTTTCCTGAAAAGCAAAGAATGCAGACTTATAATCGGGGCCAACACAGGACACTGCCGTTTAGCATCACATGCGTTCCAAATGGGACTAGTTGATGAAAGTGAATGTAGGGGATGCAGATTGCAGGTTCTCTGCTTCTGTCCTGCGTTTTCCAGGCTAAGACTGCGGTTACTAGGGAAAGTTTTCTTTCAAAATTAATGGCCAGCCAGTCTAACCTAGCCTTCGAACATGTGATCGATAGCAAGCTAAGCGATACTTTATCACGGAAAAGTCAATCTGTCATCTAACTGTATCTTAATCTTTATTCCACTGAGACCCCATAGTTAATATGAAAAAAAAAACAATTAAACTGAGTCATTATTTCCCCTTCCAGCAGTTTTATATACCTTAGTTTTTAACACTTCTTTTTTTGTATGTTCATTCCCAAGCATATGAAGCGAAATTGCAAAAATATGTACTTATCTGAGTTTAGTTCGAAGTGATGGAAAACGATTAAAGTTTCAATATGCCGCAACGTGACATTCATTTAAAATTTCACCTTTCTACTCTCTTCCGTATTTGTATTTGTAGGTACACGCTAGAACTTCAACATCGATAGTCATCTTATTAGGCGGGAGCACTCTGCCACCAGCGAACAATTGCATGAAGTAAAGAGAGGAAAGTAATGCAATGCCATGCAGTGCGAGAATTAAAGGCAAAAAGTGCAAATATAATTTTACTTCGTCACAATAACTTTCGACCATTTATCTTATCTCGAAGCAATGGCAAGAGTGATAAGTTCTTTTTTTTGCCTTTTTTGTTTTTGGCTCATAGAGGGAATGTATGTAAATACATTGTTGGCATATTAAATATCGGGCAACAGATTCCTTTCAACATTTTAATAGAAAAGGCGAAAATCGAAGCAAAGCGAATACTCACTACTAAGCAACTATCAAAGTGTCAAAGCGAAGTGAGCAAAGTGAAGATTCTGCTCCAACTTACATTTGCTCCTACTTACATCATCCTGCTCGAAACCTCATTACCTTCGCTCGCATCATTTGCCACATGTGCACGAAGTAGCTAAAGCACACGTACGTGCATCTAAATGTTTTTGCGCTAACTGACTTTGTTAACTTTTGAGGAAACGGAAATAAGACTTAGCACAGAGTCTAGTACTAACTTGTTTGGTTGGCGGTGGCGGCGGCGGCGGTCATGTCGGGTGTGGGAATGAATGAATGGCATGAACTTGGGCATGTGTTGTATGTGAGCTGATAGATAGATGAGCTTTTCCGGTAGTGACTTTATTTGTAGTGCCATCGAAAACAGTGGCTGATTGCGATAAAAGTTGGCGAAAGAAATTGTGTTTGTTTAAGCGTATGTAGGTCGAAGAAGGAACGAATTAGATATTGAATGTGGCTTGTAATGAGGAAAATGAGTCTGTGCTATGCTTTCGAAAATCCACCTCTCATATAAGATGACGGTGAATTGGCTTACGGATTGTACGCATAACATCAGCTGTTTGCTTGTTCTTGTGCTTTTTCTGGACTTGAAAATGTCAATTTACATTCAATTCAGATAAGGAAAGCAATATCATTGGCTTCATCTGTTCAATGACATCCTCGACAGTTAACAAAATGCGTGGTGAAATTCAACAAATTCGCCTCGCTTCTGCCTTGTCATATTACGCCCTGTCAAAGACTAAGTAGCTGACGTAAATTTGTAAATTGAAACGTCATGCTCCACTGTGGTGCACAACAGTTATTATTTCGTCGACAAGTGTATCGTAAAGGGAATTTAAAGCGCTAGAGGAGCAGCGAACAAAGTGCATACAAAGTAAGGTGAGCGTGTATTGTATTGAATATTGCATACCTTTGTTGCATCTTCTGTTTTTTTTTTTTGCTTCATTGTAAAATCGACAATCGACTCACTTTCTATCAGTTTGCATCAATGACAAACAACGTTATCTAGCTGCACTTGTATTCGTGTATAAGTTTGAATGTAAGCTTGTTGTTTGCCAGTGCTGCCTGAGTGCACATGTACTCGTATGTATGTGGGAGTGCTAGGACAATGTGACTTGTTCAAGTGACAGCGCAAGAGTTGTCATTGTCATGCTTAAGTTTTGACAGCGTACAATGTTTAAAAGCATAAACTGATCAAATGACGATGTTGTTCATTTAGCACAGAGAGTAATATAAGTTTATTAATATAAATATGTACATATATACAGTCTTACAAGGCTGCCAGGCTGCAGCCAATCACTAAAAAAAAAGCGAGCTCCAAAGCATCTCAAGAGAGAAAGCGGTAACAGCTTGCCTTGCCTGTACTGGATAGGAAAGGGCGGAACAAGGCAAGTGGGCCGTTCATGCCAAGGATGCGACGGACAAAATAAAATTCACCGTGGTGGTTGACGAGTTCCGGGCGTATTTGAAAACCACCGCAACTACCTCGCATGGTAAGCGAAACAGGTCGCTGGAGAAAGCCCCATGCGTCTACAAAAAGTCTAACACCACCGGCGGGGCGGCCTCGACGTCAGCTAAAGCGCTGACGGAGGGTAAAACACTTGCTAAAGTGATGCAGAGCAACCTGTAAGTTTCTTTGCTTGATGCGACCACCAACAGTGTAGTAAACCCGACTTGGAGAAGATTGAGGCTAGGTTGTCTCAAATCGTCATCGATTAGGTGATGACAAATCCGGAGGGTAATCTCCCATCCTTCGACTCGGCGCATGTGGTTAGAGGCCACAGAGTGGTAAAGTGCGCGGATCAGCTGGGATGGAGAACTGCTTGGAGAAGCGGCTGCTTGGTCTAGCAGATGTCTGGGAGGGCTTAAGAATTAAGCTTATTCCAACATCGGAAATTCCCAGCAGATCCAAGGCTCGGGTATGGCTCCCGAGAATGGAAATCAGCAGCAACAGCTTTTTCTTTTTGTGTTCATTTGGCTAATAAATAATTTTTGTACCAAAAAGTTTTTTTTTTGTAAGAATTTCAGGTATGAATTAAAAGTTTATTTTAATAAATTGTGCGCAAGGTTTGAAAAACTTGTGTTGTTGGCTAATTTATTAAGAAAGTATGTATGTATGTACGTAATGGGGCAACCCCGTTCCGTAGCGCACTTACCCTTCGCTGTCTATCATACAACGATAAGCAGATCTTGTTAGCCAACAAACTTTTTGCTTTAAACTTTTCGCTGTTAAAAATCCCCTGAGCGTGTCTTCCTGCGAACCGAACAAAATTAAGCTTAATTCATTTGTAAAATTCCTTTTCTCTCTGTTGACCAACGCAAACCGTTCCACTCCGCGAACCCCACTCCGTTGCTTCCTTTACTCATTGCATGTCGTTCCCCTGCGGCTTAATGTACACACATATTTTTTTTTCGCACTTAATTTACAAATACAATTATCGCACGCTAAGGGAAATTTCGCCAAAAATTTTGCGCTGCGTGTGCATGAACATATGCGCATATACATTTATGTATTTACTTATGTACATTTGTATGTATACATGTAGATACCCAGACATTCTACTAAGGGAGCAACAAAAGTTTATTTTCATTATTTTCATTTTTGCAGAAAAGTGCCCCTCGAAATATACCAACTTCGTAAGACTTCACAATGAGCGTCTAATATCCTTTTCTTTCTACACTTTTTAGAGTTTTCTAGACCTTGAACATTTTTTGAATAATTTCCAAGATGAACTAAACTCCCAAATCTTCATAAAAATGGCCCTCTTGGAGTATATAAGTATGCCTATCCAACATTCTCTTAGCAAGTCAATTTATTTAACTTATGAAATAAGCAAACTTTTTTTCAACTGCCTCCATTGTGAGTGCCTTCCGTTCACAGCAACAGCAATAACAACAACAACAAGTGAAACAATTAACAAATAAAATATTTCGCCACAATCTGTCCTTGCAGCCACCAGTGAGTGTACACCACCAGCCCACCAGCCCGCCAGCCAACGGCTGTTGCAAATAAAATAATTTGTCGTGCCACAACCGCTGTGCATTTTTAATTCAATTTTCGCCACTTCCATTTCTCACTTTACGCTCATTCATTTCTATTTTTTTCACTGTTCGTTTTGTGCTTTTGTTTTCTTTTTTGGTTTTTGGCTTTAACCCGATTGTCAACAGACAAATCGATGATGCAGCCGTTTTTTGTCATTGTCGTTTTAGCAAAATAAATTCACGACAAGTTTCGTTTGCTTTGTTTTGTTTTTTTAATTTGAATGATCGTGTTTTTGCCAAAAACAATTAAGAAACTTTAATTGAATTAATGTTTGACATTTTTCCCGTAAATCCACACTAAAATAAATAAATATTGCATGTCTCATGTCACACAAATTTGCAATATTTTATTTGTTTTGTAGTAGCCATTGACAATTTAAATTCAATTTGGGTTAAAATTAATAAGTAAATTTTTTCGTACCGTTCTAAGTTCCGTAAAATCAAGCTCGGAGGTAAGAATTTTCGGTTACAAGCTTTTTGTAAAGGGAAGCAGCGATTGGTGTTGAAAAAGCTTTGATTCAACTTTATTTTTCCAAAGAAATACTTGCGTTGCGCTTCTAAAATTTTTTCTATGAATTGTACGAAAAAAAAAATATTTGATGCACAAAGCAAATATCTAATCCCAGAAACTTCTACATACGTACATATATGTATATTAGGTCGTTTCGCCTTATATGGACCAAAAAAAAGTCCCGGAAAAAGTCTCGACCTTAAAAATACTACAAAAAATTGTGTCCAAATAACCCTTTCGTGGGGGTGCTAGAGGGTTAAAATATTTCAGAAAATGTTGAATGTGTTTTATTTTAGGTTCTACTTAAGCGACCGAAAAACTTCTTTTTCAAAAGATTAATGAGTTTTGACGGCGTTTAACATTGCAACAAAAAAAGGTACATTAAGGTGGTACAAAACCAAGTCTGTGTGGTAGTTACCCCAATGGCGTACATAGGGTTAATACGTTTATATAATCGAAACCTTCCACTCAGGCCAAAGACATTGGTGTTCCAGACATAGGGATCGGTGTATAAATACAAAAAAAAAATTCCGGAAGTGTTTTCCAAGAAGATATCGCACGGCAAACTTTTTTTTTGCGATACGGTCAGAGCTGGGCAGTAAGAATTACGATTACAGTAATCGTAAATTAAAAAAAAAAAATATGAAATTAAGATTACTGTATTCGTTATCGTTTTGCAAAAATAATGATTACTGTAATCGTAATTAAAAAATTTAAATTACAATTACTGCAATCGTAATGCTATGTGTAATCGATTACACATGTAATACTTAGCGGCCAGCTCTGGATACGGTCTAATGTATGTATGTATGTATGTACATATGTATACCAAAGTGTTTTTTTTGCCTTTATAAAGTCGAATGTAATCCGTTTTGTCACAACAGAGTTAATTTCAACCAGAGCTGGGCGATAAGGATTACGATTACAAGATGATTACGATTACAGTAATCGTAATCTTAGAAATTTTGAAATTACGATTACTGTAATCGTAATCGTCGTTACAAAAATTACGATTACTGTAATCGTAATCGTAAAAAACTTGAAATTACGATTAATGTAATCGTAATCCTATGTGTAATCGATTGCACATGTAATCCTTATCGCCCAGCTCTGATTTCAACAAATAAAGAAATGAGCAAACTCATTTATATGGAAAACTTTGAAAGAATATTTTACTATGAAATAAGATAAAAATAAAGGTACATATTCGTATGTAATATGCAAGCATGTATTTATGTTCTCACATGTGCCTATGTACATAAAAAGGTAAATTCTCATATAAAATCTTATTTATAGTTTTGCTGACAAATCCTTTTTTCTTGGTATTCTAGTATGTGCCGCCCTTGTGCGGGAACTTCATGATTTGTAGCCACAATTTGTGCTTGAACAATTTAACTTAGTTAGTTTCAGCAAATCAACACACCAAAAAAGTTGTGCGTCATTTCAAATGAGTGGCAGCAAAGAGCAATAAATATAAATGGGATACATTATGGCGACAGATAACTGCCGATGACTCAGGTCAGCATGGCCAGTTGTATTTTATGCTCGTATGTATGTTTGCAGGCTGAAAGGATGTAGTTACTTAAGTATATTAAACTCCACGTTCTGCAGCTTTTAAATCAAAAAGCAAAAAAAGCAATAACGTTGAAAATAAACTTCTCAACAAACAAATCCTCTTAGATTAATGGCGTTTAAAAGTTTTGCCCACATTTTCCAGCAGCAAGAAAATCCAAGTCAATTAAATAAACGGAAATAGTTGGAAAAGAGGATGAAAAATGGGGAAAAAATAGGGAACGCCAACAGTGAGGATGAGCGAGGAAAATTTTTTGCTATAACTTAAAATTTAAGCGACATTTTCAAAATCTTCAACTAATGCCCTCTTCTGCGCAGCAACTGTGAAATTCGCTCCCAATGAGCAAAACACCAACAGCAACTTACTATTACGACTCAAATTCGACACTGACTGCAGTTCTGTTTAAAAAGAAAATCTGTTGAAAAAACTAAAATAAACAAAATTTAAAAAATAAATTAATATAATGCGCTAAGCTGCAGTTAGCTAAGTAAGTGTTAGTAATAAATGGGATAAGTAAGCAAACGAAAGGATTACTTTGTCATTGGTGTGTGACTGTTGGAGCGAATGCGACTTGACATTACGAAATGAGCGTAAAAACTAATAAACAAAAAAACTAAGAAATAAAATACTAAAACTTTAGCTAAATAGTTAATAGAAAATAGTAATAGTAATGAGTAAGGAAAATTAAAATGGAAATAAAAATAAAAATGAAAATGAAAATAAAAATGAAAATGAAAATGGCAACCAAAATTAAAAACTTAAAGGAAAGAATTTGCATTTGTTTGCTAAACTAAAAGCAAAATGTGAAATAAGGAAATGCGAAGAAAGTTTGCCAACGCCAAAAACGACAAAACAAATAAAAGCAACAAAATATACATAAATAAATATGCACTTGCACAACAACAAAAAACATGCGAAACCCAAATATGCTTTGCGTAGCTCTTAAGCCAAGAATTTTCCATGAGTGGTAGATAAGTAAGTAACCGTGTGTGGGGGGAACTAACAGAAGAGCTACACAAAAACTACTGCTACGTAGAAATTTTAATTTAAAAATATTTAGATATATATGTATATCAGGAAGTGGCGGACCTAGCATGAATTGGCTGGACAAGCCTATGTATGGTCCATAGAGTCTGAAGCATAGCCATTAGCCATTTTTGTAATTTTCTTTGCTATACCTTCTGAAAGTCTGATTGCGGTTCCGTCAATGACTTTTTCTAAATTCGTTTTGCATATCTGGTTTGTTGCTTATAATACGTTCATACCGTATGAAACTAAATCGAGAAAATGAAGATGATGAAGAATAATTATGTTTTGATATACAATAGCTAATATGTATGTATATGACTTTGTTGTTTTAGCTGAACCTACCATTTTTAGTTTCCTTATACCGACGGCAATTTCAGCAGTAGCAAGTGGCATTTGTTTATTATAGCACAATAATATATAAAAATATCTAAAAATCTGGTGTCATAGTGTTTGAAAAACTGAATTCGAATACAAGCGAATATTTTTGGAGGACTAACGCGCCATCAGAACTTAAGTAGTAAACACATTT
Source organism: Urophora cardui (assembly GCA_960531455.1). Taxonomy (NCBI): domain Eukaryota; kingdom Metazoa; phylum Arthropoda; class Insecta; order Diptera; family Tephritidae; genus Urophora; species Urophora cardui. The sequence goes on from OY482674.1 coordinate 6,029,965, forward strand.
CAAGCGTCAAGTAAACAGATTTTAAAGAAATTCGTAAAATGAAGTGAATGAAAATCACGGTTTTCGGCTTGTATGAAGCGTCCGCTACTGATATCAAGGCATTATTTGCTAAATTCTTTGCACGCAAAATTATTAATTTTTTAATTTAGCACTCTAGAAAGGCTAAAGAAATATGCCACGTGTACTGAAAACATAAAAGTTACGACTTTTGAGCTAAGAAACATTTGTGAGTACCCCTTTTATCCGCACACACACACACACACATAAACAAATACCACAAAACCGAAATACTTTTTCCGGTTTCTGTGTCATTTTTAAGAAGTTCAGCCAAGTTGATATTTAAAACTTTAAACAAAAGAATACGCAAACCGTGCGGTACGACTCAAGCTGTTAAGCCAAGAAGGCGAAGTCTGTCTAGAGGAGGAGGCGGATACTGTCTTGAGGCTGGATAACGTTGGAGGAGGAGGAGGAAGAGGAGGAAGGAAAGTGTTGGAAAAGCATAGAAAGCATAGATGGAGATTAAGGTGTTGAGTATCGCAAACACATTGCCAGTTCTAAGTGAAAATAAATAAAGGAAAGAGGAGAGAGGAAAGCGGAAGGCGGATAAGCAGTTGACAGCGACCAATAAAACCACCGACTTTCGGTAGATAATAAATTTTGGTATTTCAAAAAAAAAAACGCCATAAAACTATAAATGTATAAGCGATACAAAAGGCGTAAAGCGCAGCAAAACATGAAACCGCGCAATTCAGCTGACATTAGATGGCATTGCTAAAAAGTGCTGACTAGAACTGACTTGACTTGAATTGACTTGTCTTAGCTTGACTTGTCGGCTGTCGGTTGTCTTCAACGCGTTCTCGAATTCGGACTGTGTTGCAGATTTGCAGCATTTTTATGTATTTGCGTGCATTTTTGTTGCAAAAAGATGCATGTATATTTGTATTTGTATGTGCTATATAAAAAGACTTGCAGAAATATTGGAGTTTGAATGTTATTTGCTGCCAAAGGCGGTCAACACTTGCAAAAAATGTGTAGCTTATGTGTGTGTGTGTGTTTATCTTTTTGCGTTCATTTCCCTGCAAAAACACACGCAAATGTACTGCAACTGCGCTAACATGCAAAAATGCGCCTTAAAGTATGCAATGCAAAGTGCTCATAGCATGCATTTAGCTATCGCAAGCGCTTGCGTTGCTCTCATACGCAGACTTTTCAATGAAAAATGAAACTTTTGCAAAACAAATAAAGCAGACAATTGGTATGCCACACAACGATTGCACTTTGTGCTTGCATATGTTTTTATACTCAGCTGTACTAGTACACAGAGTATTATAGTTTTAATCACATAACGGTGGATTGTAACAGAGTGAAATAATCGAGATAGATATAGACTTATATATATCAAAATGATCAGGGTGAAAAGAGAAATCGATTTAGCCATGTCCGTCCGTCCGTCCGTCCGTCCGTCTGTCCGTCCGTCCGTCTGTCCGTCCGACTGTAAACACTCTAACTCGCGCAAAAATTGAGATATTTTGATGAAATTTGAAATGCAAGTTGGTATCGAGACTGGGACGGTTGGTATTGAAAATGGGCGAAATCGGACCATGACCACGCCCACTTTTCCTATATAGAAATAATCGGAAATTTGGTATCTCAGTCACTAATATAGCTGGAGCGATGAAATTTTACCCACGTGTTGAGCTCAGGCCCCTAGGAAGAAATTTGATGAAATTTTGGAAAATGGGCGGTGCCACGCCCACTTATTAAGGGTCAAACCTTGAAAGTTTTATATGTCATAACTCAGAAACCATTGAAGATATATCGACAAAATTTGGTACGCGTGATTTACTTACTTAGGCATACGTTTGGACGGAAAATAGTTAAAATCGGTTGACGGCCACGCCCACTTTTATATATGTATATTACAAAGTGACCTAATAAAAACATTTTAAGCGATATCTCTGTCAAATATAAAGATCTATCATTGAAATTTTGTCGCGTAAGTCCAACTGCGGACATAAAACGAAAAACACAAAAATTTTGGAAAATGGGCGGTGCCACGCCCACTTATTAAGGAGCAAATATTGAAAGCTTTATGAGTCATAACTCAGAAACTGTTGAAGATATATCGATGAAATTTGGTACGCGTCATATACTTACTTAGGCAAATGTTTGGACGAAAACTTGTTAAAATCGGTTGACGGCCACGCCCACTTTTATATATGGGTATTATAAAGTGACCTAATAAAAACATTTTAAGCGATATCTCTGTCAAATATAAAGATCTGTCATTGAAATTTTGTGGCATGGCTTCCACAATAGACCGGAAACAACAAATAGAAAAATTTTGGAAAATGGGCGTGGCACCGCCTCTTTTTACACAAAGGGATATACGAGATTTCTTAGCCTATAACTCGACAAATAATTGAGATATTATGACGAAACTTGGTTTATAAACTTTTATAACTTGTGTTAATAGACACGCAAAAATTTATTGAAATCGGTTTATGACCACGCCTACTTTTTAAGAAAGATATTTCTGGAACACCCTTTGGGAATTTGTAACATGACATCTTTGTAACTAGAAGTCATAAAGGAATGAAATTTTGCACAAAGTATAATATTGATATGCTTAGTTGGATGACTGATAAAAATTTAGAAAATGGGCGTGACTACGCCCACTTTATGCAGCACTCGCTTTATATTAAGTGCACCGTGTTTCCATCAAACGCAAACAAACAATGAAAGCATACAGCTGAGTATCTAATGTTCGATTCCACTCGAACTTAGGCTTCCTTACTTGTTTTTTTGTTTTTCTATTAGTTTTCGTTGACTGCTGTTATCGGCGTTACATTTGTTTGCTCGTTTTTTAGTTACTATTCTCATGTCCCATTTGCTTTTTTTTATTTTTTATATTTTCTACTCCCCCATAAAACTTTTCGCTCTACATACTAAATTTTTTATCCACCTTCTGGCAGATTGCCCTATTCATCGTAATCATCTACGGAAAAGAGTATTTTTCGTGTTGAAATATTTCTTTTGAACTTTTGACTTTTCAACGCAAAAGAAGAATTTTACTTTTTTTTCGAAAGCGTGTTGTTAACTAAAGATATAAAAGTGGTATTGCAATTTAAACGACGATATGTAAACGTTATTTAACTATGTATATCGTACTACTAATTTAATTTTTATTATAAATCTTTGTCATACATATCTAAATACATACATACATATCGTCGTACCATACGAAAACTAGCTCACAATTTTTCTGGCTGACGAATACAAGCACATTAAATTTTTGGCTGACAAAAAGTAGAAATTTTGTTTAAAAACAACAATTTTAATGTAAAAACAATATATACATACATATGTTTGCTACTTTTCGTCAGCCAAAAGTCAAATGTGCTATTTTTCGTACATACGTGTATACAAACTGTCTATGTAACCACATATGTATGGATATATGTACATACATATGTATAAGCAGTTAAGGGGATGTTCTGGTAATGTATAAGAAGTTTTACTGTACAAAATATAATTAAATCGTAATCAAAATTTTTACAATTACAATTACTGCAATCGTAATCCTAAAAATTTAAAAATTACAATTACTGTAATCGTAATCATAAAACGTACGATTACAATTACTGTAATCGTAATCGTTAAATTTTTAGGATTACGATTACTGTAATCGTAATTGAAATTTTCGCGATTACGATTACTGTAATTGTAATCTTTAAATTTTTAGGATTACGATTACAGTAATCGTAATCATAGAACGTACGATTACAATTACTGTAATCGTAATCGTTAAATTTTTAGGATTGCGATTACAGTAATCGTAATCATAGAACGTACGATTACAATTACTGTAATCGTAATCCTTAAATTTTTAGGATTACGATTACAGTAATCGTAATCGTAAAAATTTCAATTACGATTACAGTAATCGTAATCTTTAAATTTCTAGGATTACGATTACAGTAATCGTAATCAAAATGTAATTGTAATCCTTAGCGCCCAGCTCTGGTTTTATACCTCGAAGAATAGTGGCAGTAGAGCGAATGACACAGCAGAAGGAACACATGAGGGTGATTATTATTACCTGTGATCTTTTGCGTTCTTTGTACAAAGATTTCGTCTGAGGGCACGGCTAGTGAAATTTTATGGCGAATAATTTTATAAAAAAAACATTTTAACCCTCTATCGACCCTCAAAATGCTATTATTTTTAGACTATATACGAAATTAAAGCTCGTGCAATTTTATTATATGTTTCCTAACAACATATTTCTATACGACATGTATTTTAACCCTTTTTTTCTATTTAACAAGTAAGGAAGCCTAAGTTCGAGTGGAATCGAACATTAGATACTCAGCTGTATGCTTTCATTGTTTGTTTGCGTTTGTTCGATATAGGGTGTATTTTATATGACACGAGTGCTGCATAAACAGGGCGCAGCCACGCCCATTTTCAAAATTTGTATCAATCATCTAAATAAGCATATAAATATTATTGTTAGTGCAAAATTGCATCCCTCTATGACTTTTAGTTACAAAGACTTCACGTTACAAATTCCAAAAGGGTGTTCCAGAAATATCTTTGTTAAAAAGTAGGCGTGGTCATAAACCGATTTCAATACATTTTTGCGTGTCTATTAACACATGTTATAAAAGTGTATAAACCAAGTTTCGTCATAATATCTCAGTTATTTGTCGAGTAATAGGCTCGTAGATTCCTTTGTATAAAAAGAGGCGGTGCCACGCCCATTTTCCAAACTTTTTTATTTTTTGTTTCCGGTCTATTGTAGAACTCATGTCACAAAATTTCAGTGATAGATCTTTATATTTGACAGAGATATCGCTTAAAATGTTTTTATTAGGTCACTTTATAATACCCATATATAAAAGTGGGCGTGGTCGTCAACCGATTTTGGTAATCTTTCGTCCACACATTTGGCTAAGTAAATATATCACGCGTACCAAATTTCATCGATATATCTTTAACGGTTCTGAGTTATGGCTTATAAAACTTTCAATATTTGCCCCTTAATAAGTGGGCGTGGCACCGCCCATTTTCCCAAAATTTTTATAGTTTTTGTTTTATGTCCCTAGTTGGACTCCTGCCACAAAATTTCAGTGATAGATCTTTATATTTGACAGAGATATCGCTTAAAATGTTTTTATTAGGCCCCTTTATAGTTCCCATATATAAAAGTGGGCGTGGCCGTCAACCGATTTTGATAATTTTTCGCCAAAACATTTGTCTAAGTAAGAAAATTACGCATATCAAATTTCATCGATATATCTTCAACGGTTTCTGAGTTATGACATATAAAACTTTCAATGTTTGCCCCTTAATAAGTGGGCGTGGCACCGCCCATTTTCCAAAATTTTTGTACTTTTTGTTTTATGTCCGTCGTTGGACTCCTGCCACAAAATTTCAGTGATAGATCTTTATAGTTGACAGAGATATCGCTTAAAATGTTTTTATTAGGCCCCTTTATAGTTCCCATATATAAAAGTGGGCGTGGCCGTCAACCGATTTTGATAATTTTTCGCCAAAACATTTGTCTAGGTAAGCAAATTACGCATACCAAATTTCATCGATATATCTTCAACGATTTCTGAGTTATGACATATAAAACTTTCAATGTTTGACCCTTAATAAGTGGGCGTGGCACCGCCCATTTTCCAAAACTTCATCAAATTTCTTCATAAGGGCCTGAGCTCAATACGTGGGTAAAATTTTATCACTCTAGCTATATTAGTGGCTGAGATACCAAATTTCCGATTTTTTCTATATAGGAAAAGTGGGCGTGGTCATGGTCCGATTTCGCCCATTTTCAATACCAACCGTCCCAGTCCCGATACCAACTTGCATTTCAAATTTCATCAAAATATCTCAATTTTTACGCGAGTTATCCTGCGTACGGACGGACGGACGGACGGACGGACGGACGGACGGACGGACGGACGGACGGACATGGCTCAATCGATTTCTCTTTTCACCCTGATCATTTTGATATATATAAGTCTATATCTATCTCGATTATTTCATTATGTTACAATCCACCGTTATGAAATCAAAATTATAATACTCTGTGTACTAGTACAGCTGAGTATAAAAATCACTTCGGAAAAATTTCGTAAATTTAAAATGGTAATAAAAAAAGTTGAACTCAGTGCGCAAAACGGTTTGGCGGTTTTACTGTATGGATAGTGATCTTTCGTTACGCGTGGAAATTTTTCCGCCGCCAGACAACAATCCTCAATTTGTGTCACAATTTTATTTATCTTTATTGTCTGTCCACTCTTCTTAAATCCAACTTTAATTAATGATAGCCAAAACGTGATTTTTTTTTAAAGATAAGCGCAAAATTGCTTTGTACAGTTTTTAGACACGCCTCCGCCGCCCTCTGCCGAATTGCCTCTCTGCTCTTCCAACACTCTTACAAAAATGGCCACGAGCTCCCTCATACACCCACTGTGACTGACTGATTGCTGCAACTCAATCAATAATGAGCTTAAGACTTCGTGCTTCTCATGACAATCATTTCATGCCATGAATTAAACTAAACTAAATCAAATATGATTAACTGTACAACAATAAGGACACAGACACACCAAAAAAAAACTTAATGCCACAAAGCAATCAACTAGTTAACAATCATACGCTTCCGCCCGAGCGCTATAATTAGCTTTAACGAGGAATATTGATCTTAAAGGAGAAAAGAGAAATAAAGGAAAAAGAACAAAAAAAAATTAAATAAGAAACTTTTAATTACCAACTGTGCCTATGTAGCATAGATGGGCATACTGAAGTAATATTGTAATTCAGTAAAGCAAACAGTAAGCAGTAAAAGAATATTCCTTACTTAAAATTTTTTACAGTAATAAGTAACGCTTCACTTGTTACTTAAAAAATTTTACAGTAATAAGTATCGCTTTACTTATTACTTAAAATTTTTTACAGTAATAAGTACCGCTTTATTGGCATACATACACATGTACACTGATGAGCACAAACGCATAGGTTAACGAGCATCTGAGAGATGATGCCCAATAAACATAATAGAAAAAATCTCGAACGTTGAAAAAAAAATTATACAAAATTTTAAAATCAGAGCATTTTAAAATTCACAACTAAACGTATTCTCAATTTTTTCTCAAATATACCGAGGTACGTACCTAGGTATGTATAAATTAAGAACATGCAAATAAAAACTATATTTTTAGAACAATGCTCGGTAAAACTTGGGAATCAAAATTTATTTAAAAATCAATTGTAAATTAAATGTAAATCTATCTTAAAAACAAAATTACATATTTATTTGATATTAAATAAAATTGCTCTTCATCCAAATGTTATTTGAAGCAGTGGCAGGAAATATTGTAATTGTATTCTAGGTTAAGGTTTTATAAAAATTGTTATATTCTTCACGAATAGTACAAGCCTTTTAAGTTGAGAACATTTGAGATGCATTTGGGTTTTGGTATACATATGTATGTATATACAGTTGCTTACAAATACATCTCAAATTGAGAATTAAGAAAAATGTGTATTGGGTAATTTAGTAGGAGGAACAGTAGGTAAGAGAGCAGCGTTACCACAGTGATAAAATTCTGTCAGCATTGTGAAGCAATTTCTCGCTCGGTAGGTATAAGGATTTTTCTTTAGGTATGTATTGCGAGTGAGCAAATAACTGGAAGAAGAAAGTTTTCATCTGCTTTACTTAAAAATACAAGTTCATCGATTTTTCGTTGAAGTTTTTTTAATAAGATGAAAATCTTTTATCGATTGTGAGCACATAGAATATAGGTATGTATATCCTTGCAGGAAGAAAAAAAATGAAATGCTAAAAGTAGTTGGCTTTTAATTGGCTATTTTGAGACAATTAAAAAAAAAAAATCAATATGTATCACACAGCAAGAAACCCATTTTTAGTTAGTTCATTGACAAAAGCTTTCAAATTCCTGATGAAAATATTTTTATTCAAGAACATTTTAACTGATTTTGCTGTGAAAAATCCTCTTTTTTAGATTTGAAAAGCTAAGCAATGGAAATACATATGTATAGCGAAATGCTTGTGAATTCCATGATTCTAAACTTGTATGCATGTAGCAGTTACATATGCAACCATTTCCCTTGTGTTTTTTGTATAATTTTATAAACATTAATAATGTTATATTTTGGGACTAACTATTTTTCACCCAAAAAAAATTAGTTTATAATTACCTTCCAAGTAATGCAGAAGTACACATGACTGACTTTTTTTATCGCCATTCCCATACAAAAGTAGTTAGCCTTTTTCAAAGAAAATATACCATTAACAGTTACCACTAGTGTCTTTGTAAACTGTTTAAAGTCAGTTTTAAGTTAGATGCCCTTCCTGCAGGGGTATAAATGTAATAAACAGTTTTGAGAATTGGTTAAATTTCGAAACCCGTATTTTTTCATTCTTCATGTTATCCCAATCGCTTTTAAACAAAGTATCTCTTATCAAAACATGTAGGTACTTACATATGTAAGTATTTATTACTAATAAGTGTAGAAAGAGATAATGGTAATTTTTCCCCCAAAATTGGTAGATTTTTTCAAGTAGATGGTTATTTTTTTGTTCTGAGTGGCAGGTAGTAAAGACCAAGTTAGATGCAAATGCGTACATATATGTATATGTACATACACATGGATTTGCGCTACATTGGTAAAAAGGGGTGTGAAATTTGTGATGTCATGATGTAGATACCCTACATAGCCATACTGATACCCTACAAGGAAATTCACATTAATCGGGAATTATTTCGGGATCGCGCGCAATGGAACATGCGACTGCTCGTAATTATATCTGAACGACGTTGGTCATAATAAATAATTTTTATTAAATTGTATGCATGTAAAATCATTTATACATATTTATGTATATCGTCGTTGAAGATGCATTTTTGCGTAAGAGGTATGTAATTTAATACCTCTTACGCAAAAATGCATCTTCAACGACGATATGTACATATGCAGGTAAGTATTGGCTGGCCTAAAATTTGACATGACCGTAAATTATTGCTTTCTTTTGAAATTCAAACAATCCTTTTTGGTAAGCTTGCTTAGGTAGCCGACTGTGCAGTTTTGTTTTCAGAGAGAATTTACATTGAATTTCGTTACGGATACTTAGTTATTAGCCTACAACTGGGGGTTTCCGCGCGTTAACGCTCGTTAATGTAAATCATCGTATTTTTTGCAACTCAAACAATCGTTTTTGTATGCTTAGGTAGCTGTTAAATTTTTATTTTTCAGAGAGAAATTGAATAGAATTTCTTTACAGATCTTTAGTATTTAAGCAGAATCTGGGATTTCCCGCTAATGGGAACGCATTTCTCTCTCTCTCTCTCTCTCTATCGCTCTCCGAAAACGAAACTTACCAAAAAGGATAGTTTTTGTTTCAAAACAAGAAAATCGTGCATTCACTTCTCATAGAAGACCATTGTGAATGTAATAACATGGTTGCATTTCCCGTGATATTTTTCTCATGATATCATATATCACGGGTTGGGGTATGAGAAATTTGCCGAAGCTCCAAATTTGACAAGACGTGTATTTTGTTGTTGTGCTCGGCAAATTTATCACACTTATGTCATCTCGGCAAATTTGCCAGGCCAAAATCACAGAGAAAGAACAACCTTTATGTTTATTGGGCATCATCTCTCAGATGCTCGTTAACCTATGCGTTTGTGCTCATCAGTGTACGTGTGTATGTATGCCAATACTTAGACTACTGTATCCTCGATACTTAAGTAGTCTTAGAGTAACAAGTAAATATTACTTATTACTGTAAAATTTTTAGAGTAACGAGTAAAGATTACTTATTACTGTAAAATTTTTAAAGTAATAAGTAACGCTTTACTTATTACTTGAAATTTTTTACAGTAATAAGTAAAGCGGTACTTATTACTGTAAAAAATTTTAAGTAATAAGTAAAGCGATACTTATTACTGTAAAATTTTTTAAGTAACAAGTAAAGCGCTACTTATTACTGTAAAAAATTCTAAGTAGGCAGTAAAAAAGGTAAAAATAATGAATTACTACTGGTACTTAAAAGTGCCCATCTATGCTATGTAGTACATATTACAAATAAAAAGTAATTGCTACAAAGGAGGGTTGTTGTTGTTGTTCTTGTAGTTATATGAGTACTGCCAATATTCAATTGGCACTAGGCGCGCCAACGATATTCACAATGAAGAAACTGGCGTTGGTTAGAAAATGGCTAACGATGATGGTTTACATAGGGAGGGAAAAAAAATTACACTGACGACTGGAAAGTTTCAAGGGTTGTTAGTAAATTTAATTACATTAATACAGCTAAGTATTATTTATTTATGTTATCGAAGTAGGTACACAATTTGCTAGCACTCACAGAATAACGAAAGGAACAAGTTTTTGAGCAAACTAAAGCCTAACTAAGCAAAAAAAAGGAAGCATGGCTCGAGTGGAACTGAATATTGGATAACCTACAGAAATGGCGTTTTCTTTTCTACGAAAAAATGTTGCCCTCCTATATCCCAATTATCGAATTACGTATCCTGACTTTCTATAAAATGGCTGAATTTGTAGATAAGGGTGCCCTCTTACTTAGTTAGAGGTCAATATTTGGTGAAAGTACCAGACAAACTTACAAAATGGCTAAAAAAATCAAACAGGGCAACATTATATCGAGAAAAGAAATCGCTATAAGTTTCGGTAACATTTGAATAGGAAAGGTATCAATCATATGTATGACAATACCAATCAATCATATCGTCGTTGAAGATGCATTTTTGCGTAAGAGGTATTTTCATTTTCGAGTAAGGGACATTTTTGCCAAAAATGAGATTTTCCAACCCTGAGTTCCTGACGCTCACCTCTATCGATCCATACCAAAACATTGCAATTCTAACAACAAAAACGCATAATAACAGTAAATTGCATAATCGCGTATGAAGGGTATTGTTAAAATTTGGCAGCATTACCGCGTATGATTTCAGTTCATTCATATAAGCGAAGTTATATGTTATTAGATAAATAAATTAAATGGCGAATTTTTATGAAAGGGAGCAAAAGTTAACTTATTTCAACAAATAATGTCAGGTAAATATCAAGCAGGTATTATTTTAAACAAATTAATGAAGTTGCTAATTGGTAAGCTACGTTTTTTTGCTACAATCTTTACAATTTTCCCAACCAAATTATGACTAAAGTTATCAAAAATTAAAAAACAAAACAAGAAAGGAAGCCTTAGTTCGAGTGGAGCCAAATATTATAAGCTTTCATAGTTTTTTTTTTACGTTTGCTAGATACACGGTGCAATTTAAAAAAGGCCGTGCCGCATAAAGTGGGCGCAGCCACGCCCATTTTGAAAATTCGTATCAATAATCCGACTAAACGTATAAATATTCTTGTTATTATAAAATTTCATCCCTTCATGACTTTTAGTTACAGAGATGTCACGTTACAAATTTCTGAAGGGCATTCGAGAAAAATTTTGATTAAAAAGTAGGCGTGGTTATAAACTGATTTCGCTAAAATTTGCACATATACTACCGCAAGTGGTAGATATAAGTCCACCAATTTTCGTCTTAATATCTCAATTATTTGTCGAGTTATGGGCTCCGAAATCTCGTAGAGTCCTTTGTATAATAAGAGGCGGTGCTACGCCCATTTTCCAAAATATTTCTGTTTTCTATCTATCGTGGTACTTGTGCCACAAAATTTCATTGAATTATCTTTATAATTGGCGCTCAAAATGTTTTTATTGGGCCCCTTTGTAATAATCATATATAAAAGTGGGCGTGGTAGTGGTCCGATTTCGCCCATTTTCAACCGTCCCAGTCTGGATAGGAACCTATATACGAAATTTCATAAAAATATTTAAATCTGTGTACTATTACAGCTGTGTATAAAAATTAATGTATTACATTGCGATAAAAACATGTTTTTTGTAGGCCATGATTCTTATGCGAAAATTTATAAGACATTCAAGTCAGGTTATAAACCAGATAGACACGGATATTCCTAATCCAATCCACAAAGGTCACCTCAATATTACAAAACGTAAATATCAACATTTACAAGAACTTAAAAGAGTGATGCCGTCCGATTGTCATAGCTTTTATGACAATTTACCACATTTACCTTAAGAGTTCTCCACCTATGTGTAAACAAACTTACGTTTTCTTAATTAAAAATATGAATTTTAGTTTAAAATGTAATATATGTACAAGTTTTGTAACTTTTTTTCTTTATAAAATGCTAAAATAAGAATTATATTGAACATTTTGCCATTTCATAACCGATTGTGCGTGATTTTTGTGCCAAATAAAAATTGCACAACCGCACATGAAAAAAAAGAGTCCTAATAATTCAATTTGTTTCTTTTTTTACACTAAGTTGATGTTATGGCTAACAAACTGATCTACGTAACTATTTAAATTTGAGTTTGTACGCAGAAATAAGTAACGGTTTTGAAACGAAATAGTTTTTATGCTCTCCTGTAAAGTTCATCCAATGTCCGCTACGCGAAAATGAAAATACCTCTTACGCAAAAATGCATCTTCAACGACGATATGTATAACAATCCCACCGCTGCGACTAAACACGATACTGTAACTCACCTATTATTGCTTAACGAATTAGAGGCGCTAACAGACCTACTCGCAGTGGCGCACACAGAAAAATATTTTTGGGGGGGGGGGGGGTTTTCAATATCCAACGGAAAATTAAAAAAATATACTCAAAACTCGTCGAGACAATTTTTACTTAAATCTATGTATGTTTGGGGAGTGGACCTACGTATGCACATATTAAACAAAGGCATATTTTAAAGCTCAATTCATTTTCTCTGTATTTAAACTAAAACTAACAAGTAAGGAAGCCTAAGTTCGAGTGGAATCGAACATTAGATACTCAGCTGTATGCTTATTGTTTGTTTGCCTTTGATGGAAACACGGTGTACTTTATATAAAGCGAGTGCTGCATGAAGTGGGCGTATCCACGCCCATTTTCCAAAATTTTTCTATTTTTTGTTTCCAGTCTATTGTAGAACTCATGCCACAAAATTTCAATGAATTATCTTTATATTTGACAAAGATATCGCTTAAAATGTTTTTATTAGGCCACTTTATAATACCCATATATAAAAGTGGGCGTGGTCGTCAAGCGATTTCGCTAAAATTTTCAACATGTATTGCTACAAGTAATAAAAGTGTATACACCAAGTTTCGTCATAATATATCAATTATTTGTCGAGATATGGGCTCCAAAATCTCGTATATTCCTGCTCCTAAAAGGAGGCGGTGCCACGCCCATTTTCCAAAATTTTTGTGTTTTTTGTTTTATGTCCTTAGTTGGAATCTTGCCATAAAATTTCATTGATATATCTTTATATTTGACAGAGATATCGCTTCAAATGTTTTTACTAGGTCACTTTATAATACCCATATATAAAAGTGGGCGTGGTCGTTAACCGATTTTGGCAATTTTTCGTCAAAACATTTGCGTAAGCAAATATATCACGCGTACCAAATTTCATCTATATATCTTCAATAGTTTCTGAGTTATGACTCATAAAACTTTCAATGTTTGCCCCTTAATAAGTGGGCGTGGCACCGCCCATTTTCCAAAATTTCATCAAATTTCTTCATGGGGGCCTGAGCTCAACACGTGGGTAAAATTTCATCGCTCCAGCTATATTAGTGACTGAGATACCAAATTTCCGATTTTTACTATATAGGGGAGGTGGGCGTGGTCATGGTCCGATTTCGCCCATTTTCAATACCATCCGTTCTCGTCTTGATACCAACTTGCATTCCAAATTTCATCAAAATATTTCGATTTTTGCGTGAGTTATCGTGCGTACAGACGGACAGACGGACAGACGGACGGACGGACAGACGGACGGACGGACGGACATGGCTCAATCGATTTCTCTTTTCACGCTGATCATTTTGATATATATAAGTCTATATCTATCTCGATTATTTCGTTCTGTTACAATCCACCGTTAGGAAATCAAAATTATAATACTCTGTGTACTAGTACAGCTGAGTATAAAAAGGAAAGGTCACCTGTGTTATTGTGTCATGATTGCAACTGAATTCGTAGCAGCTACATTGTAGCTTTGGTGGAACGAATTGGATTATGGTGAATTAAATATTCGTTAAGTCCACATCGTTGCACACTGGTCAGCCCCATACATAAAAGTAAAAAATGTTGGTGTTTCAGAAAGAAATTTCTGTCATGCATTTCCGTGAGAAATATATTGAATTTTATGGAAAACCTCCTGCTATACGCAATAGACACCATTAAATGTTACTTTGGCTCATTTAAAGTCAACACTTTTGAAAACAAAATTTTTTCTGGAAAAAGTTTGTGTAAATAGGAGTACATATTATGATTTTTGCGAGATTTCAAGTTTGAGTGCAAAAAAATGCGCATAACTATGGAAACGTAAGAAAAAGGTATGTTTCATGATTTAGCTAAAGAAAACAGTGAGAACAATTTATTTTTATCAAAATACAAAATGAAGAAATCTTAGTTTTTCTATGAGCATAATTTTCAAGCATTAGCATTTTCATTTAAACTTTTAACAACTAAGGACAATTCTGGACCAGGTCTTATAAGCAGATTTGAGTTGTTTCACGTCTTCTCTTGAGAAGCCTGTTTATACATTTTTCCCTTTTTCTTAAAATATCATATTAAATGTAGCTAGTCTATAAAAAATATTGTTGCCCAAGATGCTCCTTTTACGTATTTTTGTACATATGTACGTCGACTGTTTTCGATAAAATATGAGTAATTGAGTTTTGTCCCACTCTCCATACAATTTTTTTTTATCCCGCGAAATATCGCGGAAATATTTTTTTTAATTGTAACTGTGTTGACATCGCATTTTTAAAATTCAAATATCATTAGTTTAGTCTTTGGAAGCTCTATATATCCTTCTAATGTCCTTTTGACTTATAAAGTCATTTTCACATAGTTAAGTCACCTAACCAAGTTTTTCATCCAAAATATCCTTTTTGTTTCGCAAGAAAAAAACCGCCAAAAATAAAGTATTCATCGGATCTCTCTGATATTACGCTTAAAGTCTTTACAATTAAATGAGTAAATTTTAAAAGAATAAAACTTTCCTGATTTTTAAAATTTTTTGCAAAAAACTTTGAAAATCTAAATTTTTTCAAAAATTGCAAAACATGCATAAAATTTGGACCAGCTATCGCTCAGCGAGTTTTTATTAGACTTCTACAAATTGTATGTCATTTGAAGCGTATTTTAATTGCCTTTCGAACGAGATACTGCTTGTGTTTATCGCATTTGTAACTCCAGCGAAAATAATTTTTGAATGAAGTGATAACAAAAAAACACAAAATTATCGTTATCTCAATTCCTATCCTCGTCCATTCCTGGTTTTCTTGCTTTTTTTTTGCTGTAAACTAGAGTTAGTGGTGGGCGTGGATTACAACATATATGTGTTTAATTTTTCTGAAAGATGAGTCGTTTAGTGGGACACCAATGTGCAAAATTTGGTTTCGGTAGGTCCATCCGTTTTCAAGAAACTGAGTTTTGTCCCACTCTCCATACAAATGTGACCAGTGTGCGTTGGTGAATTATTTTAAATTAAAACAAACCTCAGCGAATATACACAGCATACTTTTAGGGAAATGTCCACACTGCTTGTTTATAAACATAATCAGTAGATGTTGACAAACATTGGCAATGTACATCCACGAATATTCATAGATTTTACAACATGTATTTACACAAATATTTATGCATGTACCATCTTTTATAAAATTATTTTTTTTTATGGTGTGCTGTCAAATTTGGGGGGGGGGGGGGTTTAACCCCAAACCCCCCCCCTTGGGTGCACAAATGCCTACTCGTATACCGTAACTATAAATTTGCACCGATCGAACTTTCTTAACATCTATGTACATACACAAGTTTATCAGCTTTGTAAAATTAGTTTAAAGTTCTTATTTATTTATTTTTCAAAAAAGCGTTCCAAGAAACCATCTTTTAAGTGAACAAAGTAATATCCCTGCTAGAATTGTGTGACCGAAAGTACTAACACTATTACAAAAATATAATATTACCCTGCAGTATTTATCAGCTGGAAAACAGCACATATTTCCTACTGAATATTCAGTAGAGATGTAGTTCTAAAATCTGAAATTTCCCTTTCGTTTTTATATAAAGGTGGCGTCGAAAATCAACTACCTAAAAACTGCTGAACGAGAAGGGAGAGTTTCTGTAGGAAAAAAGGCCTGAATACGCAGGGAGAACTTCCATAGCATGTATTTCAGTACACCTGATGTCTTCACTGCGTGTTCAGTTGTTTTTTCAGCAATGAATTTTGAACTTAGTTTCAGGGTATTTTTCATAATGAATATTCTACTGAATATGCACCTCCTTACCTCAAATTCTGCTGGGTACCAACACATTTGCACTCGTATGTGTTCTAGCCAAGTTCAAAACCAATGAGATAGATAAGGATAAAATGGAATTTGAAAATACACATACGGGAACGTGAAGAATGAAACGGTCACAAAAGTTCCCGATGCCCTTAAGAATGTGATAGGAAATATCCCAAAACTTTTGGTCATGCCTGCCGGTCATATGACCGGTCAAATGACCTGTACAGTTCTTGCAGGGAACAAAGCGAATATTTAACTACAAAATAGCAACAGAGAAAGTGTATAAAAATAAACTTTTGAGTGGTTCGACTGGCTTGAGTGGGTTGCATAACTGTAGGCACTCCTCCCTCTTCGGCGCCGTGGGCGTTGTAAATGGTTTTATTAATAAACTCACTCCCTTGCCGTAATTGTTTTCTTTTTGTGTTTCTTTTTTTTTTTTGTTTTTGTTTACAAAAAACTCTAATAAATAAAAGTTGAAAACATTTTGAGTGGAAACATGGCAAACTTTGATTAGAGAGCTTAGAGTTTGGAATAGAAGCAAAGCAGTAACAAGAAGAAGGATATGGAAATGAGCTGAAAATCAAATTGTGTATTAAAATTATTAAGATATTACAGTGGAAGAATATGTAATTTTAGCTAAGCTGTTTTAATTAAAATTTCTGGTATAACTAACAGATATTGAAGCTATTGAGTATGCAACAAACCAACACAGAAATAGTACGAGTATACAAAAAATTCTAAAGCAAATGTAGAAAGGAATAAAGGAAAATATTTTTTAAGTACTTAAGCAAAGAGTTTACATACTAATTAGAAATATTTGCCGGGTTTGTGGGACCTCTGCTTCACCTTGGACAGACTGAGCGATACCACAGGCTTCGACAAAATCCGCCTCATATATTTTATTTTAGATCTGTTTTTATCTCTAGTCGAAAGTAAGACTTTATTTAGTCCGATAAAAACTAAATTCCATCGCCACGCAATTTTCACCAACGTACATGGTAGTCAATTTTTGTAATATACGAGTACCTATGTACATACATAATTCCAATCAACCATTTTTCCACGAATGCCAATAAGTAATAACGAATGCCCGGCCACTTATTCATTCCTCCAACTTTCTACAATTGGCCTGCTGGCCCTAGCCCTCTCGTCCACAGCGTGTGTTCTGCATATAATTGTACAATTTGCAAGCATTGCTACTTCATTTTTTTATTATTGCTCGTATTTTATTAAACGGTTTTATTTAGCTCACCCCGTTTGTTTTATTGTTGGGTCAAATTTAGTAATTCAAATTTCACCCTCTTCCTGTCAACCGATTAATCTGAAATTTTGTACGCATGTATAACCCCGATGACAATGCAATATTATGAAAAAAAAAAATTCCGATAGGTGGCGCGTGGGTCGCTATATTTACAAAAATCGCATTTATGGTCCGATTTGGCTGAAATTCGGAACATGTATTACTACCTTGAAAAGAAATATTTTCTTTAAAAAAAAATTCCGCTAGGTGGCGCGTGGGTCGCTATATTTACAAAAATCGCATTTATGGTCCGATTTGGCTGAAATTCGGAACATGTATTACTACCTTGAAAGGAAATATTTTCCTAAAAAAAACTTCCGATAGGTGGCGCGTGGGTCGCTATATTTAGAAAAATCGCATTTATGGTCCGATTTGGCTGAAATTCGGAACATGTATTACTACCTTGAAAAGAAATATTTTCTTCAAAAAAATTCCGCTAGTTGGAGCTGAGATCGGGGTAATTAAAACTGAAAATCCTATTTGCAGGGACTACATATAGAGGCGTTGGACTGCAATAAACTAACGGGCAAGAAACCTTGCAATAATGAAGCACTAAATGAATTAAACAGAATGCGAAATAAAAACTAAAAACTAGAAAATAAAAATAGGTAAAAAAACTTTTTAAGTTAAACAGTTTTATGTTATACATACATTGCAATGCTTAAGATAAATGTACTAAAAACCAAAAAATAATAAAATAGATACAGTCGTGGGAATTATAAACATTTGCATAGACTAGACTAAAATAAAACCGTGGGGCACGTCAATTGTCTACAATCGTTGATTAAAATGTTTGTTTTGTAATGTTACACTATAATTAGGCAGTTGTTCAACCGACAACGATGGACGTGTGATAAGTAGGGCTAGAATGTGGAAAAAAGCGAGCAAGCTCGATTATAAGCGAGTTTTAGGGTTCCATAGTGGTGAGCGAGTAGTACTTTTATCACATGTTTTGTCGATTAAAGACAAACTACGAGCAGTGAAACGATTCCTCGTGTGAATGTCCAACGATAAACTAGTTGAAACATCTCTTTTATTAACATGGAGTGTATAACTATTGGAATTTCCATGAGCAAGAAAATAGTATGTAATTTCCTCACCGTCTGCGGGCCAACTGCCTAACGACGAATTAAACGATTCTTCTATCGCACATTAAGTCGATAATTTGTAGACAATTAACGTGCCCCACGATTTTATTTTAGTCTAGTCCATGCAAATGTTTATAATTCCCACGACTGTATCTATTTTATTATTTTTTGGTTTTTAGTACATTTATCTTAAGCATTGCAATGTATGTATAACATAAAACTGTTTAACTTAAAAAGTTTTTTTACCTATTTTTTTTTATCTTTATTTCACAGCATTTCTTTGGCTTGTTAAGGCAATCGCGGCTCTTGCCCATTGCCGCTGTCGTTTGCTCGTTAGCTTTTGTTATCCAAGCACGCCCATCTGCCATCTCTTATATATAGATATACTCATAATCGTACTCACCGCATACAACATGGGTGTTGCCGAGTGGGTGGGGGTGCTAAGTGGGTTGTGGTGTTGGCGGTAGTAGTGGTGGCAGTGGTGGCCCGCTGTTTTTACTTCTTCAAAAATAATTTCTTTTTATTATTCCACTTTTTTTGTTATTGTTGTATTATGTCTTAAAAGTATGTGTTTTTCGTAAACTTTATCCCACGCCATGCATATCCGGAGTAAGCGCATTTTATCTAAGTATAAGTACAACTATTTATGTTTGCTTCCTTATTTTGTACAAGTTATTTTTTTTTTTTCATTCTGTTTTTAAACATAAATTGTAACTTTGCTTTTTGTTCCATAATTTCCAAAATATTTAGCTTCTTTTTTGCTCCTCATTGCTCTTAGCTTGAATAGCACTAAAGTATGGCGTGTTAAATTGTGGAAAACAAGTGCGTGTTGGTAAAAAAAAAAAACAAATATCATTTGAGCAGAGACAGGCAAACTTTTAAACAAAAAAGTAAGCGCATTATTTGTTACCTACTTTTTTGTGTGTAATTGCTTCTTTTTTTTGATTCTACCTCTAGATGGTTCTCGTCAATTTATTGCATTGTTTTTATTTGAATTCTTTTGGTTTCATTTTTTTTTTCTTTTTTGTGTTCACAAACAACTCAAGTGAAAGTTTTATGGCTTCGGGTAAACAATTGGAACAGCTGCTTTTGAAATGCTTTAATTTATTGAAATAATGGACATTGCAATTCCTTGACATGCTTTTGAGCTAAGATATACTTTCTTCCTCGCAGCCTCCAAACTACAACATGATTTACAATATGACTTGCTCCGTATTGGATGAGAAGAGTCAATCTATGTAGAAGCACATTTAACCTCACAAGCAATTTCGTTTTAACAACAACAGTTATAAGGTGTTCATATCTAATAGTAGCTTATGTCAAAAGGAACATTTTCAAGAAATTCGTAAGTTTGTGTAATTTTCTAGCAGTTTACCGCAAAATGTTACTAAGTAAAATCATAGAGACTGAAGTCGGTTAAAGGCCTGAGAGTTTTTAAAGACTGTAGAATGTACTCTCTGAGATGCATTATTTCAGCTTTTTCGAAACTGACTCATTTTTTCCTTAAGTACACTTAAGCTACTGTTCCATATGAACACATATATAATTATTGCTACTTTTCGTCAGCCAAAAGTAGAAAGTTCTACTTTTCGTACAGAATTTTTTAATTGCCAAGAATTTTTGAAAGTGCT
This sequence comes from Urophora cardui, assembly GCA_960531455.1. Classification (NCBI taxonomy): domain Eukaryota; kingdom Metazoa; phylum Arthropoda; class Insecta; order Diptera; family Tephritidae; genus Urophora; species Urophora cardui. The sequence continues at coordinate 6,050,429 of OY482674.1, forward strand.
AGTTTCCGAATGGTACAACGATGTATAATCTATGTTACTTAGGTTATTTTTTCAAGAAAATACATTTGAAAAATTTTAAAATTTATATGGAAAATGTTGAAATACGTTTAGAAAATTTTGAAAAACAAATTTCTGAAATACGTTTGGAAAGTTTTGAAATATTTTTGGAAAATACTGAAATACGTTTGGAAAATACTGAAATACGTTTAGAAAGTTTTGAAATACATTTCGAAAATTCTGAAATACGTTTGGAAAGTTTTAAAATATTTTTTGGAAAATTCTGAAATACGTTTGGAATATTTTGAAATATTTATGGAAAATTCTGAAATATATTTGGAAAATTCTGAAATACGTTTGGAAAACTTTGAAATACATTTGGAAAATTCTGAAATACATTCTAAATTTCTGGAAATACACTCGGAAATTTCTGAAATATGTATAACTGTAAATGGTGGAGTAGTATCAATTTTTCATTATAAGCAATAAAGATAGAGAGGAAGGGTATAACCTTTTCATTAGTATGATTTCCATGGTGGTTCGCAAATCTTCTCAGTCTCAAGTATTTTTGCATAAAATATATTTAAAAGCCTCTAACTGCTTGTCCCGCGAATTTGTATGCCCATCAGTTTTAATATTTTTTATAACTACATATTTGTATGTATGCAAATTTTTCCCTTTAGAATCATGCAAATTTTCAGAACACGTTATTACAAAGCTATTTGAGTGTGTGTAATTTTCTGCCAATGACGACCATTGGGGAGACGAAAATTACTTCTACAGAGAAGCAAAATTGCAAAAGCGACCAAACACGTATTGAATTCTAAGAACTCGAAGACTCAATTGACCTAAAAGCCATTTTGTCTGAGCAACACACCTCAATTGCACTGCAATTTTATAATGACAACAAAAACAACAGTAACAACAACAACAATACCAACAACAACAACACTTGGAAATAGTATGTAATATGTATTTGGGTATGTGTTACCTAAAGTCAATTAAATTTTAAACTGACTAAATACTTACTTTAATATTTGTTCATATGCATATGTATGCATGCCCTGCAAAAAGGTTTTGCTTATTGTTAATAAATCAGGTATAAAAAAAGGAGTTTGCTGGCAGCGCTGCTTCTGTTATGCACTCACTCTGTCTGCTTCTAACTTTCTAATACTTATCTAGGCCTTATTTCGCATGGCGTTTAGCCTTTGGAATAAGGTGTGCTCTCAGAAAGAGAGTACTCCTTATGGCCTGATAACATCGAGAGAGGAAAATAAGCCTTATTTTAAGCCTAACGCCATACAAATTTGCAACCCTTATCATTTTCAGGCCTTATTTCGTAAGTCTTTAAATATGCTGTTTTAATTCTTAAATATGGCTTAGATTTTTTGTGGGTGGCTATGTAATGTATATAAATATGTGTTTATACACTCTTTTTGCGCGTGACTGTGCTTGTGTATTGAAAAAGTAATTACTGCACAAGCGAAAATGGATTAAAAGTCAATGTGAATTCAAGTAAAAAAGAAAAAAAAAAACAACAACATAAAATAAACCAATGTACCGTTGTTGTTGACAAAACTTTAATTAACTGACAAATGCGCGAAGGGATTAGTAGTACGTGCTAGCGTGCTGGAGTAAATCTGTGCATGGCGCGAATTTAATTGGAGAACTATTAAATAAAGCAAAAAAAAAAAAATAAATAAAATTAAATTAAAAAAATAGAATACATTTTTTTTTTCATTTGAAAAAGTCCACTGCAACTAATATGGTGTGTTTGCCTGAAATTATGCTTGTTTTGTATTGTGGATTTGATGTTATACCAACACAAGACGAGCGGGTGGCTTAGCCTTGGCTCAGGAGAGCGATTGGCAAGTATTATTAGTACTAGCTGAGGACAGGATTTTGGCAACACTCTGAGTATATTTTTGGAGTCATAACATCCCCTAATACCTGATGTACTCACCGCTCTAGAGCAAGCGCTATAAGAACTGGTTATTCGAGGATTCCTAAGGCTAAGCAGAGGATATTTAAAAAGTCACATTAGTTCTAGACAGTGATCATAAATAAGATCCTTGAGTGTAGCCATGGAAATTTCTTACAAAGTTTATTATCGATGGAAGCGACCTTTCGGAGTCGGCATCGAACCGGTAGTATTTATTTCACGAAACTTATTTCAGCTTTGCAATTGAAGAATGAATGTTTTGCTCCAAACGGGGTAGTCAAAAGTACATACCACCCTTTTTCGAATATAGACAATTGCCGCGCAATTTCAAATTCAATAAAAAAAGAACAAACAAAATTTTAATTTCATCAGTTTTCAATTCACCTCCCTTGCGCCGCAAATGTTGATTTTGTTTATACTAAATAATATTCGATATTATTGTTTACTCGTAATTCTGCGCTGCGGCATGCAACATCAATACCAATACCTTGCAGTGGCTTATACTCATATGCTTGCAAATATGTGCCGGCGCATATGTGGAAAAAAAAGACAAGTTGGGGCAAAAAAGACAAAGTTAGCATTTGTAAAAAAAAGAAAAGAATTGAATAATCGAAAAGCCGAAAAGTAAATTGAAAAGCGAAAAAAGTGGGCACTTGTAAAAAATGCCGAGCACGTTCACAGCAATCAAGCGAGCACAATGATGAACTGCAAGAGCTTTTGTATATTTGTATATTTGTATATTTTGTAAAATTTTCTAGAAATTATAAATTTCATACAGAATATGGGCAAATTAAGAATGTATAACTAGGTTAGTAAATCATTAATGTTAGAATTAAATTTATATTTTGTGGAAGCTAAATCTACGTATGAAGAATTTGACAGACAATTAAATTCTTTTAGTGCTCTATATATCGGAGCATTCATGGCATAGTTAGTTTTAACTAGCTCCAAGAAAAAAACATCATGATTCCTTAAACTCCTTTGTGGGATATTAAAATAAATGCGTTCTAACAAGAACGGAGAATCAATAGCGCCTCTTATTAAATCAAAAACAAAATTTGCCGAGATCAATGTCATTCTAGATTCAAGAGATTTGAGCCTAATGAGCAAACATCTTGCTCCATAAGAGGGTATGGGTTCAGTGAATCTAAGAAAGCGTAACGCATACTTCAAGAAAACTTTTTGAATTCTTTCTAGTCTATTTGTATTGCACCTTGCACCGATAATAAGGTCTCCAAATGACAGCAGCATATTCTACTCTAGAGCGCACAAGTGAAGTAAATAGTACTCTGAAAAAAAAAACGTTGTAAATACAAAGACTTTTGCAGTTAAATCAACTACTTTCCGCATTTGAAATGTGCCCAACAACGCTCCGTTGTTGTTTCAAAGGTGCAAGCGTTTTTGATTCAAATACTTTTCGTATTTAAATTAACAACGAAAACTGTTGCATCAAATATTTTTACATTTAAGTTAACAGTTTTTGCTTTTGGATTAACAGCAAATATTTTTAGACCAAAAGCGAGCACCGTCGATTCAAATACTTTTCGTATTTAAGTTAACAGCGGAAACTGTTGATGTAAATACTTTTCGTATTTAAGTTAACAGTTTTTGCTTTTGAATTAACAGCAAAAGTTTTTAGTCCAAAAACGGGCATCATTGAAGCAAATACTTACGCAGTTAACCTCCAAAAAATTTTAAACAATAGTATTTTTTTTAATATAATGAATATTATTTTATTTTTTATATAATATATACATACATATGTATTTACATAGTAATATTACTAAGGCCCTGTTTCATTAAACCAACTTTTTTTGAGAAATTGAAATGTGATCGATTTTTTACACATGTTAATTGTAATAACATTAAGACTAAGAATAAAACTAAGATTAATATTATTAAAAATGAGATTAATGAAAAAATCAAGATTTAATTAAAAACAGGGTTAATATTAATATAAATAAAATATGGGTAACTTACCTTAAAATGTATGTAATTATGTATGATACGATTGTTTTATGTACATATATTGCAATTACAATAAGTATTCACGTATGCATGTATTTTTCACAACAATTTAATTTTGCAAATAATTTTTTTTTCTATTTTCTTATTTATTTTTTTCTTTTCTTATTTTTATTTTTGTGGCCGCTGTGGCGCAGTGGGTAGAGTGCTCGCCTACTATGCCAGAGGTCTCGGGTTCAAACCACGGTCCGAGCCAAACAAATTTTTCTAATTAGTAAAAATCCAATTATTGGGTTTTTTAAGAGCAGCGGTCACCTCTCGGCAGTGGACGGCATACCCTCCGAGTGTATTTCTGCCATGAAAAAGCTTCTCACAAAAAATGCATTCGCCGTTCGGAGCCGGCATAAAACTGTAGGTCCACCCAATTAGTAGGAAAAACAAAAAGGAGCACACCTCGAATTGGGAGAGAAGCTCGGCCATAAAACTCGTCAGAGTTATAATAGCGCCATTGTATTATATTATTATTATTATTATTTATTTTTTTCAAAGCCATCTTTATTTAGGCTTACAAAATTTTTAACAGCAGGCAAGTTTTTGAAACAACAGCGCCCGTTTTTGAATAAATTGTTGGATCAAAAACTTTGCTGTAAAAACAAATACTTTTGCTGTTGAATCAAAGACGGAGATTCAACAGCGGAAAGTTGTTGGTTTAACTACGGGTATTTTTTTCAGAGTAGTTTTAGCGTATATGGGTCCATAAAATCCGAACTAAAACGGCGAATGAAAGCCAGCATTGAATAGGACTTTGCAATGACAAAGTTTAATTGATTTTGAAATGAAAATCTCGTGTCAAATATTATACCTAAATCCGAAATCTCCTCTACATAAGATAATATAGAACCTCCAATATTATAGGAATTTCGAGTGGCAGAATAAGATTTGGAGTAGGTCATTTGGAAGCATTTCTTAATGTTCAAACTGAGCTTGTTTTTACGACACCACTCAAACAGATTATTAATATCAGATTGAAGATTGATAGCGTCAGACTGACACGTGATTCTATTAAATATTTTCAAATCATCCGCATATAAAAGAAATTGCGAGTATTTAAAACAATTTGAGATGTCATTAATAAAAATAATAAAAAGTAATGGGCCCAGAATACTTCCCTGTGGTACACCTGAGGAAGCAATAATTGGTTGAGAGCACAAGTTATCAACTACCACTACACATCGACGATTTGTGAGGTATGATTTAATCCAAGCTAAAAATGTGGAGTGAAATCCCAGATTACCTAGCTTAGAAATCAAGATCGAATGATCAACCTTATCAAAAGCCTTTGAAAAATCAGTGTATACGGTATCAACTTGCACTCTTCTACTAAATGCAGATATACAGAATTCTGAAAATACTGCTAGATTTGTGACAGTTGATCTACCGGTCATAAAACCATGTTGGTTCACAGAAATTAAACGATTAACAGCAAAATACATTTTTTCTTTTACAACGTATTCAAAAAGCTTAGATATGGTCGACAATTTGGAAATTGGTCTGTAGTTGGTAATATTATTTTTATTGCCATTTTTAAACGTAGGAGTAATACGCGTCACCTTCCATGCATCAATGAAAACTCCACTCTCAAGAGAGTTGTTAAATATCAATAAAAGTGGATAGGCAAAAGCTAAGCAATTCTTTAACAGGTGGGATGATAAGCCATCCCCATCTGTTTGCGTTGATGCCTTGATGTTTCTTATACCCTCCTCAATATCTTTTATTGATAAGGAAAGCGAACCCCAGTTGATCGAAGAATCTTCACTTTTGCTGTAGACACTATCGCTATCTGTCACAGCTTCAAAATTTGACCGAAAGAAGTCTGCAAATAGGTCGGCAGCCTCTGAAGAGGAATGAGCGTGTATGTCATTATAAAAAAGATTGGAGGGAATGACTGAACATTTCCTTTTTGAATTAACATATTTCCAGAATGACTTAGGATTTAACTTTATATCAGACTCAAATTTAAGTATATAATTTCTCTTGAGAACTTTACTCAATGCTTTAAACTCCTTCGAGTAACGCAAATATTCCTCCCTATGGATAAAGGAATTTGATGTTTTGTACTTTTTAAAATGTTTGTTCCTCAAATTCTTCAATTTCACTAGTTCCTTCGTAAACCATGGGCGAATGTGTGTGTGTGCGTGTGTGTGTTTGCATTTCGAACTCTAAAGTGTACCAAAGCACATGTCAAAATTTCTATAAAAATCCATTGGAATATCTGGATGTAATAGAAATAGAACCAACTTTTAATAGACACCAATATATATGTACATACGTATGCAGTTATATGCATGTATGTACATATATACAAAGCAATTTTCCATCTTCGTGCTTGTACTGCCAGTAAAAAATATAAAAAATCAACTTATATAAAAATGCAAATAAATGGAGTAACTTGCTGCAGCAAAGTGGCAATCAAATGGCATTCGAGTTGTTTGTGCTGACACATCAACATAAATAAAAATCAGTTGGCTCAGGTGGTGTGCAATTTTTCAATTGTCATGTGCGAACATTCGCCACGTTTTACGTGCACGCGAACCCTGGGAAAAAATGGCCCACATACTCATAAAAAAGCAAGGTATGTATAACTTTTCAGCACACACTACTTTATGAATCATTGATTTGGAAGGATGCTTGAATTTAGAATTTGCGTAAAAGATTTTGTTATTACCTGACTTCTGACAAGCGTGCTACGTGTTTGTGACTCTAAGGCAAAAATTCGATGACAATTTATTTTGCGCATGAAATTTGCATTTTAAGAATGAAAATAAATTTTCGCTCAAGAGGAGCGTATATTTGCACTTAAAATATACAGCAGCAATTCCTTCGAATGAAGAAAAATATTTTTATCGTGAACGTAAAAAGGCTAACATGGTCTCATGTATTGGCGAAATATGTAACTCCAGCAGCGCTCAATGTTTTTATGTTTTGAGTGATGGAAATTTATGAAAAAGGTTTAATCTAAGTGATCCTTCGAAGCTCTGCAGGCCATTCTAGATATCTTGCCATTAGATTTAGCAGGTTTTCAAGTAGCGGCTACGTCAGCTCTACGTTTAAGAGAGTCATCCGGATGGCATACAAAAGCCACAGGACACTCTAGCATTCTAAGCCAATTAGGTTTTCTACCCGGTAGTACGGACCGCTGTACTACTACAATAGTTGCAGACAGCAACTACGAAACAAGGATTCCAGAAAGGGACGAGTGGGAAGAGCCAAATCGGTGCTACCCAACCCCAGGTAGCATTTCCATCTATACCGATGGCTCGAAACTAGACAACAAAGTTGGAGGTGGAGTCTTTTCACAGGAATTGAATCTACAGCTAGCTCTTAGATTACCCGACCACTGCAGCGTTTACCAGGCTGAAGTGTCAGCCATAATGGAGGCTGTCAACCGTATAGGACATGAACCTATCCATCTATTCATCTTCAGCGACAGCCAAGCAGCAATTAAGCCTCTCGGCTCCAACTCGTTCAATTCTGAACTAACACTGAACTGTTGCCGATCTCTGCAGGAGATGGCCAAACAGACCCGTCTGCACCTCGTGTGGGTCCCGGGACATAGGGATATCGAGGGAAATTGTAGGGCAGATGAGCTTGCAAGGCAAGGCACTACCGAGCAGGTTCTTCCTGACAAAGAACGCATAGGTATGCCGTTTTCCACATGCAAGCTAATGCTTAAACAGCATATCTATAAACTAGCAAGCGATAGATGGCAACAGAACCCAGTATGTCGAACATCAAGACAAACCTGGCCGAATTGGGACCACAATCGATCTCGTCAAACATGTACTCTAAGGAGAGAGGAAATCTCGAACCTTGTGGGGGTGCTCACAGGACACTGCCTTATCGGAAAACACGCAGAGAGACTGGGTGCACCCTACCGTAGATGCTGCAGAAGATGATGAGGAAGAGGAGTCAATCGAACACCTCATTTGCCATTGCCCGGCTCTTAACAGGGCCAGACGACGCTTTCTTGGGACACCTTTCCTGGATAGCCTATCTAAAGTCGCGGTTGTCGACATAAAGGACCTGGTGAATTTCATTAGGTTATCAAACTGGTTTAAAAAGGAGGTGTAATCTGTTTTCTTCTTGTGGTATCACAATGGGCCTCTGCACTGGCCTAAGTGTGCCCCTATGGCAGCCACTCTAACCTAACCTAACCTAACCTAAGTGATCCTTCAAGTTTCAAGTCAATGAGTGTATGAAACAGGAGTCATAAATTCCCCACTACCTGTGTATGACACTGTGCAAATAAGTTCTTTGGGTTCCTTCTGTCTAGGTTCAAAAATTTTTTCTGAGCAGAATTCTAGTGAAATTATATGCAATATTTCAACATTATCGACCTTCAAAATACTATTTTTTTCGGACAATCTAAAAAAGTGGTTAAAGCGGCCTCTTCGTGGAGGTGTTAGCAGATTAAAGGTTATTTTTAGTATTTGGAAAAAACGTAGAGCATATTTTTAGGCGTTTTTTCTAGCGCAGGACTATAAATTGTTAATGCAAATTAATTATCGAGCTTGATTTATGATATGGTAAAATTTATTACAAATAATAATGAGTCGAAATTGTTAATAAAATGATATTTATTATTATTTATACTAAGTAATTTTTTTATATGCCACAAAGCAGCACAACTCTTCGGGGAACAATTATCTAGAGCATTAAATGCAAAAAAGCGTTTGTATAAATATTCTCCATACATACTTCATTAATGGTAGTAGATAAATTATTTTTATTAATATCACAACTTATATCATGTTCAGACATAAAAATTAATTAAGTCAATTGGGGTTGATTGAACATCTTTAGATTTGGTGTTCAGACATATTTAATTTACTTGGCCCATTTAACAGGTCGGCTCAATATACATACACACATACACGCCGTGAGCTGAATATCAAACTCTCGTGACCTAAATGTCAAAATTGCAAGGAGGACGAAATAATTTGACATTCATCTCACAATTTTTACCAATCGTAAACACAAATGCATGTGTAGAATAAGCAGAAATAAAAACAAATTTGATAGGTGATGAAGAAGAACAAGAATGCAGCTGATCTGACGAACCAACCTGTTTAGTGGACACTGACGCTAATCACATTTCTCTTTTCATGACATTTCATTTTACTTATGAAACAAGCCTTTTAACAGGGTTGCATGCAGAATTGTTCTTCATTAACAACTCATTAATTTCTAATGAAGCATTAACTTGGTCAATTTTTGTATGGTAAATTAAGAATCATTGGGCTTGAAAATTGAATGAAGGCTCTTAATGTTCAATTAAGGTTGTGTCTGAACATAACATAAGCCCAAAGCATGAGTAATTGAATAAATACTTAAACACATAAATATCATTCGAACGCCTAAGTGTATGTTATATTTTTTTGCTTTCGCCAGAATTCAATCGCAACGCTCGCTATCATAAATCAAACACTTCAACTGGGCAAAAAAAGCGAGTGAGGGTTGCTGTTGCTATGGGTGTACGTCTATTCTATGGCGTACTATTATCTATATGTTATTGCTTTATGAACAACAAAAATAAAAACAAAAAACTACAGTAAATTAAATAGATAATTATTTTTGCTTCAACACTTCTGCACGAAAAAAGAAACAATGCCAACAGGTCAAATTGAATTGATTTGAATTGAATTTTCTATTCTTTGCATGCATACATACATACGCACTTATATACATACGAGCAAATACAAAAATCTCATTATTGCACATAATAGAAGATTTTAAAAAAGAAAAGCAAAAACTTGACACCTCATCAGCTTGCAGGCGCTTGATGGCTGATGGCTCGGATGATGATGACGATGATGATGATGCTCAGTGACTTGAGATAAGAGTGCTCAGTAGCAAGTTGAAGTGGCCATTTGGCAGCTAACAACTTCTTCAAAGTTCGTTTTTTTGCGCCTTTTGTGTTTCATTTTGTGACACTTGCAATTGCATCATAATAGATGCACACATACTTACTTGAACAATGCTGCAATGTGCGCAAACTAGTAATAGTAGTAAATACCTGGTAACGGAGTAGCAGCTCGAAAGTAATCGCTTAGTTTATACCATACCTGGGTAATACTGAGTAGTAATTGGACTATTACGTACTTAAATACTTTATATTTTGATCTTGAAGTAATGAGTCCGTACTATGTACTTTCAGAATATTCAAGTACTAGTACAAGTACAAGTACAAAGAATTGAAAAAGAATTGAAGTTTTAGCAAATACTTCAAAGTAATTGAAAAGAATTGAAAGTACTTGAAAAGAATTGAAAAATGTACTTGTACCGATTTTTCAATTCTTTTCAAGTACTTTCAATTCTTTTCAATTACTTTGAAGTATTTGCTAAAACTTCAATTCCTTTTCAATTCCTTGTACTTGTACTAGTACTTGAAAATTTGGGAATGCAAGTACCAGTACTAGTTCAATTCTTTTAAAATGTACTTGTCACAAGTCGTACTGGTACTTGATATTACCTAGGTCTGGTTTATACCCGGTCTCGAGTTATGGTATGGTTAAGACAGTGTATATACCAATCTACTTTAAACATTAAGAATCAGAGCTGTAAAGTTTACAATCATTCTTCTTAGCAATCAATGATTGTTTTACCAATTTTATTGCAATTTTTTTTATTGTAAAAAACTACAATCAACAAAAACACAGTCCAAAAAATGTACAACACTTTTACTCAACACGAGCAAACGCTAGTAATTATGAAAGGGTATTTCTGCCAGACCAACTTTGCCGAACAGAGTACTAGTCTCGAGGGTCTGAGTTTTTTTAGGGGTGTTTAAAGTTGTATAGTTTTAGCTGGACTTGCAATTACTTTATAGAAAATATCTGATAAAAATGACTTCAAATTAAGTTTCGGGCCTTGGACATCTGCTACAGAGTTTGATAAGCAATTTCTGTGCGGTAAACTTTCACCCTCTAACCCGCACGAAAATAGCTGTTTTAAAACTTTTTGGAAACGGAGGGAATATCAATTAAACATGCAGATAGAGAGTTAAAATATTCTAGAAAATTGTTCGCCATAAAATTTCACTAGGTGTCCCCTCAGACAAAAGCTTTGTACAAAGAACGCAATTGACCACAGGAGATAATAATCAAAAATTGTATGGCAAGCAATTTTCTGGAACATTTTAACCCTCTATCCACCATCAAAATACTATTTTCTTTAAAAAAGGGACCACAAGGACTTCTTCGTGGGGGTGTTTGGGGGTTAAAGTATTTTACGAAATTAAAGCTCGTGGAATTTTTCTATATGTTTTCTAACAACATATTTCTATACGATATGTATTTTAACCCTGTTTTGCCTTTATTTAAAAATCACTCAGACCAAATTTCGCAAGTTTAAAATGGCAATATAAAAAATATTTGACCTTCAGGGAGCAAAACGTTTGGAGATCTTACGATATGGATAGTGGTCTTTCGTTCTGTGTGGGAATTTTTCCGCCTCCAGAAAACATACCTCAATTTGTGCCATAGTGTTTTAAATCAATACGATTTCAACATTTTTAAAAGAGTTTAACGAATTTTTAATTTTTTTTTTTTAGGAATGTTTCTGTACTTATTTCTGGTTATGAAAATTTTCTTTTATTCAAAATATTTAGTGCGAACACAACCAATTTCCAAATTTTTGAGGTTATGTTCCTTTTTTGTTTTACTCTTTTACTTATTTTTATACCAGCACTGCTGGGTATTTGTTAAAAAAAAAAGCCACGTATGCATCGGTTAGTATGTACATACATATATACACTTACCATCTAACAGCTGTTGCCCCATTAAGGCTAAATTGGCTATAAGCTTGTTGCATATTGTCATTCAGCGTTGATGACACAATTGCTGCTGCCATATGGTAGCGATGATGATGGCAAAATTTTCACGCCAACAACAACAACAAGCACAGCGTTATTTGCTGCAGCGCAATAGTCAACAAGTTGATATGAGAAAACAAGCAATGCGACGGTGGTAAAAATGCAAATCTTTGCTGCTTTGCTTCAATTTGAATTTCTTTTTGATTTTTTTTCCACCTCGAGTTTTCAGTGACAAATCGCTGACAACCGCAATGGCAGATTTGACATTATTGATGATGATGAATGTGTTGCAGCAATGCTGGAGGGTAACGTTTCGCTTGGATTGAGGATTTGCTTTTTTGATTACTTTATTTTTTTTTCTTCCTATTTTTTAGACTTTTTCCTTGGCGTGGATACTTTTACCTATTTAACCGCTCAACTCGAACGTTTGGTCTGCGCTCACCAGGTCGAACTGAATGAAAGCATCAGGTTGTGACGGCAACGAAGCTATTTTTTAGCGCCACGACGACAACGGAAGCTGTCGCCAATACTCGACGATTTTCCATGCCAGCAGTACGAGCGATAACGATTCATTCGATTGAGTAAGAAGTGTGAGCGAATATGTTGAAGGAAGAGCGAGAATAAGAGAGAATAAATGGAAGATTGTAATTTTTGTTTTTGTAGAGTGGCGTGCGTATGTATGCGGAGGGCGTTGCGTTGCCCATATGGACATGAACAGCGTGGCATTTATTTGAGTCAGAAGGAAATTTTATTAGATAAAATTGATGAACCGCTGCGTGGCAAGAGAGTATGATGGGTAGAGGAAAGCATGCGCCAGCGCAATTAAGCATTAGATTATTTAGAGAGCGTTGGTGAAACGCCTCCTTTCGTCGTTTAACAGCCCTCCCACTAATTAATGCTATCCATAAACTTCTCGAAAACGCCTACATATGCACATGCCCGCTACTGATAAAGCAGAATGTGTAGTAGTGTGAAAAAATGGCTGTTAAACTATGTATGTAAGCCTTCGCAGAACAGAAAGCTCTTAGGCACTTTAACAACAGGAAGTACATATCCGTATAAAAGTGTTATTAACTTTTACTTTACGGAAGTGCGTGTTGGTAGCGAGTGGCATATCGCTAAAGCTTTCGTTAAGAAACGTTGATAAAGCTTTAGCTGTAAAAGCTTAAGAGAGCTTGCAAAACTTCTTCTATATCATATAGCATACTTTTAGAAAACTTACTTAGCTTGTATGCAAACAGGAACGATAATAAGTGCATATTTTTTAGTTCGCCTAAAAGCATGCAACGGTTAAGTAAGTTGTTGGTAAATGATATGCCAGCTCCAATTTCGGAAAGATTTAAGCTAAAGCTCAGTCGTGGCAAAAGTCTTACTGTGCGCCCTCTTATCCAATCATAAGCCGCATTTTGCGTATTGCAGATATAAAGAGCTTGACCTATGCGAACTGATATAGAAACTTTTAGAAATAAAGTACAAGTGAATCTGTAAAATTTATAAGTAGCGCCGTGGTTCGTGTAGCTAGGGTTTTTCCGTCCACGTGTCACCAACACAATTTCCACTCCGTTGGGCAGCTTGTGTGCTGTGGAGGTGTACACACGCAGCAGTAACTTTTTGACAATCAACTGGATTTAAGTCTCAATAGACATGCTGCCACAAGAATTGGAAACTTTCAGCTGACAAGCTAATAACGTTGCATGATTTGCCTACCCACTGCACCGCATCGGCCACTTTTATCTGTTCTTGTTTGCAAATTCCAATTTTACATTCCTAAAATACGAACATTCGCCCACAATTCACTCAAATCACTTACTTGTCAGACATTAATGCACCTCCGCAAAAGCCAGAGTTCATTCGCTAACACATAAAACACACACACACACATTTTATATAAAATTTCAAGCCATACATACATACAAATATTCATACATGTGTCATACATGTGTACATTTGCACAGCCATGTCAATACATATATACCTCCATCTACAAAATAGTATCCGCTCTTTTGGCCAAAAATCTCGCTTACTTAATTCGCATTGAAATGATTTTATGTACAATTGAGCACACACACACACAAAGAATACCGTGTGTTCATTCTCACTCGCATTTAAAACACCGCTAGAAATTGTTGTTGTTGCTTTTTTGGTGCTAAAAATGTTTGCGACAGTCATGAAATTTTCATTTCATTCATTCATTTGTGTGCTGTTTGTCACGGCTGAAATTTCACATGACGCCGCGTGGTGAACTTTTGCTTTTATTGTTATTTTTCCGGTGAATATCGTTTGTCAAACGTTGAGCGAAATGTATAAATTTAAATATATACTTTTATAATATACATATATAATATATATACACCACCTGAGCGGCATACATCTGTAGAAGAGTTAAGCCACTAAGCGTAGTACGGGGCGTATACGTAACATTTATTAGCATACATTCCTGTATTGACGTAAAAAGTAATCAAAAAAAATTGATGGCACGCGAATGATGTGTTCGAATCGTCATTAATTGCGTTTTTATTAATTACTCTTTTTAGTTTTTTTCTGCTTGTTAATAATTTTATTTTCGTGCTACGTAACAATAATAATTCAAACGACTTTCCATTTCTATTTCACACAAATTTATTGTCTATATACAATTTATTGTCGTTTTCGATTCGCCATCACACAAGCGAGGTCGGATCGAACAAAAATGTTTGAACCCATAATGAGTAGTAGCCATATTCGCTCACTGGTTGATAAAAATTTCCCTCTGCTCGCTATCATTCACATATAAATTTGACAGAAGGAAATTAATAGCCAGCAGAGAAATTGTGAATCGAAAGCGGCTTATTTATGTTTACAATAATTGGCGTTAATTATCAATTGCTAAGTAAAACAAGTAAATATTTATTTTTCATTAAAGTAAGTGCATTTGCTTTTTGCTTATACGTACACATATGTATTACAAAGTCGAAACTGGCTTTACTGAACCCTTGATTTGAAGGATGTAGTGAAAAAGCGCTCCTAAGCAGAATTTAGAAAAAAAAAAATCCCTTTGGGAAATTTTTTTAAATACGATTATATTCTGTTATGCTTGAAAGAAATGCGCATTTTAAAAAAATCAAAAAAAGTCAAATTTTCAAAACTAATATCACTCTGAGGAAAATTTTTAAAACAAAATAAAATGGAAGCTGTAACCAATTTAGAGCTGATTTCTTACCTTTTTACTTAAAAATAATGCGCATTACAAAAAAACCTTAAAAGTGAAATTTTCAAAATTAATATCTCTTTGAGGGAAATTTTATAAACTAAAGAAATTGGAAGCTTGGAACTATTTAGATCTAATTTCTTAGAGTTTTCCTCGAAAATAATGCGCATTACAAAAAATTCCAAAAAGGGAAATTTTTTAAACCATTAATCCTCTTTAAAATTAAATGAAATAGAAGCTTTGACCAATTTCGAGCTGATTTCTTAGATTTTTCCTTGAAAATAATTCGCATTAGAAAAAATTTCAAAAAGGCAAATTTTAAAATAATATGTATCTGTTTAAGGGAAATTTTTAAAATTCGATAAAAAGGAAGCTTTGACTAATTTCGAGATGATTTCTGCAATTTTTCCTTGAAAATAACGCCCATTAAAAAAATCCCAAAAAGGGAAATTTTCAAAACTAATATCTCTCAGAGGCAAAGTTTGTGAAACCAAATAAAATGGAAGCCTTAACCAATTCAGACATGACTTCTGACCTTTTTACTTCAAAAGTTATGCGCATTACAAAAAATCCCAAAAAGGGAAATTTTAAAAAGTGTTCATATGTACATAAAAATTTATTAGGTTAAACAACTAACACATTCAACTTTTTATCAGACATTGTCAAAAGTTCTGTCATGAAAGACATGAAGTCCTGGGCATGACCGAAGACTGTCGCGTTCTTGTTTTATTTTTAACTTTATTGTTATTTGTGTCACTTCATAAAATATCCCTAATCGCTATTACTCATGGCCAATGCAATAAATCGTTTGTGTAATAAAAAGAAATTGTGCGGCCACAAATTAGTAATTTACGTATGTATGTATGTACATTAGAGTGCGTTTAACATTCAAATTAACGATATTTTACTGTATCGCCCCCTCAATCTGTAGTAACATGGTCAAAGATATTACACATAAATTTTGGTCCCAATTGGTGGCGGTTAAGGCGTGGCGCATTGAGGTCAAAGTTCAGAAAACTCTATGAAGGGTAAAAAAATCAAAATATTTTTTTTAATTATCTAATACCCAAAATTAATACTTCTATACCCAATGATAACAAATATAAATTTTGGTTCCGATTGATGACGGTTTAGTGGTGTTTTAAAGGGGACAATGTTCAGATTGCCATATAAGACTTACATTTTTAGTGTCGCATATGGTAATCTGTACTTTGACCCCCTTGAAACACCAGTAAACCGTCATCAATCGGGACCAAAATTTATATTTGTTATCATTGGGTATAGAAGTATTAATTTTGGGTATTAGATAATTAAAAAAAATGTTTTGATTTTTTGACCCTTCATAGAGTTTTCTAAACTTTGACCTCAATGCGCCACGCCTTAACCGCCACCAATCGGGACCAAAATTTATGTGTGATATCTTTGACCATGTTACTACAGATTGAGGGGGAGATACAGTCTTTTTATGAACTTTTAAATTTTTCATACAAATTAAAAGCACCCTAATGTACATATATATTTCGACTTCATTCATTTGACTTTATTTATATTACCATAACATGCAATTGACGTCAGCGAATGTGATGGTGTAAGAAAACGAAAAAAGTGCTGATAATATCTGCAT
The DNA here is from genome assembly GCA_960531455.1 of Urophora cardui. Lineage (NCBI taxonomy): Eukaryota > Metazoa > Arthropoda > Insecta > Diptera > Tephritidae > Urophora > Urophora cardui. The sequence goes on from OY482674.1 coordinate 6,067,017, forward strand.
GTAAGAAGACATTTATGTATTCAAAAAATTTTAATCGCTCAATATTCTTCTCTTTTTGTTTTTTTTGTATTCTTATTACTTTTTGATTGGCGCTTAACTGTCTAGACGGACGGTAAATGAATGAGTGCTGCACAGTCCAGTTAAAGTCATGTTTGCTCTTTGCTGACTGACATATTTATATAGGAAAGGCTTAGTGTGGAGAACTCATGCACAGCAGTTCTGTATTTCCCCTTTTCCACTTCTGTCTGTGAACTGAAACTTGGAGTTTAAGGCGTATAGTCTTAATTATATATGTAGCTTTGATAGCATGTCCTTGATATTTGCCAATAGAATAGGTACACCCATTCTGGAAATGTGGATCCATCGATGACTTGTGAAACAACTCTTATTGCAAAGGCGGCTATATTCAATGCTCTATGACAACTCCATTACTTTTTATGTAGGGTCACAGATGGCCTTTAAAATTAGCTTTTATTTTTTAGAAATTTCCAAAAGCTACAATTTAAAGTACTCCTAATTTTCTTGAAACTCACAGCTGTTTTATTTATTTTTTATTGTTTGGTACGCCAACCATAACTGGTTGTCCCTTTTAAATAAAAAAGTCAAAGTCATTAAAATTGCTCATATTTGAGTTTATACTTACACGCCTTATGCGCATAATGGCAAGTCCTGCTGATAAACATACGAACATACATATGTACATTCATATTAGATCACATATCAACTACTACTTTGCTAACAAAACGCACAGAATATGAGCTAATTTGTGAAAAAGTGCAAACATTGTTGCCTAGAACAGCAGCCGCACATGTGTTTTTGTTATTGCTGGAGAAAGTTTAAAATGAGTTTCTACTTTACTATGTAACTAAGTGTTGTTGTTTGATTTTATTGATGTACATACGCGTGTATGACTACACTGTAGGAAATTTAATTAATTTTAAATCACTTTATAAACTACTTTATTTTCAATAACAACTAATTGAAAATGTGACTTTTTCCTTTGCAATGAACTGACTTTTTTAACACGGCGATGTCATAGCAAGCAGTCAATTGCCCTATCCTGCACTTGTTTTCAACTACTTTACTTGTAGTTTAATATAAATAACTTAATCCTGCATTTGATGTCGAAATTCAAGAAATGGTAAAAATGCGAAGCAAATTTTCCGCAAATTTCGCAAATTGTTCTCAAGTTGATAAACAATATTTGAGAAACAATTGAATTTATCTTAATTTGTAAATGATAAATATGAAACAATATTTTCTCCGTTTGAGAATTTCGTTTTCAGTGTTTAATGGGAAGTGAAGCTGAAAAACGGTAACCAAAAAAAGGAAAAAACAATCTTGGCATACTTAGATCTGAAAACATGTGTTTACATATAAATATGTACATATACAAGAAACTGTCCCGCGCTGCATTTGTTTAAAGCTACTTTAAAATTAGTTGAATATAAATCACTTTTTAATATATTTATTTTTGCAACTAACTTTTTTTTCCGTGAGGGTAGCTACGAGTACGTTTGCATGTAAGCGTATGAATATATGTGTGATTCCTCTTATTGTAAAATCTAAGCGCATACTTTGTCCTGCTGAGAAATAGAAAGTTTTTTTGAAATAAAAAAAACTTTAAAAATTAATGTGGTTTTTGTGGAGCATGAAAATAAATGTTGGAAGTTGTAGTTTAAAAATTAAATACCCACGGACATTGAAGATATTGAAGCCGAAGTAATTGCTCTTTTTATTATGCTGACCAAATTCAGTTGTCAAGGTTTACATGCGCGAGAGGAATGCCATGACAAAAAAAATATTTAAGAGGACGCTGAAAAATTCAGCATAGCGGAGAATAGAAACTCCCAAATTAATATCTTGTTAAAGTAAACGGAATAGCCGAGGGAAATTTTTTAAACTAACGAAGTAAAATGGAAGCTTTGACCAATTTAGAGATGATTTCTAACTTCTTACTTCTTACTTACTTTCAAAACAAAAATGCTTTTGATGTATATTTTTTAAACTGACTAAAATGGAAGCTTTGACCAACTTAAAGATAATTTCTGATATTTTTACTACAAAAAATCCCAAAAAGGGAAATTTTCAAAACAAAAATCCTTTTGGGAGGAATTTTTAAAACTAAATCAAATGTATGCTTTTACCAATTTATAAATGATTGCTGGCCTTCTTATTTCAAATAATGCGCATTATATGAAATTCAAAAAAGGGGAATTTTCTGAACAAATATCCCTTTAAGGGGAATTTTTAAAACTTTATAAAATGGAAGCTTTGACCAATTTGGAAAAGATTTCTGAAAAAAAATTCCTGAAAAGGGAAATTTTCAAAACTAATATGCCTCTGCGGAAAAATTTTAAACCAAATAAAATGGAAGTTTTGACCAATTTAGAGATGATCTCTGACCTAATTACAAGAAAATAATGCGTATTACGAAAATCCCAAAAAGGAAATTTTAAAAAACGTTAATAAATATGATTTTTTTTTGTCTAACTACTCTAGCTAAACAGCTAAGACATTAAACTTTTTATCAAATGGCGAATACGGTCGCGGTCTTACTTATTTTATTTTTATCTTTATTATTACGTCCTCTATGCACAAAAGCAACTGCTATAATTTTGCAATTTTATGGCATATTTCAGCTAAATTTACAAAATTAAATACCAATGAAATATTATTGCACACATAAAACCGCAATCACAAGCACAAATTGCCTCTGGTTTAACATCACTCACTCACCACTAAAACTTTATCCTTGCAATCATATTAAGTCATGTGCATTTTGTCACTGTCATTTAACCGCTTAGACGTTTTGCAAACAAGCACAATTTTAATCTTATCCGCTGCTAACAATTTTATGTTGAATAATTTCAGGCGTGCAAACATACATACATGCATACAAGCACTTTAATGGCGAAACAGGCGATTATGAGAGCAAAGCCGCATAAAATTGGCATCACATCATACAAAAGTTTGTCAGTTTTTTATCGCGTCATCGCATCAACACATCAGCAGTTAAGCGGAGCTCAGCAGTTCACAACGTGAATGAACAAATGGTGAGAGTGAGAGTCGAGTGGGGTCGAAAGCGTGTCGGAATGTGGTGCGTTTGAAAAAATGCTTACTCACGTAATCCTAAAACTATTGCATCATAATGAACGTAATTTTTTTTTTACAAAATTACATAAAAACAACAAGAGTAAGAACCATTTGCAGCATCACTTACGCTTCATTACGTGTGACATGGTTGTTATTGAGGTCAGATGCGCGCTTCTCTTAACCTGCACAAGTTTTTCTCTTTTGGCGACCACCCTACAATTCTTCTATGCCTTTTTAAATGCATTTTTTTAAAGACCTTCCTGGCCAACTGTTTTGAGAAAGGGGTTAGAGGGTTAAAGTCTACCATGAGAAATTTAATCAATAAATTTTGCTGAAGAAGTTCGAGGTAAAAGAAAAACTTAGACCCTGTGGTATAGTACTCTGTTTGTCAAAATTAGTTTGGAAGACACCCTCTTTCATAATTGCTAGCGTTTATTCGCGTTGAGAAAACGCTGTCGCAACAGCTAAAATTGTCTCTATCCATACCGTTCTTAGCCGTTCTTTAAGTGCGCTCTGCTTTAAACGAGAAAACATAAAACGAATGCTGCGAATTAACAAAAAAATTAAATAAGTTAAATATGCATAGCAAACACGATGGCATCTCCCATTATCGCCTGCTGGCAAACACGTACGCACTTTCAATAGTAAAAATGTAAAAAACTTCCGACGCCTTCGCACGCAACACTTTCCTTTTGTTTAATGCGTAACATTTGGCGCGTGAAAAACTTTTAAGGACATTTGCATCACACGAATATTGATGATGCCATTCTGCAATGTTACCGGATGGTTTTAAAGGAGAGTTTGTATTTACATACATATGTACATATGTATATGATGCAACCAAAAGTATTTACATATACCCAACTAAATGTGTATACATATACTTAAAAGGATAAAATGAAATAGTCCGAGATAAGGCAGAACAAATATATCCCCTCATATATTATTTATCAATGGACAATGGTAACTGACAGATCATATGCATACTAATACATCGCACATGGGTAGCCCAGCTAAAAGGCATACGAAAGGTATCTATTAAATATTAAAAAAAAAAAAGAAAAAAAATTTTAGTTATACAAAGATTGTATGGCTAATAATTTTCTAGAACATCTGAACCCTCTATTCTACAAAATTAAAGTTTGTATAATTCTACTACCCATTTTTTTCTTTATATAGAAACCAATCGGGCAACCCTACAGTTTGCCCGAGATTTAAGTAGGCTACTTATGATTTTTAGACTCTACTCATTGTGCTCTTTCATCTGGTGTATAATTTTTGTAAATAACTGATTAAGGGAGTATGAACAATCCGTAAAAAAGGCGCTTTAATCCGTCGCTTTTCTGGTGTGAAAGTTTTAATATTCAATCTCCTTCGCAATTTCGGAATCAGCCTGGCTGGCCATGGCTCTTAAAAAGCAAAATATTACCAAGTTAAAATCATGACGATTTTATTGCGAAGTTTGAAAGTTATCTTCTAAAACCGCTAGTAGATGCAAACTAGCAACTCTGTAGATATGTTTGTAGTTTTCACGCGACTTTTTAGTAATTTTAGTTACACGTTTTTTATATTTTTTTTCGTTTACTTTTCTTCCGCTGATTTCATATTTTTGGTTAAAATGATTTCTTAGCTGCGTGTGAGTGGCAACAATGAGTGTGTGTGTGTGCCTTATATTTGTGCAGGTGCGCTGAGCTGACGTCACTTCTTGGCTTACACTTCTTCTTTGGCGACATTTTAAGGACAAGATGCTGTCAACGACATTAATTCAACATTGACTTGTCTACGTTTTTTTTTTGTTTTATTTTTTTTTTTTATTTTTTTTGTTGCTGCTTTTATTAATTTCTGTCCTTGGTCCTGGCATTTATTTGCATGGCTGTTTCATTTCGCTTTTTTTTTTGTTTTGAAATACAATACGGATTGTACGCTCAGCAGAATGGTAAGCAGAAAACAAAATGTGAGCTGTTGCTTTTGTATATGAATATCGGCATATGCATGTGCATGTGAATGTACATACATATGTATGTAAAAATACAAATTCATGCAAACATTTACATATGAGTAGTACTCATAGTGAGTGCAAGTAATTAACATAAAACGTGTTTGCCTAATGTTATGTTCAGACACAACCTTAATTGAACATTAAGAGCCTTCATTCAATTTTCAAGCCTAATGATTCTCAATTTACCATACAAAAATTGACTAAGTTAATGCTTCATTAGAAATTAATGAGTTCTTAATGAAGAACAGTTCTGCATGCAACCCTGTTAAAAGGCTTGTTTTATAAGCAAAATGAAATGTCATGATCAGAGAAATGTCATTAGCGTCAGGGTCCACTAAACAGGTTGGTTCGTCAGATCAGCTGAATTCTTGTTCTTCTTCATCACCTATCAAATTTGTTTTTATTTCTGCTTATTCTATACATGCATTCGTGTTTACGATTGGTAAAAGTTGTGAGCTGAATGTCAAATTATTTCGTCCTCCTTGCAGTTTTGACATTTAGGTCACGAGAGTTTGATATTCAGCTCACGGCGTGTATCTGTGTATGTATCTTGAGCTGACCTGTTAAATGGGCCAAGTAAATTAAATATGGCTGAACACCAAATCTAGAGATGTTCAATCAGGCCCAATTGACTTAATTAATTTTTATGTCTGAACATGATATAAGTCGCTCACCAGCCAACAACAACAAAAATTTATGTACAATGTAAATGTCTGCCATTGTGCCGCGAGCTAAATTTCAAATGAAATGTTTTGCATGCACACGATTAACTAACTGCACGATTTACCGCAAAAATTTTTGCTTTTTGCTTTTTTTGCGTTTTTATTCAGATATCATACCAAACTTTTGGCATAGAAATGCCATTTAAGTAATTAAACGCGTAGTAAAGTACGTAAAATTTGCACTTGAAGGAAAGTTATCAGCTGTGTGATACTTTTAATCTGCAGGGTTGCAAATTTTCATTTTATTCGACACATTTAACTTAGGTATAACTCAGTTTAAGCTTTAAAGCTATTTCAACTCCATTCAGCAAATAATTAAAACATCTCTCAAAACTAAAGATAGTCAGCTTTGTCAGCTTTGAAGTACCATCCATAAAAAATAAAGAGGACTAAGCAAAGAAAATCTTAGGCTACATAACATTTTAATAAACATTTTTTCATTGACATCTAATGTCACTGGCTTTTCAAACTACACTCGTATTATTCAGGCAATAATCACGTGCCTAGTATTTGTTATGTTGAGACTAAAAATATCTTGACATGCCTTTAGGGTTACAGCTTTTATTATTATAGGTTTTTTTTTATCTTCTTTTATTCCTATATCCTTACATACTCGTAGTTTTATTTATGCACATGCGTATGTACATATTGCCTTGTTCTTTATATAATAATAGATAGAGGCATATGTGAACGTACATTCATACGTAAGTAAATTGACGTTTTAATGAATGTGAAGGTAGCCCTTGAGCTTTCATTGTTAACCTGCAACAGGTGTTGCTCAAATTCTTTTCGGCCATAAAATTCGAAGTGAAATAATTACCCTCACGGAAAAAAAAAAGTTAGTTGCAAAAATAAATATATTAAAAAGTGATTTATATTCAACTAATTTTAAAGTAGCTTTAAACAAATGCAGCGCGGGACAGTTTCTTGTATATGTACATATTTATATGTAAACACATGTTTTCAGATCTAAGTATGCCAAGATTGTTTTTTCCTTTTTTTGGTTACCGTTTTTTAGCTTCACTTCCCATTAAACACCGAAAACGAAATTCTCAAAGGGAGAAAATATTGTTTCATATTTATCATTTGAAAATTAAGATAAATTCAATTGTTTCTCAAATATTGTTTATCAACTTGAGAACAATTTGCGAAATTTGAGGAAAATTTGCTTCACATTTTTACCATTTCTTGAATTTCGACATCAAATGCAGGATTAAGTTATTTATATTAAACTACAAGTAAAGTAGTTGAAAAGAAACTCAAGATAAAGTTATTTATTTTAAACTACTAGTAAAGTAGTTGAAAACAAATGCAGGATAGGGCAATTGACTGCTTGCTATGACATCGCCGTGTTAAAAAAGTCAGTTCATTGCAAAGGAAAAAGTCACATTTTCAATTAGTTGTTATTGAAAATAAAGTAGTTTATAAAGTGATTTAAAATTAATTAAATTTCCTACAGGGTATTCTATGTAGGTACATACAGATAAATTTATACGTATATGTATGTTTGGTATACATGTGTATGGATTTGCGAGCTGGCAGTTATCAATAAATATTTAAATAAACGTGCATATGCCGCCTGTGCCTTCTGAATAGAAGCTTCTCATTTTGAACCATTTTTTTATAAAATTCAAGAAAAATAGTAGGTATTTTGAAGGCCGCTAGATAAAGCAGAAAACATATGTATATGTATTCCTTGGAATATGCAAAAAAGTCAAATGCTTTTTTATACAAGCTTACAGTGAATGTACATCTAAAATTCGTTGCATATTTCGTGGCGTGATTTTTGATTAATACATATTTCCTGTGGAACCTAAACTTTGCACAAAGATTTTTCTGAGGTGATTGCTATTGAAATTTTATTTCGAATAATTTTCTAGAACATTTTAACGCTCCAATGATCTTCAAAGTACTATTTTTTCGGACTTTCTAAAAAAAGTGGTCAAAATCCTCTTCGTGGAGGAGTTAGAGGGTTAAAATATTCTACGACATTAAGGCTCGTGCAATTTCACTATATTTTTTCCAACAACATATTTCTATACGGTACTTATTTTAACTAATTTTTTCTTTATTTGAAAACTCACAAAATTTCGCAAATTTAGAAAACGGTTTAAGGGGTTTATTATACATATCTTCTTTTTGTATGGAAATTATTCCGCCCCAAAGGAAATAGCCCTCGATTTGTGCCATAATTAGTAATATTAATAACTAAAATCTCTTACTCACCTCACTCTGACATTTATTGTGCTGCACATGTAGTTTCTTATAACATTTTCTGCACAGCCGCCAAGTGAAGACATGCAAATAAATTAAGTTGATTTTTGCTGCTTACCGCTGCTTCTTATTGGATTTAAGCGAACTTTAGGCAAAAATGATACCTGCATCCCACTTTCTCTCTCTCTCTCTCTTCGTCTTTGTTTAAGAGTACATAAGCATTTTCCGCAGTTTCTTATATTCACTTTAAACAATCCTTATTAAATCGTTACTGTTTTCCTCGTAAAATACTATTTGTGTGTATACATAGAGTTATAGAATTTTATATATTTTTTTCTTTATAATTTCTTATAATTTTTAGGGGTTTGTGTATATTAACATATATATACATATATATATGTATATGATAATTTTAAGTGTTAAACACTTTTAGGAGGTCACTTTATTAAGGTTCTGAAAAATTAACGAGATATTTTGTTAAAAATATTTTTGCAAGTACGTACAAAAAGCGTTGAGGAAACGAAGAGTCAAATTTTTAGATTTTTATTATTGCATTTTTTTATTAATTTTGTTATTATATTTCTTGAGCAAAACTCAAAAAAACAGTTGTTGAAACTTTAGCGCGATAACTTTTTAATGTATATAAATATATATGTATGAGTGTGTATGGATATCGTCAAGTTTTCAATTGCGAAAATAAAATTCGCTCACATTTTGCGCTCACATGCGAAAAAGTGAAATCATAAACAAACAATAAAAAATGGAACTTCACTAAGCTACGCCCCGCACAATAATAAAAAACTTACTTCAATTCACTACAACCAAAATTTACCGGAACGGCTACTGACGACAGCAGCGCTAACGATAAGCGACTCCTAGGCACGCAAATGCCAAATGACAAGCAAATAAAATACATAAAATGTAAAAAAAAAACAAACCTTTCAGCATTCACACACACATATACACATGCATTTCGTGGTGAAACGAAAAATCCAAAGAAAATACCTAAAAGCCCCTAGGAGCTACATGTTATACATACATACATGTATATAGGTACATACATATGTACATAACTTGATTCATGCATAAACAAGTATGTACGTATTTGTGCGAGAGAGCCTTTTGGCCATACACCGGCTTTGTATGTATGTATCGTGTGGGTGGCGTATAAATTTTGGCGAAGCTGAGAAAGTGGCGACAGGCGCAGGTCTCGCTTGTAGGCCGAACTTGATGTGACGCGCACCAAAAGGTATACATGTCCATCTAAATATGTGCGACTGTGTATTTGGATGTGAATGAGAAAATATTTGCCTCCCAGTTGCTGTGACTGTGAACAAGACGGAGAAGAAGAAGCGGCAATGCAAAAATTAAAGTTTTATAAGCTGATGCCGTTTGGGGCGGCAAACCCTTCTGGGGCAATCGCACAAAAAATTATCGAATATGTGTACATATGTATGTGCATCAGTGGCGGATTATCGAACAAATTTTGGGACCATTGCCCCAGGGCCCCGGACTCAAGGGGGCCAATGAAAAAAAATATTCATATGATAATATGATAGATTTTTACTTATTTGCCCAACAAAATTAAACCACAACTTTTCTGCACTTGAGTGTTACGAACTTATCAATAATTTCATCAAAGTTAGTTTAATTCATCCAACAAGTTATTTTTAATGGAAAGAACTGATAGACTGTTCAAACGATCATCTCCCATGATGTTACGCAAACAATTTTTGATTTTACTTATCGTCGCTTTTTAAAATGTGTGTTTGCGTGTGCTTACCATAGATCCGTTTATTATTAGCTAGTTATGAATAGTTAGCCAAGTTTCGGCTGGCAAATCGTTTCTTGAGTCAAAAAAATATCAGAAGAGAGCCATTGACAGCTCCTAATTTCAGCTAGTAAAATTTTCCCTAGCTGAAATTATTTGCTGCCAAAGGAAGAAACAGCTGTTGAAAAAATAAACAAACGAATACTTTTGATTTTATTACTTTTGAAATTTTCTGAATTTTTGAAATAGAAATAAAGAAAATTAAATGTTTTTTTACAAAAAATACCCATTAACAGTCAAAAATAGCATTCAAATTACTAATCGCTAATTTTTACTATTATTCCGTTTCTTGATTTTCTGTTCGTTTCGCTCTTTATGAGCGCAATTCTTTCCGTTTTGCTCACTTGACAGCTAGCTGCTAGTTTAATAAGAAACAAACCTCATATTAGGAATTTTCTGCAGTCGCAGTTCATGCAAAATTCAAAAACTGTAAAGCAACAAAAAGCAAGGCGCCTTGTTTGTCGCGCCTTTTCAAACTGTTGATTTTGATTTAATTTGGATTTTCTTTGCTTATGCAAGTTGTGTGCAGCAGCAGTCGTGAAATATGAAAATCAAAGTTTTTGCAAGCAATAAGCGATGCTGTTTTGTGTTTGCCAACAACTTCGCAAGGTTTTTTCTTTGCTGCTTGATATTATAAATTACATATTTGCATATATGTAATACTTCTATATTGCTAACAACCTATCTAATCAATGTGTTTCAGTTACGCTATTCATGAACTCGGTTCCGACTACATATGTAATTTGTGCGCATGCGTCAACACAAGCAAAAGTCGTGTATGTGAATACATGTCACATACACATTTGTAAAATTGTAGTAGCATTACAAAAAAAAACATAAGGGGGTTAAAAACGGGTCGTTATTCCCTTCATATAAAAGTTTCATGATCGTTATAAAAACACAAAGCAGTAGATTAAACAATGAAATGCCAATCTTTCGAAAACAAAATAATGTATTTATTATTTCAACGTATTTCACAACCAAATAACTTATGCATACCTACATGCTAAAAAATAAGGCAGATGATTTATATTTTCGTATTACATATATGAATATGTACATATAAAATATATCGTCGTTTAAGGTGCATTTTTGCGAAAGAGGTATTTTCATTTTCGTGTAGCGGACATTGGTTGAACTTTACAGGAGAGCATAAAAACTATTTCATTTCAAAACCGTTACTTATTTTTTGCGTACAAACTTAAATTTAAATAGTTACGTAGATCAGTTTGTTAGCTAAAACATCAACTTAGTGTAAAAAAAAGGAAACAAAAATGTCCCTTACTCGAAAATGAAAATACCTCTTACGCAAAAATGCATCTTAAACGACGATATGTACCTATTCATACCCAATATGCAGAAGTATGTATGTATGTACATATGTACATATGTACAAATTAATAAAATCTGGACTTATTTTTTGAACTCATGCTCAATTGTTGAAATCCAGTTTTCAAGTAAAATGTATCCAAATATCTTTGTTAAATAAAATACTTATTTCATAGTATCAACATTTTTCTGTGGTTCCCTTTGTTTTTGGAAACAAAAGTTTAACGACGCCCATGGAATCTTGCTTCCCTTTCTAACAGTATATCGTTACTGTGATGTTTGACGAACAAAACAATTGAATACTAGCAATATAGAAGTATTACATATATGCATATTTGCAATCAGTTTGATTTTCATATTTCACAACTGCTGCTGAATACAACTTGCAAAAGCAAACCTTACTTACTTACTTTGACATCAATATTGTGGAGTAGTGCGTTTAATGCACAGAGCAAAACAACGTCCAATGATCAAATATTTTACATGAACCGCAATTTAAATTTATAACGATAAAACTGTATTCTAATCGCAAAATATTTATATGGAAAAGGGCCCCCAAAAAAATTTCGCACCAGGGCCCACCAGATTGTTAATCCGCCACTGATGTGCATATTTCACCGCTCGCAGGTGTTGAGTATAAAACTTATTCACCACATTCACACGATCGTGCGATTTCTTCAACTCAGCGCATCACATATGTGCTTATGTATTCAGTTAGTACATACATAGGTGCTCCCTTGCGTATGAGTGACTTTTCAATGTAATTCAGTTGAGAGCGAATACATACATACATAAGGCGCATTTCTGTCGTACCCAAGCATGAAAAGAATACTCGCTTATTCATAAAATTACCTTCAAAGCAACAACACCAACTCGACCATTTTTAAAATAGTCGAGTTGGTGTTGTTGCTTTGAAGGTAATTTGATGCATAAGCGAGTATTCTTTTCATGCTTGGGTACGACAGAAATGCGCCTATATATACATATATATAGGTAAAAAAGAAATGTGTGTATATGTGTATGTGTGTATGTAAGTATGTTAGGGGACGATTGTCGGACACCTTTTTTTGTTAATTAGATTTTAGTTATGTAGTGGAAGGTTTGTAAAGCTTTTTGCAACTCACTCTCTTTGTGTGCTCCCTCTCTCTCAATTACATCCCTACATATATGTATTTATAAATAAATATACATACATACATACATACATACATATATACACATATATATACAAACATATGTACATGAGTTTACGCGACGGAAAAAAACAGCGCCGATGGTCAATAGAGTTGATTGTACGTGAACAAAAAATTTAATTAAGAAACTTTCTGAAAAATATTAAACGCATTTCCGCTACTCATACATATACTACGTGCATTCGTGGTATGTACATTACATATATGTAAGTATGTATGTATATGCACCTATAAGTGAATTGAAATATAGGTAAGCGCAGGAATGTAAAGGCCGATTTTGCATGGAAATAGAAAAGTATTGGCAATTTCCTGCAGTTTTTCAAGGGAGGCCAGTCTGCGGTACAAGCGAAGACTGTCGCGATCCACTTGTTTTGCATAGTTGCCGCCCCATTTTTCGGTCATATATGGAAACCAACAACAAATTATATTACAATTAATTTATGCAGGCAAACAGCTGTTTTGCTCCTCTTTTTTTTTGATTGTTTCTTTCACCTTTCATTACTACGTCAAATGCGCGTGGGTGACTTTTAACAACATTCGCTACTCGCTACTCTCATTTTACAAGCTTGCCGTATGTACTTTCTGTGTTGATTGCTGTTGTTTTTATTATAACTTAACCTTTTCGATGTTGTACCACAACAACTCTTTACGTATGTAGATCTGGTTGTTAAAAAAGGTGTAAAAGTTATTTTTTATTACATGTCAACGCAGGCGTAAGAATTTTTTGTTGTTGTTTGTATTTATTTTGCTTTGTTACTCGAACTTAAAATTGCGTGATTGTAAAATGAGTTGATGAGTAGGGAAACAAAGTTTTCACCGCAAAGAAAGCGGACGAACAAGAATAAAATAAACAAACAGAAAAACTTTGAGAATTTGGGATAAGCAAAAAAAACTTTCATTAAAGTACAAACAGAAAATTTGGATGGTGATTTTGGGCTTATAAGATGGGAGGAGAATAAATAGAAAAAGTTTGTGAAAAATATTGAGACATTAATTAGCGAGTGCAGAGTTGGACACAGGGGCTGCATCTCTCTCTCCCCTTTTAACCCACTGGATTTATGCTGAACAAGAAATCAGTAGAATATATCGTCGTTTAAACATTATAAACGCCTAAGTGAAACTTTCGTAACGCCTGTAATTGAGATTTACCAAACTTTATCTTCCGGCGCCCAGCTCTATCGATCAATACCATAAATTTGGTCTTTGTTAAGCTTGAGAAGCTCTATATTTCCCTCCATTATCCTTTTCAGCTCTGCAGTCGTAGAGCTGGACGTCAGAAATGCAGTTGCTTTGGCACAAAGGCCTGTGAGTTTTCGACGGCGATAAAATTTGAGTGGGAGTCAAACCATGCGAATGGCAAGCCCACGAATAGTAATAATAAATAAATTTATCTTAGAGAAATACCCACTGTACAACCTCTAATCAAGTTAGATAACATCCAGTGACTTCGAGAGCACACATAAGTTGCACAAGTGGCTCAGCTTCAGTGACTTTGAGATGGAGCTCAGTTAAACAAGAAAGGCAAAAAACAAAAAAAACATTCACGCCCACACAAAGTTAACCATTGTAAATGGCGATTGTGCCAACCTGCTGTACGTAAGCAAACATAAAAGCAAAAACAACAACAACAAAATAAAATCATAAAATATAATAACCATAACTCAAAAGCGATGGAAGAAGATGATGATGATAAATGAATGACCGACTGAATGAATGATCAAACTAAACTAAAAAGTGTACATGGCTAATGAAAAAAGGGCGATGCTGACGTCTTTGTTATTTGTTATTTGTTGTAATTGTTTTTGTGCCTGTTTTACAATTAGACCCACATACACGGTTATTGCTAATTTTACTCCTTTTATAGTCAGTAAATATTAATAATACGGCTGCTGCTACAAAAACAAAAACAACAACAACAACAACCATAACAACAACAACGAAGCGCCAACTTGAAGCCTATACCAATTTACCTTGAAAGGACGAAAGGTGGAAGCGAATGCTTCTTTTGTGCTATTTACATATTATGTAGGTATTTATAAGACTCTACAGGGCGTATGAGCAACCAGCCAGCCAGCCAACCGAAGTGGCTTCCCATTCGATCGCATTGCGGTTAGTCTTACAGGGCAATGAGAGGTGACGGTGAAATAGAAGAAGAAGAATTGTGTATTGCATTCGTGCGCGGAATTGATGATGAGTTAAAAATAGTTGAACGAAAGAGGGAGCTGTAACAAAAATATGCGCTGCTTGCATGCCCTGTTGGATGGAAAGGTTAATATGCTTGTTTAAAAATTCCACGGTTTATTTCTTTTTTTTTTGTTTTTTACTTTGGAAAATTTGTGCTTATGTGGTATTTCTATATATATGTATATGGGAGAGTGCTTATATACAAACCTATATATATATATGTATATATAAATGTATAAATGTGGGTGTGGGCGATGACGTTGTTTTTAGTGACTTGTGGTTATTTTCATAAGCAAAAAAAGAAAAAATAGAATAACACGAAATAAATGAATGAATTTGTGTATGTATGTAAGTACCTAAATATATATATGTATATGTACCTATGTATGTGTTTCAGTATGGTTGTTTAGTTATTAAGTGTGATGTGATTTCTAAAAAAAATCATACAAAAATAAAAATCTATTTTTGTTTGCCACAAACTCACACTTTAATATGCTTATTTAATGAGTCAGAAAATGTTTTTTTTCCGATTGTAACCAAATACTCGTAACATGAATAAAGCTCAGTAAAGCTTAAAAATCAAGTACGCAATTTATTAAAATTAAAACTGCCAAAAAGCAAAGAATATTTGAAGTTTGCCAGCTCAGTTTTCATCGGCGCTGTAAAAAATTGAAAACAAACTGCGTTGCAATCAGATATAGTGGATAATATAGCAATCAGCTTTGTTTGTAAATTTACAATCAATACATTTTTTAAAGAAAATTTGATTGCAATCAACTTTCAGCGTAAATCATTTTTGTAAGATTTGCATATGCAACAGCACTGAATTGCTAGAATAATGATTGACTGCTAGAAGCTCTGGTGTTCATAACACAGTCTATTTTATCACCTGAACCATAAGATTTAAGTCAAAATAACGACTAGATGTCAAACGTAGGGCTTATGTACATATGTACATACATATTTACATTAGACCGTATCGCAAAAAATAAGGTCTAGGGACTTTAAAAATACTATTTTTCCTGAATTCCTAAAAAAGAGGCAAAAATAACTCTTTATTGGCTGTGCTACAGGGTTAAAATGTTCTAGAGAATTATTCGCCATAAAATTTCAATCTTTGTAAAATTAATATCAAAGACTACAGGAAGCGAAAAACATATCGTCGCTATAGAAGAAAAAAGTCGCAAACTGTTTTGTTGAGGAAGAAAGACGAAAACTTTTGTTCTTTCAAAGAAAGACGAATTAAAAATATTTTTCGAAAGAAAGACTATATTTTTTTTTGATAACGAAGAAAGACGCTTTATTTTTTTTTACTATAAAGAAAGACGCATTTAAATATTTTTTAGGAAAGAAAGACGTATTCGATTTTTTATTTTTCTTTGTCAATATTAATGCTAATGCGTCTTTCTTCGCAGTTAATAATGCTAATGCGTCTTTCTTCGTCGAAATATTTTATAATACGTCTCTGTTCGTCGAAATATTTTTTAATGCGTCTATCTTCGTCGACATGTTTTGTAAAGCGTCTTTCTTCCCCGACATATTTTTAATGCGCCTTTTTCGTCGACAAATTACTGAAATGCGTCTTTCTTCTTCCGGAGCGACGATATGTATGTATATTTCTCGCAAAAATGAACGTGGTTTATTTAGGGTTGTAATGAAGCTATCCAAACATTTCTTTAGCAAAAGATTAATGATGTTTTACTACGTTTAACATACAGGCATAAATAAGATACGTTAGGGGGGTATAAACAATGTACTGGCAGGTAGTGAACCCTATGGCGCACATAGGGTTAATAATATTATAAAGTATAAACCGTACTTTCAAGCCAAAGTCATTGGTGTATTAAACTTAGAGATCGGACTATAAATACCGAAGATATGAAAAAAAAAATGTATTTGGACGACATCTAGTGGCTTCAGAAAAAAAAATAAAAACTTTTCCCGGAAATTTTTTCCAAAAAGACATCATGTGGGCGGCGTACGGTGAAATTTTTTTTTGTGTCTATAAGGATACGGCCTAATGTAGGTGCATATGTACATAAGTGGCTCTAGAGAACTTTCTGAAAGAGTAAAACTAAATGATTGGAGTATCAATAGAAAGTCGAAATATTACCGAATATTGACACTTTGGCTTGCATTGACTACTTCTTTGAATGGGAGAATATATAAACTTAACTTGGTAAACATATCTAAGTTTTCTTCGCAAGTTTTCGTACCTGGCGGCTATTGAATATGTACATATATGTAGGTATACATATATTAGGCAAGAAATGCCCAGGATGCATGCAATAAAATTTCCCTTCCGTTTCATTAAAAAA
This sequence comes from Urophora cardui, assembly GCA_960531455.1. NCBI lineage: Eukaryota > Metazoa > Arthropoda > Insecta > Diptera > Tephritidae > Urophora > Urophora cardui. The sequence continues at coordinate 6,083,903 of OY482674.1, forward strand.
AAGTACCGGAAAATCTTGAAATTTGCTGCAAACTATATTCGAAAAATTGGATTTACGAATGTATATGTGCCTTTCACACTGTATGTATGTATAACTGTGTGTGTGTGTGTGTGTACATAAGAAAACGTTTCTACTTATCTGACAGGTATTGCTAACATATTGCTAACTCTTCAAGTGAAGGCATAAACCCTCTAAAGTATACTGCTTTCTAGTTCATTTAAAGTTTTTACATCAAAAGTTTTTTTATTATTCTGCAAATTCGCATATGTACATACATTTGTAACTACCGAAAAAGCCAAATATGTTTACACTTTCGCCAAATTGTGTTGAAGTTGACATTGGCGACGGCGACGGCGGCGGCGGCAATGGTGGCTCCACAGCTGCTAAAGCTTTTTCCAGCTGCCAGCCAGCCAGCTTTTCACTATGCACGCTATACAGCAACAACATTTACAGTTAATACGTCATCAGCTCGCGCAACTTCACTAAGAAAACAAAAAAAAACGTACGAAAATGCACATACACACACACACACACCCAAATAACAACAAGAAATAAAAGTAAAATCGCTTTTACATACAGCTTATAAGCTGTGCACAGCTTGTGGCATTACACAAAAAAGTTAACATTGAAAAAATTGTAAGAAAACGCATATAAAGACTGCTTTGCTTGCACTTTCGCACAAAAGTATGCAACAATTTATTTTGCAATTAATTTTTTGTTAATTTCATTTAACACTTTTACATTTTTCTTGGTGATTTTCCACACTTTTTTACTTTGCTCTCTCCTCAAAACGCTTTTTGTACTTCAATATGTTTAACCAGAAAAAAAAGAAATAAATGTATTAACTGCCATACACTTTCGTTAGAAATTTTGGCATCAAACCGAAGTAGTGTTCAAATCCTACTGAATGAACGAATAAAATAAAATTTTTAAGCTGCCATGTGTACAATGTACTGTGTGTGCCAGCCAGCGAATGCTCTAGCAAAAGTTGACAAACAACAACAACACGTCACGACTCTCAAAGTTGCTTCGTTCGTGTGCAGCCAATACAATAATAACAAAAGCTGTATGTAGCTATGTATACATATATTGCGATAACAGCAGACAAAAACAACCAAATGCCAGAAATTTGACTCCTTTAATTGTGTGGGTGTTTTTTTTTCAACGTGTTTGTGTGTGTGGCCGCGTAAATTTTTCGGCATACGCAAGCATGCGAAGAAAGCTCTCACTCACGCCTGTGCGTATACAACAACGCGTACAAATATGTATGCTGGTTTTGCTGGCGGAGCTTTTATAAAAGCTTATCTGAATATATGTATGTATAAGTATATACATACATAATTAATTGAACTATTCCATAATAAGTTTAGGGTAGCAAGAATTTTTTTCCATCTAACCGCCTAAAAAATACGCAGCTGTAAATTAAAGTTTATAGTTTTTATTATGCCACATCGCGTAAATGCTCTGTTTAAGGGTGGCGGCGCACACTGGGGATTTCGCGGAAAAAAGTCAAATTGTCAACATACTCTTCGTGCAATATGCAGTGATATTTTGGAATTTTAGACTAAATGGTACAACCAAATCAAAAAGAATTACTCCGATCTGACTGCTAGTTTTTTTTTATAGCCGTCTCAAACTCAGTACTTGTATGTTTTACCGAACCAACTTAATTTAAACCTAAGAATTTCAAAATAATAATCTTTTATTATGTGAGCTAACGTTTTCCTTTTTATTTTTTATTTAAAGTAGGATATTTCAGTCTACTAAAATTGAAAAAATAAACTCTGCAGAGACTTACGTTTTTTTTTTTTGTTTACTTTTATGAACATATAACAAAAATCCCTTTTTTATCCAAACATTTGGACCTGCAATTTTAGCTCCACTTGCCTCCAGTTGGAAATCACTACTAATATATTGTCTAATATCTGTTTTTAATCAATTTCAAGTGCCCCCAGGTGCCCCCTCTCAATTTATTGTATTATACAGTACAACAGTTTTCAGCTAATTGATTCGCGACTCAATTCTGATAAGGCTCTTTTGTTTAACATGACTCAAGAACCACTAGTCGGATTTTGTTTAAACAAATTTAGAAAAATCAAGAATTACAAGTACTTTCATCTGTTTATATAACGTTTCGAAATATAGGCAACAGTTTCGCAGTTATAAATAAATGTATGGAGAAAAAAAAATATTTTTTGCCTAAAAATAAATTTTTTTTTTAAATTCATAAAAAATCGAAAACGGTAAAAAAGTTCAAAGTCCTATTATTTTCACGTAAAGTCGCATTACCTATGAACAAAATGATACATAAATCATGAAAATCGATGAACGTGTTTCGCTTTTATTCTCAATTAAGTACAGGTATGAATTTAAAATTATTTTTATTTTTTACTATAGGTCCAAAGGGAGGTACCCCTAGGGAGTGGCCGATTTCAATTATTTTTTGTACCGTCAATGCCCTTTATGAGGGTAACTGATATCCAAAGTTTCGTAAAGATATCTTAATTTTTTGAGCTGAAATTAAAATTTGTATTTCAATTTTTTTTTTTAATTTTTTACTATAGGTCCAAGGGAGGTACCCCTAGGAGTTGACGGATTTCAACCATTTTTGGAGATTTTCTTAACTAGCTCATATATAACCTGTGTGCAAAATTTCAAAGCCCTACGACAACTCCTTCTATTTTTTTCCGCTGAATATATGGAAGCTGCCCCACTGTGCGGCGTGCGGTGCTACAGAAAGCAAAATGTGCAACAAGTAGCATTGGTTGATAAGTTAAAACCTATGCATAGATATATGTAGTACATATTATGTACGTATGTAGTATGAATGTATGATTGGACAAGTGAGTATGACCACGACGGCGATAAGGGTTATGTGTTGGCCCAACGGATATATAGCGTTAGACAGTACTTGAACGAACGGCAGCGCGAAGCATCAAAATTTAAGGAATTTCTTTTTATATGAATTTTATATGAATTTTATTTGAAAAATTTTTTTAGTAGAAGGAACTTCATTACTTCACTTGCTTCATAAGCGCTCATCAACCATCATCATAAATCATCATAATTATCGTAATTTATTAATCATCAATCATAAATTATCACTACCAGATATGAATATTGACTTTTATAATATTTTATTTTATTTTACTTTATTTTATTTAGTTATTAATTTTTTTATTTTATTTTAAATTATTTTAGTTTATTTTATTATTTTATTTTATTTTATTTTATGTAATTTTATTTTATTTTATTTTATTTTATTTTATTTTGTTTTCTTATGTTATTTTACTTTATTTTACTTATTTTATTTTTTTTTTTATTTTTTAATTTTATTTCATTTTTTAAAATTATTAATAAATTTTTTTTTAATTTGATTTAATTTAATATTATTTTATTTTATTTTAAGTTACTTTGCTGTATCTTCTTTTATTTGCTTTTTTGTACGTGGAAAGCATATATGTATGTACTTAAATCTGTTCTTCTTTTTTTGTAAATTTAAATTTGATATGATCTTAGTATTATTGATTATCTACCCAATTTAGAATCATATCAAGCCTAGAAAAACAGCTGATAAGTATTTCACTCACACAAAAACGCCCACGATTATCAAATTTTCATTCATTACTGATTCCATTGCTGGTGTTGTTGTTGCTGGTTACTCTTAGCTTTTTCAACAAAAACTGCTTGCGTTCGCAAGAATGTAATTAAGCATGAAATCAATTGTATGTACATTTATTGGTAGTTTTTGCTTTATAAAAGACATTTTATCTTGAAAAAAAAAAAAGATAAGCAAAGCTTAAGAGCTTCCATACCAAATAACTAAAAAGCTGCCAAGCCGCATCGATTTTTCACTACTCTACTGGCCATCACACGAATGCACACAAACGCAAAGAAGAAGAAGAAGCAAACAAAATTAGCAGACACAAATACAAACAGACAGACAAGGAGAAAATTAGCGGAAAGACAAAACTAACAACAACAAAAGCTCACTTTAACGCTTGATAGGAATACTTAAAACAACAACAACAACAACAGCAACAACAACAACAACAATAAAGCTCACAATAAACAAAAGAAAGAAAATAAAAATGCCTGCCTGCTCAAGTTACACAAAAACAAGTTTTCATGCAACAGTTTGATAGAGCACAAAACCCAATGAGTGGCAGTAGAGAACCACGCAAAGAGAGCGTGATATTGAGAGCAGCAAAATAGCTTTGTAAACCGCAAAATTCGTGGTGAAATTTGCTTCCATTACAAGTGCATATGTATCTATTTACCTAAGTTTGGCATTACATTTCAATTGAATATTTTCTTGCTCTCTCACTCACTCTCTTGCTTCCCCTCTACGCCCCCTCCTTGCCAATAACTGTTTACATCAGTGATGCACACCGCCGACTGCGCTACTTACACAAGCGCAACATATTTTTGCATTAGTGTGCGCGTATAAGCAGATGTCGCATACCTATTGCTCAGAAAAAAGAAAAAAATTCTTTGCGCGATCGATGTACACAACATGAAATTCAAGCGGAGACTAATTGGTTGTAGGCGTCGCAATTGCACACACGACTCGTATGTGTAGCCGAGCAGCTCCGTTTTGCTCCGTATTGCTCTTTCGTTCAACACTGGTTTACATACATGGCTCAGTGTCAATGGCAGCCTGTTGCCTGTTGTCTGTCGCCCTCTGCCACCTTCCTTTCGTCTGCCTTTTCCTATGTTGCCTGACCAACACCGACTGCAAAGTAGCTGAGCCATCAACTTGCATTTGATTTGTTCCTTTCTGCAAGTGCTCTCTTGTGTACGAATAGCATGTTACTATGCTACCTATTATCGACGCACGTCATCGATTCACTGCCAAAAATTTCCATGCCCATACAATTTCCATGGGAGTAACCGAAATTGAACGGCGTGCGTATTAAGCAAACTCCAGTCCCAATTTCGTTTTGCGTGTTTGCAAAAAAAATTTACACTTGCTTTTGATATCATTTGTGTTAGGTACATATTCCACAAAATAACAAGATTTTCTGGGATTTTCTAAATTTTTCTATTTCTTTACGCACGCAAGTCAATTTCGGTTCAACGCATATGGAAAATTTGCGTGCGTGCGTTAATTGGTGGCTTGCGTTGTTATTAGGTAGCAGTGTTAACCACAAGTGTATATGTATGTGTGTATGGGAAGCCGCTGATAACGCTACACACCTATCACTACATATTGCCCTTAAGCGTGGGCTTTTCCATTGTGTTCTTTTAAGCATAAAAACAAAATTAACTGTTGCTGTTGCTCTTGAAATTTGTTTCTTTTATCTGACGATTCCGCTTCGAATGCTCATAAATTTGTTTTTCTTTGCAAAGCACAATCTACAAGAAACATCCCATCAAAAAACTCGATGACCGTGGAATTAAGAGGGTAATCCAGAAAAACCCTGGCAATCGCTTCCACATTCGTTGACAGAATGCCTGACATTAGCATGGGCTTGTCATTGGAGGGAAGGACTTGCCCACTGCATTACCGCCGAACGAATAAATCACGCAATACCGCAAGGATTCTAGCGAATCAAATAAAGAATACCTTACAGGGAAGCAAAGAAAGAAGGCGAAAAATGTAAGGCATGATGGAAATTTCCACTGAAAATTACGGTATTTATTCCAGTTCATTTTTCGCGCTCCATTCTACATTTCATTACGTGGAATTGGAAATGGAAGCTCATTCCACTCTGCATTACTGGCAATGCGTGAAAGAAGTGATTAACTCGTCAGATGTTCCATGGCAAGGCCTTCTGTCATGCCTGACAGGTAATAGCGATGACCTAGAGCTGCCAAACTATCGACGATACTATCGATAGTATCGATAGTCTAGTCACTTTAAATAACTATCGATAGTTTTACTACTATCGCGACTATCGTATATACTCTTTCCCAGCGCATTTGACATTTACCCATTTCCACATTAATTCTCAAAGCACAATTTTTTATTGAGAACACATTGCCGTATAAGAAACCAAAAATTTCCGAAGTGTTGAATCAAATACAGAGAGCAAAAAAACCGATGTAATCCTGAAGAAGAGCCAGTACTTGGAGCAAGTTAACTCTGCACCAAACACAAACCCACCTGCAAACAATTTTTTTTTGTATCACGGCATCATCTGTACTCGCTGGTTATAATAGCCGTAACGCAACGGATGCAGCTGTGACTTTAATATCTATTGTATGTGAAAGGCATGTGATTGATTACAATGAACGGTAGAAAGCGGCGAGAACCGTAAGCATCTGTTGATTTTAGATTTCTTCCGTATTCTTACGGCAATTTGACAGTTCTCTTTGCTGTGACAAAACAGAATACCGTTAGCAAAAATTTTTTTAAACATTTTATAAAATAAATATGAGCGAATTCGAGGAAAGACTTAATAACGGCGTGTGTCGTCATGAAATCACCAACAAATTGAAAGTTTCCTTGTTGGGGTAAGTGGAAAGTTTCCTGTTTTAAATTGGTAAACAAAGTACAATATTTACAGCTGTGGCAAATGTCAAAGACGGCAGTTAACGCACTATTATAACTGCCTTATGTTTGTCACCGTTCTCTATCGGTACGGCTTCCGTCCCGTTCCGCTATTATAACCAGCGCAGTAGAGTCTGAACGCATGTTCAGTAAAGCTGGTTTAATTGTAAGTGATAGGCGGTCGAGTTTAAAACCAAAAAAAGTCGATGTGTTATTATTCTTACAAAAAAATTTTTATGAATTGGAAAATCAGTTGGTATTTTTAAAAGTAAGGCAGCGAAAAATAAATGGATTTGAAAAAAACATATAAAATGGGTCGATACTATCGATAGTATCGATAGTCACCCTTAGGACTATCGTAAAACATCGATGGTCGTGACTATCGATAGTTTGACAGCTCTACGATGACCAGATTTTTGCTGGGATGTATGTATGTATGTGTGGTATGTACTTTTGTTTGTAAGAGTAAGGCTTTGTTCTTGATGGTTTATAATTATTAATTTACTAATACATTAACTAGTACTTCAAACTTAATCTTAATTAAGGCATTGAGTATCCTGCATATTCCATTCATTATGCTTAGAAAGAAAAATATTGCCATACATACATATATCTCAAACGCATAAATACATATGTATGCACTTCATAAAGACAAGGTTTCATTCTCACTAAGTATTTTCTTCCATATAAAAATACAAAACTGTTTGCAAATGTTATATGAAAGTAAAAACACCCTTCAACAGAAAAACCAACAAAAAAAAACATTACGTATACGCCCAGTACACCACTTTTATATGCACATGTTTGCATATAAGAACACCAAAGCAAATATTGTTTTTCAATTAGCATAAATTTTACATATTTTTTCCACATGAATGTTACCCATTAAACTCAACGGCGTTGTCAACTTAAATAAAATTTTATAGCCTTTTATGAAGATTTCGCTCGCTGGCTGGCTTTACTTGCCACCTAGTGACTGCTGCTGGTGCTGCTCTACACATACCTACATACATATGTAGAAATTTCCTTCATACGCCATTGTCACACATGCAGTCGTATGTACATACTTATACATACGAGTATAAACATATAAGCATATGTATGTACATATGTGTATGTTTTATATATGTATGAAGCCATCATAACCATAAACACTTCATGTGTTCAACCCCAGCTTAGCAACAAGTTGTTCATGCGGCTTACTCTATCTGTTTTTCGTTTTTTTCTTTTTTGTTTTGCAGTCATTTTGTAAGCATTTTGTTTTTTTATTTTTGCTTTCATCTTAAACTTTACTAAATCCTTTATATTTATGTATTTGTTTAAGCCACTTTTATTGTATGCCTACGATTTTGTATTTGCACGCATGCCGCTACATGTACATACATACAACGCGTTTCGTGTTTGTTTTTCATTTCAATATTATTCCAGTTGTTGTGGTAGCTGTTGTTGTTGTTGTGATTTAGTTATGTACATACATATCCTTTGCATCGCTGTATTCTCCACCACTTAATCCAAGTTATTTATTTGATTTAATGCCAGTTTAGTAATCCGCTGGGCTGTGCTGTCTGTCTTCGAAGTAAAATTTGTACTTATTTAACTCAACATATGGATGCATTTATTATGCGTATGTATGTACATACATATCGCCGTTTAAACTTCAGAAACGCCTGAGTGAGACTATCATAACCGCCTAACCGACATTTGTGCAAAAATTAAAATTGAATTCCATTAAGATGTAACGCGATTTGTAAGGAAATTTTTATTGGAATGTTATTTTCGAAACAGTTCATAAACTTTTGTTATTAGATTTTTTAATTTTTAATTATAATACTCGTACTTCAGTTTATGCAAATTTATGTTAGAAGAATTACGTCTCATTCATGTATGTATATTTTCATGCCATGGCCCTGTCCCATAACTCTCTGTCACACTCTTCGCTTGATATCTTGTATCCAATTACACTATGTAACAGCACTTTTGTGGCGGAATAATTTCCAGATAGAACGAAGCACCACTATCCATATGGTAAAACCCGCCAAACCGATATACTCCCTGAGGTAAATCTTTTTTATTTCCATTTTAAAATTTGCGAAATTTCGTCTGAGTTATTTTTAAATAAAGGAAAAATGTGTTAAAATACATATCGTATAGAAATAGTATGTTGTTAGGAAACATATAGTAAAAATTCACGAGCTTTAATTTCGTGGAATATGTTGGAACACTCTAACACCACCACAAAGAGGTCGTTTTGTCCCCTTTTTTAAAAAGTCTGAAAATATAGTATTTTGAAGGTCCCTAGAGGGCTGAAATATTATAGAAAATCATTTGCCATAAAATTTTACTAGGGTCCCCTCAGACAAAATTTTTGTAAAAGAACCTAAAGGACCACAGGAAATAATAACACTGCTCTACAGCCAAAAAATACTCTGAACGCAACCATCCTTTCTATATGTAAAATCGGTCGCTGATTCCGAAAATCGGGTTCATTTTTAATTCTATGGGAAGGTTTTTGAGATATCGGCAATTTACCGTTATTTGGCCAATGCGTCCACTTAATCCTGTATATCTCTTTAACACAGTGAGTTATATTCCTTAGGGTGACACCAAACGAAAGAAAATTAAATTTCCTTTTCATGGCTCCTATAACATTTTTCTCTAACTCTTATAGTTTCTGAAATATTGACGATTAAATTTTAATTTTTTCGATTTTTTACGATTTTTTGAAGAAAAAATTGACTTTGTCAGGCAATATCTTTAAAACCAATACTTTTACCTTCGGTTTTACTCCTTTTCATGAAGCTCTATTCTATTACCAAAAAAATAAGCTATCAACGATGAAAATCCATTGTAAAATGGAAAAGTTATAGGCGATCAAGTAAATACAGCCAGGTCGCGCAATGCCTCTGCACGCGTACATTCTATGCATATTGTACCAATACCTACACATCTGCAGTAGCAGCACATTGGCAGCGCAGTAGATACAAGCCCATTTACGGGTATAACATGTATAAAATATACCCGTGTAGAGGCATTGTGCGACTTGGCTGTATTTACTTGATCGCCTATAACTTTTCCATTTTACTATGGATTTTCTTCGTTGATAGCTTATTTTTTTGCTAATGGAATGGAGCTTCACGTAAAAGATTAAAACCGAAGGTGAAGACATTGGTTTTAAAGATATTGTCTGACAAAGTCAATTTTTTCTTCAAAAAATCGTAAAAAATCGAAAAAATTAAAATTTAATCGTCAATATTTCAGAAACTATAAGAGTTAGAGAAAAATGTTATAGGAGCCATGAAAAGGAAATTTAATTTTCTTGCGTTTGGTGTCACCCTAAGGAATATAACTCACTGTGTTAAAGAGTTATACTGGATTAAGTGTACCCATTGGCAAAATAACGGTAAATTTCCGATATCTCAAAAACCTTCCCATAGAATTAAAAATGAACCCGATTTTCGGAATCAGCGACCGATTTTACATATAGATAGGATAGTCACGTCCAAAGTACAGACAAAAAATTTCATTTTGTGATCCAGTGTAATCAAAAATTACGCTATGAAATATGCAACAAATTTTATATATATGTAGACTCAGTATACATGTATACGTATGTGAACAATACATACATAGGAACAAAGAAAGCATTTTTTTTTGCATATTCCGAGAATTTGTGTTTTTGGCATTCTGTGATCTTTTATACCGGGGACAGACATCTGGTATTTGCATTTTGGTAAATTTATTGTGGTATTTAAAATACTACCACAATGACAGACAGTAACTTGTTATTTCAGTTCTGATAAAGGAAGTAAACAACATAAAAATGGAAAACATTTCCGAAGTAAATCGTTACTTTCTTCAATGATTTTTATAATTTTTATCTCATTTTTACGCAAATATTTTTCTGCCGTTTGGCTGTCTCTTTCGGCGAGCTCCAAACCTTTTTTGGTTTTGCAGCTGTTGATATTGTTGGTATTTCTGCAGCTGATCTTGTTGATGTTGATCCAGCTGGGAACGTTGAAATTGTCATCGATGAACTGGGTGATGCTGCTCGGCCTGAAGCTCTTTGTCGGACAGCACAATCTTGTGCCGCTTTTGCAGTTCTGCGCACATATTTTGATAAATATGGCCGTTCTTATGCACACCTCTCAGTTTTTAAATGTTCTCACGCCACATATCTTTGATTAAATGGGTTTCATCACTTTTATGTACATACATATACACGTTTATTTTGTCCATTTGTAAGTAATTTGTTTGCTTTTTTAATTTTTAATTTTTTTTTTTTTTGATATTCCGAATAAACGTTTTTGGTTTTTTGACTGACATTTGTCACATTTAGGTATGTTCAGTGGGAAATGCCAATTCACAATGAGAATACCACAAAATTGCAACCTACGCACGGTAGGCAGGAAGCGACGATAGGTTGCATGAAAATGTCGAGAAAAAAGGAAAGTGGGGTTGTGTTATGTGATGTTTATAGATGAAACATCCGTTGAAATTAAAATCCGAGCTGCTCCTTTTTCAAGGATATCCACATTTTTTGTTTTTTTTGAAAGGATCAAATATTGAGGAAATCGAAAATTCGCCACCGTCCAAATTTTTCCGATTTCAATACATTATTTGGTCGCTAAGGGATACAAAAAAAGGTATTAAAAAGAAAAAAGGACACCTGTAGTGGAAAAATCCAATGTGAACAGGACCTAAAGGATAACCACTGAAATATAAAATAACACAAAAAGTACCCACTTTAATTTGCGTATAACTACTAAAATATTAACTCTACGCGAAAACTCCTTATTATATTTTTCATTCAGAATAAATAAAGAAATATTTCTTTAATATACAATTTTGATGTACCTGCAGTGCTTAATGTACTTTGGTGCATCTAAAGTGAAAATTTCAAAAAAAGTACGTTTTTTTTATGGTGCTATTTTAAGTTCAAATATTTTTCTGGTTTATGTAAATATTTTAATCTAATGATCCAATTCTCATTCTTACATATCTATACGTTAATATTAAAAAGAATTAGAGTTGAAATACGTGCTAGCTGTGCACGGTGGGCGGTATGCAACAATAGGTTGCATGAAAATATCCAAACAACGATCGCCGGCTAAAAACTTACGTAAAATGATATTCTGTTATACTTCATAAACACACAGCAAGCGTGAATAACATCTCCAACATTTTTTTTAAACGAAAATTAGTACCAGCACACAGCTAGGCACATATTCGTTGGGCCTTCGTTTTTTCGATACTTCCATGCAACCTATTGTTGCTTCCCGCCCACCGTGCACAGCTAGCGCGTATCTCAGCTCTAACTTTTTTTGATTATTAACGTATATATATGTATGAATGGGAATTGGAACATTAGATTAAAATATTTACATAAACCAGAAAAATATTTGAACTTAAAATAGCACCATAAAAAAAACGTACTTTTTTTGAAATTTTCACTTTAGACGCACCAAAGTACATTAAGCACTGCAGGTACATCAAAATTGTATATTAAAGAAATATTTCTTTATTTATTCTGAATGAAAAATATAATAAGGAGTTTTCACGTAGAGTTAATATTTTAGTAGTTATACGCAAATTAAAGTGGGTACTTTTTGTGTTATTTTATATTTCAGTGGTTATCCTTTAGGTCCTGTTCACATTGGATTTTTCCACTATAGGTGTCCTTTTTTCTTTTTAATACCTTTTTTTGTATCCCTTAGCGACCAAATAATGTATTGAAATCGGAAAAATTTGGACGGTGGCGAATTTTCGATTTCCTCAATATTTGATCCTTTCAAAAAAAACAAAAAATGTGGATATCCTTGAAAAAGGAGCAGCTCGGATTTTAATTTCAACGGATGTTTCATCTATAAACATCACATAACACAACCCCACTTTCCTTTTTTCTCGACATTTTCATGCAACCTATCGTCGCTTCCTGCCTACCGTGTACGGAAAGTTGGATTTTTTACTACAAAAATACTAATATGCTCGTGTAGTATTTTGAAGAATATTATAATATTTGGTGACAGATATATGGTATTATGAAATTGCTACGAAAAAATACCAGATGTCTGTCCCCGGTATTAGGTTATTTATACAAACTAGAGTGCTGCCTACTGGCGAAACTCGACAGTTTTTCTAGATGTTTTCTTATAACATAGGTGCAACTAGTGGCCGCTGTGGTGCAGTGGGTAGAGTGCTCGCCTGCTATGCCAGAGGTCTCGGGTTCAAACCACGGTCCGAGCCAAACAAATTTTTCTAATTAGTAAAAATCCAATTATTGGGTTTTTTAAGAGCAGCGGTCACCTCTCGGCAGTGGGCGGCATACCCTCCGAGAGTATTTCTGCCATGAAAAAGCTTCTCACAAAAAATGCATCCGCCGTTCGGAGCCGGCATAAAACTGTAGGTCCACCCAATTAGTAGGAAAAACAAAAAGGAGCACACCTCGAATTGGGAGAGAAGCTCGGCCATAAAACTCGTCAGAGTTATAATAGCGCCATTGTATTATATTATTATAGGTGCAACTATAGTTTTTGTATAATTGTTTGTTGTTATTGCCACTGTTACTATTTTGTTGTTGTTGTTGTTGGTGTTATTGTCGTTACTCGCCTTCCAAATTCTCCTACCTACTTCTTTCTTTCTATTTCTGCTCTTTTCTTTCCTTAATTTCTTTCCTATTTATTCTTTCTTATCCTACTTATTCCTTGCCATTATGTTTTTGTTGTAGTAATTTTGCTACCTTTTTACGTTTCTACTTCTTTGAAACTACACACCACATCCAGCCAAACATGTTCAGAATTGCGTGGTAAGTTTGGTGAAAACGCACAAAGTCAGGTACATATGCTTGCGCATTGAGACAGCTCTGTTGTGTTCAAATGCATGCAACAACCACACGGGAATTTTCCAACAACGATTGTGGGCGCATTTTCCAACCAATTTTAATGAAAATTGGCGCAGTTCTATTTGAGAGCAATACCTTTCTAATGGTGTGCTTACTTTTAAAATCTGTTCAGTAGTTTCGACGGAGAAGAAGGAACAAAATTTATGTTAGCGTATTAATAATATAGATAGATATCTATTTCATATGAGAGAACCCCTAGTGAAACTAATTTTTTATAGGTATATAAACACTACATACAACATACATACATACATACGTATATATATTATCCTCCAAAAACAAAAAATGACATAACAATTGCTCTCTATCACCAGCCATCAACTAAAGCATGTCCCCTTGTTTTTTTGTTTGTGCCCAGAAAATCCATCTACGCCACAGCAAATGAAGCTGTTGATTGTCATTATATCTACACCTACATACATACATATGTAAGTATGGATGTACTTTGGTATATATGTATGTATGTAAGTATGTAAGCGCCTTGCCTATAATATCCACTTTCAAAATGGCAGACAGATGATAGTGGCGTGGCATCTTCATCATTCATTGTTTACTAACACAGCCACTCTATGTCACCGTTATTTGCCCATAAATGTGCGTACCCTGTAGGGAAAATCTCTAGTTCCGAACTAGGTCGCTCCTAGTGCATTTTTCGCAACTACTAGTGCGAGCTAAATCTCTTTTGCATGTTATCAACTGGCGAATTTAACACGGCGATGTCCTAGGCGGTGTCAATTGTCACCCTCTGCACTACATTTTCGATAGTTCCGAACTAGTACTAAATTCTACAGTTTTCACTAGTTCGTTTATTGGCACAATTTCGATAGTTCTGAACTAGCTACAAGTACCTACAAATTCTACAGTTTTACATCTGCCGCTTAAGTGCAGCCTTTGACACACTTCATGCAAGTGGCCCGCTGGCTAACGCGTGTGACAATCAACCTGGTGAGCGCGGGTTCGAATCCTGTCGGTGTCGAGGCGGATGAAATTTTTTTTTTATTTTTTTACTAATATTTTTTTTATTTATTTGTTTAATAAAAATTTACAAAAATATTTAAAAAGGAATAAAATAAAGAAAAATTGAAATAAGCCTGAGAGATCAGAAAAGCATAATTAGGGGAACATTTCATTTCATACAAGTTAAGATGCAAATATAAAACTGTTTATATAAAACGCTTCACTAAACATCTGAGAATTGCAGAAATATAGAAAGCCGACGGTAATTGAACGAACGAAAGATTTTCATAGAATTTTTATCACTTCGAAATTACATAGAAATCAAAGTGTGTCTTATAATGGTCACTCAATTCACTCCTCCTGAACTGGTGAGGGTCTAAATACAATTGATCTAGTCCACTTTTGACACCATTTCGCTAGTTCGGAACTAGAAATTTTGCTCACTAGTTATTAAGTTCCCTGCAGGGTATGTATGCATGTACATAATATTTGTGTGGGTTTATGCAACCACATATCTACATGTAAGTGAATCGTGTCTTATCTTGGCATTTTCAATGATGCGGCATAATCATATTTGTATTGCTTCATTTGCTGCTAAATGAATTTTTCTCTTGTATTTCTCAATTGTCATTCCAACCTGAAATGAATGCCGAGAGTGCTTAATGTTGAGTCCTACACATTCCTCTGCATACATTCCATACGCCATTACATTTATTAATTGTTGTTGAATATGATGTAAGTGATGTCGATAATTAATTCGTTCATTAAAATGAGTGATGAGAAAATTGTAGCTCATAAGTGGTTTAGAATGGGCGAGAAAGACTTTTTTTAATGCAACAAAAACCATGACAAATTCAAGTCAATTCATGGAAACTTTGGAAAATTTTGCGTTTCCGAGGAGAAAGTTTTTTACTTTAAACATTCAATTAACTTACTTGTAAAGAACTATTCCAGAAATGCTGTCGAAGTTATGCTGCGAATATTTTGTAACTTATATGTCGCCCTGTTATTGCGAAAAAAATTTCTGGTTAACCCTGTGTTGTGCAACCGTGTTATTGCGTGGTTGGTGTCTCTGCTAAAAAGAATATCGCATGCGATAAATTTGTTAACAAAAAGGGCGTTGAAGCAATTAAGGATTTCAGCAAATATTTTCCACAGTACTTAATTAAAAAACAATTTTATTATTTTGTAATATTTTTTATTCGTTATTTATTTGTTGTATTTTCATAATTACGAGTTTAATTTGTGATATTTTAATTAAACACATATGTAAGTATACTAAATGATTTAGTTTTCGCTTATTTCATAGCTATGCGTGGATGTATGTATATAATTTTACTTACTTTTATATATGTATGTATGTATGTATAACGCAATTTTAGTTAGTAATATTTTTTTATTTATTTAAGGCGACCAACGGCTTAGTGTGGTTTTTGATTTTTTTTATTGATGCATAATCTTTTTATTTTTCGATACATATTTGTATTTAATTTAATAGTTTCATACTACAATATATAATTTTGTGTGTTTAGTGTGTGACGAAGTCAGAATTGCAGTTTGGGCGGATGGTGGAACACTTGCAGAATTTTTTTTTCATTATTTTCCTTAACAATTGGTAAAAAGTGTATGCTTGAAGTTTTATCAATAGCTTTGTGCATACTTTCAGGCTATGATTTTTTCTTTTAATTTGCTTGATAAAATAAACTTGAAGCTTCATAAAATATACTAAAATAAAATAAAAATGATTTTATATTTAAAAAAAAAAAAAAAAAAAAAATTAGTTACAAAAAGCCTCTTCGGACATTTTTATTATTACTACCAGAGAATGCAGAAAAAATGTTGCTCTGCGCCTAAAAGTTACCGCAATTTACTTTTAGTTTTATGAGCACATTTTAATTTTGCTTTTATTTTTGTTTTTCCAAAAACATTCAGCCTGCCTCTTTATGTACTCAAAAGGCTCGAGGAAAACAAATCGTTGTCAAGTAGACGTTACAGTCTTTAGAAATGGAGAATGCCGAGTAAATGTTGCTAATTATATATCCCAAAGTCATTCCCAATGTATCTAATCAATAGGGTCTAAGTACGGGATCAAACTGAAATTATAGGACTGCCACCAAGGCTATACTCCTCAAAACTTTGTTACAATAACAACAACAACATAAACTTCAAGTGAGAGGTGTGTATGAACAAGTAAGCACACCTCACACTGAAAAACTTCTATTCAGTGTATGGATACACGCGCTTTCGCCTAAAAGTATGCAATTTTTACATACATCCAGGTGAAGCTAGTGAAAGCGTATTAAAAGAAACGGTAAAAGACTTGATGCAGAGCTCAAATGAAGTACGCAAAGTGATTGTGATCCAAGTACCCCGTTCGCACGACAGTCGGACTAGTGTCGGAAGGGCGTAGGGTATGTTCAGAAACGCAGCATGAAACGCAACAGCGGCAGTAATTATTTTTTTGATGATTGTGATGAGCTACGCTTCATGCAAAATTTCAGTTTATGAACGCTCTGCTTGTACTACAAAAGCAGGTTGCGCTCAAACAGAGTTTCTGAACAAAGCCGTAGTACCTGAGCGCACCGGATATACCCGGCAAAGGACTCTTACTTCCGCTACACTGGCTACAACAACAACAAAAACATTGTGATCCAAAAAATGACCACCCAGCATGAACGAGTGCGTATGGGTGTATATGCCTGCATAAAATTTTTATTACAAAATTAGCACTTGTCTTCTTACAATTTGCAACTATTTTTGGTGTAAACAATTGAAACAATAATGAATAACAAAGTAACAGCGACTCAAGTGAAAGAAAAAACACTTCACTATTTTTCTTTTGTTTTTACTTTTTTGCATTTAATAAATTATTTGCCAATTCGTTGCTGCTTTGAAATTTTAAGTTTTAGCGGTTTTTATTTTTATTTTTGTTTTTGTTTTTGTTTTTTTACTTATATCAACATTCTACGTACGACGAGTGTTTGTATGTATGTATATGTTTTGTATGCAATTCTAATCAATTTAGTTAGCTTTAGCACAATAATTTAATTAATTAATAATTTTGTGTGTTTGGTTTATTTCCTTTTCTTTGTTAATTTATGATACTGACAATGGTAAGTGTTAATATTTAGCATGTTCAATTTTACAATGAATCAATATAGATTATATGTATGTGCATACAAAGTTCGTTGTTATGAAACTAACGCAATGCGCGTTTGTGTCGTTTATCAATTAAATACTTAAACCGTAGGCCCGAAACGTAGCAGCAAATGTTTGCAACAAAAGCGACTTAAAACCAAATAAAAAAAACATAAACAATTATTTGATTTTTTGTTTGCATAATTAAATTTATTATTTAGCATATTTGCATTTTTCGTTTATACATTACATACAAGTGTATTGAATTTGATTATCCATATGTGCATAGTTATAAATTTATTTATATATTTTTTAGTTAATAATTTTTGTTCGAAAATTTAAATTTTTTGACTGCTGTTTTTAATTGTTTTTTTTTTTTTTTTAATATTTAATGTTGTGTGTTTGTGTGTAGTTGTGATGCCAAGTGTTTGAAACAGTCTTTTAAATATTTTTAAGCCTTGCCTCTTATGCCGCTGATTGATTACTATTATTATTTTATTATTTTTTTTTTTTTTTGAAGAGGTTCGCTTAACATTTTATTTTAGTTTCTCCGTGAGTCTTATTTACATTTTCTTCAAAAAAGTGTTTAAGGTAACAAAAAAAAAAAAAAAAAACAAAGAAAAAACAATTACAGCGAAGAGATATAATATGGAATTGAACAACAAAAAAGAAATAACAAAAATGCTTTGAGAACAACAATTTAATGCAAATACCAAAGCTCATTTACTCAACCATTTTTTTTTTGTAAAAATTCAAAAATTAAATTAAAAAAAAAACTTATTTTTAATAATTTTAATTTAAAGTAAGCATAACACGAAAACCATAACTTTGTCACAAACAAAAAAAAAAAAAAAAAAAAAACAATGCGAAAATGCATGAAACTGAGGCAAAATCAACAAATAATGAACAATAAAAAAAAATGAATTGCTCTTCACTTTGTTTTAGAATTTCATTAGCGAAATTTTTTAAGCTAAGCCAACAGTTAATTTTTGCACGTTTATATAGTATGTATATGTATATAATCATCAGCGGCTTAGATCGGCTACATTTAATTATGCATGTGCTACCGTTATCGTCTAGTGTTGTCTACTGCTTGACTGGCATATAAAGCTGCCTTTTCTAATATTTTATTTTTATTTCTAGCTGCACTATTATATTTTGTTATGTTTTGAAAATTGTTTGGCATATTTATAGGCTGATTTTTGTTTTGTTTTGTTTTTCCTTAGGCATTCCTTAAGTGCATATAAACTCTATATGTTTTTAGCTGCGCTGGTTAACAATAATTTCATTGCATATATGTATGTACATACTAATAGTAAACAGTCAGAGTTGCATACATACATGTAAGGATTTATATAGTTTTTAATTAGCGTTATTAGCGCATTACATTATTTAATTAAATTTACTTTTCAATTATACATACATACACATTTACGCGTTGTATTTATTTTAACATTTAGTTATACATACCTATATTATTATCGTATTACTATAACTATGCATTAACGGCTAAAATGCGGCGCCAAGTCCTTTATTACTACACATATTTGGATAAACAAATATTTAGACTCGTTAACATTAAGTTTTATTTTATTTTTGATTTAATATTTAATATTTGTTTTATTTTTATTTTTATTTTTGTTTTTATTTTTATATTTATTTTCGTCTTTGTTTTTATTTTTATATTTCTTTTTTGTTTCTTCTTCTTCTTCATTTAATTTTATTCACGCGACATTTCATCAACTCACTTTTCAGGCAATAATTTACGTAAATTACAATATGTAAAGCATTTGTCGTTCATTTAAATTTAACTGTAAATTAAACTATGTATACATACATATGTGCAATACAAACTAAATTTATTTAATACATACATATATATAAATTAATATTAAGCATTTTTATACAACATCGTAACTTTTCAAATCATTTTCACTTTCTCATTTTGTTTACATGTTGCAACCCACCAACAACAGTCATGCGCGGCACGGAATGGTTGCATGACAGTATGCAACAGCACTAGATTCATACATATATGACAAAGCAGCTCTTGATTGTAATTGGATTTTTAGTACAAATAAATTTATGGAGAAATTTTGAAGCATTGTTATGGAACAACTTAACGAAACGAGATACTGAAGATGGCACATCGCCGAAACCGGTTTATAACAAAGTCAAACTTGACAAGGAATGACGGAGATTCGTTGCACAATACATCGCAGTCCTATCCTGTCGGAACAAACAACAAAAAAGGAACAATTGCAGGCTTCAAACAGCTTTTTTAAGTAAATGTTTTCTTTAATTTGTTTTAACTATTAAAAAACCAGTACAGCGAGAGCTTTTCATTGGAGTGTCTATGCGCTTACCAACTGTTTAAACTTTTAACGTTTGCGCTAAATTTGGCGCGATATTTTCTTGAAAATACATACTATGGTGATATTTAAGCATACAAATCGCCTTTTAAACTTCATAACCGCCTATGTGAGACTTCCATAACCGCCTAAGCGACCTTTGTGCCAAAAATTAAAATTGAATTCCTCAACTCTTTGACAGCAGGGCTGTAAAGCACATTAGAAGGAGATATAGAGCTTGCAGAGCTTCCCAAAGACCAAATTTATGATATGGATCGATAGAGCTGGGCGCCAGGAGTTAAAGTTTGTCACATCTTAATTTTGGCATAGGCGGTTATGAAAGTTTCACTGAGCCTTTATGAAGTTTAAATGACGAAATACGCGCCTGATATATGAATCTAGTATTTTAGCATGTCATGCACTCCGACCTCTACTTACATACATTTTGAACCACATAAACAATTGTTTCTTTTCTCTTTTTTTTTTGTGTTTATTTTTTTTTTTTTGCTTTTTGTTTAACTTAAAGACTAATTACATACTTAAAAAGTAATTGTAAATAATGATGCTTGAAAACACAACGAAAACTTTTACTTGCTTGCTTTTTTTTTGTAATTTTGACATTTTTTTTTTTTGAAAACAATAATGCATACGTTTTGAATTCAGCGAGTGTTACGCAATGCCGTTTTTGAATGACCAAAACAACAAAAGCAACGTGCGCTTAAAACACTAAATGTTCGTTAATTTACTTTTTGAAAATGAATGTGTGTGAGTTTGGTTGCGTTTTACATTATAAACACTAATATACATACATACAGAACTTATGTAATACAAAAATTTATTTTAATTTATTTTACTAATTTTATGAATAAATTTAGCATGAATTTAAGGAAGTGCTTTTTTTTTTTTTATTTTAACGCTCAACCAACATCGTTCGCTCCTTCATTTATCGTGCGCAACTGGATTTTGCGGCATTTGTTTTTGTTTTGCTTTTTTATAGTAGTAACGTCTTTTTCCTGCTTCCATTTACAATTTTCATTTAATATTTAATAATTTCGCTTATTTTTTCTTTAAGGAAAATAATTACGCGCTTACTAATTTATTAAAGTTTAAAGTAATAGATCCTTTTTCTTTTTGTTTTTGTATATTTAATTTTTACTTTTGTTGTAGTAGCATTAGCGGCAGCAACAAGCTTTCTTCAAGGCATATTCTTTTATACTTCCTTCCGGCAATTTACTCGTGGTCGTTGATTCGTTTGTTGTGCACAGCACCTCCTCCTCCTGCTCCTCCACCGCCAACCACTGCATTTCCATTTCCATTCCCATTTCCATTTTTCCCCTTCAGTTAAGGCGTTTTCAATAGTAAAATATCTTTTTTTCGTGTTCGACTTGTCGTTTTGGTTCGTTGATAGAAATAGTTGCGACCGAAGTTCTTTTGTAATTTGTATGATTTACCCGCTAGGAACTCTGTTAGCGCATCTACATAGCCTCGTGCAATGTCCTCAGACAGGTGTATGGATATCACCTCGATTTGTACCCGTTCGAAGGGTAGTGTTTGGAGGATCTGTAAGAAGAAAAGAAAACACACATTACAACATAAGCAAACAAGAAAAGGAAACGCCGAAATGTGCTTCATGCACTCACCTCCAACTCGTGTCCGTGTACGCCCAAACTCAACAAATCGTATTCAACACGATTACACGCCAACATCAACGAATACAATGGAAAGCATTTGACGCGCGAATTGAACCACGAAGTCTCCTCGTCCAGCAGGCTATTGATGCGCACCTCAGACTCTTCATTGTGTATGGTAACCTAAACAAAACAAGAACAAAAACAAAAACAAAATCAATTTCAATCAAAAATTTAATTAACAACTCATTCACTCACAGCACTCACCTCTTTCGGATACGGATTGGGCGAGACGCACGCGTGCACCACCTGCAAGCCCGGTCGTTGCGCGTTCTGCTTGCGCAGCGTAAAGAAACGTCGCGGCTCCGGTTCCACTATCAGTCCCGCCCAATTCAGCGTGGACGCCAGCCAAGGCGCCGTCATTAGATGGCCCATGGCGCCGGGCAGCGATTGTATGACGTTGCCACGCTCCTTGCCACCCAACAAATCCGCGACGTAATGCGCCATTTCGGGCGTAAGGCCGCCTTCGTAATGTGTGCTGTAATTGAAATTCGTCGACGCCGCTGCCGCTGCCGATGATGCGGACGTGAACGTGGCTGATGATGTTGGATCTAGTTGGTCCAGTGGCGCATTTTTGAGAAAGTGCATCGGGTATTTGCGCATATGGATTTCGCGCAGGAATGCTATGAGTGTTGGATCATCTTGTGCCACGCCAAAGAATTCGTAATCGCGCGACATATTCAGCCGAAATTGTTTATGCCGAATTTCTGTAAGGAATAAAAAAGAAATGTAAAAGTATTAGTGATTTATGTACTTTTAAATTGCGGAAGAGCAGTTGAGTAATAAGAAGATTTTTAGGACTATTCTGGCAAAAAAAAATCCTCTCGAAAGATAGTTGTCTGTTATAGTAGGACGAGCAAATGCTGATAGAAAAATGGACAGAGCGTTGGTAAGCTGGTTTATGTTGCCGTATGTCAGCGTAAAATTTGAATCGAATTAAGTGTTGCGCTAATCCGGTTTACCGCTGCCTTCTGTCAAGCTATTAGAAAGCAATCTGAGCGAAGGTCTTCCCACTGGAGTAGAGATAATAAAGAACCGAACCAACCCGGCTCATTCTCGGGTCTTGGTCGACACAGCAGAAACAAAACAAAGAGCTCAGTTGGTGACTACGATCTCTTGGTTCTAAATGGCATAAAAAGAATTGATTTCCTAGAAATCAAACTCATTTCGAAAAGTATTTAACCCATTTTAAATGCATTAAGTCTTTATTAGCTAATCATTACTATTTACCCAAATAATTTAATGTCGCGTGTGCTTAAAATAAAACAAGTAAAAGCGCGGCTGTCTTCGGCCGTACCGAAGACTTCATACCTTTCATGAGTGGGGAAATGTAAAGTTACCTATGTATGTACATAGCCGGATTAAGTTTAATTTATAATTTTAATTCTGTGGGTTCATTTATGGAAAGATTTATTAGAAAAAATGGTGTCTTGGCTATTTAAATGGAGGAGTTATACACCAAAATGTAAATATCTGAACAATCGGTTGTATGGGAGCTATATGTTATAGTGGTCCGATCTTAACAATTTTCGGTAATCCCGTTTGGGCCCATATGTGTACAAATACTTCAAAATTTCACACCGTTAGCTGTTAAAATGGAGGAGTTATACACCAAAATGTGTATATCTGAACAATCGGTTGTATGGGAGCTATATGTTATAGTGGTCCGATCTTGACAATTTTCGGTAATCCCGTTTGGGCCCATATGGGTACAAATACTTCAAAATTTCACACCGTTAGCTGTTAAAATGGAGGAGTTATACACCAAAATGTGTATATCTGAACAATCGGTTGTATGGGAGCTATATGTTATAGTGGTCCGATCTTGACAATTTTCGGTAATCCCGTTTGGGCCCATATGGGTACAAATACTTCAAAATTTCACGCCGTTAGCTGTTAAAATGGAGGAGTTATACACCAAAATGTCCATATCTGAACAATCGGTTGTAGGGGAGCTATATGTTATAGTGGTCCGATCTTGACAATTTTCGGTAATCCTGTTTGGGCCCATATGGGTACAAATACTTCAAAATTTCACGCCGTTAGCTGTTAAAATGGAGGAGATATACACCAAAATGTCCATATCTGAACAATCGGTTGTATGGGAGCTATATGTTATAGTGGTCCGATCTTAACAATTTTCGGTAATCCCGTTTGGGCCCATATGTGTACAAATACTTCAAAATTTCACACCGTTAGCTGTTAAAATGGAGGAGTTATACACCAAAATGTGCATATCTGAACAATCGGTTGTATGGGAGCTATATGTTATAGTGGTCCGATCTTGACAATTTTCGGTAATCCCGTTTGGGCCCATATGGGTACAAATACTTCAAAATTTCACGCCGTTAGCTGTTAAAGTGGAGGAGTTATACACCAAAATGTGTATATCTGTACAATCGGTTGTAGGGGAGCTATAGGTTATAGTGGTCCGATCTTAACAATTTTCTGCAATCTCGTTTGGGTCCACATGGGTACAAATACTTCAAAATTTCAGGCCGTTAGCTGTTAAAATGGAGGAGTTATACACCAAAATGTGTATATCTGAATAATCGGATGTTGTGGAACTATATGTTATAGTGGTCCGATCTTGACAATTTTCGGTAACCTTGTTTGGGCCAAAATGGGCACGTCTACTTCAAAGTTTCATGTCCTTAGCTGTATAAATGGGGAAGTTATGCACAAATTACATCCAAAAATTTCATGTATATCTGAATAATCGGTTGTTTTCTATATGTTATAGTGGTCCGATTCGGCCGGTTCCGACAAATGATCAGCTGCATATAACAACATACCTGTATTCCGAATTTCATTCAGATATCTCAAAAACTGAGGGACTAGTTTGCGTTCACACAGACGGACGGACAGACGGACAGACGGACATGGTTAATCGACTCAGCTCGTGATTCTGACCATATCGGTATATATTTTGGTGGGTCCCCCACGCTTCCTTCTGGTACTTTCGACAAAAATTTTTTGGCACTAAGTTATAATACCATTTCATTCTCATGAAAGGTATAATTAGCTAATCAGCAGAAAGTTATAGAAATCATTAGATTATATTAGGCTATTAAAAATAGGCAAGCACAAAGACATAAAGGGAACACTATAAAAATTGCACAAAATAAACTAAAACTAAAACAAAACTAAACAATAAAACATTAATATTTGCGCGAAATGTTTTAGTGCAAAATTCACATCTTTTGTTTTGTTTTTTTTTTTAACCTTTTCGGCATTGTATTATATCAAATTTGGCACTAAACGAACAGCTGGATTACTGAGAAAAGTAGTAAATATCTAGTTTATTTGACTTTCACATGCTATGCCCCCAAAAGCCCAAATGGCTGGCAAACAGCGCACAGCGCAAAGGTCCAAAGGCTGTAGTAAAACTTGGCAGGTATTTGCAGCCGGCAAAAATAAATGCGAAAAATATGTTAAAATACGAAAATAAAAATACTAATAAAAAAAATGTTAGGTAAGTAGCGCACATTTGAATAAATTACAAGCTGTCAAATTCGAAGGTGAAAGCGACACACCCCCGCGCGGCTGACGCTCAGAGGTAACCGCTACGCGAGGCCCATTACACCACCTAAAAGCTAAGCTAAAATAACACCACCGAACTGTGGAGAGGGTGAGCACGGAACACAGCTAACGGTTCAGAGTTAACGGTGCTTAGGTGGCAGTAAAAATGTGCATGTGCGTGTGTGTGTGTGTGTGTGCATAACAACAGCGCGAGGATATTAAAATGCGAAAGGATAAGCGGATTTTCTTTTAACGCAAACGCAAACCAAAGGAAATGTACTCGGAAATGGGCAAATTTAAAAAAAGAAAAAAAAAAAAAAAATTGTGTTAGTGACCAGTGAACAGCGCTCGGTTGGTGAGATGATCACATGGCATTTTTATTGCTTTGCTTGGTTTGTAATTAAGCGGTGCCTGCGGCAGATTTCACACCCATTTTTAGCTTTGGTGGTAACTATGTATGTATCCTTAAGGGATCGCTAGTCTTTGGTGGTAACTATGTATGTATCCTTAAGGGATCGCTAGTCTAACTGTAAACAAGGTAATATATACGTAACTGTAAAAGTGGCAAAATTGTGTGGCACGAACTTTCTTTTGGCACTATTTGCTTTTAATTTTACTGCAAAACATTTTGTATTTTCAGGGTGAATTTACGAAGGACTCCATTAATTACACTGTGCAACTGCACTTTTGGCGCCGCGATAATTTCCACACGGAATGAAATACCACACTATCGATTTGGAAAACATTTCCGGAATTTTTTTACTTTTTTTTGGACGCCGGTCGATGTCGCTAAAGTTCGTTTTTTCATATCTTCGGTATTTATAGCCCGATCTCTAAATTTACTACACCAATGTCTTTGGCCTGAGAGAAAAACGCGAAATCAAATTGATCACGTCATGATCGACGGCAGACACAGCTCCAGCATCCTAGATGTGCGCACAATCCGTGGTCCCAATGTCGACTCCGACCACTATCTTGTAGCAGCCAAGGTACGCACCCGCCTCTGTGCAGCAAAGAATGTGCCAGCAGGACAGCAAGGAAAGTTTGAAGTCGAAAGGCTGCACATGACGCAGACAGCCAATCAATACACCACTCGGCTCTCACTCCTGCTCTCTGAGAGCAACCCTTCGCCAAACGATGTATCTGAGGAATGGGAACACATCGCTCGTTCACTTCGTATCGCCGCTGAGGAATCTATAGGATACAAGCGAGCCCACAAAAACACCTGGTACGACAAGGAATGTCGCGATGCCTCGGAAAGAAAGAACGCCGCCTACAGGGCTACATTGTGTGCGGGCGCAACGCGAAGCGTATGGGAGCGTTATCGAACGGCGAAGAAGGAAGAGAGGCGCCTTTTTCGAAAGAAGAAAAGGGAGGCTGAAAGGCGCGAGTGTGAAGAGCTTGAGATGCTGGCGGGTAGGA
The DNA here is from genome assembly GCA_960531455.1 of Urophora cardui. Lineage (NCBI taxonomy): Eukaryota > Metazoa > Arthropoda > Insecta > Diptera > Tephritidae > Urophora > Urophora cardui. Next base: position 6,110,375 of record OY482674.1, read on the forward strand.
ACGATGCTCGAAAATTCTATCAAAAAATCAGGCGGATGACTGAAGGTTTCAAGACCGGGGCAAATTCCTGCCGGAATGATAACGGTGATCTGGTAACTGATGTCCAGAGCATACTTAAGTTGTGGAGGGATCACTTCTCCTCCTTGCTAGATAATGGCAACAGTGAAAGTGCGGAAGGAGAAGATGTACGACCCGAATCCCCAATAGCAGATGATGGTAGGCATGTTCCACCACCTGATCATGACGAAGTGCGAATAGCAGTATGTAGGCTTAAGAATAACAAGGCCCCGGGCGCTGACGGCTTGCCAGCCGAGCTATTCAAACATGGTGGCGAAGAGTTGATAAGGAGCATGCATCAACTCCTATGCAGAATATGGTCGGACGAGCGCATGCCCGACGATTGGAACTTAAGTGTGCTCTGCCCAATCCACAAAAAAGGAGACTCCACAGTACGCGCCAATTATCGTGGGATAAGCCTCCTGAATATCGCATATAAGGTCTTAGCAAGTGTATTGTGCGAAAGACTGAAGCCTATCGTCAACAATCTGATTGGACCTTATCAGTGTGGCTTCAGACCTGGTAAATCTACCATCGACCAGATCTTCACAATACGACAAATACTGGAAAAAACCCATGAAAAAGGATCCGACACACACCATCTCTTTGTCGATTTTAAAGCCGCTTTTGATAGCACGAATAGGAATTACCTGTATGCCGCAATGTCTGAATTTGGTTTCCCTGCTAAACTTATACGGCTATGCCAAATGACGTTGACTAACACCACCAGCTCCTTCAGAATTGGGAAGGACCTCTCCGAGCCGTTCGAGACCAAACGAGGTTTCAGACAAGGTGACTCTCTTTCGTGCGACTTCTTCAATTTGATGCTGGAAAAGATAATACGAACTGCAGAACTTAACCATACAGGAAGCATCTTATATCACAAGAGTGTGCAACTGCTGGCGTACGCCGATGACATCGACATCATTGGCACCACCAGCTCCGTCAGAATTGGGAAGGACCTCTCCGAGCCGTTCGAGACCAAACGAGGTTTCAGACAAGGTGACTCTCTTTCGTGCGACTTCTTCAATTTGATGCTGGAAAAGATAATACGAACTGCAGAACTTAACCATACAGGAAGCATCTTATATCACAAGAGTGTGCAACTGCTGGCGTACGCCGATGACATCGACATCATTGGCACTAACACGCGCGCCGTATGTTCTGCCTTCTCCAAGCTGGATAAAGAGGCTAAGAAAATGGGTTTGGCGGTCAACGAGGACAAGACGAAGTACCTCCTGTCATCACACAAAGAAACAGCACGCCTTGGCAGCCACGTCAATGTTGATAGCTACAAATTCGAAACTGTTAAGGACTTCGTCTATCTGGGAACCAGCATTAACACCAAGAATGATGTCAGCACGGAGATCCAACGAAGAATCACGCTTGCCAATAAATGCTACTTCGGACTAAGTAGGCAACTGAAAAGTAAAGTCCTCTCTCGACAAACAAAAATCACACTCTACAGGACGCTCATCGTTCCAGTCCTCATGTACGGCGCAGAAGCATGGACAATTTCAAAATCAGATGAGATGGCACTTGGAGTATTCGAGAGAAAAGTTCTTCGTAAGATTTATGGACCTTTGCGCGTTGGCGTGGGCGAGTATCGACGGAGATTTAACGATGAGCTGTACGAGCTTTACACAGACATCGACATTGTTCAGCGAATAAAGATCCAGCGGCTGCGTTGGGCAGGTCATGTCGTGAGAATGGACGAAGGCGCTCCGGCCAAGAAAGCATTTCTATCGAAACCCGCTGAACGCAAAAGAAAAGGGAGACCTCCACTGCGTTGGGAAAATCAGGTGGACAGCGATGCTGCCTCCCTAGGTGTTCCCAAGTGGCGCCATGCTGCACGAAACAGAAGCAATTGGCGCGCTCTGTTGGACTCGGCCAGAATCGTCTAGACGGTTAAGCGCCAATCAAGAAGAAGAAGAAGTATAACGCCAAATAAAAACGCATTCAACATTTCGGGGTATATATGTATGTTTTTCGTGCGGTCTTTTAGGTTCATTTTACAAGGATCTTTTCTGAGGAGACCCCTACTCAAATTTTATGGCGAATAAATTTCTAAAACATTTCAACTCTCTAGCACACCCACGAAAGGGTTATTTTGACCCCTTTTTAGAGAGTGCGAAAAAAATAGTATTTTGAAGGTCGTTAGAGGGTTAAAATGTTCTAGAAAATTATTCGCCATAAAATTTCACTAGGGGTCTCCTCAGAAAAAAGATTTGTAGAAGGGACCTAAAGGACTGGACCGCCTTATAACATAAAAAAAAAAAACAAAAAAAAAAACAAATTTTCTACGAAATCGCCAAAAAGAAATAAGATTAGTAATAATTAAGCACAATAAAACTCGAATTTCAATTCATTACAGTTTCATAAAATAAAACAAAGCAACGTCAATTCAGGCAATCGCTAGACACAAGCACTACATACATACATCAATAAGTAAGCTTTGAGGTGATAATTTATTACAAATTTCATATGCAGATCGATAAACGAACAATAACTTTAGCCTAATTATTACGTTAGGGGTTATTAGATTTTATGAGCTTGTAATAGAAAGCTTGAATATGATATGTAGTACCTCAAATATTTACATGCTCTATACACATTTCCATGAGTATCCAAATAAGTACTAACATTGTGCGGTAAGATCAATAATGGCGTAAGAACAATGTGCTGCATGGAACTCTGCAGGGTGTGGACTTAGAAGACACAATGTTAAGAGTAGAAATCGTTTTGTAAGTATGCGGCATGGTTGTACGCACTTTGAATTCTAATTAGCAAAAGTCAGCACTTACATATTTACACATGTAAATACACACTTGTATATTGACTAGAATTTTTATACTCAGCTGTACTAGTACACAGAGTATTATAATTTTGATTTCATAACGGTGGATTGTAACATAATGAAATAATCGAGATAGATATGGACTTATGTATATCAAAATGATCAGGGTGAAAAGAGAAATCGATTGAGCCATGTCCGTCCGTCCGTCCGTCCGTCCGTCCGTCCGTCCGTCCGTCCGTCCGTCCGTCCGTCCGTCCGTCCGTCCGTCCGTACGCACGATAACTCGCGTAAAAATTGAGATATTTTGATGAAATTTGAAATGCAAGTTGGTATCGAGACTGGGACGGTTGGTATTGAAAATGGGCGAAATCGGACCATGACCACGCCCACTTCCCCTATATAGTAAAAATCGGAAATTTTGTATCTCAGCCACTAATATAGCTAGAGTGCTAAAATTTTACCCACGTATTGAGCTCAGGCCCTTATGAAGAAATTTGATGAAGTTTTGGAAAATGGGCGGTGCCACGCCCACTTATTAAGGGTCAAACATTGAAAGTTTTATATGTCATAACTCAGAAACCGTTGAAGATATATCGATGAAATTTGGTACGCGTAATTTGCTTACTTAGACAAATGTTTTGGCGAAAAATTATAAAAATCGGTTGACGGCCACGCCCACTTTTATATATGGGAACTATAAAGGGGCCTAATAAAAACATTTTAAGCGATATCTCTGTCAAATATAAAGATTTATCAGTGAAATTTTGTGGCAGGAGTCCAACTACGAACATAAAACAAAAAGTACAAAAATTTTGGAAAATGGGCGGTGCCACGCCCACTTATTAAGGGGCAAATATTGAAAGTTTTATATGTCATAACTCAGAAACCGTTGAAAATATATCGATGAAATTTGGTATGCGTAATTTGCTTACTTAGACAAATGTTTTCGCGAAAAATTATCAAAATCGGTTGACGGCCACGCCCACTTTTATATATGGGAACTATAAAGGGGCCTAATAAAAACATTTTAAGCGATATCTCTGTCAAATATAAAGATTTATCAGTGAAATTTTGTGGCAGGAGTCCAACTACGAACATAAAACAAAAAGTACAAAAATTTTGGAAAATGGGCGGTGCCACGCCCACTTATTAAGGGGCAAATATTGAAAGTTTTATATGTCATAACTCAGAAACCGTTGAAGATATATCGATGAAATTTGGTATGCGTAATTTGCTTACTTAGACAAATGTTTTCGCGAAAAATTATCAAAATCGGTTGACGACCACGCCCACTTTTATATATGGGTATTATAAAGTGACCTAATAAAAACATTTTAAGCGATATCTCTGTCAAATATAAAGATCTATCACTGAAATTTTGTGACATGAGTTCTACAATAGACCGGAAACAAAAAATAAAAAAAAGTTTGGAAAATGGGCGTGGCAGCGCCTCTTTTTATACAAAGGAATCTACGAGCCTATTATTCGACAAATAACTGAGATATTATGACGAAACTTGGTTTATACACTTTTATAACATGTGTTAATAGACACGCAAAAATTTATTGAAATCGGTTTATGACCACGCCTACTTTTTAACAAAGATATTTCTGGAACACCCTTTTGGAATTTGTAACGTGAAGTCTTTGTAACTAAAAGTCATTTTGCACTAACAATAATATTTATATGCTTATTTGGATGATTGATACAAATTTTGAAAATGGGCGTGGCTGCGCCCTGTTTATGCAGCACTCGTGTCATATAAAATACACCCTATATCGAACAAACGCAAACAAACAATGAAAGCATACAGCTGAGTATCTAATGTTCGATTCCACTCGAACTTAGGCTTCCTTACTTGTTTTTTATGAAAATAGGAAGCTTCTTTGTTTTACAGCAAGCTATTGGGAAAAAAACAAATACCTACTTATTTAGCAGTTTTATGAGCAGACACCTGGTATGCTATATTTTTTAAGCATATTAAAATTACATTAAAAGCCTGGCATCGTGCACACACCTCGGTATTTTATTTGCTAATTATTACTTGGCAATTTTAAGTTCATATTTCAAGGTTAACGTGGTCAAGGCGAACGTGCTTTTACGCCACACCACTACTTAGAGAGAACATAAACCTCGTTTATAGCTCAACATGTTGATGCAAATATCCTGAATGTATGTATGTGAGTATGTAGACTTTGGAACTTCGTTTTAGAATATTATCGGCGGAAATAGGTAACTAAAAAACCAACCCAAATAACATACTTAAGGTTAATGGTTCTATCTATGGGATGATACTTACAGCTGTACAAAATAGTTGGGAAATATTCTACATACGAGTAGTCCACTTTCAAAAGTGGCTATGTGAATTTTTCATATTAAGCCTCAAATTAGAAAAAAAACAGATGGAAACTTTTGAAAGTGTATTCGTCTTCGGATTCAATGTTATTTTTTCAGAATACGGAAGAATTTTGCTATAAATTCTTAATGGACATCATACAACTTTAAATACTGGTACAGAATGCATCAAAATCCCAATATCGAAAAAAATCCACAAAGCCACTTTTGAAAGTGGACTACTCATACATATCTAGCCCTAACCGCCACAAAAGTGTATCCAAAAAAAAAAAAACAAATTTTACAGGTCTTTTTTTAATTTTCTTTGCATACAATTTGTATGCAGCCTTGGAATTTATTTAGTCTCTAACTTTGAAACGGCACATTTCACCGTTATGAAATTTTGGGAGTTGATTTCCATAAAAAAGCTAAAAACGATAATTTTGCTGGTTACACTTTTTTGGCGGTTTGGGCTCGATATGTAACATCAAATTTAATTTAATTTTTTTTCGAATGAATTTTCGGTATAACGGATAAAGTGAGTCTGACATTTTAGTTGTTAGAACTTTACATAAATTAAAGTACTATGTATAAGTATGTATTTAAATATATCTGCAGAATATTCATTGCATTCGCTTATGAGGTCGCTGGCACGCTGGCCCGGAGGCTAGCTACCCTGCCCGACTTTTTCTTTAAAGTTGCCTTCATTACTTAAGACACTTTTCAACGCTTTGCTAATTTTTCTTATACCGTTACGCCCCTTTCAATTAAGCATATGTATGTATACTTTCAAAATATATGCGCAAAAAATGTTTTACATATTTCACTTAAGCGTGTGTTTTTTTATTTTTTTGCTTTGGGTTCATGCTCAAGTCTTTATGCAAAGCAGGCGCACATTCGGTCATCGGAGTTGCTTAATTGCAGTTAAATGTTTCGCCAGGTTAGCGCAAAGCTCAGGGTCATATTTGCAAAAAAAAAAAAAACAAAAAAAAATCGAATTAAGGGTTGTAAAGTGTGTGATCGTCATACACAAAATTACTGATACCGACCGAACAACTGCCTCTTGTCTTGCCACCAAACCAAGTAATTCGTCTTTTATACTCATTGTGTCTTAAGTTTTAAATAATAATATGCATTTACATATAAGTAATAAAGCAAGTAAGCACTTAAGAAAGCCGGCAAGTGGGATGGGAGAGTGATAAAGAGAAAGAGGGAAAAGCTTAAGCGGTTTCAGGGGTTGCGAGTAAATTACTCACAAGACAAAAAACCAACAAGAACAGAAAATGATTAAGAGGGAAACGGTAACTACAAATGAGTTAAAAAAAAAAAAAAACAGAAAAAAAATCGAACCTTTCCAAGTATTCAAAAGGGCGAACTATGTAAAATATATCAGTAAAGTACTTACTGGCATACATACATATGTACTTAATACTCGTACTCAAACCATAGCCAAATATTGTTCATATTCAATTATTCATGAAACGACAAAAACTTTTTGTGTCACTTGGCGCGGAATAAGGTCGCCTGGGAATGGGAGAGGGGTTGGTTGGCGTTTTTTTTTTTTTTGTGTGCTTCAAATAACGAAAAATTAGATTTTGTTTGGAGCGAGTTATGTAGGTATTTAATACGAAAAATGGCCGATTGAGTGCCCTTGTGAGTTTATGATACATACATGCTGTTGTATAAGCATTGCACCAACAACTAGCAAACACGTAAATTTACGAGCAGGCCCACCATTCAGCAGGGACACGAAATATAAACTTTGTGCTGTTAAATGCACTTAATACTTGTAAAATATTATATTGCACAATTGAGTAAGTAAATGTAGTACATACATACATATGTAAAATATAAACATATCTATGTATGTACACCTATTTCCATATGTCCGTAAAATACATGCCGCAGAGAATTGCCCTAGGCTCATAAACATACATATATGAGTAGTACACTCTCAAAAGTGGCTATCTGAATTTTTCATATTAAGCTACAAATTAGAAAAAAAAAAACACCACGGCCTCAATGAAGCTCTATTTTATTTGATTAGTCCATACGGAATTAAGAGAATTAAAACCGCAATATTACAAATTTTTGCAAACTTAACGTTAAATATTTCACATAGCTAGTTTTGAAACTGGAACGCATAATAATACGGTTCTTCTTACAAAACCTTCCCCACCTCTCTCTTAGCGCAGAAGAACGCTCGGAACCGGCGGAAAAGGGAGACCTTCACTACGTTGGGAAGATCAGAAATGAATGGCGTGCTTTATTGGACTCGGTCAAAATTGTCGGTAAAGACGGCAAAGCACCAGTTTAGGAGAAACAAAATTATAATATAATAAAACGGAATTAAAATAAAAATTTCGTGCTAAGCACTAAAAACTCTTTCAAGTAAAATTATAATACTTCTTCAAAACAAAGAGTCGGCAGTGGGTTAAAACATGGATATTAATGGGTTAAGACGCTTAAATTTACTCTTATAATACAGATCAAGCGATTCTGGTGCAAATAAAATGGTTTTAAAATTTTGAGCGCCCCTTATATGAGGCGACTCCAATGTGTGCCAAGGCGTATGAGTGACCTATTTTAGGTAGAGACGGAAGGATTTCGCTATAAATTTTTAATGGACATCATACACCTTTAAATACTGGTGCACAATCCATCGAAAACTCAATATCGAGAAAAAATCACATAGACACTTTTACTCATATAATTGCATACATACCTGTCCACATTTACAATATTTGGTATTGATTTTATGCGTAGCCAAGTAATATAAAAAGCAATAGGGCAGAATTGAGGCAATCAATCGAAAAAAGTTCACCCCAAAGTCCTTTTGAGCTATTATTTAACTTTGAAATAAATTAGAGGTTACCTTTTCCATTTCTAATCATTTTTGACTGTGGTAAACAAAAGCGTCATTTGCTCAAACAAAAATTCTTTTGTAATTTCTATGTATGTATGTATGTACTCTTTACTTCTTTCGAGTATAAATAGCGATTAGATTGCAGAAGTGGGCTCACTCATATGTTACGCCCATTCAGCACAAAATAGTAGTCATCAATAGCGACGAAAGCAAAAAATACGAAGTGTGTTTGTTCTACGAGGGTGCGCTTTGTCGTAAATAACCGTAAAAATTGCGTTTAGGCTTGTGAAGAAATATAGAAATAGAAATATAGAAGTACGTGTATATAACACACATTAAATTGTGTACATTAAGCAAATTTAGATATTTATTTTCGCCAAGCTACAAAAAATACCTGCGCTATAGATTAGATAAGAAAACTGTGTAAATAAACGGTCATCATCACTCATGGCTTAAATATTCCATTATCGGTTATGATAAAAATGTAGATGTCGCAACAAAAATGTTTCATAAAGTAGTAGGTGAAGGTGAAGATGGAAAAATACATTGTAGAGCTGTACAAATTTACAATCATTCATAATAATCAATCATAGCAATCAATGATTGTTCTGCCAATTTTATTGAAATAAGAATTTATTGCAATTTTTTTTTAGTTTGAGGAAATACAACCAACAATAATCTATTAAAGTTGATTGCATTAAATTTCCTGTAAATCATTGCAATTGTAATATTTGCAATCAAAAAATTTACAATCAATATGATTTACGATCAATACTGATTGCAATCGTATGCACTTTATCTGCATGCAATTTTTTACAGCTCTGATCAAGGAAGGCAAATATGTATGAAATACCGAAAAAATGACGAATCATTTTCAGAATATTGCGTGCAAAATCACACACTTACCAATAAAAGTGTCAAGCGAAAAAGGGCAGCCAAAATTGATTACAAGTGAATTGCAATATTCCATGCAGGGTAACGTACCAAAAGCAACAAACGAAGGGTTGCAAAATCATCATGCATAATTCATAATTCATTGCATACATTTTTGATTAAAAAAATTAAATTAATATAAAATCATAAAAACCCAGCAAATCCCATTAGCGATACGAATTTGAGTGCGCAAATGAAAATGCCAACACGGCGACTCTTACTTTCCTCCTTTCACATGCAACACTGGTGGGGCTGGGCTTTGTGCTTTGTGCTTTGCGCTTATCGTACCGCCCGCAACGAAATTAGATCGTTTGTTGTTGGTGCACGCAGTGATAATTCTATTGCTGTGCACAGTTTTCAACTTGATTCATCGCTGCTGCTGCTGTCAGCTCAGATACCAAAAAGCGACAAGCAAGAAACGGCAGCCAACGACGGGCGACAGCTCTAAGACCGACCCACAAACCGGTAACCGCTACACAAAATGGAAAATCATGAAATCGCATGGGTTATAAATTAACAAATAAAAAAAAGAGAACAGAAGAAAAGCAAGTAAGTAGAGAGGCGCTTAGTTCGAGGGTCTCTGACGCTGGAGCCAGCCACACACAATGAGGTGGCGGCGGAAAGTAAGCTAGAGTATTACCCAACAAACACTGAGGTTAGTTATCGATTTGAGAATGACTCGAGAACTAGCCTCATTCTCAAACCTCTAACGTTAGAGGACGACTCGAAAATCTATAGAGAATCATAGCGTTCTCAAACAAAAGGGTACCTAATTCTCAAATCGAGAAAATTATAATTCTCGAATCGAATTCTAATGTAGTTCTCTAATGAGATTCTAATCAGAATTTGCAAATACTTCAAATTGAAATGAAAAACAAAGCTTTGTCTCCTTTTACATGATTTTTTCATGGTTTAGATTTTATTAACGCAATATGTGCCTAAATTGCATATGATTATATATATTGACATGTATATGTTTACCACATTTATAAGAACTGCAATTTAAAAAAAATTCAGTCTTATTATTTAAATTAAAGGTACTTCTTGTACTTTTTAATGGAAAACATTGTACGACGGTAATATTAACTTTACCATTTTTTAGTATCTAATTTCAATATATGTATGTATATTCAATATATCACAGAAATATATTGAGAATTGATAAAAGGCGTGAGATTTGGCTCCTTCTCTAATCACTCGCTAATCGAATTCTAGTGTAGTTTTCAACCCTAGTTATCGATTTGAGAATATATAGAGAATTACACTAGTTATCTAAGGTAATCTCGACAAAATTTCTAACGTTAGAGACTGTGTTTGCTGGGTAAGTAAGAGTGTGAGAGCAGGCAACGGCAGTTGCAGCACAAATAATAAATGAAAAGAGTAGTGAACAGTAATAAGTAGATGGCAGTAAGATTTTAATCGCTTCCATGAAAGTGCCACACAATCGTGCCACTGACTCAGCGGCTTGACGACTGCCATATCCCATCGCCCTGCCTGCCTGCCTGCCTGTGGGCACGTAGGTTTGAGGGTTGCTGCTGCTGCTTCGCTTGGCTTTGCTAAGCTTAAGTTCACTAAGTTCACACTTCTTTTGGAGTGCAAGCAAATTTGATCGCCTCAATGCATTAATCATATAAAACAACAACTTCAAAAAAAAATCACACACACAAGGGTGGGTTGGTGATGCAATATGCGCTGATGGATTCTTTAAACGTTCGCTAATGACGCTTTATTACATTTTATTAAATCACGAGAGGGAGGGCGGGCATATGTCTGAATTTTTGTATTCAGCGGCGCTATAAAATCAATGCCACACAATTTAATCAAAATTGATATGTTTAAATCCGTGCTGAATGCCGCAGAAAGGCCGAAAGCCAAGCAACATGATCCATTTAGTAAGCCATCAATCAATTAATCAACCAACCCTGAGGCAATAGGAAAAGAAGCAGAAGAAGAAGCATCACTGCGATCGTTATCTGGAACGCACGCGTTGCTGTTCACAGTTCAGTTCAATTACAATTACATGACCGAATAAAAGTATTTGACTTCATTGGGTCTCTTCATTGCGATACGTAGTAAATTTCATAACGATGTTTGCACTTATTCACCACCGTTTTTTTTTCTTAACTTCTACCATGAGAATGTTCCAAAACAGGGAAAAGGAAACTATAGACGCAAAGTAGATCTATTTGATGTCAAAATGCTTACCCATTTTGGAAATAACATAGGCAAGCCTCTAATAGGTTGCCTAAAATATGAAGTTGCGACTAGAAATGGGAAACTGTCACCGAAAATATTCTATATTTTGCATATCAGAGAAGTTTTTCTTTCATCGGAGTTCGCTACTGAAATTGAGTTCCAGGTACAGTTAACATTGGTCTTATTTTCCTACCAACCGATCTGTAGGCAAGACATCACCAACTGCAACGCAGCCAGACTGAAAACCATCAACTCATGGATGGATTGGCGATTTGGGCACACCCCAGTGTAGGGCACTACCTATGCTCATGTCCGATACTCCTTTGGATTTCTGGAGGAGCTCAAATGCGGAAAGGTATGCGACACTTTGCGTCTAATCTCACTCTCTATAGGGAAAAATCAAGTGCTCCATGTGGTATCACAACAGGGCGACAAGCCTATGTGTGTCTCCGTATTGGGCGAACGGGTACAGCCACTATTACCTAACCTAACCTAACATTAACTAACTAAAATGGTTGATAACTCAAAGTATCAACTTTAAGTGAAATTTGTTTGCTTTGCTTGCTCTATCTTGTGCTACGTGGCTCAACGTAGCCCTGTTCATCAAAGCCTTCCAAACTAATCCCACAAGTCGTATATTAAACATGCCTATTACTTAAATTAAATAAATAACTAAGAAATAAAGTGTGAAATTCATTTATTACTTTTTTTTTTGTTAACCTGTGCCACTTATTTATGTAAATGCTAATGCGATTTGTTGTGACTAAGCAGTGCTGATTTTTACCATAACGCTAAATACCTCTTTATGGCCCTTTTTCTGTCCAGCACTTTTTCTTTGGTTCGGCATCGCGTTTTTGTTTATTTTTTGTTCTTTTTTTTGCTTCTAATTTTTTTTTTTTTTTGAAAGTGTCATCACAGGCCATCTGTTCGTATGAGCAACCAAAGTTGTGTAGAGTCGAGTCGACATAGTCAAGAAACAATGCTTTGGTGTCGCAAAATGTCCCATCCAAAATACCAACATATGTATGTAAGTACTGTATAAACATACTCGTATGAATGTTCTCGTGTGAATGTACATACGAGAGTACAAATAACACAAGAAAAACAAAATAATAATGAGCAACATGCGCCATTAATGAATTTAAGTTGTAAGCATATGTGTTATTAAGTATTTCTTTGCTTTTTATTTTGTTGCTACAAATTTTGCTGTCAGTACATTTGTCACCCACCGCGTTGTTGTTGTTTACTGCAATTTTCACATTGAAAGTGTTTACGTAACCTCAAATTTTGCATTGTTGGTGGTGCAATTGAGTTGAAAGAAAACTGCATGTAAGTTGCCAAGTATTTACATACGTTTGAGAAGTTCAGTAGTTCATGTGCTGTGCTGATTTTCAAGTATACACTTTTGCTTAAAAAAAACAAGTAAACTTTACTGCTTTGCAAAAAAATTGATCCAGTGATGTATGTATCAGACCTGGGCACCCTCAATTACATTTTGTAATTGATTAAACCTGAAAAATATCATTTACCAATTACATGTAATTGCAATTGAAAAACCTCAATTACATTTACATGTAATTGTAATTGAATCACATCAATTACATTTTTCTTGGGTTTGAGAAAATTTAGTTGCGTACATATGTACCTATGTATGTATATAATGGATTTGTATTCTTGTTTTTATTTTTGCATCCCAAAAAGAGCCGAGATTTCATAAAACTCAACCAAGTGTGTTGAAGATGCTCTTTCTGATGGTGGACACCATTTTAGTCGATCTTTAAATTTCTTGAAAGTATTTTTATACTAAAACCCTTCATTTGTGTAATTGATGTCAATTACCAATTACATGTAGTAGTAATTGAATAATCTCAATTGAAAAATGTCAATTACCAATTAATGTAATTGTAATTGGAAAAAAATTTAATTGAGGATGCCCAGGTCTGGTATGTATGTATGTTACTCTATGGAAAACCTAGTGTTGTTTTCTCGAGCGAAGAATTTACATAAAAATGCTTACGAATAAAACGTGCATTGTTAAGAAAGAAGAAAAAGGCAGCATTAATGAAATTAACGCGCAATCATGAAGTTGCCGCAAACGTAGATTAATGAGAAGATAACGATGAAATAGGGTAAAATCAGTAACGGGTGAACCAACTGTTAACCAAGCGGGAAAGAAAAGAAGCATTAGAAGCAAATGAAATAATTACAAAGAAACATACGAAAGAAAAGTTTTACAAAAGAAAGGAAAAATTAAAATTGAAATAGAAATAGAGAAACTACATAGGGCTAGTTGAATATTATGAAGAAGCAGACAAAGAAAAGGCAGATGATGGAGAAGAAAAACGAAGCACCAAAAATAATATATTGGTAAACAGCAAGCTGAAACATCCAGTTGCTGAACGAAAAGTTGCATGCAACGCACATATTTTTCCAGTGGCGGACCCTAGCATAAATTGGCTGGGCAAGCCTATGTATGAAGCATAGCCATTAGCCATTTTGGTAATTTTCTTTGCTGTTTTATCTGAAAAACTGATTGCTTTCCGTCATTGACTTATTAAATTGGGTGTTCTTAGTATGAATTAAGTTTTGATATACAATGGATTCACCATTCACCATTAGAACGTGAATTATCTGTAAAATCAGAGTAGAAGTTATTATTAGAATAATTAGGGAATAATTCAACTGAATTTATTGCTGACGCCAAACTTTTTATGCCGTTAAAAAAAAGAAAAACAAAAAAGTTTGCCTTTATTATCTCAATTATCGAATTACTTAACCTGACTTTCTATAAAATGACTGAATTTGTAGATAATGGTGCCCACTTACATAGTCAGAGCTCAATATTCGGTGAAATCACACACAAGCTTATAAAATGTCTAAGAATATCAAAAAGGGCAACATTAGTTTCCTTATACCGACGGAAATTTCAGCAGTAAAAAGTGGATTTGCTTATTATAGCACTGAGAATACATATCTAAGAAATGCGTCAAAACTAGCTGTTATTCTCTGTGGAAGCCTCATAAAAGCATATGTGTGGAACTGTTAAAGCATGACCACTAACACAGGTTATGCTGTGATTGATTGGTGGTGTATTTCCGCTATTTGCCTAGAGGGCTTTTAGGTGCATGTTGTCGGATGTTACAGTGGAGGCTGCATTATTATTGTAACGCTACGTCACAGCGTAAATGTTGAACTTAAATAGTAAACACATTTCAAGCGTAAGATAACCAGATTTTAAAGAAATTCATAAAATGAAATTAACGAAAATATTTAAGCAAGCCGGGCTTTTCGGCTTGTATGGAGCGCACGCCACTGATTTCTTTTTACTTTTTCATGAATTAGCTGAAAAAAATACATAAAAAAGATTTGCATGCAAAGAATCAAAAAAAAAAAAATAGAAACAGTATGAATGAAACTTTTTTTAAAAAAAGATATTGGCAAAAGAAATTCAAGTATTTTCCAGAATGCAGTAATTAAACAAACAATCGAAAAACACGCAATTATCCCATTTTGAGTTTAGGTCACTGTGCGTATTATGTACTTCTGGAATAAAGAGTAGTACATATTTGGAACGTGACTGCAAGCACCCAACGATGGATTGCATAAATATGTATGTACTTATTGTCGAATATGAAGCAGCAACACTCACACGCATCAAACCATAAAAGCCGCCACAAAAAAGCAAAGCCAACAACGTTAAAACTAGCAGCAACAACAACAACAAGCAACTAAAATGTAGCACTAACAAAAATTACAAGAGCGTATTTGAAAGGTTTTCGAAAGAATTCACACCCAACAAGCAATGGATAAAAACAAAGAAATGTAAAAAAAATTAAATAAAAAAACCCAAAAAACAAAACCAAAAAACTACGACTACTTGCTGTTAAGCCTAGTACTGAGTTCACAGCCGTGAAATTTCGCCAGCAACATGCATTTATTTTGCCGTGAAATGTTTCAAGAAATTTTTTTTTTGTCAAATGAGAATAAATGCCAAAACGAAAACTGAGCAAATGTAAAAAAAAAAAATTTTGGAGCATCGCCTCAGAACCAACTTTCAAATTTTGGCCAATAAAAAAATTTTATACAAAATTTAAATTTCAATTTCAACAAATGTCACTTTTCACTCGAAAATAAATAGCATTGTATATTTAATTGTCGTGAAAAAATGTTGCTGGCATGATGTTGCTAGCATGTTGCGCAACGTTTTCATGGCAGGAACTCAGTACAACTTTGGCGTGAAATATCTGTGAAATTTCACAAATATTTCACAACCAGTTTTTTTGTATGGATTTTGACAGCAGTTTCACGTGAAACTCGAACTCAGTACTATGCTTAAAGCCTAGTACTGAGTTCACCGCCGTGAAATTTCGCCAGCAACATGCATTTATTTTGCCGTGAAATGTTTCAAGAAAAAATTTGTGTCAAATGAGAATAAATGCCAAAACAAAAACTGAGCAAATGTAAAAAAAAACAAAAATTGGAGCATCGCCTCAGAACCAACTTTCAAATTTTGGCCAATAAAAAATTTTTATACAAAATATAAATTCAAATTTCAACAAATGTCACTTTTCACTCGAAAATAAATGGCATTGTACATTTAATTTGGCGCGGAAAAATGTTGCTGACATGATGTTGCTAGCATGTTGCGCAACACTTTCACGGCAGGAACTCAGTACAACTTTGGCGTGAAATATCTGTGAAATTTCACAAATGTTTCACAGACAGTTTTTTTGTATGGATTTTGACAACAGTTTCACGTGAAACTCGAACTCAGTACTATGCTTTAGATGAAAAAAATAAATAAAGAACTTAAATTGATGAATCATGAATGGCAAGCCAAACAAACAGAAAGACAGAAAGACACAGAGTGCGTCGTCGAAGAACGTCAAATGTAAGAAAAGCCGCCTAGACATGTTGCCTATTTATTTAAAGATATACATAAATACACACAAACATATGTATGTACATTATGTGTGTATATAGGCCACCAAAAGGTTTATTAAAGTGAAATAAAAAAAAATGTGAAAAGCAAACGAAAAGCCCGATTAGACCATAAATAGCTTAGACAATTGGAGATGCAGACTAATTTTATGGGAAATGCATTCAAAATGCGTGTTTCGTTCTTTTTTTTTTTTTTGATTTTTTTCCAACACTCACTCCTTTTGTTTGTAGTGTTGTTGTTGTTGTGTCAAAATGGTGTAGAACGACAAATTACTAATAGCATTTATCATTTGAATAATTTTATTAAGCACCGCCGCCATCCATCCATCGTTGGCCATGAGAATGAACGAATAAATTGAGGAAAACAAGGTAAAGGCAACAAGGCAGGCGGCAACAGTGACAGAACGAGCAAAGTTAAATGAAATGGGAGAAGGAGGGAAAACAGACAGCAACTGAAAAAAAAAAACAAAAACAGAATTGATTTTTCCAATTTATAGGAATATACATATACCCTTCACGAATGATTTTTGAGAAACGATGTGATTATGATCCGGTATCCACTCAATGACTTCTGGAACAGATATTAGTTCTAACGAGATCGTTAAGACACGACGAAGCCTTTTAATCACAGAAAACGAACACTTATGTGACATATTGACAGGATTTTGAGCTATTTGAGCCCTCTTGGACTATTATAGGGGTACTTATTCAGTGAAGTATTCGATTAGCCCTTTTCTGCTTCTTTTAGTGGGTTTCGATAGAAATACTTTCTTAGCAGGAGCACCTTCATCCACTCTCTTGACAACCAACGCAGCCACCGGAGTTTTATTTGCTCAACATTGTGGATGTGTGCGTTAAGCTCGTAAGCTTATCATTAAATCTCTGTCGTTACTCGCCATCACTAACTCGCGAAGGTCCATAAATCTTACAAAGAATTTTTCTTCAAGTGCCGGTGTTGGAAAAAGGATAGGAATTTTCTCAGATGGGCAGGCGGCTGTGAAGGCTCTGGGATCTGTAATGGTTTCATCAGGCCTGATCGGACAGTATAGAGGGTCTCGGGCCTAGTAAGTCGTCATAGCGTCTCTCTGTTCTGGGTGCCGGGACATCGCGACGTCAAGGGAAACGAAACGGCTGATAAGCTGACCAGGCAAGGCTCGGCACTTGAAATCGCGGAGGCGTGAGAGGTTTTTGCGCCCCTGGGATTTATCAAGGGCCTAATCACTCGACACTGGTTTGAGGAGGCAAAAACCAGGTGGAAGCGGTTGCGGACTTGCAGGGTCTGCGATCTGCAGAAGTCTGTGGCCTTCGTACAATGAGATACGTTCTTCAGCTATGTTAAAGATGGACAAGAGGGACATTTCCCGCTAAACTGCGGTATTCATTGGGCTATTGGTACTCACGCGGCCCGATTGGAATTGGATCATAACACTCTGTGTCGCGGCTGTAATCTTCCAGAAGCGGAGGAGACGGTGAAGCACCCGTTATGTGATTGTCCTTCGCACTTCCTAGGCAGAATGAAATTCTTTGGAAAACCTTTTATCTACAACCTCTCTGAAGGACGTCAGGCCTGAGGAGCTTCTTTGATATCTAAACTCAAAAGGATGGATATATGTAGGGCATAGGGCCTGCCCTGGTTTCCGAATTGATATCTTCTTATGGTTTCTGGTTCTTTCAGTGTCTGTGCGACTCGCCAATCTAACCAACCAAACAAGCAACCCAAATGCCCTCTCAACTGATTTTGAGATCATCCATGCTTCTGCGCCAGTCCTCATGGAACGATGAGCGTCTGGTAGAGTGTGGTTTTTGTTCGTCGAGAGAGGATTGAAAATCTAGATCGGCTCAGCATAATAGAATCATAAAACAGTCGCACCAACGAAGCCAAGAACAATCCCAATTTTGCGAATTTTTCTATACAAATCTTGTCATTAATGGACACAAAAACAAAATACAGTAGAAGCAACAAAAGTAGCAACAACGCCTATAAAACAATAACAATAACAACAAATCAACAGCAATTCCAAGAAAAATACATTTTCTATACAAATTAAATCGTTTTTGTCTTTTTCTTTTTGTCAAAAAACAAAAAAAAAAGAACAGAACATCAATGGCCGTTCCGTCTGCCATCTGAGTGCTATTAATTTGTCTGGCAAAGCTTTTAAAACGCTTTCGTTAGACACTGTCTCTACATAAGAATCTTGTTCTCTGTTGCTATTGCCTATTCACAAAATCATGCCACCTTTTTTGCTTGAGGTGAGGTCTTTTCATCGATAAA
Source organism: Urophora cardui (assembly GCA_960531455.1). Lineage (NCBI taxonomy): Eukaryota > Metazoa > Arthropoda > Insecta > Diptera > Tephritidae > Urophora > Urophora cardui. Next base: position 6,128,771 of record OY482674.1, read on the forward strand.
CATACATATGTACATACATATATATGTAAACTGCAACACAATGCATGGATATTTAAGTAGCGATGGATATAAGTAGTAGATATATGTACTATAAGCACTGCCATAGAAATATATATATTTTTAAATATTGAATATTTTTAGCTCAAATTAATTTATGAGCGGTGAGGTGTTAGCTGCCAAGTAAAATCGTACGACAACAACGTATAAAATAAGCTGGCCGATTGGCTGGCTAAGTGGCTGCTGGCTCTATGTATCGCTTGACATGCATGCATGGCATGGGATGGCGGATGGATGGAGGGCGGTCACTTTGATAAAATGATTTAAAATGCTTATACATATGTGCATGTGTTGGTACGTAGGAAAATTAATGGCAGAATATACATATATAAGAATTAAAAGTTTAAGAAGAAAAAAGCAGAAAAATTGTAATATGACGCAAAACAACAACAACAATTATAATGTGCATGGTTCGTTAGCCAATTGGCAGCGCACAAGAGCAGAATTAATTTGTTTTTGGTGTTTGGAAAAACTAAGAGGTTTTTTTTTTAAATAAATACAAAATCATTATGGCGCTTAATTTGGCCCTTTTTCATTTTTGAGAAAGTATCACTTAATTAATTGGGCTGCCATAAACAATGTTAAATGTAAGATGATTATTCTTTTAAATCGTTTTAAATTAAAATGCGATAAAACTTGTTAAAACATGTTAATACATCACTCTCCTATTCAACTTTAGATGGATTAGAAATTATACAACTTTTATTTTCTCCATATGTATGCGGCTTTCTGGCCCCAAATAACAAGCTGGTACCCCGAGTATCTTTTAGTAGACGATAGATTATCGCTTTTTCTACAAGATATCAATGGAAATATCCAGAAACTCTACCAGAAGGATCGTAGAAAATCATCTACATAAACGGATCAAACAGAATATGGTACTGGATCTTCTCTGAAGAAGGACGACGACGGCACAAAGCATTTTTATTACATACGTACAAATTAACAAAAATTATTAAAACAGAGTCAATATTAATTTCTGACTGGGTCCTTTCTGGCCCAAAATGTATTAAAATAGTGCCAAATTTAATTTTTGACTGGGTCCTTTCTGCCCATTAGTGTCCTTTAAGGCACACTCGCCCATTACTGGGTATATCACTCCCTACTGAGTGAGTCTAATTTTGTATTTTATTGTTTACAAAAATGTATATGCATATTTTTGTACATTTATGTGTTCACTTAATATTAAAAAAAAAAAGAAAATAAAACGTGTATCTAAAATTGTATCTAGTCTGTAAGATTTTTTGTAATCATAGACTTAATAATTGGAAATTGAAATTTTCTCTGCACCTGCCCTGCCATCGCTAGACTAATAATAATATAATAATACAATGGCGCTATTATAACTCTGACGAGTTTTATGGCCGAGCTTCTCTCCCAATTCGAGGTGTGCTCCTTTTTGTTTTTCCTACTATGTAATTGGGTGGACCTACAGTTTTATGCCGGCTCCGAACGGCGAATGCATTTTTTGTGAGAAGCTTTTTCATGGCAGAAAAACACTCGGAGGGTATGCCGCCCACTGCCGAGAGGTGACCGCTGCTCTTAAAAAACCCAATAATTGGATTTTTACTAATTAGAACAATTGTTTTGGTGTTTTGCTCGGACCGTGGTTTGAACCCGAGACCTCTGGCATAGCAGACGAGCACTCTACCCACTGCACCACAGCGGCCTAAGATTGCGCATTCTCGGATCGGATGTATTCAGAATGGCAGATGAACATTCTCTACCACCCTGATTCCAATATCCCACCCCTTTCCCTACACCCAGATCCTTTTTAAAGGCCTTAAGTACAATGGGAAAATATGCCTATGCATGAGTGCTTGGGAAAGACATAGTTTTTCCCTGTCTACCACAATTCCATTCCATTCCAAGTGTGGCTTCATGGATGAGAGACGTGTCGATTTATAAATTTACATATTTTTCAATAGCAACAGTTGTGTTGACCATTTTTTAGGATCAGCAATTAAAAATCATGACTTAATTTTTAAATATGCCACAAACAATTCGCCGTCCAACAATAAAATCAAAGAATACGTAAAGAAAAAAAAAATAATTATGCAAATAAATTGTATAATTCATATCTTATCGACTAATTACATCTCGCAAATCGCTTATGTAAACGCAAAAAGCAATAACAGCAAAAACAAGAGTCGGTTCTTTTCTTTCTGCAAGCAAGGCGCGAGGTGACTTGCCCAGTTCAAAGTCATTCATGCAACGCTCCGCTCCGCTGCGTCTGCTTGTCCCTTAGCCAGTTTTTGATATCAACAAGATTGACACGGTAAAGCACGCCTGCCACACCGCCGCCCGCCCGCCCGTTCTCCCGACAACCTGTCTTACTTCAAAAGTTTTGTTGTCATTTCGTAGATATTTTTTTTTTTTTCTTTAGTTTGTCCAAGACACAACATCAAAGTGTGTGAATTGCGTGTCTTCTGCTTTGAACCGCTCCCAGCAACGCCAAACCAAACAAACATACATACATACAAATTATTCGTATGAACACAAATTTGCAAAATAACCGAGAGAGAAAATGAAAACCAGAAACAAAAACCAAAAAAGCAAGACAAACAATTTTCGCTTGTCACTCGCTTGAGTTGGCCAGAAGTTGTGTGAAGTTGTTGAAGCCGCTGGAAGCGCCGCCGCCGCCGCCACCACCGCAACCGCCAACCATCAACCGCATATGTCGGACAAGAACACAAGAACTTTGTGTGAAAGACTTGGCGGACGTTGCAATTAAAATGGACGCCATGATGACTAGACAAAAGCGACAGAAGAATGTTGCCACTGCCAACTTCGAATGGCTTGCGTTAGTCTAGAGTGCGTCTATAATGTCACACACGCCTTCTTCTCGTGCATCACGCCTCAAAGCCTCACACACAATACAACACCACACCTCACTTCACCTCACATGCTGCACTGCACACTCCAACGAGAATGAGTGCGAGTATTTAAATTACAGTTGTTAATGTGTTGATAATGAATGGTGCAAAATTGACAAAAAAGAAACAAAAGTTTTCGTTCATCAATTTCACAATCCATTGCGCGCTGACATGAATGAAAGTTGCAGCAAAAAGGGTGTGTCGATAAGTGCGGCTGGCATAGCGTTACCTAGTAGGGTGAGTCAGGAACCTCATCTATAGAGATTCCCTTAGAAAATGCTCACTAAAACGAAAACTAAATGCACCTAAAAGAAGCGCCTCGAAATAGTTCTACAGTGTCCTCCAGGGTAACGGAATGGCTGATGAGCTGCCCAGGCGGGGCTCGGTGTAGCTCCTGCTATGCGTGTGTCCTTCGCACTGCCAAGGCAGAATAAAGTTGCCTGGCAAACCTTTCTCCGACAGTCTCTCGGAACTCAAGAATGTCAGGCCTGAGCGGCAGCTCAAATACTTAAATCCAACAGGATGGATATAGGGTGCGAAATCTGCCTTGGTTTCTGAACTGTTAATTCTTGTCTATTTCTACTTTTTACTGACTTAATCACAATTTTCGGTAACAACACGGCGCTAATTGGAAGCATTATCTTGTGAAGTAGGAGGCCAAAGTTAACCAATTTTTGGGTATGGATTTCGAAAGAAAGAAGTAATCGCTTGACTTTTTATCTCTTCTAAGGCCACATAATTGTACTTTCATGAATTGTTCCCTTTCCCTACGTCTCGTATACCGCCGTATATTAATCACTATAGAATTACATACATACACCTCCAGCAAAGAACAAACAAAACTAAACATTAAAGTAATTAAAGGAACAACAAACTACAACAACAACAAGCAAATCCAGTAGGTAAAGTGTGGGGCAAGGAAAAAAATTAAACCACCAAAAAAACGCTCCCAACTAAAGGACACAGCAGTGTGGCGGCGGCAATCAGACAGCAATCAGAAACGATTAGCGAATTAAATAAATGAAATTGCTTTAACGCAAAAATATCCGCAGTAAAACCAAATTGTAAACATAGACACACAGACAGAACGGCAGAAGCAGAAGCAGCAACAACAAACTGCCGCAGCAATATTATTGCACCACAATGTCCGCAACAAATGTCTTAAAGCCCGTTAATAACCCGTCTCCACGTGGCTGATCGTGATTCAGTTTAACATTTCTCTTTCTTGCTCTTCTTAAATGTTTGTATGTTTGCTTATTTTTGCGTTTTTGTTTTGGTCTGGGTGAGATTTCGATAGATTTTCGATACAAAATTAGAGAAGACATCGATATCATCGAGGTTGGCAAGATGATTCAGAATGAAACAGTGTTTCAATCTTCACTCGCTCTCAGAAATTTTGTATGGAAATTGGCGAGTTTCGGCACTGGTTTCCGTGTCGAAACAAGATGGAGAGAGAAAATGCAGAAAAAAAGAGCGAAACACGTTATGTGGAGACATGGTATTAAGCACATACATGCATACATATTATATCCTAAATAGGTAGTTCCAAGACCGAAGAAAACTATACGAGTAGTAAGTATGTGTGTATGTCTAACATAACCTCCAACGCCAGGAATGAGTCATAGCCGTGAGTTGAGTTCGCGAAATGGCAATTGAGGCAGCGACGTTGACGTATTTCATTGTCTGTCTGGTTGGTTGGTTGGCGCATGTAAAAGTTTTGTATGAAAACGGAAAGCGCTTCGCAGCAAGCAGAAGGAAATGAATTAAAAAAAAAAAAGAAGAAAGATTTGCCAAGAAACTCACCTAAAAAAATCGAGCGACTCCCAGCCAAAACAATCAAAGAGCAAAAGACAACGACGACGATTGCAACAATTTAACAACAGAGCAATAAAAGCAGCAAAGCACACACAGCACAAACACCAGCGCGAAGACGCAGCGATTAACCAGCTAATAATGTTCATTCATCAATTCTTTGTTGCCAACCGGTAGCGCTGTACAGTGGGCATTTTCGTAGGGACCATAAGGCAAAGCAAGCGCTGCTTTTTCAGCCAAGCAGTAAGAAGCTCATAAGCAAAAGTGCTTATACGAGTAAGTACATATGTGAGGTGTTATACTTGGCTGCGGCTGGAGAAGTTCTCAATAAATGATTGCCATGTAAAAAATGTAAATTTACCGCGAATATGAAAACATGTTTGGAATACTTGCATACGTATTTACATCGCTTTGTTGTTACTATTTTTCGTAATTTACAATGTAATAAAGCACATAATTGCACCATTGCAAATGTTGAATGTTAAATGGTTTTAGTGCTGATAGCTGATATATTGCAGATGAGACGGCGACGACAACAGGGTAAACTTATGGAGCTAATTTAATCGTCTGCGCTTCGTTTGGCGAGTCAATGTTTGCTTTATAGAATTTTCCCTTTTTTTATTTGCAACTTTCCTTTCTTTCTTCTGATTTTATTTGCTTCTACCTCAGTGATGATCGCGCGTTTAGCAAAAGGAAAGCTATGAAAACTGATGTTTTCCTGCCAGGTGGGTGTAGCTAAAATTTGCTAATGACTGGCATAATTTGTTTAGTATTTTTTCCACTTTAATTGGAAGTGGGTATAATTAGATACATTGAAGTGCAAAGAAGCTTGTTTTATATGGGCAAGTTTGTTTCAGGCTGTTGAAAAGGTCGCTTTGAGGTCGGCTAATAACTAGATTAGATGATTGTGTTATTGTTGTTTGTTTTTCCGACAGGGTAGGATTGCGATGTATTGTGGAACGAATTTCCGTTATACCTTGTCAAGTTTTATTTGATTATAAGCCGGTTTAGGCGATGTGCTGTTCTCTGAGAAAGAGAAAAGATTCTGAAGTTGACACATCGCCGAAACCGGTTTATAACCAAATAAAATTTGTCAAGTTATGACGGAAATTCGTTCCACAATACATCATATTAGAGCATATATAAAGGCCTAGTTGAATTATACCCGAACTAGAGTGCATATTGGAGTCAAGGTTGTTGCGCTGAAATCTGCTACACATGCCTTACCTTAGTAGGTTTTTCAGGAAAGTAATTAAACGCACATACTTCGGCACACTCCGCGGAGTGATGGCAAAGGGTATCCCACAAGGGGGAGTACACTCACCCCTGTTGTGGAATTTAGTGGTCAACAAAATACTCTTCAGAAATACATACACAAAATTTTCTTCAGAAAATACACAAAATACTAAAACTTGCGTAGTATGGCATTCCAATATAAGGCCTGCAATACGATATTGGCAACAATAAGGACCTTCTGTGGTCTATGTGAGGGACCATTGTATCCTGGCCAACCTAACCGTATTGTTATTTTCTGTTTTTTATAAAGTCTTCCTCTAACACTACTGACATACTCGGAATATTTGCTTAGAAACAGCGAACCGTCTTGTTTCAAAAGACGCAATATCTCCTTTTTTATTTGAATTCCTGGTCAATACCGTTATATCTGCATATGTTTGCGTCTACGAGGATGTTACTTGATCCGAAAAGTGTGCCAGCGGCTGCAAGGCAAATTAGAACAACAGTTGCTTCCGGTCGTTAAGAATGAAGAAATAACACACAAAATTAACTAACGAGTAAACAAACCAAAAAAGAATCAAAAACCAAGAGAACGTAGTCTACATAAAAACGTTGGTGTTCAGTAACATTAGAGGCGCCAAAGATATCAAATTATTTGCCAATAAAACACAAGGAAAGAGCGTTTGGAGCAACACCTCTTACGTTATTCGAACGACTTTATCAACATCACAACAGAAAAACAAAAAATAGTTTTCCACGTTTAGCCAAATAAAACATACATAAAATATTCAGTCATTATTAAACTTACCTGTCGTATCCATGTAAACAATTAATATGCTGAAGACAATCGCAAACGAGAGAATGCAAAGCACAACTGGCAATAGCTGGCGATAACGCGACGGGCCGAGCAGTCTGGGATCATATTTCTGTGACTTTTTACAGCCGCCACCGCTTGAGGTTGTCGACGAAGACGATGCCGATGGCGGCGTGGTGGACGACGGCAATGATGCCACCGCCGCCGCCGCTGCCGTTGTTGCCGCCGCCTTTGATGTGGACTTTAGTGACGTAGACGAGCCCAAAGCATGCTGATGATTATGGTGATGGTGATGATGATGTAGATGCCGATCCGAATGTGAATTAGGATGATGATGGTGATGACATTGTCGCTGATTGCAGCAACTTTTGTCGCTATCGCTTGCGCCACCGCAATCAACATTCGCTGTCGCGGATAGCGACATCTTCTGACAACAATTACTACTTGTTGGATAGTTTGGGTTTTGGTGGTTTAGGTTTTCATTTTCTTGTCGTCGAAAATGTGCTGGCGGAAGTCTTGTCGGCGTTGAAAGTGGCGAAGATACTGTGCTGGCCGAGCGCGAACTCAACGTACTACTTACACCACTCACACAGCCATCACTGATGGCATGTATCGGCGAGGCGGCGGCAGAGGCGGCAAGCGGATCGGCAGTGAAGTAATCATCGTCCGTTGTACGACTAAAACGTCGTTGCTGCATATAATCCGCCTCACCTACATCTACACCAGCACTGCAGTAGGTGGTGGTGGCCCCAGAAGCGGCTGACCATCGCAACACGGAGGACGGCGATGACGCACAGTCTACACAGTCTTTGGTTAGATTTTTTGTTCGACTATTTGGATTTTGTATGTAAACATCGTCTTCATCATAACTGAGATCGATATCATCGATATAGGCCAGGACCAATGCATCTAAATCGAGACCACCGCAACCGCCACTACCCTCGGCGGCCTCCGTCCCCGTTCCAGGCAAATTGTAGGCAAATTTATTATCCAGCACATCCACACTGGGTGGTGGCTGCGTTGTTGTGCGCGACGAACTGCGCACTCGTCGTGCTGGTGATGAACGCGTGGATGGGAAAGCGTGGTTTAAGCGTCGGAAATGGTCTTCAATGCCCGTGTCAGCGTTCTTGACGGCAGTCGGCGTCGATTTGGAGGCATTTGATGCGAATTTCGTGGCATTCTTCGTTGTTGTGCTCGACTTAAACGCCGTACCTAGAGATTTAGTGGACGTGGTTTGCCTACTGCCGGTCGCCGCTTGATGTCGCCTATGATTCGTATGCGATTTATTGGAATTTTGACGCGCTTCCAGCTCGGCTCGTTGTAGCTGTTCGACCGCCAAATCTGGATGCGCCGAGAATTTGGTAGACATTTTCTTTTCTTTTTTTAGTTCTTTTGGAATCTATGGTTGAAGTAGTGCTCTTATAACCTTACCAAGAGTTTCTCTTTTGGTTTGGTGGAACTCTAAAGTTTTCCACTTGAATTTACTAATATTAATGTTTTTCTTTTACAGTGATTTTTATAGCACATTTTGTTGGTTGGTTTTGCGTATCGAACTTCTTTTCGATCAATTTAAGCTGCAAAGAGAGGAAATCAAAAACAGGGATTAATGTGAGAAAAAATTTATGGAATAATTTTTTTAAACTGAAGAAATTTATTAAATTTTTATATCGTATAAAAAATCAAAGGTATGGGAATATTTAAAGCTGATTCATTGCTCTCCATTGAGAATATCCATCCTTAGGTACAGAGATTTTTCAGTAAAAATACAACAAAATACAAAGATGCGTATATAAATACAGAATACTTATATGCATTCAGAAACATACACGAATAGAGAAAGGCAGGTAAATCTTGACACAAAAGAAGTTATCAATAACAATACAATTGCTCATGCATAATTTGGGCAAACGTTAATAGCACCAAAACGATTGCTAAAACATGCCCGATGCAAGCTATTTCCACACTTCTTTTCATTCGATTCATTAATTTTCAAATCCTTAATGCTCTGCTTTAATCTATTTCAGCTTCACACAAAACGGAATGAGAAGATGTAATAAAACTTCTAGCAAACAACGCCAATCCTACAAATTCAATCAACGTAATGGATTTTCTATACACTCACGCCAGCGTTGGCTGCTTCTCTTCACTCCCCTCACCTCACTGGTTCATAACCCACCTTTACAAACTCCTGTCTCATTTCTTATCACCTATTACTTATATTACTCGTTCTTAGCTTTGCTGGCCACTCGCGTGCAATACCACATACGGACATACATACGTAAACCAAGCCACACCGTGTACAAAAGTCTTGTCAGCGATTCCACGCCGCGTTAACCAATAAAGGCGAGTGAGTAGCAGCGTGTGATCGGATGGACAGACGGACGGAGTGTTGTTGGTTTGGACGTTATGGGTCATAAACTTTCCAACTTCTTTAGCGTTGTTAAGATATACATAGAAAGAAGCGGTGAAGCGAAAGACAGAAGACGGCGCGACGAACGGTTGGTGGCGGAACATCTGCTGCTTGAGCCGCTCTTGTGTTTTTGTTTTTGTTGTTGTTGATGTTTTTATTTTTATTATTTACTTGACTGTTGACCTGCTGTTGCTCCTACATAGGTACTAAGTATTTGCTTGTACAAAAACTCACTTGCTCTAGTTGATCATATTTATTGTTATTATTTTTATACAAAAATTGTTTTTTTTTTGTTCCCTTTCCAGCGGTTGGCCTGCCCTGTTGCCTCTCCGTCGTTGCTTCTGCTGGTGGTGAGAACTTATTTTATTAAGTTTAGTTTTTTTGGTTGCGCGCAGGCGCACGAGCATTCATGAGAGTTCATTCAGTTAAAGTGAGCTCGAATATACATACGTTCAAAATGAGAAAACATGTTTGTTTGTATGTAAATGCTCATGCGATATTGCACCATCCCATTAGCGGGTACATCAACAATCAGCGGAGCACCACCAACAACACCGCCATACTCTACTTACCACCTTTCACATGGAATTTATCCAATTAAAAAAATAAATTTCTCGTTTTCGGCTTGTTTAGCTGCAGCTCTAACGTAACGTGGGATCAGTTCACACGAATTTGGCAAGTATGTAAATGATAAACATACTACTTACATTTACACTTAGCAATGGCCATTTATTTTTCAAAATTCCATACTTCATAATGTAGATTTTTAAAAGTAAGTACATAGTTTGAAGTTTATATACATACTAGAAAATACCCATCCCGCTTCTGAGTGACGAAAAATAGTTTTACGTCATAATGAGTCTCCTCTACTTTTCTCTTTAGCTTTCTTTATCTTTTCCCTTTTCCTTTTCCATTTATCTCTCTATCCGAATCTCTATCGCTGTCGCTATATTTATCTCCATCTCTATCTCTCCCTCTATCTCTATCTCCATCGCTCTCTATCGCTCCATCTCTATCTATCTCCATCTCCATATCCATGTCCATCTCCATCCATTAAGTGGGCAAAGCGAAATGGGAGAAAACAGCGAAATTTTTTCTTTCCTTTTACAGCCATCATAGCCCACTGTGCATTTGTTTGTTATGTTGCTTTTACACTCAATTTACTTTAAAATGCAGATTATTTTGTGAAAATTTTAGAATTTCGTTAGTTCCTTTGTACCTACACTCGCCAACAACAACTTGCGCCAACTTCCATTCAACGACAGCAGCAACAACAACAACAACAACAACAACAACGCTCTTTGTGTTTGGCTCCTCATATTTCCACTTAAAGCGTGTCATATGTTATGTTGTTTTGGTACTTGAAAAATACCAGTACGTACGTACATTTGTTTGCATTTATGTATGTATCGTTGAATATTTTTGACAGGTGGGACTCTAAAAATGTTTGTATGCAGTCTTTTTTTTTTTTTGCTCTTATTCTGCTGCCACTTTCGTACCTTATGCCGTCTGTGTTTTTCGTTTTCGACTTTTTTCCCTACGTTTGTTCAGCAGACCCGGACCACATAAGTAAAATATTTTCATATGCAACTTCCCTATTTAATCAAAAACAAAAAAAGAAAAGAAAATGAACAGAATACAAAAAAGAATTGAAAAAATATTTATTTTTTTTTTTTCGGTTCGAATATGAATTGCATGGCATTGTTTCGATGGCGGCAGTTGTTGGTTCAACAAATTTGCCGAAACTGCATAAAATTACACACACCCAAAGACTGATATCGTCGAGCGTTCCTTGTACTTCTAAGCAAATTTCATCATCTTTAGTAAATAAATAACGAATATGCGTTTCGCAAGCTGCAAATTGAGTCCTTGTTGCCAAGTACATACGATTTAAGCATCCTTCCAAGCAAGCAATCTGTGTTTTCTGCTGTGGTACAGTATGCAACGTAAGTATGTCTGTTTACTTTTTGCTTTTTTGTTTGAAATTTTTGTGGCTTGGGTCATTGCACTCTTCCAGTAATTTTTTGGTTACGTATATTCCATATCGTTTTAAAGTAAATAAAAACGCTCTTCGTTGTGTGAGGTTTTAGCACGAGCCGCGATCTTTATAGTAGTAACAACCCTCAGGGTTACGCTAGGTTAGACGGACTGGCCATCAATGACCTCATATAGACTGAGTGCGTCCGTAGTGTTACCAGAAAGGTCATTGATCATGAGCACCTCTATACAGTGAAACCTCCCTTGGGCGGACACTCACCGTCGGGCAAATTTTGTCCGCTCAAGAGAGGTGTCCGCTTAAGGGAGTGGGTTGCTATTTTAGAAATTTTTTGGATTTTAAAGGATTTACTTATTCATATTTCACTGAAAAAAATAAGGATTCTTATGTCTTCAAAATTTCACTTAAATACATATGCATATGTATGTATGTATATACATAAAGTATTAACATACATATTACATTTCAATTAGTTACGTTGATGAGAACTAGAGGTGTTGGGATACCTCTTAAATTATTTAAAAAATTGCGAAATTGTCGATTGACTAGGGGTTTTTTGCTTATTTAAAATAAAATTGTTTTGCAGATGGCTTTTAAATTTCTGCAACAATTCAAATGCACTAAGGTCTTCCGTGCAAAATCTTTTCAAATTTGAAACTGCAGTCAAAGCCATTTCGTTCGAGGAGATTGCATTACCTACATTCAGCGGTAATACTTTCAGTATCGGTACTATCATCTCCAATGGTTTCGACGTTTTCGTCAGTTAGAACATCTAACTGGAAATATGTGCTCTCGGTGAATGTATTTTTATCCATTCCGATAAAATCATGCGGACATTTATTTTAGTCGGTGATTTCCCTTTCTTCGTAGTGCTCTTTAGCTAACGAACATTCCGCGAACTTTTTTTGGATTGCTATACATACCTACTTATATTTTGTCCGCTTAAGAGGAGTTCGTTTCCGCCTAACAGAGGTTTTTATGTGATTCGTTATGAAAAAAAATCAAAGTGTCCGTTGAAGAGAGGTTCGTGTCCGCTTAATAGAAGTTTTTTGTTCAATTCAATAGTAAATAACTGTCCGCGTCCGGCCAAGAGAGTGTCCGCCTAAGAGAGGGCAATTTGTTCTAAAAAATGAACCTAAACCTTGGTGCATGAAAAAATGTCCGCTCAAGGGAGGTGTCCGCCTATGAGAGGTGTCCGTTAGGAGAGGTTTCTCTGTATTAAAAGCCTGGACTCAAACTGAAGAACAACCCTGCTCCTTTGGCAAATACTTACCAATAGTTTCTTTACCCCTATTTTGGATACCTACAGATTTGAGATCACTGAATACAACTTGCCCAAGTAACCGAAGTCTTAACCTGGAAAACGCAGTAGAGGAGCAGAGAACATGCTGCACAGTCTCCTTCTGCAATCGGCATGCCCTACTGTCATGAACTAGTCCCATTTTGATCGCATGTCATACTAAAAGACAGTGCCCTGTGAGCACCCCGAGTAGAAGTCTCCATTCTTCCCTTTTCAGGAATAGCAACCATGTTGTTAGCGTCGAATCGTACGATATACACACAATTTTGAACACTCTACAGCCCTGTGATTGTTTCCATGCCTTCTTATCAATTCAAACTCAATTAAAAATCAAAAGGTGAAAACCTACATATTACATGCAATATGATAATGTGTATGATAATTTCACTTAGTCGCATTGTGTCTAAAGTCAAACTAATTAATTTCAAAGATTTCGCTTTCATTCACGTAAGAGCAAAACCAAGCTTTTTTGGCGTGAATGAAGAAAATTTTAAGGAAAATAATCAAAAGCATTTCGCAGATATAGAAGATGCCAATAATTTTTTTAGGAAATGCAATAAGGTGTGCCAAGCGCAATTAGCGAATTTCTGCTGAATAATTGAATAAATTATTTCTGCGCAAAAAAGGCACACGAACATTGAAGATAAATACAAACGCAGAAAGGCTTAAAGTTGCCAATAAAAGTAAAATGAAGAAAAAATTGTGGAAACAAAGTGTAACGAAAATAATTTCCATGTAATAAAAGGATGAAGCAAGCAATATTGAATTAGCTAAAAGGAAGTTTGCGAAATAATAAAAAAAAGGATGTAAAAAACTCAAGAAGCAAAAAAAAAGTTTGGTAGTAAACATTTAAAAACACTTTGTCTGCTCAGAAGAATTCATAGCAATTGAGCCACAGTTGGCAGTCACATTAAAAAGCAGTGCTTTTTGGCTGAAAATGAATGACTTTGTAGATTTAAGAGCGTTTGGGAGAGTGCAACACACCACCTTGCCCACTGTGTTATAAGAAAAAAAAAACAATAAATTTCATTGCAAGTCAAGCCAAGGCAATAAATGTCAGCAGCGACAAGGAACAAAATGGAGTTTGGTTCCCAAATCCACACACACATACACACGCACGGATACAGTGAGACAGTTAGTTTTGCCACGCGGATGAGCAAAGCCAAAGCAGTCGAAAAGTAACTACGATGATTTTATTACCACAACAACAACCAAAACAACAAAAACAAACAAGGCGTGCAAATTTAATTACATAATCCAGACGATTTTATGTGCTGCAGCAACAATAACAAATCCTTTTTATGCGCCGCAGTAGCTAACAACGGCGGCGAATGACTTTTGATAGCAGGAAAACGAGGTGGCGGCGACAGCGGCTCTAGTGGTTAGAGAAATGCATTACAACGTATTGCGCAATCACCAGGAAGAGTTGTAGAGGAGAAAGCGAAAATGTAATTTATGTTGCACAGATACTTTTATTCTCAGCGGATGGCGGTTGGCGGTTCGTTAGTAGCATTTTATGGCCCTGCAGAACAACATGTGTACAACAATGTATGCCGTTGATGCAGTTGGAATGGGAGTAATACAGTTTTAACGAGTAGAATTTTTATATCATACGCACCATGCACAATTATAAAAGTCAAGCTGAATTGTCGACCCTTTCAGTCGAATTACAACCATTGAAGTCCTCCGCCATAATATTTACGACCTGGAGGAAGGAGTTAGGCATACGGATAGGGAATATATCCATTCCTACCGTAAGAGTTCGGGTGTTACCTTCGACAGCATTGGCTCCTTCTTTGCGCATACGATCGCGATTGCTAATAATGCCCAAAGCTGTAAGAAACTCTTTAAGTCGATAGCCGGCAGCACTTGGGGAAAAGATAAAGAAAGAAACAATGTTTGCAAAATGCAACGCAATCGGCCGGCTGGTCCACAATTATGCATCGCCAGTATGGTCGCCAGGGACTTCCAGAACCCAATGGCAGAAACTTCGGGCCCGCCAAAACTCATCCCTTAGAACAGCCATGGGTAATCTCCTGATGACGCCAGAACACGACCAACACCATGAGACACAGGTTCTGCCAGTCAGGGAACATAACATCATGCTAAACAAGCAGTTTCTGCTGGGATGCCCACGAGGGGGCAACGCTAATAGCCGCCCGCTGCAACCACAACCTCCCCCGGCACGTCGGGAGCCATCTATTCGACCTCTCCCCAGAGGTTGAAAAATATATAAAACAACCGCTAGACCCAATAGCTTACAGGCAGGCCCTTAAGGATTCACACTGACAACATCACCACATTCGTTTCGTCATATAGAATATTGAAAGGCCAACCACCCCCCATAGCAGAAGAAGAATTGGAGCAACCGAGGGAAATCCGAGTCACCCTCGCGCAACTATAGTCAGGCTACTGCAGCAACCTAAACTCATATAGGGCCAGAATTGACCCTGACATACCAAATGTATGTCCGGCATGTGGAGAGAGATTGTATGACACACAGTATCTCTTCACATGTCCCCTCAAACCAACTCACCTAACCCCCCATGTCCCTCTGGACTAGTCCAAAAAACGCTAAGGGTGCGAACAGAGTGGGCGCTGATGCCGAGCGGAGCCGAGCCGAGCCTATTGACGCTTATTTTCATGCGAAAAGAAAATTTGTCTATAACACAGTGAATGCGAGAATCAGCGCTGAAATTCTGTTTATTCCATGTGTTTTGCCTTTATGTGATTTAGTCTTATTTTTCATTTGTGTTTATAAAATTGCTGTACACGGTAATGGATTCATCTGATGAAGAGTATTTTGCTGCACCTAGTGTGGTTAGTGCAATTATTATCACAAAAGAATTTGGAAAACATCCAATTACACTAAAAATATATCAATTTGGTGAATTTCATCATTTATATAATGATTTAAGAAAATATCCAGCTAAATTTCTTTAAAAAAACCATTAAAAAACACGATTTCACGCTAAAAAGTAAACATCAACAATGCAAACAAGCGCGCAAAACGCTTTGAAACTGTTTTTCTCGCACTCATCGGTTTTGCTCTCTGCTCTTGTCGGCGTTCACTGTGTTATGCACAAACTTATTTGTATTGACTTGTATGTAACCAGTTTTATCGCACTGACAATCTTTATCGCATTGACAATCTCGGCTCGGCTTTCAGCGCCCACTCTGTTCGCAGCCTAACTAATTCCTGGGCCTCCCGTTAAGTGAGCCAAACGTGCCGGCTAAGCAGGGCTTAGTACTGCTATAACAAGAACACCAACAAGAACGAATGACGGCGAAACGCTTTGAGCTGCACAACAATTCAAGATCAATAACTGCAAGCCGCCGTTAGCTTTGCAATTCTCAGAACGTTTAAATAGTGTCCGAAAACCCAAACTAACGTGTGGTCTACTCTGGTAATTCGCAGAAAAACAAACACCGCTCAAATATTTACCATAACAGATCCTTCCCATTGCCTAAAAATTACTTAAACGTGATAATTTACTCATTGCAAAACCATGAAATGAAGATTTTCTGAAGTATTTTCTTTAGCACAGCATGTGTGCGATTTTCGTGTAGGCGAATGAATTCAATAAATATGTCACACAATTAATACACGAATACGCATTCCAAGCAAACAAAAAGTAAAAAGAGAGTAAAAAACCCAATTTATTGGTGTCAACAAATTGCATTGGGCATCGGTAGGCCTAGCCGCAGGATAACAAAGTTATTCAACAAACTCGAGCTCAAAGGAGAACATTGTTGTTGGTCAATTTGTAATGGCCACACGCAAGCGGCAGCAACAAACAGCACACACCTACACAGGCGATGCACGCAGGTAGACAATTGAGTTGAGGGAAAATAAGAAATAACAAGAAAAAACAGCAGGACAAAATGAGAACGATGCGCGCCAGGCATTTGCTTATCTTCGCATTTGCCAGGAGCGAAACACTTTTTTCTGGGTCAGCAGAATTAAACAAGAAAAAATTAAGGATCTGAGAACATTTTTCATGACACAAAACGTATGTAGTTTTTGCCAAAATTTATGCCTTTTATATATGTAGGTATTTATTGCCTCAACTGCCAGTACTAATATGAGTAGTTTTTTTCTTTACGTTAAGCGGCGCGACGTAACATATGGAAGCGCAATGAACCAGTTTTTTTCTCGCTGTAGTTCTAGGACAAAGGAGGGTATGTATAAGAATACGCTGCTGATATCCTGTCGGTGTATGCGCATGCGTAGTTGTATGTGTGACGGTGCAGACAGAGGATCATCTGAGTGTGACCGTATAAATTTCATGTTTCAAGCACTAAGCACGTTCCACTTTTGCGAAAAGAAAGCAGGTTAACAGCCATGATAACAGGAATATTATATACCTTTTGATTTATCGCACAAATAAGTATGTAATGGTTGAAGGAAGCAAGGAAAGAAAGTGGTATAGCAATGAAGCGCTGATATCAACGTGAGCAGCAGAAAAGCAACGTCATGCGGTGGACAGGATCGTGGAGTTACTATGCTTTTCCCAAGCACTCAGACTTATCTGCCCATTGTATTTAAGGCCTTTAGAAAGGATCAGCATGTAGGGAAAAGGTGGGATAGTGGAATCAGAGTTCTTTAATAAATCTGAGAAGTTTGTGGAGTGCATCCGCCATTCTCAATACATTCGCCCCGAGAATGCGCAATCTTAATCTAGCGGAGACCGTAAAGGCGCTGAGAAAGTGCTCTATGCCGTCCTCGTGTTCCTGCAGACAAGAGCTCTCAATGATGCCTAAGGAGCCATGTGCTGTCCCAAAGCACCCTCCTTCTCTGCTTGAGCAGGAAGTTTGCTATTTACCTGTTAGGCTTTTTCAGAAAGAACTTTGTAATTTTACAGGAATCTGTAGAGTTCCATCGTCTCCCGTGAGTTTACCTCATGGAGTCCGCGATGTACTTCACAGTGTCTGCTATATTGGCTGCGGTCCAGCTGGTTGTTCTGCTGATCTGCAATTTGCCAATTCATCGGTCAGTTCGTTACCTTGAACACCGCAGTATCCGGAAACCTACATAAGTTGAAGTTTATTCCATTAATCTCTTGTGGGAATAGCAACAGTGTATTGGGGCCAAAAACAAAGGGTATTATCCTGACAGCCTGCCAAACAACTGCCAGTGCCCCCAGCTCCAATCGTCGTAGTTTAATAACATTGCTAAAGATAGATTTTTGCAGCTCCCACTTAGTTATGTACCCGGTTGGGAGTTATTGCACAAAATTGTAATATTACGGACTTCGAAAGGCCAAGAAGCAGTGAAAAAATGCGAATTTGTATAGACGATCCCATTTTCTTCCACAAAAAAAACGGAAACATACACAGCACCATTTTAATACGTACTCGTTTTGCTGCAGAATGTCCTTTTTCCTTGGCACAAGGACTGAAGCCAACACACGTCATAGTATGTGTATATTACTTGCCCAACTATATTTCTTTTTTAATTTTAATTTAATTTAATTTAGAACGACCGCAATTTTTATTAGTCCAAAAGTCGGCTGGTCAGGCAATTGCATTCTTGTTATCGCTTCTTCGATTTGTTTCTTTTTTTTCTTGCTTTGTCTTGTTAAGTATGTTTTATTTTCTTGTACATTCTTTGTATTTCGTTTAACTCAAGTCAGTTGTGTTAGGCCGTTGCGACGCCATATGGGCAGAAGGTCGGCGCTGTGGCCTGTGGACTTGTGAAACCGTTCGTATTCCACGCTCTTCTTCGACTGCTTCTTCTTTTTCTTGGCCAGTTGGCTTGTTTGAGCTGAAATTGTTACCAAGAGCGTTATTGCCGTTATGCTTCATTGAGTTAAGTGGTAGCGAACAAGAAAATTCTTGACGTTGAGCAAAGGTTGCTTCAAATTTACTGTGTGTGTGTGTTAGTTTTATCGCGGTGCACGTTGATGGTTTGGCCTTTTTAATTGGTTTTATGGTTGAAATGAATTTACAAAAATGAAAAAACGAATTTCCTTGAAACATTTTTTAGCTAAAAAATTTGGTAGGTTATCCTTGTCATCATTGGCCAGAGTACGCTGAGAATCACTGAAGTCAGCCGAGAATAGTTCAAGTTTCTCTAGTTAACTGGCTGGCCATTAATGGTCTCACATAGATTGAGCCCAGAGTCTTACCAGAAAAGTTTTTGAACATGAACATCTCTACAGTAAAAGCCTGGACTCGAGACTGAAGAACAACCCCGTCACTTTAGCAAACACCCAATAGTTTCTTTACCCCTATTTTGGGTAAAGCAGAACAGGAGCAGAGAACATGCTCTACCGACTCTTCAAGCAAACCACATCCTCTGCATGTACTTTCACAAACTAGTCCCATTTTGAACCAAAGGACAGTGTCTTGTTAAGACCCCGATGATAAGTATAAATTGATCCCTTTTCTGGGATTGCAACCATTTAGTTAGCTTCGGATCGTACGATTTGCACATAACTTTAAAAACCCTACATCCCTGTGATATTTTCCACGCCTTATTGGCCTGGTCCATCATATATATGTATAGAGTATGAATGCTTGATTTCACCGAGTGATATCGGAACGTCCATGGAACAACAAGGGTTAAAAAGAGCAACAATTTGTTAGCGGCTAACAACACAATTATGGCCGCCGATTAATGAGAATGTGCGACGCAAAACAGACCTCATAATAACACACCATCATCATCATCATATCTCATATGCGCCGCATAGCCGTTAAAACAAATGGTGAAATGTTGGACTGTTGCACATGCGCGCCAAACCAAAAACCAAAGCAAACCCAAACGAACCGCGCGCGCCGCCAACAACACCAAAAGCAATTAAGCAAAGCAAAAAGAACCCTCGTCGGCCGGGCAACGGTCTGCTCTGCGGACGGTGCAATAATATTATTTCTAATAACAAATCGGGTAAACAGATGCACTCGAATGAAAACGGGGAAGAAAGGCGAAAAGCGAAAGAGAGAATTATTTCATTACATGGCAAGGCATGAAGGAATATATTAAATTAAAAAGCAAGTAAAAAAGCAAGCCAGTAAAGCGCGCAGATATCACTAAAGACCTTCTGCGAGGTGAATGGATGGTGGACAAGGTGTGTGATCGGCCGATCTCGGCCTCCGACTTTTTTCGAAATATTAAGTGAAAAAGGTAACAAGCGAAATGCCGAAAAGAAAAAAAAAAATTCGGCCGCTCATAATAATTTACTTTAATCAGTAAATGGCGACTACGACACGAATGGAACCAATCGCACTCATTTATTTTGCCGCTTATCCTTCATTTTCCTTCTTTTTTTTGGTCCTTGCACAGTAAGTATTTAATCGAAGATGGATGGTGGATGAATCCGTTGCCGACAAAACAACTTGAAAGATGTTTATACAAATGTGATTTTGGTAGGTCATTTTCCTTGCATATGCCAAAAAGACGATGGCGCACAGCACAGTGTGTTGTTTTCGACAATTCGGCAATCAAAAAAAAATATTTATGGCTGGACTTAATTTACTTCACTCTTACTTTATACATAAATAAGTATTGCTGTCTATAACTCACGCCCTCTCGAAACCCTACATTGACACTGTACACACTGCATCTATGAAACAAAGTACCCTGCAGGCAAACCAACTAGTTGCATACTACAATTCTACCAGTTTGAAAATGTCGGCATCTAGTTGCCCAACTATCCATTTTACTTGAAAGCAACTGGTAATTATAACGTGGCGATGGCCTACGAGATGGCAATTGTCTTCTCTTGCATAAGCTTCATACTAGAAAAATACCACTCAGTTTCATACCAGTAGACAACACATCAGCTTCATACTAGAAAAATACCGGTTAAGGGTATACTAGATGAATACCAGTCAGAATAATACTAGAAAAATGCCAGTTCATCTAGGTGAAAAAATAGCATTTTAGTTCATTTAATAAAGCTTACTTTAATTAGCTTAGTACTTTTTAAAGTTACATTTAGTACATATTATATACAGTACACGCAAAGATATATAGTAAGGTAAAATAATGGCTTCGTGTTACTGCAGCAGTTGGATAATAGAATCTCCGATTTGGATGACACCAAATCAATTAACTAAACTCTCTTAAACTCTTCTTGCCACCTGCTGCAAATATATATGTATGTATGTAATTGTTCTTGTATACCCTTGCACAAAAATAAATGAAAAGCTTTAAAAATATTTCTTTTGTAAGAAATGGTTGTTTCTTTTTAGCAAATTGATAATAACTATTCTGACCCTTTTGTTAAATAATAGCGTAAATTTACTTCAAAATCGCCAATAAAGCTTAGTTTGTGATAGAATTAGATAGATAGATAGATAGTTATTCGGAGGATGATACGCACCGCGACCTATGGGTCTATTGTGCCCTCCCGCTCATTATAATACCTCCTCTAGGCCAATCTCATATACAAAGTTGTGATAGAATTGCACAAACTGCTATTTTCAGTTAATAAATAAATTGGTATATTACTAGTAGAATACCAACTAGTATGATTTTGACTTTTTAAAAGCGGTTGATCAACTAGTAGATATTTAACTAGTAGAATTTTGTCCGTTTCATACCAGTTGATCAAGTAGTAGAAAACCAACTAGTTGAATTTTTTCCTTTACATACCAGTTGATCAACTAGTTTATTTTCATACTAGTTTAATTTTGCCTGCAGGGTATTTAACTCGCTATGTATGTGTGTGTGTGCGCGTGCTTCTATGAAACAAACAGATTATATAAATGATTGAATGCAAAAATTGCACCTTTACAAATTTTTGTGGAATTGTGCGGCCGGTGGTTGGTTGAGGTGCCTGCCACGCCGCTCACTGCTCACTGCTCATCATCGCCACCATCATCATCCGGTTGCAATGAAATGAAACGGAAATATATTTGAAATCTGTTTGATAGATAAGTAGAAAGACCTTTTTTTCCATGTACAAATATTATAATTACTAACTATGCGTTTGTATGTACAAAAGTGGAGTGGCGTAGAGTTGTATGGTGTGGTGTGTGCGTAAGGCAGCTGTTGCTGGTGCGTTTCAGGTGACAGCTACAAAATACATGCATACTCGTATGTACATAACACAACAGAACAGTTGTTGTAGGTGAAAAAGTGGAAATTGAGATGATTTGCTGTAGTGCTACACAAAAACAAACGCCGAAAAAGGCGGGTGAAAATACACACGAACGTACACGCACAGTACAAACACACGATAAGGAAGAAAGGACGGAAGGAAGATAGAAAGGAAGGAAGGAAGGAAGGAGGGAAGAAAGCAATACGAACATGAATGAATGCCTGAAGAAATTACGAGTGGAAAATTTCTGCTTACTAGAAGGAAAGAAGCAACAACAACATGCTTAGATCCTTACGAAGGATGCTGCTTTTTTGGAAAGAAACGCACAAAGCAAAAAGGCGCACGGGAAACCTGCTTTTCCCCAATGATTTGTTGCTAAGGACATTTTCTTTTTTTTTGTCTGTTTATGTACGTGAGTAAATCTTT
This sequence comes from Urophora cardui, assembly GCA_960531455.1. Taxonomy (NCBI): domain Eukaryota; kingdom Metazoa; phylum Arthropoda; class Insecta; order Diptera; family Tephritidae; genus Urophora; species Urophora cardui. The sequence goes on from OY482674.1 coordinate 6,150,748, forward strand.
GTAAGTAATTGATCAAGATCCGTGAATATAGCAAGTTATTATATGACATAACTGCTAGCAACAAAACGTGCAATGAAGCGAGATTAGGTTAGGTTAGGATGAGGTGGCTGCCTACGCGATTAAGGACAGCGGGGACACACTTCGGCCGAATAAGCCCATTTTGGTACCACAAATATCGCAAAATAGATTTGAGAATAGGTTGAGATTAGATGTCCGTCAATCTGGTATCTTTACATTTTCCAACTCCGTCAGACACTCGAAGAAGTGTTTTTGTAAGGAGCGATGCCTGGCTAAGACTGTGCAGGACAGTGGCATAGATAATGCTCAACACACCCAAACCGCAGTTGTGATTTCCTGCAATTTTGTGCCTTCCCTTGCTAACTCATCCGCAATGCAGTTCTGCAGTTATCCTGGAGGTCACTATCGCTTGGGAGCCAAATGAAGTGCAGGTCACATTTTTCGGCTAGTTTATTTAGAGGTTACCTACATTTCATTAACACTATAGATATAGCATTGCTACTGTTTATGGAAGCTTGGTTTTCAGAGAGTTTGACAGATCTGTCAGGCGACGAGCGGCATCCCATATGGCTACAGGCTCAGTCTGATAGACACAACCTTACTTTCAGATGAAGCTTTTCACAGAAAAAACCCACTTCCAAATTTGTTGTTCAGTTTGGAGACGTCCGTGTACAAGTGGAGTGTGTTAGTGTCGGGGTACTTCAAGTTCTTCCACTCGCTCCTCTGCGAAATTCTTGTGGAGAATTTGTTGTCCCAACAGAAGGCTGGTATTACATGATCCAGGTTTAGGAAGTTGGCAGGGATATTTCTTAGAATTTGAGCGTGTTCGAATCATGCGCCCCCCTCCAAGATTCGGTCGTATTGAACCTCGCCGCAAAGCAGCTGGCAATTAGTTTCCCCTGTATATCCGAATAGTATGATTTCCGGAGCTGTAGTTGGGGTGAAGAACAGGGTCCCACTTATAAGCATTGTTTTACTCTTATTAGTTTCGGGGTTTTAGTGCTGGCCACCATTCGATGACTACATAGAAAATAATAGGCCGCATTACCACTGTGTACAGCAATGGACGATTTGGAGATTAAGTCCAATGAAACTCTCTTTAGATCGAAAATATAAAATCATATTTAAATGCCGAATCTACAAATCGTTGCTCCCTTAATTCTCAAGCTTCTACAACCTGTAATGTGGCGATCTAAAAAACTTATACTAACACTTCACCTACGGCTCACGACGCTCTAACAACAACTGCACAAATTTTCATAAGTTCAGTTCGTGCCCATTTCAGTGCAATTTCTTATGCATTACTAATCTGTGTTTGCCCCTCGTTCAATCTGCAATGCTTCAGTTAACCCAAAACAAGCTCACAGCACATAGAACTGCTGCACGCCGTTGACTAATAAATCCAACGTCTTGAGCAAAGCGTAGTGGCTTACTCGAAAACAAAAAATAAAAATAAAATAAAAAATAAAAATATCAACGAAAACATAACTCGAGTCGAAGAACCACATTTGTAGCACTACTTACGATAGTTTGTTTTTTTTACCAGCACATTTGAATGATTACACTGTCCAACAGTGATTTCTCAACACGAACAAACGCTATTAATTACACTGTCCAACAGTGATTTCTCAACACGAACAAACGCTATTAATTATGAAAGAGGATGTCTCCCAGACCAGCTTTGCCGAACAGAGTACTAGTCCAGAGGGTCTGAGTTTTTTTTTTAGAGGGGGTTAAAGTTTTATGGATTTAGCTGGAGGTGCAATTACTTTATCGAAAATATCTTATAAAAAATGACCTCAAATAAAGCTTTTGAGCTCGGACTTCTTCTACAGAATTTAATAAGGAATTTATATGTGGAAGACGTTAACCCTCTAACGCCCACGCAAATGACTGTTATTAACCCTTGTTTGGAAGCACATGTAGAAAATATCAATTTACAATGCAGATAGAGGGTTAAAATGTTCTAGAAAATTATTCGCCATAAAATTTCACTTGGGGTCCCCTCAGACAAAATCTTTGTACAAATAACGCAAAAGGCTACAGGATATGATAATCACAAATTACGCCATGAAATATGCAACAAATTTTATATTTATATACATTAGATGCACTTTTTGTTCTTTGGATCCTCCCTCCGGCACCGGAATATGAAAATGAGTTTTTCTAGAGTATGTTAATTAAAAAAAAAAGTTCACTTTCCAAAAACTGAATGGGGCTACTCCAAAAACCGCGCGATTTTCAAGAATTTCAAGGCAAGTTTAGATTTATGTATGAAAAAAGTTATAATTTTGCACAAGAAAAAAAATTTACATCTACCTATACGTAGAGTTAACCGCAAAAGCGAATAGCGTATTCAGTTTTTAGTGCACTTCCCTGGGAGGGTAATATCGCGGCCTAAATAGAACATTTTGTTTTTTTCTCGCCAACATACAACTTCATGCCCTGTATTCTTTCTGACAGCAGACATTTTTTTATGTGAATCACACCGGATGCTGCTTAATTTAATGCGGTTTTCAAAAACTAATTCTGGTTAAAAATCTATTATAATTTGGATGAGCGCATCAAGTTTAAGTGAAGTAAAATATGCCCTAATAGGGCTGACATGGATTAAAATTTCTAAAAAATTTTAACAATTTTTGCTCTTCAAGGTGGTTTTATGATGGTGGACAACTCTACAAATGTAAAAAAAGGTAGAAAGGTCGAGACCGTGGATAGCGGAAAAAATGTGGACCCGGATGGCCCCACATATTTTTGGGCAATATTGGCATCAAACTAGGGTTTGAATATTACCTTCACTGGGGAGTGTACCAAAAAACTGAATACGACATTCGCTTTAGCGGTTAACTCTACGTATAGGTAGATGTAAATTTTTTTTCTTGTGCAAAATTATAACTTTTTTCATACATAAATCTAAACTTGCCTTGAAATTCTTGAAAATCGCGCGGTTTGTGTAGTAGCCCCATTCAGTTTTTGCAAAAGTGAACTTTTTTTTTCAATTAACTTACTCCACAACAACTCATTTTCATATTCCGGTGCCGGAGGGAGGTTCTAAAGAAAAAAAAAATGCATCTAATGTGTATACATATAAAATTTGTTGCATATTTCATGGCGCAATTTGTGATTATTATATTCTGTGGTGTTTTGCGTTATTTGTACAAAGATTTTGTCTGAGGGGACCCCTAGTGAAATTTTATGGCGAATAATTTTCTAGAATATTTTAACCCTCTATCTGCATTGTAAATTGATATTTTCTACATGTGCTTCCAAACAAGGGTTATTAACAGCCATTTGTGTGGGCGTTAGAGGGTTAACGTCTTCCACAAAGAAATTCCTTATTAAATTCTGTAGAAGAAGTCCGAGCTCAAAAACTTCATTTGAGGTCATTTTTTATAAGATATTTTCTATAAAGTAATTGCACCTCCAGCTAAATCCATAAAACTTTTACCCCCTCTAAAAAAAAACTCAGACCCTCTGGACTAGTACTCTGTTCGGCAAAGTTGGTCTGGGAGACATCCTCTTTCATAATTAGTAGCGTTTGTTCGTGTTGAGTAAAATTTTTTTAAATTTGTTGGACTGTGTTATTATTATTTGTTCGTCTGCATTTTACATTGTTCTCCTCATATTCTCACATGTGGCAAGGCAACACATGAAAAAGTAAACTTTGGAAAAGCAAGTTTTAATGTGGTTTGTTGGTTGGTAAAGCATACGAGTAAAGCATCAAATAATGTACACATGTAATCATAATGGATTGGAATGGAATGGATTGCAGTAGAATGAAGTGAAGTGGAATGTTATTGTTTGTTATTGAGAAGCGGCAATGAAGAATGAAAATAATGAAAAGAGAAATAGAAAGAATAAAGTCTTGGGGCGAAGGCGCTCACACCAGCACCACCACCACGACCGCCACCTGGAGTAGGAAGAAGGAGGTATGATTTACCAATAACTGCCGTATGCCATGCGTACACATGTGGATGTTCAAAGTCTTGGCTAAAGTAACACAGACAGATTTGTAATGGGTGAGCCGTTGAGAGATTCCGACTTCAAATGCCAAGAACTTTCTCAGTTCAAGAAGATTCAGAAACATGTAGTAGAGTAGATAATGTTCTTAGTCTCTACATCCAGGTCAGTGACTCCATTACTAGGTCTCTGTTCCTCGCTAACCCTATCGTGGATGTGGTCCTCTTCATCTCCTCTCTACCTAGTTTTTCGACATATGTAGTACCTATACCACTTTGGCAGCTCCTCTCTATCTGTATAGATCCCCCTCTGTGTCACTATTCATCAGAAGCAAAAAGGTCATTACTATAGCCATCATCATAAAACCTCGAGAGAAACACAAACACATAAAAATATCTCAATTTGCTGTAAAAATAATACAAATTTGAAAAACATTTTCGAAAGCAACTTTTTGGGACCATCAAAACGCTTCACCCTTTTATTTCAACTCGCCAAACCGCCACTGTTATGCAGACGCTAAAGGCTTTCAAAGAATCCACAAAGAAATAACAAAGAACATACCGAATAATAAATATAATGAAATAATAATCAAGTTGGACTTTGGAAAACATATCTACAAAATGCTCAAAATACCACTAATAATTATGGTCTAAGTTGAGTCAATGCCAAGCCAAGCCAAGTCAAGACAAACGAGTCCACTTTAGTCGGTACAACTGGCTGGTTGTAGGAAAGAGAGAAGTATGGAGGGAAATTGGACTTTGCAGCACACTCCTCTAACTCCTCTAACATACCTTAGCTAAGAAAGCTATAAAAACAAAACAAAACAAAAACCAAGAGAAATGCGGCAATAAAGAAAAAGTGGAGTTATGCTTGTTGTTAATTCCATTTTCGTAGTTGTTGTTGTTGTTCTGGTTGTGGTATGTTTTGAAGCACTTCGGCTGTAAAGTTACTTGGAACATTACTTGTTTCCCGGCTGAACACGGCGGAGCTGTGGAGTGCCGTGGTTGTATGGCTGGTTGTTTGTCGAGCAGATAACAATTAAAGGCATACATACACACATATGTATGGACTGTGCTAAACATGCATCATTCATAAGAAATATGTATTTTTGTTGCTTTTCCATTTAATTTTCATGTTACCATTTATACTTTTTGTTTGTCCCAAGTTGAAGCTTTGCTCAAGTTTTTTGCTGTTGTCGAGTTTTGTGTTAATGGAGTGATAGTTTTTAAGTTTTATAACTCACTGCAATTAGTTAAATACCTTTAGTTGTTGCAATTGTACATAAATTAAGCCATTTGCGTTTGAGTTTTTTTCGGTTCACCAAAAAGAATTAGCGTGTAAATAAGTATTAAATATTTTTTCATATTTAGCTTTAAACTCGTCTCTAAAAAGTTTAATAAGATAGTAAATTAAATCTTCTCACGATAAAAAATTAGTACTAAAAATTTGGTACTAAGAATTTTTTGCAAAAAAAGCAGTATTAAACACTTAGTACAAAAAATTAGTAAGTAAAAAATTATGTAATAGAATTCAAAAGTATCTACCTATGTAGTTACGAAAAAAACTAGTACTAAAAATTGGTAAGTAAAAAATTGTACAATAGAATTTAAACATATCAATTGTTACAAAAATAAATTAGTACTAAAAATTGGTTAGTAAATATTTAGTAGGTACTAAAAACTTTTTACTAAAAAAATTTGGTAACAGAAACACGTTTCTAACAGGGACCGATTTTAATCGTTATTTGCATTTCTTCGGATGAAAAAATCATTATGAAAACTTCGTTAACAATAAAATGCAAGTATGCCGATATAATGATTTTAGCACATTCCAAATATGACCTCATCTTTATTCTGAAGATTTTTATTTTTAGGACCGATTTCATAATCAAATTAAAAGTTCCTTTATATTTTAAAGGAGCCTTTAATTTGCTGATCGATTTCATAAAGTCTGTTTGAAGATAAAAGTTCCTTTAAAGTTAAATACCCAAAAACGGGCATTTAAGTTATTTAAAGGTTCCTTTTGCCAGAAAAAATTTCATTTCTGCAGTCTGTCAAAATCAAATATCGATTTTGTTTGTTGTTTTGTTTGTTGAGTCATATAATGCAATATTATGCTTTTTTGTTCTTTTCTTAAAAAAAAAAAATAAAGCCACAATCAGAAAATTTATTTATTTTCAGAAAAAAATAAATGTCAAATTTCAATATTTTTAAATTTATGACCATCATTTGACGTTAAAGGAGCCTTTTAATATTATATTATTATGAAATCACTCCCACTTTAAAGAACATTTAAATGGCTCTTTAACTAAAAGGCTCCTTTAACAAAAGGAGCTTTAAGAATTTCATTATGAAATCGGCCCTTAAAATTTTTAAATAACCATTATTTACGATTTTTATTTTTTCGATCCAAAATAATTTTTATTATTGGATTTAAATTTTTCCGATGAAACTTGATCGATATTTTATGATTTTTATTTTTTCGATCAAAAATAATTTTTATTGGATTTAAATTTTTCCGATCAACTTTAATAAATATTTATTTATTCCTTTTTTCGATCATAATAAACTCTAAAAAATTGTTTCTTTTGTACCATACGGTATATCTATACTAATTATATAAAATTGATTGTATGGTAAATGTATGTAACGCGATAACTCAAAAAGTACTGGACCGATTTTAATAATTCTTTTTTTAAAATGTCACAAATGGTAAATTCTCGACAACCATGTACTTTTTTTTGTGCATTTCTAAGACTTTAATACCTTTTTCCCGGTTTTAAATTTCGAAAAACTCAAAAAAGCGCAAGCATAGACAAATTCGTTTGGTCATTTGCCGTGTTCAGTGGAGGCGTCGCAGTCGTGCCAGGCAGCGCAGCGTAGGCGACTCATATGTTTGTTTTTGCACGGTTTGTTGTTTGTCTCGGTGGCAATCAAAAACCTGTTTACACATGCATACTATGCTATAACTCAAGAACGCCTGCACCTACACGTGCGATATTGGTATCAAATGAAAGGTGTTTAGCAGGACTTCAACATAGAGTTATTTTCATTGTGATGCCTAGACATCCTCCCCAGTCTGGGTAAGAATGTGGACCCAGATGACTCCGGAATATTTTTGAACGATATTGGTATGAAATTAAAGGTATTGAGCAGGGCTTTAATACAGACCTATTTTCATTGTGATTTTCATGCCGGGTCTCCTCATGTGGGTCAAATGGTGGATCTGGATGACATCGGGATGTGTCTAAGCGATCTTGGTATCGAATGAAAGGTCTTGATCTGGACTTCAATATAGAGCTATTTTAATAGTGATGCCTAGGCCGGGTCTCCAGATAAGGGGCAACAGGTGGACCGGATGACCCTAGAATATTTCTGAGCGATATTGCTACCAAATGAAAGGTCTTGATGAGGACTTCGACGTAGAATTATGTTATTTGTGATGCCTGGGGCAGGTCCCCAAATATGGGTCAAAATTTGACCCCGGATTAACCCGGTATGTTTCGGAGCAATATTGGTATGAAATGAAAGGTTTTGAACAAGGCTTTTACATGAAGTGGTATTCATAATGATTCCTAGACCGGGTCCCCAGATATGGATCAAAATGCGGACCCGGATGTTTTTGAGCGATATTGGTATCAAATGAAAAGTGTTGGGAACGGCTTCAACATAGAGCTGTAGTGATGGCTAGACTTGGCTTGACTTGACTTGGCTTGACTTGACTTGAATTGACTTGACTTGAATTGACTTGAGTTGACTTGACTTGACTTGACTTGACTTGACTTGACTTGACTTGACTTGAAATGAATTGACTTGACTTGAATTGACTTCAGTTGACTTGACTTGACTTGACTTGACTTGACTTGAAATGAATTGACTTGACTTAAATTGACTTGACTTCAATTGACTTGAATTGACTTGACTTGAATTGACTTGACTTGACTTGACTTGACTTGAATTGACTTGACTTAACTTGAATTGACTTGACTTCAATTGACTTGAATTGAGTTGAGTTGACTTGATTTGACTTTGGTTAACTATTATTCCTCATTAAATTAACTTAAATTGACTTGACTTCAATTGACTTTACTTGACTTGAATTGACTTGACTTGAATTGACTTGACTTGACTTGACTTGAATTGACTTGACTTAACTTGAATTGACTTGACTTGAATTGACTTGAATTGAATTGACTTGACTTGAATTGACTTGAGTTGACTTGACTTGAAATGAATTGACTTGACTTAAATTGACTTGACTTCAATTGACTTGACTTGATTTGAATTGACTTGACTTGAATTGACTTGACTTGACTTGACTTGAATTGATTTGACTTAACTTGAATTGACTTGACTTGAATTGACTTGAATTGAGTTGAGTTGAGTTGACTTGATTTGACTTTGGTTAACTATTATTCCTCATTGCGAAGCAATGGGTATTTGCTAGTTATTAATACGCTAACATAAATTTTGTTATCAAATAGAACTGCGCCAATGTTCATTGAAATTGGTTGGAAAATGCGTCCATAATCGCCGTTGAAAAAATTACTGTGTGGGTGTTGTATGCTTTTGAGCAGAACAGAACAGAGCTATGGCAATGTGCACGCATAGGTATTCTAAACTTACCAAGCACAATGTTGGCAATCGTCAACTTCGGTCATCAAATATAGGATTCACTAACGTTTGAAAAAGTTTATTATGATCGGAGAAAAAATAAAAAAAAAATATTGATTAAAGTTGATCGGAAAAATTTAAATCCAATTATAACAATTATTTTTTATCGAAAAAATAAAAATCATAAAATATCGATCAGGTTTCATCGGAAAAATTTAAATCCAATAATAAAAATTATTTTTCATTGAAAAAATAAAAAACATAAAATATCAATCAAATTTCATCGAAAAAATAAAAATCAAATTATAACGATTAAAAATTATTTTTTTTATAAAAATGATAATCGTTACGGTCCCTGGTTTCTAATAAAACTAGTACTAAAACATCTATTGTAACAAATAAATTTAGTACTTAAAATTGGTTGTTAAAAATTGAGTGCCAAAAATTTCTTGCTAAAAAATTTAAACTAGAAATTCGTTTAAAAAATGATTACCTGCTAATATACTGTTACCAAAAAATTTACTATTTACTAAAAATTTGGTACTCAAAATTTTAAAAATTACTTTTAACATGTCGGACTACTTTTGAAAGCAGTTTAAGCAGATTTTCTCAATGGTCTCAAAAGCTTTATTTTAATCGCTTAACAGTTTTCAAAATTTTGAGTAACTTTCAAAGGACAATCAGCGGTTCAACGAGCACAATAGCGGCCTCCATGCGCTTATGATTTCTCATCACTTCCTCAATACAGATATGAATATATTTTCGGCTGAGATTGTTGCTCTCATCCCTTACAAGGGAGGTTAATGAAGAGCTGCTACTCCGAAGGCCTTCTGCGCTCAAATTTACTTTAAAACAGGCACCGGCAAAAGTCTCGCACAATTTTGCCGTACTCTGCTTTAAAATGATGACCTTAGGTGTCTTTTTTGAGCTTCCAACCGCCCATGAACTCCATACACAGGCATTATTAGCCAGACACGCTGCAATTTTTTAAAAAATGCACTTAAATTTTTCCCACGAATCAAGCTATCAAGGGCTTAATGAAATTATAAAATCAATCAATTGCTGAGTGCTACGTACTTACAGATACATACGTAGTATGTACATACATTAATATGAACAAAGTTGATTAATTTCTATTTCCTAGGAAATGTAAAATTAATCATTTAACAACAACTACACTACGCTTATTGTATGTAGAAACAATATTTCGGCTATAAATTTAAATTGAGCAGAAAATGTGGAACAAATCTGCGCTGCAGAGCACAGCACAGCTCAGCTTTAGCTAATGCTTTATGAAGCGGAAAATCTTGCAATTAGTCTGTTTAAAAATGAAATATTCCCAACCTGCCTGTCTGCCTGCCACCCAAGGGGGAAAGCACACGCACAACCACAAAATTAATTGTTTTACAAATTCTTTCATGGGAAAAGAAAATTTCTTTAAGAAAAGGGAAATTTCTTTACGAAAAATAAAATACTTACACAGTGAAAGATAAGCTTTTCCGTAGAAATGCATTTGAGGGATTTTTCAATGAGTATTGCGTATTGAGGACAGCAGTACTTAATATTGATTGGCGCATTCCTTTGGGGTAAATAAAGTTTCCATGCTTTGGAATTATTGATGCAGAAAACTTTATTCAAAGAAAAAGTTGCTTAATAAACAAATATGTACTTGGAATTGGAACATGGAATACTTAAGTAAGTATTTTGCAATTATAAATATTTTCATTCACGCCAATCTTAACTGCACTCCATGGCCAACTTTTATACGGAGAATGCATCAATATGAAACTCTTTGCCACGAATCAATCATATGTATTTTTAATAACGGACAGATATAAACATATTTTGTATTACGACAAACTCAAATACAAAGCATTCGACACATTTAAAAGTCAATAAGTATGCAACATAATATTCACTCAACTGCATAATCAATTCATATTAAGCCACAAAGACAAAGAGATAGATAAATGAGGAACACCATGCAGAAAGACAATTTATGGAAAAGCGCATTGGTAGCCAATCAACAATAAACTAACTGATTAACAAGAACAGCAAGAACTTTAGCTTTATGTATGTTTGTATAGCAAACACACATCAATAAATGTCAATATGAAAGAATACAAGCGATAAATCGAAAATGAATGTAATAAACGAAATGAAAATTGACGGGGTTAAATGAGTTGCCAACTGGCGATGGTAAAAAGCAAATCAATAGATAGTGCATGTGTGTATTATGGGAGCAAAAGCATGCCAAAGGGTTATGCACAAACCGAAATGAATGGGCGCATAAAAGTAGTGCTAGGATAATGTTGACAGAGTTTAGTTAGACTGGCTGGCCGGTAAGGGCCTCACATAGACGGAGTGAGTCCGTAGTGTTACCAGAAAAGAGCGCAAATATGGACGCCTCTACACTAAAAGCCTTGACTCAGATTGAAGAAAACCCCGCCCCTTTGGCAAATACCAAGAATTTCTTAAACCCTGTTTTCGATACCAATTCAAACTCACTGAACACGACTTGCCCTAGTAGTCGAAGCCTTCGCCTGGCAAAAGCTAGGTTAAAAATAAACAAATTTTAAGCTAAAGGCAATTTCGATTAAAAAGAGAACCCTAGAAGATATCACAAAAACTGAAGCAGAACACAGGAGTTACACCAGAACGCCCAACACAATAAACGCATTTTGAGTCACCGTTTACTGGCCTTGCATTTACTCGTTTGTGTAAGTAAATATGTAGTAGCAAATGAAATCGCTTACATTCGTCCTCCATGCCATTGGTCGCTTTACCATTGAATGCATTAACTTGCAAACGTCACTACATACCAATCGGCTGACTAAAAAAAAATAAAAGATTGTTAGTTGGCAACGACCGTAGGTTCTCACTGCAATGGACAGGGTTAAACACCTGCCGTTGAATTTGCCGCGATTCGATGTGTGGACGTGGTGTGGCAGCGGCTATGGCTGGCAGTGGTGTTACATTTTAAATTACTTGTACATTGCGTAATGCGATCAATGCAATCAAATCGAATGAAGGAACTACACACAAAAAGCAACTGCAAAAGGAAGCAAAGTTAAATAACAAAAACACAAATTTTATATTGAATTCCTACTGCAGCAGAGAGCGAAGTTCGGAGTTTAGTATGCAAGTAAGTATTACCTTCAGTCGGTCAGTGATTGCAAATGATTTGTGTTGTTTTTTTTTTTTTCATTTTATTGGCTTGCTTTAGCCTTATTCTCCCCTCATTCCTGCCGCTGAAGGTAAAGTTTGTGTGTATGTTTACTATTATCGCCTTTTTACGCCTTATTACATCAGTGACATGCTTTTACTTGCCACCGATCGATTGGATTGGATTAAAAGTGGCGGAAATCTGTTACGAATAAATCGCAATAAAACATGCGGCGGAGGGCAAAATGACTTCTGTAGGGAAGTTGGCAAGAAAAAAAAACGAGAATAAGTAGTAAGTGATAAGCGGAAGGTAACTTGGCACGCGACCAAGATTTTGTGAGTATATAAATTTTAAAGCTTTAAGTTTCAGGCAAACTTTATTAAGGTAGGTAGTAATAGCAGAGAGACGGAGAGAGAGAGAATTAAAATGAAAATTCGACTTAAAAAATTTAAAGAGCCACAAAATCTTTTGACAACTTTAAAAATTTAGTAATAACTTAATAAAAATGGATAGCGTATGGAAAGATACGAGTCTTTCAAGCAACATCCGCAGTCAAAAAGTTTGCTAAAAGCGAAAAGTTTCACCATTTAAAAAGTGTTCTCGAAAGAAAAACAATTTTGTTACTTTTGGTTTATTGCAATCAATACTTTGGAAAACACTGCTCTCTGACAGCGCAAGTAAAAAATTGAATGCAACGAAAATGCATTTTATGCGGTCAAACACCTTTCGTTGCTTCAACACGAACATCCTGAAAATCCTTAAAGGCAGAGAAAAAGTTAAGCGTTTAAGAATACATTTAATTTTACTTATGCAAAGTACTAAAAAGAGTAATAAAATGAACAATTTGGTAGCGATCAAATGGAAAAAACTACTAGTATAGGCGCTATAGAGAAACAACAGGACAGACATGCAAAATCACAATTTCAGTCTATGCACAGTGTAATGCAATTCAATTGGGAACGAAAGTCGACAAGGAAGTTGCTTTCTTTCTAAAGTCGTTAACATAACGTTCAATGCAATAGGAGTAATATACACAAATATCTACATTTTTAGGTATGTACGAATATATGTCAGCTCGCGTGTAAGGATTAAATATTCTACTTTTTAATCTCATTTCCTTTCAATTTTGTGACTTAGCAAAATTCGTGCGCTTATTTAGTGGGCAGAAATGTTTACACACCAAAAAGTGTTTGACAATGACTTTTTCGGAGCTAATTCTTCGTTGAAAAAGGTAAGAGTGCCGCAAAAGAAAAGAGAGAGAATGGCGAATTCAAGGAGACATCGGAACATTAAAGTCATAGTAGGATACAAATGTAGATCGTTAAAGATTCCCAAATTCCAGAAGAATCTAATAAGTAATTGAAGACAGCGCCAAATATAAAAGCTCGTTAGCTGAAATAAATTTACTCGTGACATACATATATGTACATATATAAACACCTGCTTATAGGAACTGCCAAATAAAAAAAACTTAATTAGTTTCACATTCTACAAGAGGCTTTATATAAATCAAACTATGCGCTATGACATAAAACAAAAACAAAACTGGAAAAGGGAGGAAATTTCAAAGTAAACTTCTGTCTAAAAAAAATGTGATTAATTATGTGACAGCGCCAAAACACATACATACATAACAGCAACGCAACAAATGCCATGCAACGTGACAGCCGAAAATCAACGAACCGCATTATGATGCGTGAGTGTGCCGTTTTAGCGGTACGCGGCGGACGCAATAACCGCAATGGTGTGTGTAAGAAAGTGGCACAACAACAGAGTAGCGGTATGATGGCACGACATACATATGTATACCTAGGAACACCCTTGCACGCAACAAATGCCACAAACAAAATTAATGAAAACATTCCAAACAACAGCAAAAACAAGCTCAAATTCAAAACAAGCGATAGAAAAATGCATACAAACGAAAAAAAAGCGCACGTGGACGCATTTTGCTGCAACATAATTGCGTTGGTTTGCCGAGGCACACATCACACAACACGCACACACATCGCATGCAACAAAGCGGCAGCAAAGCATGGCTCGCTCAAAACAACAAAAACTGTGTACAACACTAATCGCAATGGTGCCAAGCATGTTCCATTTAAGGTGTTATAATACCAATGGCCCGAAAGCACTTAAAAGAGATACTAATTTAAAAGGTCAGTTGCACCTGTGAAGGGAGGTCGGTCTCCAGTGCTAGTGGACAAATCTTCACACGTGCGTTGATTGACGCATGCCTCTGCTATGTCGACCACAGTACAGTTGTCAAGTGGACAATAAGATGGTGTGTAAATACGAGTAGGTATGTATCAGCAAAATGGCGCCATAAAGTTCTCCCGCCGCCACGCAACATAACAAGCAACAAAATCCGCTATACAGACCAAATAAGCAACAACACAAACACCACAAACAAAAAACACCGTTTTTGCCTATTTTTGAGGTTATATATAAACGACAGCTTTTTTTTTTGTTAAAAAAGCACACATAGCATTTTAAATAAGAAGTCTTTCTTTTACGAATGGCGTTAAGTTTGCTCAAATATATTTTTTTTTCGCTAAGATAGAGTAATTTAAAGTTTATGTGTTCATAGTTTGTGGGATTGTGTATTGTGGGCTTGTGGTGTTTAAATTTTAAATTTTAAATTGCTCTATCTTAGCGAAAAAAAAGATATTTGAGCAAACTCAACGCCATTCGTAAGAGAAAGACTTCTTCTTTAAGATGATATGTGTGCTTTTTTACAAAAAAAAAAATCTGTAGTTTATATATATCGTCAAAAATAGGCAAAAACAGTGTTTTTGCACATTTAGGTTAGGATATCTCAAAATCCTGACGTGATAGGGCAATTCTGCGTCCAGATTTGAATTCAGCGCATCGAAAACCTTTAGGAAAGTTTGGTCTGGTTTATGGTCAAAAAAATCGGTCTCATTTTGTTGGCCTGTGTTATTAATTATGCTCTGTTGTGTACATATCTTTCGTATGTCATGTGTGCGCTCCTTGTTTTTTATATCATGGGGCATTTGAGGAGTTTTACTTACAAATTAAATAAGGACTACTTACCTTCTAGCAACATTGCATGCTCATACATGTTCCCTAACTTGTGAACCTGTTTAGTGCTCTCTTAGGATATATTCCATGTCTGAATTTCTTGTCGTGATTTCTGTTAATTTTTTCACAGTTCAGATTCACAGTTAATTTCTTCACAATTCACATTCACAGTTAATATTTTCACAGTTTATAGATGTGCCCCAACTTGCCACCCTCTTTAGTGCTCCGTTAGTATATATTCTACTTCTGAATATTTCTGCGTGATTTCTGTTAATTTTTTCACATCTTACATGTGTTTTATTGATTTATAAATTTAGTGCAACATTACTGCCACCAAAAAAATCTATTCTGCTTACTTAGTATTTTCAGAGTTTCCCTTTTCATTGCCAATTTCGGCTCATTTGTCATGTTTTCACATTAGAAAGTGTTATTGAGCATGTTTAGTTTGGTATGAAACTGGTTGCATTTCTGTTTATTTCTTGTTTGAATACATTTTAATTTTTTTACCGGCAAGGTCTTCACCCTTTTCCAAAAATCGCCATTTGCGTGCAACAACAATGCACCAAATTTGTGAATAAAACTTGTTTGGTAGAAATTAGTGTGGTAATTACCCTTTGTGTTGTATTGTTGCCGTTGACAATATTTCTTGCTTCTTGTTGTTTGACGTTTTTTTTAGTTCTTTTATTTTGTGGTTTTAAAACTGTAACCGCAATTGTCTGACCAAGAAATCAATGTGGTTGTTTCACTGCTGTTACTAAAACTCTTTTCTCCCCACCACTTTTACTGTGCCGTATAAGAATTGAGTTTACATTACTAGTATTTCAGGTAAGTATTGTTGAGCAGCAGTAATAATGGCAACATCAATCACATTTACAGCAACAAGACATTTTTAATGCCGAAGTCTTTTACACTTTTTATTGCCCTAAAAAGAAAACAGAAGGTTACTTTTGTTTTAACCAAGAATATACTTTCCCAAATCTGAAAATGTTTATGTTAAAGATTTTCTAATATATAAATTTTAGACGGGTTTATTGTGCTTGGACTCAGGTGTTATTGATCTTCTTGATTGGCCTTCACGCTTTTGTAAGTGGTATTTTGTAAGGCAAACATCTGTTTTTTCTTATTGAAATATGTAATTGAGTGATCTTTTGACTACAAAAACTTTAGATTTAATAGTTGTTTAATACAAAATAGCCAAAATAAAAATAAGATAAATATATTTTCATGAGTATATATTTATTGATTTGTGTATTACTTAATAATTCGCAATTATTTGTGAGTAAAAGCGGGCTATTGCACTTTTATTGCTATTTCCTCTGTTGATCTACCGTGCATCCACCAATTGCACCCAAGTTGGCTTGTGCAATTCTTTAGAGCATTCTCAGGGCGGCGAGTTGCGGCATTCTTCTATTAACTCTTTAACATCTTCCCTTAACACTCAATGCCTTGCACCATTAACTCCATTAAATTATTTTAATTCTCATTTACTTAATAGTTAAGTGCAAACTCTTCTTGGCGCAAAATCGTTCTTCAAAGACTACATAATTAGACTTGAGCAAGCACAGGTAAAACCCATTTGAATGTTTAAATCATTTCTACCACCTTGTTTATTGAATGAATCACTTAGAACTGGCAAGTCAACATATTGACCGGATTAAGCATTTAATGAGAACTCGTTAGTTACTTCCTTCTTATCGCAAATTCCTTAGATAGCATTGTTCTGTGTGTTTTTCCATGAGTATGTTGTTGTTTTAGCTTGTGTTTGTTTGTTCTTTTTTCGTTTTTGGGCTGCGCTGAGTTATTAGTGTTATTTAGATAAGGTGTTGCTGGTGAGATCAATAATATTAGCACTTCGTTAAAGAACAGTCATTATCTTTTTCTTAACTAAACTGAAGTAATTTGTAAGCAATGTTACGATACTTTTCGTTACATATTAAAATCGGTTTATATAGTGGGCTAAACAAAAGGTAATTCAGTGTATAATTTTTACATAAGAAAATCTCAAATTTATAACTACAATGACAGCCAGTTGCCGCGCATACAGATTGAAGACAATAATGGAATTTAGATGCAAATAACGTTTTATTTCCGCAACAGATTTATTGAGCCGTATTAATAAAAACGAAGGAAATACTTTTGCTCAAGATTTTAGAAATTTGACATCAAATTGTATGAACCAAATTTCAAAATTTGAGTAAAAGGTCTCAAATTTTAAGTAAAAGCAAATGCTCGGCTTTTATTAATATGATCCATTGATTAATAAAAGATTAAGCATTTACTTAGGAGGTTTTTTCCAAATAGTCACACAAAACACGTCGCACCTATGAATACGCTGTCAATAAACAAACCACATTTTTTGCTGTCGCGTTTGGTGTGCTCCAATAAAGCCAACAAATTTATATGCTTTTGGAAAACAATAATAATAAATAAGCAGAAGAAGTTTTTAGCTAAAAGCAACTGTCTAAAATGCAAACAAGACAATAAAAACTATAGAGAAACCGGCTGATGGAGTTCATGGGGCAACACAAGAAAAAACAAACAACAGCGAGGAAATGAAAGAAACACTAACATGCTTCCACAAAAGAAAGCAAAAAAACAACGATAAACTTTTCAAACTCTAAATAAAATTAGCAGCGCAGTTGCAGTAGGCAACAGTAATAGCTTAAGAATGAAGATTAGATTTGGGAAAAAGTGCAAAACTTAATACAATGAAAATGAAGTAAGAACAATGAAAAGTTGAAGTAAACAACGACATTGTATAAAAAATAATAACACAGTGCTACAAAATCAGAAAAAAAAAAAATATGCAGGGGCTCTCACATGGTTCTTTGGTTTCGTCATGGCCCATAAAACACTACCTTATTTGCGGTTTTTCGCCATCACTTCGTTTTTAAATTTTTTGAGTACAAATATAATACAACTCTGAAATTATTGAAATTACAACTTCGAGATGCTATAACTTTCTTTTTTCTTGATCGAATTCAATTTTTTTCTTTTATTTGAAAGATGCTACTTTTACCTTTCAAACAAGCAAAATAGTTTGCAAATCGACCTAAAAATGAGCAAATTTTGGTCCTTTATTCCAAAAAAAAAAAAAAATTTTCTAAAAATATTGGGTTTCGGCACGTTTTTATTGGATTTTGAAGTTACAAACAATGGGTTTTAAACCTTTATAACAAAATACATAAAATCAGCTTTCCAAAAAGCAAAAGTAAATTAAAATTGATTCAAAATTACGGTAGTAGTGTTTCATAAAGTGAGTAAGCCTTTATTTTTGTGTTTGAAAATTTTTTTTTTTTATAGATTAATATTTGCATACAAAGTAGGTATGAACTTTCACAAAACTGAGTATAGAGCGATCTGAGTGTGCTCTTTGTTACTTGTCAGACTTGGTCAGTTTACCTACTTTAAATTTTTTCCCAAGAGATTGGCGTCTATTCATCGACGGTTCAACAAAAAGTACACTTGAAATGTTTGTTATGTAATTGCATATTCAGGTTTCATTTAATTTTTAAGGTTTGAAGGCTGTGCTTTTACACAACACTGGCATATATCCATCAGTCCCACTGGCCTACGTTACCGATATTAAAGAATCATATGACAGTATGGCTAATTGTTGCTGACTTCAAGGTACTCAATATTTTAAATGGTATTCAGGGTGGAAATACGAACTATCCATGCTATTTCTGCGAATGGGACAACCGAGCAATTAGCCTACACTACAAACAAAAGGATTGGGCTCCACGTACATCGTTTGTAGTTGGTGAAAAAAATACTATAAATATTCCCTTAGTTAATTCAAACAAGTAAAAGCGCGGCTGCCTTCGGCCGTACCGAAGACTTCATACCTTTCATGAGTGGGGAAATGAAAAGTTACCTATGCATGTATGTACATTAAGGTGGAGTGAAACATTTTTTTTGGAAATTCAATTTGTTCCAAAGCCAGAACGGCACATTTTTAGCCCAGTAATAAGCCTGTAAACTTTTATTGACCTACTCGCATGTTTAGAGGTGCCCCCAGCCCCACAAAGTTGAAAAAATAGCACGATCTGGTACAAATGTGAAATTTTTAAAATTATCAAACCAAAAAACGAATTATGAGGATTGATAGAGATGGCTAAGCTGAGTATTAAAGTGAATTTTTTTTTTTTGGAAACAACAACAACAAATGTTTTTAATGGTCATAGTTTATATTGTGCATTCTTTAAATTGCAATTACTTAAAAACTACTGAACCGATTGCGAATATTTTTATACCTTTCGATAGCTATTTTGATTCCCTTCAATTTGATATACATTTTATGTGGGTTCCATAATAACCCCCCTGCGGGGGTCAACCCCCTTTTAACCCCCCTTACTTTTCATATATAAAATGTATATCAAATTAAAGGCAATCAAAATACCTATCGAATGGTATAAAAATATTTGAAATTGGTTCAGTAGTTTTGAAGTAATTGCAATTTAAAAAATGCATAATATAAACTTTGACCTTTAATAACTTTTGTTGTTGTTGTTTCCAAAAAAAAAAATTCACTTTAATACTCAGCTTAGCCATCTTTATCAATCCTCATACTTCGTTTTTTGATTTTATAATTTTCAAAATTTTATATTTGTACCAGATCGTGCTTATTGCTTTCAACTTTGCGGGGCTGGGGGCAGTTCAAAACGTCATCCTATCGCCATAAAATTTTGTGGGGTTCATTAACTCGTATAAAGGCAACTTTTCATTCGTGGTACGTTCAAAAAAAGAACAAAAAAAAAATCTCCATATGATTTCACTCCACCTTAATGTACATAGCCTGATTTAGGGCCGTTTACTCAACATCTGATTAATTTAACCGCTGGTTAGTTTGACGTAAATTGTATGGTGAGCTGTCAAATAAATTGCTTAACCGGACAAAAATCTGTGGTTAAGTGCTTAACCGGAGCTTGAGTAAACGGCCCTTAGTACGTATAATTTATAATTTCAATTGTGTGGGTTATTTATGGAAGGATTTATTAGAAAAAATGGTGTCTGAGCTATTTAAATGGAGGAGTTATACGACAAAATGTGTACATTTGAACAATCGGTTGTATTGGAGCTATATGTTACAATGGTCCGATCTTGACAATTTTCGGTAACTCTATTTGGGCCGATATCGGTAAAAATACTTCAAAGTTTCATGTCATTATCTGTTAAAATTGAGAAGTTATACCTCAAAATGTCCATATCTGAACAATCGGTTGTAGGGGTCCGATTCGTCCGATTCCGACAAATGATCAGCTGCATATAACAACCTACCTGTATTCCAAATTTCATTCAGATATCTCAAAAACTGAGGGACTAGTTTGCGTTCACACAGACGGACGAACGGACAGACGGACATGGCTTAATCGACTCAGCTCGTGATTCTGATCATATCGGTATATATTTTGGCGGGTCCCCCACGCTTCCTTCTGGTACTTTCGACAAAAATTTTTTGGCACAAAGTTATAATACCATTTCATTCTCATGAAAGGTATAAAAAAAAAAAAAAAAAAACAAGGCCTACTCACTTTATGAAACACTACTACCGTAATTTTAAATCAATTTTAATTTACTTTTGCTTTTTGGAAAGCTGATTTTATGTATTTTGTTATAAAGGTTTAAAACTCATTGTTTGTAACTTCAAAATCCAATAAAAACGTGCCGAAAACCAATATTTTTAGAAAAATTTTATTTTTTTTTTTTTGGAATAAAGGACCAAAACTTGGTCATTTTTAGGTCGAATTGCAAATTATTTCGCTTGTTGGAAAGGTAAAGGTAGCATCTTTCAAATAAAAGAAAAAAAATTGAATTCGATCAAGAAACAAGAAAGTTATAGCATCTCGAAGTTGTAATTTCAATAATTTCAGAGTTGTATTATATTTGTACTCAAAAAATTTAAAAACGAAGTGATGGAGAAAAACCGCAAATGAGGTAGTGTTTTATGAGCCATGATGAAACCAAAAAACCATGTGAGAGCCCCTGCATTTTTTTGGTGTAGCACAGTGTAATTACTTACTTCAAATTTGTATTCGAAATTTGTTGCATAAAATGCTGCAATTGTCATGGAGAACTTGCTATTAGTTTTCACACTTTTTCATAGTATCATGAGCTGGGAGTAATCATTCGATGTACAAAGATAAGGCTTGCGCAATGCTAATAAGAACTAAGAAAAATCTTAAATCTTGAATCAAAAAGGAGATTTTCGATTGGAACAAAATTGTGCAAAATGTGCACAAAAAGTTTGCTTACTTGTTGGGTTGGATTACACCTTTTCCAGTTTAAGTTCAGAAAGTTACAATTGAAGTTCAGAAAATTACAATTGAAGTTCAGAATTTGCAATTGAAGTTCAGAAAATTACAATTGATGTTCAGAATTTCCAATTGAAGTTCAGAAAGTTAGAATTGAATTTCAGAAAATTACAATTGAAGTTCAGAAAGTTACAACTGAAATTCAGAAAATTACAATTGAATTTCAGAATTTCCAAATGAACTTCAATTGTAATTTTCTGAACTTCAATTGTAACTTTCTGAACTTCAATTGTAATTTTCTGAAATTCAATTGTAACTTTCTGAACTTCAATTGGAAATTCTGAACTTCAATTGTAATTTTCTGAAATTCAATTGTAACTTTCTGAACTTCAATTGGAAAATCTGAACTTCAATTGTAATTTTCTGAACTTCAATTGTAACTTTCTGAACTTAAACTGGAAAAGGTGTAGAGTGATTGATCGGTGATGGAAGTCTGTAGTGTTAACAGAAACGTCCTTGGCCCTTAACACCTCTAAAGGCCCTCGGCAACTTACAATCTTGCATGACAAGCAGTGCATATGTGTGAGTGTCGGGTGATTGACGCAAATATCAAAAATTTTTGATTTTCGTCGACGCGAGCAGATAGCGAGCCGACAACGAGTACGTGTAGCACGACGGCTGCCGATTGCACTCACACCATCAAAAAAACACTAACACATATGCACTGCTTGTCATGCAAGCTTGTAAGTTGCCAGAGGCCTTAAGTTAAATGCCTTTACCCAAACTGAAGAACAATTCAACCGTTTGGGAAATGCCAAGAGTTTCTTCAACACTATTTTGGTCATTGTTTCGAGATCATTAAATAAAACTGCCCACTATCACTTCTATTGACTTCTTTAAAATCATGCATACCAGAAGTAAGTACTTATTCACTCAAACTGGCACTAAAAGTTGAAAAAAGTAACTGAAAATTATCATTCATAAAAATCTTTTCACAAATTTACAAAATCCATTGTGTTTGCTATGTTTATTTAAATATTGATTTTTTCTTTTTTCCCCATTTTTGTTTTATTCTTTATAAACTTAATTTGGCATAGACTTTACAGGTGGGTTGTATGTGAGAGCATTCAGTCAATGTCTGGACTTTTATGGTTAACACTTTCCGGTGCAAGAAGTTTCCGGTTTTTTATAGGTATCGCGCAGCTGTTCTCTGCTCAACTGATCGATTGTCTGAGCACTATCGTTCTTTGACTCACTAACTGCCGGTATTTGACACCGTTGCCGTAACCACCTCCACCTCATTCATCCAGCAAACCAACCATTTATACTCAATAGTTGAAATGGCTATTTTTGGTCGATTTCGCGCACATCAGAACAGAACAGAACAGAACAAAACAGACATGTTGATGGATTCATTGACTCATTAGCACAATAACGGCGGGGCGACATGACTCGTACAAACATACACATTTAAATACTATGCATGAAGTAAATAATATTTGTTTGCCACTTTTCTAGCGCATAAATCCATCACAAATTTATCTGTTGTAGAAGAAATATATAAGTAGACTTTTTATTGAGTGTGGGTGTGTGTATTTGCGTTTGCCAAGTAAAAAAACGCATTTCAGAGGCGCTAATGACTAATTAGCCGGTAGCAGGTTTTTACTTGAACTTATTGCGCTTTTGTCTGTATTCTTTTTTTGTCTCTTTTTGCACTTATTCTTTCTTCTAATTTCTAAAAGCTGTCTTTTTATTTTCTTTGTTCCTTTTTGAGTACCCTTCAAAACAAATTTGCATAAGTGCAGCGCGCAACAAAACGTCATTGCATTTTGTGGAACCACCTTCGTTAGTAATTTTGCTGCTTTCGTCAACAAATTCAATGTGAAATTAGTTTACCGTAATCGTATTTATAAATTAGAAATGGCGAAAAAAAATTAAAACCTTGAAAATATCGATTGACTACTTAAGTAGTTCAATGAAATTTTGCGAGCCGTGTGCGTTAGGTAGGTACGTTAGATTGCCAGCTAAACAACCAGGAAATTCAGCTTTGTCCGTAAAAACATTAGATCAATTTCAATTTTCAATGGCCACTCTACTTATAGAAAAAAATGAATATTTTTCAATTTTTTACGGGATAGCCTTTTAGATTTACTATAACTGGTACAATAATGATAGTTTGCAAGCATAGTCGTCAAATTAACGCATAGCTTTAGAGGTGACAGGTTAAAGGAACTCTGTGCGGATAGACGTGTTACTATCTGCTGGGTACGCGGACACCAGGCAATCGAGGCAAATGAGAGGGCGAATGTGTTAGCCAAATTCAAAACATCTTCCCCTCTCTAAATTACCATAAATCTCAAATAGATCAGGCATTGATCCGTACAGGCGATTCCCAGTGGAAGACCTTGTCAACCTGCAAGATCGCCAAAATCGGTCATACAACGTAATCACTGCAAACTACATATCTACTCACACTTCCTAGGGCAGACTACAGACTGGCGGTCGATGCTTTTGGCACTCTGGAACATCTTCTCTGTCAATTTCCAGCTTTTGGCAGGCTCCACCTTAATTGCCTCGGTTCTGCACACTTCTCGTCCCTAGAAGGCATCGCGATCAGGAAATACGCAAAATACTAAAACTTGCAAAGTCTTGCATTCGAAGTTTAATATAATATCTCCAATACGTTGTTTGCGAAACCAAGGACCATATATGGTCTATGTGAAACATCACTGTATCCTGGCCTGTAGAGGGTATGTTAGGTTAGGTTAGACTGGCTGGCCAGTGGTGGCCTCACATAGACTAAGTAAGTCCGTAGTCTCACCAGAAGAGGCTTTGAACATGAGCCCTCTTAAATTAAGCGTCTGGACACAAACTAAAACACAATCCCTTCCCCTTGACATATGTAGCAATATGCACATTAGATAGGGTTGGTCCCCATACGAAAAAAAAAAGTTGTAAAAGTCCGCCCCTAAATTTGAAGCTTATGTTGAAAGGGTTATGGGACACAAAAAAAAAATTTTTTTGATCCCGCGAAATACCGCCGAAATCGTTTTTTTATTGTAACTTTGTTATTTTTCATCCGATTTTTTAAATTGATACGCCATTATTTTCGTATTTTGAAGCTCAACATTTCCTTCTAATGCTCTTTTGAGCTCTGAAGTCGTTTCCACATAGTTGGGTCAGCTAACTTATTTGTATGTCCATGAATTATCCTCTTTGTTTTGCCAAATGAAAGTGCTTCAAAATTCATGACAATGTTGCCTTTAAAGGGTTTTACTAAATTAATAAACAAAGAAGTTACGTCACTACGAATATTTAATGTACTTATTTAACTCATTTCTTTTAACCAATTCAGGATATGTAAAGTTGTGAAAGTCCACCCCTAAATTTGTAGCTTATATTGAGAGGATTAAGGGACAAAAAAAAATTTTTTTTCTGATCCCGCGAAATTCCGGCGAAATGGTTTTTTCTTGTAACTTTGTTATTTATCATCCGATTTTTAAAATTGATACGCCATTATTTTCGTATTTCGAAGCTCTATATTTTCTTCTAATGTCCTTTTGCACTCTGAAATCAAATAACAAAATTACAATAAAAAAACTATTTCGGCGGTATTTCGCGGGATCAGAAAAAACAATAAAATTTTTTTCTTTAATCCTCTCAATATAAGCTTCAAACTTAGGGTCGGACTTTTACAACTTTACATATACTGGATTGCTTCAAAAAATTAGTTAAATAATTGCTACGTTATACTTATAACTTCTTTGTGACGTAACTTCTTTGTTTCTTAATTTAGTAAAACCGTTTCAAGGCAACATTGTCATGAATTTTGAAGCACTTTCATTTGGCAATACAAAGAGGATAATTCATGGACATACAAATAAGTTAGCTGACCCAACTATGTGAAAACGACTTCAGAGCTCAAAAGAGCATTAGAAGGAAGTGTAGAGCTGCAAAATACGAAAATAATGACGTATCAATTTTAAAAATCGGATGAAAAATAACAAAGTTACAATAAAAAAACGATTTCGGCGGTATTTCGCGGGATCAAAAAAAAATTTTTTTTGTGTCCCTTAACCCTCTCAACATAAGCTTCAAATTTAGGGGCGGACTTTTACAACATTTTTTTTCGACCCTATCTAATGCACATCATCATATCCGCTCTACAAATATGTATGTGTAACTATTATTAAGCATTTACGACTATAGTCTGTTTCCTTCGATGAATCATCGCGCCAGATCACATTCAATTAAGCAAACTGTAACATTAGATTTCATTAGTGAGTAGTTAACTATGATTGGTACGACTTAGCACTAAGTAATTCGTATGCGAATTTCGCAATGTGACATTTTTACTTATGAATGAACTAATTTAACGGAAAGACAGCAGACATACATACACACACATACATGCAACTGTGCATACCCTGCAAAAAAATGTGCGTTTAATACCGAAAGATATTTGTCCCGGATTGATCTCTTTCGAGAACAATCGGTCCACAATTAGTCCCCGATTGTTCCCGTACGGGTATAAATGTAGACTAATTGTAGACCAATTGTTCCCGAACGGGTATAAATGTAGACTAATTGTAGACCAATTGGTCCCTAACGGGCATAAATGTAGATTAATCGCTTTCATCCCGAACGGGTACAAATCTAGATTCCTTAAATGTAGAAATTTTACAAAAATATGCAATGTATTTAAATTGTAGGACAACCGGTAAAACGAATTGAACACCCTTTTTTAATAACAATTTTAACAAAATGTTGCCTAAAATATCCTATGAAAAAATCCTTTACATTACGCTCATATAATGCATACTGAAAACTTACAATTTTTTAAATTTATTTATTGAGATTTTTTTACAAAAGTAAAACATTATATAATCTTTATTTAAATATGCATGAACATTTACAATTTTTTAAGGAAAAATCTACATTTTGTACCCGTTCGTGCTGAAAGCGATTGATCTACATTTGTACCCGTTCGTGCTGAAAGCGATTGATCTACATTTGTACCCGTTCGGGATGAAAGCGATTGATCTACATTTGTACCCGTTCGGGATGAAAGCGATTGATCTACATTTGTACCCGTTCGGGATGAAAGCGATTAATCTACATTGCACACTGGTCTCATTTGTATGGAGAGTGGGACAAAACTCAATTTCTTGGAAACGGATGGACCTACCGAAACCAAATTTGGCACATTGGTGTCCCACTATACGACTCATCTTTCAGAAAAATTAAAGCTAGTTTACAGCCAAAAAAAAAAACAAGAAAACCAGGAATGGGGGAGGATAGGAATTGACCTGCTGAGCTTGGAACTATTTTTTTTAATTTTTTGTATAGTTAGGTTTTTGAGATAACGGTAATTTTGTGTTTTTTTGTGATCATTCAAAAATTATTTTCTCTGGAGTTACAAATGCGATAAACGCAAGCAGTAACTAGTTCGAAAGGCTTCAAATGACATACTGCTTGTAGTGGTCCAATAAAAACTCGCTGAGCGAAAGCTGGTCAAAGTCAAAATTCTGTTGATTTTTTGCGATCTTTGAAAAAAGTTTGATTTTCAAATTAAGTTTTTATAAAAAGTTGTAAAAATCAGGAAAGTTTTATTAATTTAAAAATTTGCCCGTTTAATTGCAAGGGCTTTAAGCGCAATATGAGAGAGATCTGATAAATATTTTATTTTTGGCGATTTTTTTCTTGTGAAACAAAAAGGATATTTTGGATGAAAAACTTGGTTAGGTGACTTAACTATGTGAAAACGACTTCATAGGTCAAAAGGACATTAGAAGAAAATATAGAGCTTCCAAAGACTAAACTAATGACATTATGACCAGGGCCGCCAAGAGAAAATCCGGGCCCGGGGTCAAAATAACTAAGGGCCCCCATACTAAATGAACAAATTCTCAAAATCAAAATTCAATGAATATATAGTTGCGAACTTTAATTTATCTATACATGGCCGCTGTGGTGCAGTGGGTAGAGTGCTCGCCTGCTATGCCAGGCTTCTGTTTTAGCCACTCAAAAAAAAAAATGGACGTGTTTTTGTAGCGTCCGGAACGCAGTTTAAGTGGCTAAAACAGAGGCATTAAACTAAATTTCTGTCGCTAACATACTTTAATCATTAGCTGTGGCCTAAATCTTTCCTTTTATCATAAAACGATACAATATTTCGCGATATTTCTGCCTCAAAAGTTCAAAAAATCGTGCGAACATACCGTCCGAAACGCCCAGGATATACCCATATCGCTGTATAAGAATTTGCATCATACCGAATTTTTCTGTTGCAACAGAAAACGAATTCAAATTTATGCTGCAAAGTCGACGCCAAAAAACCAACAATTCCTTAAGTGGGGTGCAGACACTTTAAGAGATTTATAAAATTTGTTGAAATTTAAAATGATTGCTATCTACGAAAGGTGATTAAAGGTGTTGTTCGTTTATTTTCTGTAAGCAAAAACTTGGATATCATTTTGAGATTCCCGGGCCCTCTAAAGCCCGGGCCCGGGGCAATTGACCCCCTCAACCCCCCTTCCCCCTCTCGTCGGGCCTGATTATGACACAATGACGGATTTTATAAATCCGATGTCAAATAACAAAGTTACAATAAAAAAAAATTATTCCGCGATATTTCGCGGGATCAAAAAAAAATTGTATGGAGAGTGGGACAAAACTCAATTACTCAGATTTTATCGAAAATAAAGTTTTACCGAAAACAGTCGATGTAAATATGTACAAAAATCGTAAAAGGGCAACAATATTTTGTATAGACTAGTTACATTTAATATGATATTTTAAGAAAAAGGGAAAAAAAAGGGAATAATATATAAACAGGCTTCTTAAGAGAACACCTGAAAGAACTCAAATCTGCTTATAAGACCTGGTCCAGATTGGTCCTTAATTGTTAAAAGTTTAAATGAAAATGCTAATGCCTGAAAATTACGCTCATAGAAAAGCCGAGATTTCTTCATCTTGTATTTTGCTAAAAATAAATTGTTTTCACTGTTTTCTTTCGCGAAATCATGAAACATACGTTTTTCTTGCGTTTCCATAGTTATCCGCATTTTCTTTAGCACTCAAACTTGAAATATCGCAAAAATCATAATACACTTATTTACACAAACTTTTTTCAGAAAAAAATTTTTTCAAATGTGTTGACTTTAAATGAGCCAAAGTAACATTTAATGGTGGCTATTGCGTATTGAAGGACGTTTTCCATAAAATTCAATATATTTCCCACGAAAATGCATGACAGAAGTTTCTTTTTCAAGCACCAACGTTTTTGACTTCTGTGTATGGGAGCTGACCAGTGTGCATTGGTACCCGTTCGGGTATACAAGTTGAACAATTAGTCTCTTCATAGGACATGCTCGAACAAATGCGATCAATTCACTCCATATAAAGGGATGTAAAATTGTATTAGTCGCATGCTCCCTTGCGATTGATCCCGGACACGTCCCGGATTAATCGCATTTTTTGCAGGGTAGATCTTGCTTTTAGCATATATTAAGTACATAGATACTACATGGCACAATGATTTTGTTTTTGCAATGAATGAAAAACTGTGTGGGTTATAATGCGCTCAACAGACAACAAAACACGCTGTGGGCGGGCAGTCAGTGTATGTGACAAAATATAAATTAACTAAATCTAACTCAACTTAGTTTGTAATTGGAACTTTTAATAGATCTAAAACATTTAGCTAGTGCTTACAGACTAAGCGAACTCGCGGATCATTCATAAAAACTAAATATTTGCCATTGGTTTTAACCGCTTGAAACCGCTTTTACATGAACTGTGATGATTGCTTACTTAGATGATTTGATGATTTTTGTAAATAAAGTAAAATTTTACAGTTAAATGGCCAGCTGTGACCATTTTAATACTTAAATCACACGAAATGGGCTCAGCTCTGCGTGATTCGTTTATTGTTTAGTTTCCATGTAAATATTTTGCGCATCTCACCATCATCGTCATCGTCATCTGACACAATTGAATAATTACACAATAGATTGAAATTATGGCTGTGATACAACCAAGGCAAAATGCTGACAAACAGGTCTATACAAAGCACGTACTAAGTAAGTAGTAAGAACAAGCAGCGCTAAGCAAAAGTTTAACGATATTTAAAGAGTTAGTGGGAGTGGGAGAGAAAGAGCGAACAAAAACCGTGACAAATATTTGGTAAATATCTTCAGGTTATTAGATTTCACCATGTCTTTTTCTCGACTGACAGACCAGAAGAAAATCTATTAAGTAATGGTACCAAGATTTCTGGAAGTCTAAGTAACGTTTCTTTCTTAACAACAAAGGTTTAAAATTATAAATTTTCTAGAGCACGAAATCATAACAATCCTAACAAAAAAAAAAAATAACAAAAAACATGTTCCTAGCACCCTTAACAACAGAACACACTCGGAAATGAGATATGATTGCTCATCAGATGCTAAGCACAGACTTCAAAAATCTATAAAAAAAAAAGTACATACATATGTATGTACATACATAAGTATATACATACCTATGTATGTATATGTTCTACCTAAAATTGGAGCTGCAAGGAAGTAGCAATGAGGAAATATGAGGCAGCCATTATAGGTGCATTGAGGCATATGTACGTACGTACGAGCTTACTTTTTTTCTCGATTCTAAACACTACTTACTTATTTTTAGGTACGTGCGCGCGTACCAATAATAATTTAAAAAAAAAGTATTATTCATGCACATGGATAAGTAAATACATAAGCAAAAATGCATAGTTCCCCAAAGTATCAAATAACAGCTACGGTGGCGGTGGCGGCGTTGAACAACAGCCGTTGTCTGCAGACACAGCCAACACAACAAGGTATACGAGATCGATCTCAAAACAGGGATCGTTTTCGTCTGAGAAAACGGAAGAAAAATTGTGTGTGTGAAGAAAAGGACGGGGTGGAGCAAGAATGAGAGAGATGTAAAGAGAAAAAAGATATATATGTATGTATGTTGATGTTTGGAGCAATGGCAAGTTGTAGCCACCAGAAGGCAAGAGAACAGATGAAAAAAAAAACAAAAGGTAGTAAGTAAGCCCGAGAAAAAATTTGGATGAAGAATGTGGATAAAAAAATTCCACAACAAAAAAAAAAACATAACAAAAACTAACAAGAACACAAACTGTCATCTGTCAGTTTGGATTTTCATGTGCGTGAAGTGGGAAAAAGAAATTTGTATTTGTTCTTCTTTATGTTTTTGTTTTATGGCTTTCCAAAGTGAATTTTTGAGACTACAGAAGAACACTTAAAACATATGCGTGTATCCCAGCAAACACAGTAACCAACGTTAGAGAATTTGTGTGGAGGTAACATTAGTTAATTAATGCATTAGTTAATCTAATGCAAAGCGAGGATAGAAAACTGCGCTAGAATTCTATTTGAAACTGATTAGAGAAAGATCCTATTAAATAAATAAAAATTCACATTAGAATTTGTTTAGTGAACTATACTGGATTTCGATTCTAGAATTAAAATTTTCTCGATTTGGGAATTAATGTTTATTTGAGAACGCTATAATTCGCTAATATTTCTCGAGTCGCCCTCTAACGTTAGAGATTTGAGAAAAGTGGTAGTTCTCAAGTCATGCTCAATTCGATAACTAATCTCAGTGTTTGTTGGGATGTTTGTACATATATTCGTAAGTACATATCAAGCCATATACAAAAATGCCGCATATGCCTACCAAAAAAAAAAAAAAAACAAAAACCAAAAATATTTTTTCGGGCTCAGCTGCTGCTGCTGCACAAGTTAATGAGAAAAATTAGTATTATAAAACCCACCAACAAGTCGTCGAGAGTAAAGAACAGAAATAAAATTTGTAAAGAATGGAAAAAGCAAAAGAAAACCGAGACTGAGCTGATCTTTAAGAGATCCGAGATCTTTGCGATTGAGGTAAAGTAGCAGCAATGCAAGAATGCATGTGCGTGTGTGTGTGTGTGCCAGTGCCTCATTGTCGGGATGAATGAATGCCAAGAGGCGTCTGTAGCACCTACAACAACAACAACAAGTCTGCTCGCTGCAGCATCTGTGCATATCGACGTACATACATATAATGCAAGATACACGTATGTACATATTTATATGTGTTTGTAGGTACGTACTTTGATCCGTGCAAGTAATACCTCACGGTTGTTGATTGTTTTTGTAGTTGTTTTACATACATATGTACATATGTATGTATGTATGTCTTTATAATTGTTTGGTGGTGCCTTGAAACATGTTTGCCAACGCCAACAGTACCTATAACCAGTGTTGCCACACGTAGGGTTTTATCCCTACTTGTAGGTCTTTTTGGTTAAAAAATGTGCCTGTAGGGTAGGTTAGGTTAGGTTAGGTTGAGGTGGCTGTCTCCGCAATTCATGAAAGCGGGGACACACTTAGGCCGAGGTGGCCCATTGTGATACCACACGGGAGCCCTAGCTTCCTTATCCCTGTTTACAAACCTTTCCGGAAAAATTAGATTCGAAAGTATGATAAGATTAGATGCCCGTTAAGCTAAACCAGCGCGTTTGTTTCATGAAGCGCAGAAAATCTAGTGTCCTTGCATTTTCCATCTCCGCCAGGCACTCGAAAAAGTGTTTATGGAGAAAGCGGTACCTGGATTGCGACAGTGCGGGGCAGTGGCATAGATAGTGCTCAACACTCTCTATTTCCTCCTCGTCCCTGCAGCTGCGGCAGAAGTCGTTTTTATAAAGGCCCATGCGAGAGGCGTGAGTGCCCATAAGACAATGGCCTGTTAGAAGTCCCACCAGCGGACCTATAGAGAGCCGATTCAGATGCAGCACCGATACAGACCTAGCCTCATCCAGTCTAGGCCAGATTTGCCTAGAAATCACACAAGTTGACTCCCTGGCCCATCTAGCGTTAGCCTTTTCAATGGAGCGAGATCTCAACCAGTGATTGCATGAGTTAAGCGGGGGGCCAACCCATGTCGCAGATGTGATATCCTGCAAGCTTGTGCCCTCCCTTGCCAACTCATCTGCAATGCAGTTGCCCCGAACGTTGCTATGGCCTGGAACCCAAATGACGTTCAGGTCGCACCTTTCGGCTAGTTTGTTCAAAGACTCCCTACATTTCATTGCAACTATAGATGTAGCATTGTTACTCTGTAAGGATTTTATGGCAGCTTGGCTGTCAGAGAAGATTTTGATAGAATTTATGTCTGGCAGATCTGTCAGGCGACGAGCTGCTTCCCATATGGCTATGAGCTCAGCCTGATAGACGCTGCAGTGATCAGGTAGGCGCAAACTTACTTTCAGATGAAGCGTTTCGCAGAAAAACCCACTTCCAACTCTATTGTTCAATTTAGAGCCGTCCGTGTAAAGGTGCAGTGTATTAGGGTCGGGATCCCCCAAGTTCTTCCACTCGCTCCTCTCCGGGATTCTTGTGGAGAATTTGTTATCCCAACAGAAGGCTGGTATTGCATAGTCCAGCTTTAGAAAATTGGCAGGGACGTTACTAAGAATTTGAGCGTGCCCGAATGCCTGTAGGGTAAAAGGTCCGCTTTTTCATGTAGGGTTTTTTTTTTTTACACGGAAAACATTCAAGGCGCAAAATGTGCCCTGTGTTGACTAACAAAATGTTTCCCAACATGCGCCCTGTGTTGACCAACAAAATTTTTGCCAACTCTGTACATCATTGGCATTACATATCGATAAATGTGGTACACCTTATGTATGTATAAATACATCTCTATTATACATTGTGTTGACAGCTTTTTAAATTGAACTGATTTATAAAAGCTGTGTGTAAATTTAAGTAAGTAATAATTTTGTCTTTATATTCAAGAATTAACTTTTTTTTACTTTTTTTTTTATAAATGAGCATGTGCTCTTACGATTTATTTCTCTTTTAATATACATTTTTGTGTAACATTGAATTAAAATTTAGATGAAGATATCTATACACATACGTATATGTATAAAAACCTCGTTAAAGTTTTGTAAAGCTAATAAAAGTATCTGAAAAAATACCTATTTTTGATTATTTATGTATATGCATTGTCCTATTAAAAAATTTCAATATATTATATGCGGGTTTCAATATTTCCGCAAGGAAAAAAGGTAGGGATTTTTGTAGGTACTTTTTTTTAACGCGTAGGGTAATCTTGGGAGTTTTACCTCATTTGTAGGGATTTTGGGCATGCACCTTCGCACGCACAAACATACACTCAAAAAAAATTTTTCTCAGATTATGAAGAAATGGCAATGACTGGGCGCTAAATATATATTTTCATTGTTTTTAGTACAATTTTCTTTAAAATGTGGCTTTTATTGCTTGATTTGAAGAAAATTGTACATGAAAACAACGCCGAATCATTCCCACTTTTCCATAATCTGAGTAAGTTGTTTTTTCAGTGTACCAATACACCTCTATTTATTTTTGTAATCTGTACTTTACCATCTTGCTGGCTCTGAGTGCATATGCACTGGGCATTAAAACAGTGGACATTACTCCCAACAAACACAGTCTCTAACGTTAGAAATTTTGTCGAGATTACCTTAGATAACTAGTGTAATTCCCTATATATTCTCAAATCGATAACTAGGGTTGAAAACTATACTAGAATTCGATTAGCGAGTGAATAGAGAAGGAGCCAAATCTCACGCCTTTTATCAATTCTCAATATATTTCTGTGATATATTGAATATACATGCATATATTGAAATTATATACTAAAAAATGGTAAAGTTAATATTACCGTAGTACAATGTTTTCCATTAAAAAGTACAAGAAGTACCTTTAATTTAAATAATAAGACTGTATTTTGTTTAAATTTCAGTTCTTATAAATGTTGTAAACATATACATACATGTCAATATATATAATCATATGCAATTTAGGCACATATTGCGTTAATAAAATTTAAACAATGAAAAAATCATGTAAAATGAGACAAAACTTTGTTTTTCATTTCAATTGGAAGTATTTGCAAATTCTGATTAGAATCTCATTAGAGAACTACATTAGCATTCGATTCGAGAATTATAATTTTCTCGATTTGAGAATTAGGTACCCTTTTGTTTGAGAACGCTATGATTTTCGATAGATTTTCGAGTCGTCCTCTAACGTTAGAGGTTTGAGAATGAGGCTAGTTCTCGAGTCATTCTCAAATCGATAACTAACCTCAGTGTTTGTTGGGTTATATATCGTCGTTTAAACTTCATAACCGCCTATGCCAAATTGAGATTTGCCAAACATTAACCCTTGGCGCCCAGCCAATAAATCCATCGATCCATACCATAAATTTGGTCTCTGGGAAGCTAGGGGGGCTGTATATTTCCTTCTAATGTCCTTGTCAGCTTTGAAGCCTTGCTGCGATATGATTGGCTTGTGATTTTTGAAAACAATTTTAACATAGCGGACCCACTGTGCATTAGTGTCAATTCACATTTGTTTTACAGCGCAGACGGCAAGGTTAGCATTTTTAACATAAGTATTTCTTGCAACAACAATAATACTAATATGATTACATACATACATACATATTGTTTGATCGTGTATGAATGTATGTATTGTTTAGGTATAGATCTTTCTGTTCCGTCTATGGTTGCCTCTGCGCAATTCCACCAGCCACCAGCCACTGTATTTTTGATTACTACAAATGTAAGCACTTAATGTTTGTTCTTGTTGTTGGTTGTGGAATCCGGATTTGTGTTTGTATTTGTGTGCGTTGATCTCGGTTTCCATGGGTTTTCCGATACGAGGCAGCAACAGCAGCTGTCAACAATGCAGGTGTGTTTGTATATGTGCTATTGTCATATTGGTTGTTGTTGTTGTTGTTGTTTCTGTTGTTATTTTTGTTACAATTCCAAAGAAATAGGTAGATATGTATGTACTACGAGTACTTACACAGCACAAAATAACTATCAAAAAAATTATTGGTGTTTTCTTGTCTTTGCTGTTACTTAGGGTGAGTTCCCTTTGTTAGACCAGGCCAGAACTTTTCAAAGCACACAGTCAATATGAAAAAAACTCTTTCCAAGAGAATTACGTACTTGGAAGATTGCTGAGTGCGTTTCTCTTGTTAACCCGTATCTAAGGCTTCTATAAACTAATCAGAAATTTAGTTTTATTATAAATTTTAAGTAATACAAGGCAACTTTCTCTCCAACAAACTGTATGTAAATTTTCAAATCTTTCATCTGTGCCTTCGATTTGATAGTCTAGTCAAATTCGTTTTCAGTTATCTGCTGCACCACTCAACTTGTGCTAACTTATAATAATTTTTATGCATCACAATGGCCAGCATTGCTGTTTAAACGCGCAGCACATGGAATTTGGGACAAAAGTTCACTGGAATTTAGTGCTTTTACTGCCGCTTTGGTTGGCTCCGCCGCTTCTATTTCAAAAATCTCCTTCTTCGGCAATAAAATTGCATTTTTGGAATTTTTGTTTTTAGCTTAGGTATTTGTTACGCAATCATGCTTTTTGCTCATGACATTTTTTGGCACAGTGTTTAAGGGAATTTTTATTGCAACTTAGGGTGTGTTTGTGCAACACTTTCCACACTTCCTGCATAGTTTCGATTTTTCAATTCTTTGTTTTTTTTTTATGTCAATGGTTTTAGTTGCGCGATTTGAGGTTAATTGATGAATTTTTATGTACATACTTAAGTACATACATATATACGAAATGTTAAACATTCATGTGTATACGTTTAAATAGAAGCTTTTTGGCAATTTCATTTTTATTATTTTATTTATAATTCCCCCTTTTATATTTAAACTACATAAATTTAGTTTAGCCTAAGGCCATTGTCGCTATGGCTATACAACTAATTTATAATTTTATATTAAAAATTTAGCTTTTAATAAATAAGTATGTAAATAAATAAATTTTGTTATTCAAGTTCCGTTGAAAAATTTCCCCAATTTTTTCTTAACTTAGACGCAGCCAGCGCTTACCATAACATTGAGAAAAAGTCTTTCAAAAATAATTTTTAAAAATCTGACCGTATCGAAATCTACTGAAAAAGACTTTCCTTTCCTGGGCGCAAAAGAAATTGCTTTCTAACGTTCTTGAATAATCACCAACTATGTAGGTAAATTACTTTTGTCGACTAAATACCCAGTACTTGCTGCTGTTTTTGCCCATTCACCAGCGCTCGGCCTTCAACAGTCCAACTGTGTTATGAGTTTGACAGTAGAAGAATCCCAATGTCCTTTCCCACGATCATTGCGTCGACAGGTATGTTTTGTCAATTTTGTATAGAGAAATCACTTTAAGGACATTTTCTCATGTTCTTTCTTTTTGCGAGTGAAAGACTTCTTGGAATTCATCGGATTGCACTTTAGGAATTTAGTACTTAAATGAAACATGTTTTATAATTTGTGTGTTGTGCTACAGTTGAAAGACACAGCAGGAGACTAGACAACAGAACGTGTTCTCTGCTCTAAAATGCTTAGCAAAAAAAAAAACAATAAGGAATCCTTTTGTTTAAAGAGAGAAACATACAAATTAGCCACCCGCAATGTCCAATCAGTAAACAATTTTCATAATTTTCAATTGGAAAAGTGATTTGGCACAAAATTGTAGAAAAAATGATAAGAAAACGGTGGGCAATTTGGTGTAGAAATGTGTGTGTGTGTGCGAAAAATTGCTACACACAAATTTTGCGAGCATTTTTTTTTTCTGCAAAAACCAAGGAGTGTTACAAATGGAAAAATTTGCATAATATTTAAAGAAAAGTTGAAATAATAAATTACATAACTATACCCAATAAACAATTTTTCTTAAATAAATCTGGCTAATAGCTCGATAAAAAATACACAAAAAAAGCGTGTCGAATTCGAGATGAGCTCGATAAAAATCAAATTTCGCAATACCATTTATTATTTTTTTTTTTTAACTTGGTTTACACGAAGAAATTCCCTGTTAGGCTTTAATTTACGCTTCAAAACACTACTCAAGAAACTCAATAGTTGGGATGATATCGTTGCGAATTCGAGGTGGATTCGCAGAAGAAGATTTTCTAGAATATATTCTCCAATGAGTCTAAATCTTGAATCGCCACTGATCAGAGAATATGTATAGGAAAGTGCGAATCGCTAATGATAGGTTACCGGCCTGGGAATTCGGATTCACCAATCTATCTTTGCGAATTATTGCTACGATAATATAATCAGAGAAGCGAACTTGTCGCGAAATCGAGGCGAATCCGTTTAACAACAAATATCTCGTAAACTATAAACCTCCGGCAAGTTTTGATTTCAGTTTTGAGAGCTGTGAGAACCCCTCTACCCACCTGAGAAAGTGATTTTTCTCAGCGCGTGCTTCCTTAATGTAAAGCCGACCCGTATGTTAGTCATACATACGTAAGCATATATATTTATAATTTAGGTACATACCTTCAAAGCATCAGCGAATTAAAATCTATGAATAATCCATAAAATTATGCTGCTCCAACGTAAAACTTCACATTTTTTGCAATTTGCAATTACTTATGTACTATTCTTTTTTAATAATTTTTTTTTTGTATACTTATGTATAATCCACATATAATTGAGCCACCGGCATTCAACCTTTCCAACACTTTTCAATTGACACAACTGCTGACTGGCGGCTGAGCTGTCTTGAATCGCAGGCACAATTGCTTTACACTTGAATTGCACACACTGTTTGTTGTATGAACGCGAAGGAAGCGAACCAGCGGCGGCAAGACCGACCGCAGCAATGTGCACGTCCGCCGTTCACAATCAGCAAATGTAAAATTCGCGTTTTATTATAAATTTTTTGTTTTTGTTTTTGGTAGGGAGCAAGTAAAAAATTTCGTTGTTGGTTGTTATGGAGCTTGCCTTTGCTCTTCTTGTTGTTTTTGTTTTTTTTTTGTTTCTATCTTTTGTGTGGGGACGACCGGGCGTATACGTGAAATTGTATGTGCAAATGCAAAAAAAATTCACTGGCATGGGTTAAATGGTTGCTTTTAGCCGGCGATTACGATTTCGACTGGCGGTTGCGCTAACGATTGCGCTCAGTAGCGCGCAGAACTGAAATTAAAAAAAAACGCGAAAAGGCTCTTTTCAACAAAACTCAAGCGAAAATGGAAAATCTCATACAATAACAACATCAATATGCAAAAGAAAAAAAAAAAAAAAACAAATTAGATCAAAACACTCGCCGCGAGTTATACAACAATAACAACAGCGACGACGCTGCCAATTGTGGATATAGCGCAGAGCACGAAGACGGAGCCACCAATTGAGCCTATTGTGAGTTTTTCGCAAGTTTGGCTTA